>JAQJVK010000007.1:10373672-11113672 GCA_035578135.1 Flexamia atlantica | reverse complement strand
GGACAGGACGGTTTTGGCTACGAAAGTCACTGGCATAGTGGAGCGGAGCGAAATGTTATGACGTCATGGACGAAATAGAACAAAGTTATCCAAGTCATGACGTCATTAACCGTAACCTAACCTTTAAATCATTATCTGTCACTAATCAGTTCTTAGTTATTTGTGTTTCATCTTCCTTTACCTTTATTATTTTTCATATTTCTTAAATATACTGCATGGTAAATATTTACTTTCCAGTATACTTAGTACTGGAAAATAAACGTTTACCAATTTCAGCTATTTTTCGCCGGCGACAGGTATGTCCTGCACGTAAACAAACGAAAACCACCTAACACCGAGTTTAGTTCGCAAGATCCCGCCAAGTATGTCATTGGCTGGAGCATTTTAGTTTTTTGTCACGAGGTCGTTTCCCACTGGCTGAATCGATTGGTTTGTTATTGTTATTTTGTTCTTAAAGTTTGCTAATTGTCCGCCAGGTATTGACATTGAGTCTGATGAGTTTTCGAAGATTTCGGAATTCCTTGTTTGCTTCCGTTTACCTTTGTTGGCCTGTCATTGGTGATTGATAAGTATTCAAACTACTTACCCTCTCGCGCTTTGTAGTTGTATTAATTCTAGTGTAGCAGTAGCCCAAGACAGCAGACGACAGACAATTCAAATTTACTAATTTTACAATTTCAAAACGATTACGTCAAGCCTGGTGACGTCATAACCTCAAGAAATTCAATCCGTTCATGCCAATGGCTATTGGGCTATATTCGTTCAATTCATAGTGAAAATCAACCTGTTCCCAGACGCTCGTCTAGAAGAAAAGAATACACAGCTGACTCGGGGACGTGCCAGTGTTCCCAGACATACGATAACTATCGTGCTTTACGATAATTTTGTATGTGGTACGATCCACGGTAACTTTGTGTCTGGTTCGATAGTTCGATGATGTTAAGAATCCTACATTATATTTTATTTTCACAGTGTTAAGGATGATTAATACCTTTTTAATATTAGAAATGGGTTTCTGGCAGTATTAAATGGGTTTTCTTGGTAACATTATACCAAATTTACGAGCTTCATTGAAAGAGAACGATAATTTTGGGAGATTCAGAATAACTTTCCTGGTCTGGTACAATAATGGGGCTTTTAAAATCTGGGAACACTGGCGTGTCCATGATTCCTCCAACCCTTCTCAATGTGCGCATGCGCTACAAGTCTTGAGTCCTTGAGTCTCGACGACGGGACAACGTCGCTCTAGCTGTAAATAACAAATCTTTATCAGTAGAGCTTTTCAGTAACTACGGCAGTTGATAAAGCAGAATAGTATAATCAACTTCTAAGGGATTTATTGATTTCTTCATGGAGTCATGTAATCTCTAATTTATTACTTATTCTGTTTCTTAATTCTTTGCTTTAATGCGTACCTAATTACTGCAGTTCTCATAATTAATTGAGTCCGGTCTTAATTCATGCGTCAATTGGGGTGCATTTTCTAAATCATTGTTAATACTCACACTATTTTAATAGATGTATTAAATTAGTGGTACAACAAAAATGGTTTAAAAGTTGTGAAGAAAAATTATTCGTCCAAACTAAAACTTAAGGCCCAATTGACACACAAGCGACGTAGCGCGGGAGGGCGGCCGCCCGCTTGTGTGTTAAATTGGGCGATACGGTTACATGGGAGCGACAGCGAAAGGACATATTATGTCCGTGCCACGACTCCGCCAAACGTCCGTTCTAAATGAATTGGGCCTTAGAAATGATAAGTATGGACCTTGAATTTTGACTATTTTGACCGGGAATACCGGGAAATATGCGTGAATTTTTTGGAAACCATTTGCTGGCAACCCTGTATATGTGACGATTGGTGGTTAAACCAATCGGATCCCCATATAGGACCCCTGTATGGTTTATACTGTATTGTTTAGTCTTGACAAGAGTTTGGTCCCAAGGTTCCTGAGTAAAGGGAGTCTGCTGTATACCTAGGTGTGTCTCTGATGAGCTTTTTCTATATCAATTTGTATAGTCATAAATTTGACTGCTGAAGTGTTGTGATTGTTAAATATTAAGTTTTGGCCCTTAAATTTAATATCTAGGCTATTTTTGTAGTAGAGTTTAGAATGTCTTAAATCTCGATACAGTAACTTTGGTTATTAATGAGGTTGGCATTTGAAAACTGACATTATGAGTTTTGAATCCATCTCAAGCAGTTTCAAGATGGTGATTACTTAAAAAACTAAAGCCTCCAAACACGTTTTAACAGTCAGTCAAACTGCTGGGCCAGGTGATGGGAAGCGTTGGGATCGGGCGGCTCGACAAACCGTATTCCCAATTAAAAATACCAGCAGCCTAGCACCGTCGAGTTGCTCGATCCCAATGTGTTGAGTAAGGTGGGAAGGAGCCCACACGCGATCGAACCTTTTGTCGAGCAGCCAACATTTCGACCAACAGTTTGAACGTTTATGGAGGCCTTTAATGTAAAATTTCATCAAAATTCGTATAATTTAAAAGTATTACAATCACAAAATTAATTAAGAATTAAAGATTCTTAGTATTTTTAATTCTTAATTGATTAATAATTAAAGATATTATTAAAAAAACACTCTGATATTTATTATTGATTATTATTATTAGTAAAAAAGATTAAGATATTAATAAAACAATCAATAAAAAACACTTTGATCGATGAAATTGGATAAACTATAGCCGCAAAATTAGTTTTATTAGCTTAAATTAATCCAGTTGAATTTTTGTTTTCAATTATGTATAATCGAATGATTGATCTGAATTCAGTTCCAACAAATCTGAGAGCTGGAGGCAAAACATTGGAGAGTGACGACACTTCAACCAGGGACCCTGGAAGCCAGAACATAGAGACTTGGTCCGAGGTCAGCCTCCCTTCACCCGACTGCAGAGCAGAGGTCTGGACTGAGGTCAACCTCAACGATTCTTCATCACCCGGCTCTGACCTCGTCGACAATAATCAGGTGATACTCGTCCTTCTGTAATGCTAAACAAGAAATCCATTGGCTTTTGATATTCACAAGAATATCAAAGGCAAAGATCGCTAAGTCATTCATTGCAACTTTTGAAGTAATGTCATGGACACCTCTCAATGATTCTTTATCTTAAATATGTTTGAATGTGGACCAACCCTAAGATTGCCATAATAATTTGTAAAAGACCTGAACATTTAATATATAACATGACCATACCGAAGTTTTAAGTTAATTGCCCCTGCATCACAGTGTAAATGTTTTAGTCTGAAGTATTGCTTAAATTCCAATTCCAGGACTTAAGGATTGACTGTAGGGTTGGGCGAGTACTCGACAGTCGAGTAATTACTGGAGTAGTTGCTACTACTCGAGGTCGAGTCGAGTAGTTCCAACTACTAGACTCAAATAAGTCGAGTAGTTAGTTACTCCCGCTGTTTACACGGGCGGCCGAATTTACGTGCGATTTACGTTTGTGCGATCAAATTTTACAGCCGATCGCGAGTTAAGCAAAGCTACATCTGCTGTTTATACGCAATCGGTAGATTGTTTATCGTGGCCCCTCGCTAGTTTCACAATAAGCAGCATTTTCTGTTCATTTGTGGCCGGCTAATATGCGCGACTGTTTTTACGGCCGATCGCTAGTTTCACAAAGTTGCATTTAGTTTATTTACGATCAGCAAATACACGTGATCGTTTTTCGCGGCTGACCGCGACTTTTCCAAGGCTACATTTGCCAATTTTCGGCGATCGGCAAATACGCGTGCTCGTATTTTACGGCCGACCGCGACTTTAGCAACGCTACATTTGCCGATTTTCGGCGATCGGCAAATACGCACGATCGTATTTCGCGGCAGATCGCGAGTTTTGAAAAGCTACATCTGCCGTTTATCCGCGACTGACAGATATGCGCTATCGTTTTTTGCAGCCCTCCACGAGTTTTTCATAACAGTAACCTCCAAAATATTTCATTAACTCATAGAGGAATGGATTTTGACAGTTATCTAGAAATACCAGATTCTGAGAGATGTCCCAGATTCTGAGAGATGTCTCAGAATTCGGAAATTGAAAACTTACAGCTATATTTAGCTCTGACCTACACTTAACAACTTCAAATTTGTAATTGTATTTTATCTTTTGAATGATACTCAGCCTTCATTTCTGTCTCATTTGATGTGTAAAAATGAGAAGAAAACTGTGGACTTCATAAAACAATTAGTTAAATTGGGTTAAATTGGGTAAATTAGGTATATTAATATAATCTAACCTGCAAGAAGTTCATGTTTAGATCGCTGCAAAAGTTGTGTTCAGGACCGAAAGGCCAGCCGGTGCTGTTATCTGGTGGCAATAAGACTAACGTTCAGCGTTCACTATCAGCGCCGTCGACGTCTACAACCAGCTCGCCCGCCGCCAAAACCACAACAATGTCGCCGCCGCGGACCAACAATGTAAACATTGACGCGGCTCTGCTCGACGCGATTCAGGCAGCTGTGGAGAAGGCGGTTAGGACGGCAGTGGAAGCAGCTTTGGCAACCTTTAACCAGGAAATTAAAAAATTGCAAGCCAACGTGTCAAGCCCTCAGAAAGAAATTAAAGCCATCGATGAAAAGCTGTTTGAGCGGGCGGACGAGCTCGAACAGTATCAACGTCGAAATAACGTTCGATTGTTTGGTTTAAAGGAAACCGCGGGTGAGGACACCGATCAGCTCGTGATCCAACTGTGCCGCGAAAAACTTGGTGTGGATCTTCCGGTAGAGGCCATCTGCCACTCACATCGAGTCGGCAAGCGGCAGGATTTTCCGGGGACTGACGGCAGGGTAAGGCACCGCCCGATAATAATCCGGTTCATCTCATACCGAGCACGACGGATGGTGTTCGACGCCAAAAAGAAACTGAAGGGGAGTGGGGTCACAGTCAGGGAGGACCTGACGCAGCATCGCCAGGAGCTGTACCGGAGGGCTGTGGCGCGGTACGGCGTAAGAAACGTCTGGACCCTAGATGGCAGGGTGCTCTGGGTCGACGACAGTGGGCAGAAAGGCGTCGCTACGCGTTTGGTCGACGTCCCAGCTCAGTGACGCCGCAGTGGCTTCTGGACTAAAACTTCTTGTAAATAAACATCTTGTGGGTTGAGAAAATTTTTCATTTTCATTTTTTAAATTTCTATTAAATTTTGTTCTTACAGAATTTTTACAATTTTTTTGGTACTGTTTTGAAGTTTTTTATATTTATCTCATAACTCCTGTAAATAATGTTTTTATGGTAGCCTGGTTAGTGGTTATATTAATTTATTTAACAAAATTTTATTTGTAGTTAAATGCAATTTAAGTGGACAGTTATTTTGTTATTGTCAATGGAATATTATTTGTTTTGTTTAATAAAAGGTAGGATAACTTTTTGCATGAATGATTGGTCAGTGGTATTGTAGATTTAAATGCATGAAGCACACTCAAAATGATAAGTTACAAATTCTTTAGTTACCTTTATTCAAATAATTTATATTGTGTATAGTGCCTTTTAATTTTTTGCTTTCGGAATCTGATGGAGTATACTTGTTATAACTAATCAATAAATTAAATTATTCATTTTTTGTATGATGTTATACTTTGTACATTTAATGTATGAGTATGATGTGTAAGTATGTCTCGTACGTGACTGTTCTAAATGACTTGGACCAAAGTATCAATCTTTATTTCACTGAAATTTTCAAAGCAATATGTATATATTTATTTTTTTTAGTTTAGTTTATTAAAATTTTGTTTACTTTGTTGTGTTAACGAGGTATTATTAGTTTATAGTTTATCAGTTTTAAAAGTTGCTAGGTGATATATTTTGATTTATTCTTTGTTTTGTTGTGTAAGTAAATATTTTAATAGTTTGAAATCAAGACTAAGTCCACATTTCCGCGATGCAACAACTCGTAATTATTACTTATTATATTGAATTTTTGTTTTTCTCATCTGCAAACGTTATCGAAAATTATTTGCATGTAAATAAATAACTTATTGTTAATTTTTTTTAATAACTTCCAGTGGCGGCTCGTGTGTAGGTTCAATGGTTCAGTGAACCCCCTAAAATAATCAAAAACAATAATTTTTTTAAAGTAAATAACCGAAAAACCCATCTTACACATACTTTTATAAACAACATGGCAAAAAAACTATTGTTGCGTCCGGGCGAAGCTCTCACGCAACGCCGGCAGAGCGAGGTTCGGTTCGCCGAGTGAACCCAGCTGGCTGGCGAGGGGTGTGAGGGGAGCAGAGGGGGGCTTGCTTAAAAGCAATGGACTTACCGCTAATGCTCTCGGCTAGAGGCGAGCCGAGCGCTGACGACATTGGCCGACCTCTTCCGAAAGAGTAGTTTCTTTCCTAACCACTTCTGTTTCAGCAGCACCCTAAGGAACGCGAGCTGTAAACCTTGATAATGTTGTTTTAATGGTTCGGGCGATGTTTAAGTTTATTTATTTAAATATTGTGTGATTTCTATGTTGTTTTTAGTTATAAATACGTTTATTTCAGTTATGCGATTATGCGTTTTATTTTTAGCTCTGATTATTGAAAGAAAACAATCGGCGTAGCGGCTGCACCATAGCTTTCTGTAAGAACAGTAATTAAGCTATCGAGCAACGGTAATAACGCTATTGATTTAATTAATTTTGGATTTAACATTTTAATATACATAGTAGCATAATACAATTTATCATCAATGGTATAGTGCCTTCATCCTATAGACTATAAGCATTACACTCGTGTAAAAGGCAGGTATGTCAAGAAATGCAGGCACTATAATCTTGTAAGCATTTAACGTTTTTAAATACTGATTGGCTGATTGGCTTAAGACAATAACTCCAATATAATACATTAGTATCATGTGACGAAAATCACCCTTTTCCAAAATTATTTATCTAAATTAATTGGTTCATTCGAAAATGAGACCTGTTATAGGAGTTTCACAATTCCCATACCAGTCTTGTGTAATTGGCACATAGAGTCCGGTATTTGATGATACTAAACAGTCAACAGTTATTCTGCTGATTCTGGTTGCTAGCTCTTTCGACAGGGCCTAGTTACTAGTTCACAGAAGCCAGTGTTGCCCCCGACTTCCTTGGGGGCACAACAACCATCTGTTTTGAGGTAAGACGGAATATTTAATAATTTAAATTAAAGTTCTTTTGACTGTCCAGATTAACGATTTCCAAATCATTGATTTATTGATTAATAATTATTTACAGCTTTTAATATTCTGATCAACTGTATAGATATTTTCCAATACTTTATTTTTATTTTGTTGAGCGATTCAAATCCTCTTCTTATAATTAGAATCCGGAGCACTATTTTCTATATTGAATAAAGGAACTTGTGACAATCAAGCTGATAGCTTAACCCGATCCTCTGTTCAATTAAATAATAAAATATCTTGACTTGATAATGCTTTACTGTTGATTATGTTTTATTATACCTCTCATAGCGAGTACCCCATCTACTTTGAGATCCCATTTATGGTAGGGAATAGTCTACCGTCTACCGTGCGAGAGGTACCGGGATCGTTACCCGGCGCCTCCACCACTGTTACGGTAGACTATTCCCTACCATAAATGGGATCTCAAAGTAGATGGGGTACTCGCTATGAGAGGTATAATAAAACATAATCAACAGTAAAGCATTATCAAGTCAAGATATTTTATTATTTAATTGAACAGAGGATCGGGTTAAGCTATCAGCTTGATTGTCACAAGTTCCTTTATTCAATATAGAAAATAGTGCTCCGGATTCTAATTATAAGAAGAGGATTTGAATCGCTCAACAAAATAAAAATAAAGTATTGGAAAATATCTATACAGTTGATCAGAATATTAAAAGCTGTAAATAATTATTAATCAATAAATCAATGATTTGGAAATCGTTAATCTGGACAGTCAAAAGAACTTTAATTTAAATTATTAAATATTCCGTCTTACCTCAAAACAGATGGTCGTTGTGCCCCCAAGGAAGTCGGGGGCAACACTGGCTTCTGTGAACTAGTAACTAGGCCCTGTCGAAAGAGCTAGCAACCAGAATCAGCAGAATAACTGTTGACTGTTTAGTATCATCAAATACCGGACTCTATGTGCCAATTACACAAGACTGGTATGGGAATTGTGAAACTCCTATAACAGGTCTCATTTTCGAATGAACCAATTAATTTAGATAAATAATTTTGGAAAAGGGTGATTATCGTCACAATCATGTATATGTTATTAGCTCTGAACCCCCAGTACATAAACTCACTAGCCGCCACTGATAACTTCTATATATCATGCCTATTTGAATTGGAGCCCAGTTGGATTGAACGTTTCCTTTTTAACTTCAGAAAAATGTTATTAAAGCTTGCGTATAAATCAGTTCTTAAAATCGTGTGTTCATATTTTAGAATGTATGCGTGTATGTGTGTGCGAGTGAATGTATCAGTGACCTTGACTGAGGGGATCGCCTGGGCTGCGTTTGTCACGGCTCCGCAACCTGTAGACCCCGGATAGTGAGTCAACTCGCTCACAATGCCCGCCACGGCGACCGGCTTATCGCTCCCCCCTCACCGCCCTCCCCTACTGCTCCACTATCTACTGCTGACTGTCTTACTCACACATTATCCCCATTCCCAAAACAGCTAAAGGCGGCACACATTAACGCTCAATCTCTGTGTGCTCACATTGATGAAGTGAGGGAAATTTTTTGTAAAAATAATTTTGACTTAATTTGCATTACTGAATCCTGGCTCAAGCCGATATACACTGCATTTTGCATTTTGTATCCCTGCCTGGATATACACTGCAGCGTAACGATAGGACCGGTAAACCAGGTGGTGGCGTTGCAGTGTATATCAGGGAGGGCATCAAATTTAAAACTGTTGGTTCTTCACCCTCTGAATACTCGGCTGGGCCGGAATTTTTATTCATCAAAATTAGTTTATCTGGAGCTGACACCCTGCTTCTGGGAGTTTGTTACCGACCTCCTAGAGTAGGGAATTTTATAAATTTTGAAAACGCATTATTGAATTTAATTTTTAGTTACAGTCATGTCTTGATCATGGGGGACTTTAATACTGATTTACTATCCACAGCCCAAAATTGGGAATACAGACAATTGAAGACTATGCTTGAATCTTGTAACTTGACTGCACTTCCACTTGGACCAACACATCATGCTGCCGAGTCTGACACCCTCCTTGATCTTATGGTTGTAACGGACCCAAAAGACATCATCCATCATGGGCAGCTCCCAGTTCCTGCTATTTCTGTGTGTATTCAATCAAAGCTCCCAAGCCCAAGACAAAAATGATTAAATATAGAGACTTCAAAAACATGGACGAGGCTTCTTTTTTATTGGATGTTCAACATACGCCATGGCACAATATTGAAAATTTAAATTCTGTCGATGAAATGGTTCTTGAGCTTAATTCTACAATTTTAAATCTTTTTGTCAAACACGCGCCAGTTCTAACTAAACGATTAACGAAAAGAAATCCTGTGCCTTGGATGACCCCTGAAATTCGTAGTATGATGGCCAGACGTGATAGTCTTTTTAGGAAAGCCAAACGTTCTCAAAATCAAATTCAAATGGATGAATATCGTTACCTTAGAAATAGAGTAAAACAGCTTTTACGTAATTCAAAACTCAGATACATTAATAAGCTCTTTGAAAACAGAAAACAATCATCTAAAATTTTGTGGCGCAATATAAAAGGGCTTGGGCTTGGGAGGCAAACAGAGCACAACCAGTCACTATTCCCCTAAATGAATTAAATCAATATTTTTATCTAGTCAAACTGCAAATCAGCATCTAGTTAATAATTACATCAATGAACTAGTAAATTCATCGACCCAGAATTTTATTTATTTGTGTTCAATTTCAAACCAGTTATTCAGTCGGATGTGCTTAAAGCTATTCATCGGATCCGAAGCAACGCTGTCGGGCTTGATGGTGTATCAGTGCGATTCATTAAAGATATTCTTTTCGCCATCCTTCCAACCATCACATTTATTTTTGATGCATCGCTGAGAAACTGTTCATTCCCTTCCTGTTGGAAGTCTGCTCTTATTCGCCCTTTAAACAAGATCTCAGCTCCTGCCTCTTGTCAGGACTTCAGGCCGATCAGCATTTTGCCCGCACTATCTAAAGGCCTTGAAAGAATCGTGCACTGTCAAATTACTGACTTCATTAATGAAAATAAAATCTTATCAGACTACCAGTCTGGCTTTAGAAAAGCTCACAGTACAGGAACTGCACTACTTCGTGTAACAGAGGACATTAGACTTGCCATGGAACGACGACAGGGCACGATTCTTACCCTATTTGATTTTTCAAAAGCTTTCGACTGTGTAAATCACAACCTGCTGTTAGAGAAATTAAGGGCCATAGGGTTTTCTCAGAATGCTCTTAAATGGCTGAGATCTTATCTGTCAGATAGGCGGCAGTGTGTTGAAGTTGACGGCATAAGATCTGATTGGGAGACTGTTACTTGCAGCGTGCCTCAGGGATCCATCCTAGGGCCACTGCTATTTGTACTGTATGTAAACGGCGTAAATTCAAATCTGAAAAACTGTAAATATCACATGTATGCTGACGATCTACAAATCTATGCTCATTTTTCAACTAATGACATAAATAAATGTGTCAAAGAAATCAATGAAGACATAAATCGAATCACTTTGTGGACTGAAAAACGTGGACTTAAATTAAACCACCACAAAACAAAACCCATCATCATCTGCCACTCACGTTTACGCAACTCAATTGATTTTCAAACTGTAAGTTCCATAATAGTTAATGGAAACACACTTCCTTACCATGACAAAGTGAAAAATCTTGGACTGACTTTCAACTCAACACTTACTTGGGATGATGCAGTAGTAGATATCCGGAGTTAGGTATTTGCATCAATCCACTCACTAAAAAAATTACAAAGTTTTTTGCCTCTACACACTAAACTACACCTTGTCAAATCACTCGCGCTACCACCTTTACATACTGTAACTCTGTGATCAATGACATGACTGTGACTCTTTCTGATATGCTTCAACGTTCTCAGAACTATTGCCTGAGATTTGTTTATGATCTGAGACGAGTGGAGCATATTACACCTTATTATATTGAGTCAAAATTGTTGACACTAAACGATCAGAGAACAGTAAAAATCCTTTCTTTAGCTTTTTCAATTTTAAAAACCAGTTTGCCAAAATATTTTGAAAATGATTTTAAATTTGTTTCCCAATTCCAAAACAATACTCGGAACTCACGCTCTGCCTCACTCACTTTGCGGATGCCTCAACATAGAACTGCAGTATATGACAGACAGTGGCGAGGCGTGCGGTCATCTACAGATTCGCCGATGACTAACTCAATTTTAAAAGTAAATATTTTAGAAAAAACTACAAATAACATAATGTTATAAGCCTAAATGTCTATTATTTTCAAAAGAAAATCATAAATTTTCGGAGTATCAGGTTATTTTTAGGCACGGCCTTTTGCTTTGCGCGCCAGATGCGCCGCGTCCGTAGTTCTCTATTGACTAAATCCGAACCGATTCTCCGAGTTTGGAGAATCCAATCTAGTGGAGCGCCCACCTCCCCGCGTCCATCCCCACTACTCACACCGCTGTTGTACAGGCGGCCAAGCGATTCTCTGTCACTGGAGAATCGGTTGGCGTCCGGCTCCCTTCGGCTGTACTCGGCAGCCTTCGCCACGTAACGAGCAACTCTCGACTTCATTGTCGCTGTCAGTGCTACTTCACGGTGCAGAGAGACCTGCTCCGCTACTCGCGCATGCGCACAGTTCTCGCGCCGCGCGCTGTGCTTGTGTTTGTGTAGTTTCAATGAGTGAAGTTGCAGTGGTTTAATTAAATTTTTAACATGTTTTATTATTAATCGATGAGCACGACAATGACTAAAGGAGAAGGTGATATATGTTCAACTGAAACAATTATAAAAATAAAACTAAACTGATTAAAAAATTATAAAAATGAATTCATAAACTGCTTAATAAAATAGCTAGCTGCATTTTTCAATGTTAAACTTTCATCCGAGAGCTTTTAAGTATCAGTATTATTCCATTCGCCTTTTCAGTAGAGTCATGGATGTTTTTATCTATGGTCGTGGGGTCTATGAATGACGCTGAGGGACGGATATCCGGGCCGGTCAAGCGCAGGTCTGTCGCGACTATTCTATAAATAGCAATATAGCCGTTCCGCCGCACGGCGCCGGCGCAGTCCCGTGTACCTCTACACTATCAGCGATGACCATTCAAAAATGTCACGCGTCGCCACTGATGACAGAGCATTTGTAGTGACTGTCTGCCGCTTGTAGAACAATCTTCCTCTATCCATTAAATCCCTAGATAGTCATCGTCTGTTTGTGGCGGCGCTGAAAATTTTACTTTTTGAACGGATGACCCTGGCAGGTGTATCCTAGGGGGTCGCTTGGGTGGGGTTACTGGCAGAGAATGAATGTGCTAGAGTGAATGGAAAATTTGTTTTTGTTTTTTCTCATTTTGCTGAAAGAGTTCATTATGTTTTGTTAGTGTTGTATATGTTGTTATAGTATATATATATATATATATATATATATATATATATATATACATATATATATATTTGTGTATAAATTGTTTAGACAGGTTAAGTGTAAGAAAGGGCCATGCGGCCCTAACTTTGCCTGTTAAAATAAAGAATTTTTCATTTCATTTCATTTTTTTTAAATTTCATTAGTTAAGGTCTTGTAATTTTTATATTGGGGGGATATCTTATTCTTATCTGGTCGCAGCTGTGTCACTGTGCCCAAGAGATTGGATGTCAAAAAACAATAGATCAGCAGTCAGGCAAGGGGGTGGGGTGAGGTTTAAAGAAGTAAACAAATAACTGGGCACAGCTCTCCTCCCTGATGTTTTTAATTCTTTCTTCCAAAATTTCTTGGCTAAGGTTTTAATTAGGGCCAACAATTATTTTTAAGGAAAATATAAACCTGTTTTTGATTGTTAAAATAATAGGCTAATAATTAAATCTTATTACTGCTTAAATTTTACAATTATGCATATTCTACATAAATTTATTTTGTTACCTTGTTACATTAAGTGATTTGTTATTTTGAGTGATTTAGCATAGTCAACTTATTCATTTAAAATTAGGGTTTATGCAATGTAGGGGTATCAGAATATCAGAGTTTTATTTTTCCAAGAAAAATATAAAAACATAAGCTTAAATAAAGTAGACCAATTTTATAAATAAAATTGAAGAAAGATTTTAGTTAAAAAAATGAACATTTCATTACTTTTCACAAACAACTACTCGACTCGACTCGATACTCGAGTTTTTGGCTTAATACTCGACTCGACTTCAAAATCCATTACTCGCCCACCCCTGATTGACTGAGAACAATTTCGGACTCCAGTGTTCTATTAATCTGAAATATTCAATTATCAAGGCTATTAGCAGTTTTATTTCAGTTTAAAACTAACATTAATGTAGATGGATAACTTGCTTTTTACCGAGTTTTGAAGAACCTATTTGTTATGTCTACTCAACAAATGCGTACGTAGCCCCTTCATGGCGCCGCCTAATGTTTTTGCAAATTTTACTCTGTGCATTTTTCCTGTCGTTTGATGTGAGGATGTCGAATTGATGTCTTATCTAAGTCTTTCTTGTGTCTTTTCAAGAGACATACAAAGAGACATACAATAAATATTTTACTCACAAATATGACACACATAACTCGGATGACATGAAAAACTATTGTTAATAATACTGTACACCTCGATTCGGTGGTGCAGTTGGTAGCACTCTTGGCCTCGGAACTGTAGTGGCAGTGTCGTAGGTTCCAGACTCGACGTTGTTACATACTTTTATCAGTACCATTCACCTTTGTATTGTACCAGCTCAATCCTTGCTTTGCACACATCAATAGTCTATGTAGGCGGGGCAACAGCAAGGTAAGAAAGAGTCCGCCACCTCCTTTTAAACATTTTTTTTTAAAGCAAAACCAAGTCAAACCTGTGATTATTTGGATTTATGTGGCTGAACATTGTTGTGGATAACAAGTCTAGATAATCCGAAGTCATTATAATATCGCCTAAATGGCGATCATGAACCTAGCCTCTGTCATGTTGATGCTGCTACCGGCATATTAAATGACTGTGCAACATATTAGATTTACACCTAGCTTCGAAACTTAAATTATTTTCAGTTCACACAAAGCATTCACAACTATAAACGCAACAAAGGTCAGTAGCAAACTAACCCACAACATTTTCACACATCACGCACGTGTTGATTACTGCTAGTGCTAAAATCAGCAAACCAAACCTTGTTGAACGGAAATACTGAAATAGATAATGTGGCGACTTGAAATTTTTTTAATACCAGATGCGTACAGTAATCTATTTAAATTGCATCTTACTTTCAGAGGCACTCTTGTACTTAAAATTCTCTGTATTCACTTTTTTCCGTGATTAATATTTATATACCCCGGATAGGCTGAAAAGGATAATACGGGATCCACATATTGTGAGGTTTGGATGATGCAAGGTGCACCATGATAATATTTTTTTGGGAGGAGGTACGATGTGTTAACTCACATCGAGAGGCCTGTCCTCTCAAGTGTTGGACTCCCGTGTTTTCAAAGTCTTATGGACTACCGACTAACCACACACCCGTCAACACCGAAGACACTATCCTGGAACAGTCTTATATATCACTATGGACTAGGCCCTTGATATTACACCACTAGGGTAATGTCCGTGGTGAAAAGCTGAGGATTAGGGCCGGAAAATGGTGTAGACAAAGTGCCTGACATGTTTACAGTTGCCCCCTCCCTGGAACATAGCTCCGAAAACGTTAAGTCGGTTGACGCCCACTGTGATCCTAGATGAAAGCCATTAATGTAGGTCTCATGGTAAGACCTTAGCCTGGGATCATGGCACATTTTCATTTTAGGGCCCCCAGGTAACAAAAACAACATTCGTTAAAATTTGTATACCTAATAAAAACACAATTACACACCTCACTAAAAACACCTCATTTGATTATTATTTAAATATGGGTTTAAAAAAATCAAAATCACATTCATACAGGGCAGGGCCGGATTTAAGCATAGGCGCCTAGGGGTCCGCACCACAAGAGGGCCCGCGCCACACAAAAAATATAAAATTTATTTTTTTATCCAGGAATTATCGTAATTTTGGTACTCAATAAACCTCGACCAAGAATAAAAAGAGAATTAATAATTGTTATCCTTATTGAACGTGAAACATGAACAATGTGATTTAAGTACTGTAATTAAATACAAGTAGCAGACAGCTCAAAAGATATGACATCAAGTCCACTGTAGGTCAGCTGTTGCGGACGGCGCGGCGCCGCTTTGTAGGCAGCAAAATTCTCGAAGTAGGGGTGAGGGGCAAGGTGAAGAGTGGTGAAGAGAAGAGAGTAATATAGTGTTCAGGTTATCTCAGTCGAAAATGTAAACAAATTGTGACGTCTTTTGAGTACCGGGAATATAACCTGCAGCTAAGACAAAAATAATTAATGTTAGCCAATCAGAGAAAGAATATTCCTGATACCTCATCTAAAGCTATACCTCATGGTTGAATTCCACCATGTTTATACCCAATAGGCTAACAGAGCTTGCAGAACCGGATATGGGTCTACGATGGAAGTCACAAGTTTTGGTTCCACCACAGGCCATACGGGAGTTAAATAACATGACAGGATAATAATATTCATGGGAGTAAATTCAGCAATTTTAAGGGGGGTGGGCAAGATTGCCTCTGCCTCTATAGCTAAATTTTAACCCCCCTCCCTTTTAAAATGTGTTAGACGCTGTTTTGTTGAAAAATCTTTCCTAAATATATGACGGCCTTGAAAGGTCTGAGATATTTACCGATAATGATACGACCGATGATGTTCGAAGGTTACGATACAGCCAAGCCTAGCCAAGAGCTATTTGATATTGCCATTATGTTACCGAGAAATCTGCTAGCCACTGTACACTTAAAGCAGGGTGTCCAACAGAATTCTCATATTAAATTTCAAACTTTT
Source organism: Flexamia atlantica (assembly GCA_035578135.1). Taxonomy (NCBI): domain Eukaryota; kingdom Metazoa; phylum Arthropoda; class Insecta; order Hemiptera; family Cicadellidae; genus Flexamia; species Flexamia atlantica. The sequence goes on along the minus strand of JAQJVK010000007.1, from coordinate 11,097,629 downwards.
TTCTTACTTTTCCATACCATTCAAAATGTCGACTATTTAAATCAGTAATGTAGCTTTTAAATCGAACACTTGAGCACTATCTTTGATGTAAAATACAGACGGCCGCAACGCGACCGACAGATTTACCGGCCGCGATGTGTCAAAAGGTTTACCGACCGCAATGCGACCGAGAAATTTGCTGGCCACGAAAAGACTGGACGATTTTCCGACCGCAATATCACCGAGAGACTTGCCAGCCGCGGTATTTTTGTGTCAAAAGGTTTACCGACCGCAATGCGACCGAGAAATTTGCTGGCCACGAAAAGACTGGACGATTTTCCGACCGCAATATCACCGAGAGATTTGCCAGCCGCGGTATAAACGACCAGGTATAGATTTCCCGGCCGCAGTGTGGTCAGTAGATATGACAAAAGAGCTTGAGACTTGACGGTCGCGAAACGACCGAGAAATATACCGGTTAGCTGCTGTATAAACAGATTTTCTGGTTACGTTAAGGCCAAAAGATGTGACGGCCACGAAAAGAACGAGAGGCTTGATTTTGGCGGCCGCAATGCGACCGACAAGTCGAGAAGGACTGAGGACAATGGTTACTAAACGGTATCACGAAACTGACACATACTTTCTCCCTTAAAGTAATTTAAAATTAGGAAAACTTATACAATGAAATAAAACAAATTAACAATTAATTATCACACCAATACATACCAAATTTTATCAAAATCGGTTAGTAAAAAGTTGGAGATACCGGTTTTTAAATATTTGCCATAAGAATAACATTGGACAACGTAGCCTACTCAAGGCCACTCTTCTATATTATTAAAAGAACTACTGGGATTTTGTGCAGAGCAAATCGACACCTAGAAATTAATTTTTCTACACATATTTGTTATCAAATTAAATCTATTACTCTCTAGATGTTCCTTTGTGTGGCCTTGACATACCCTACTGCGTTTACCACCAAACTAAAATATCAATTATCTTTACAACCAGTTGACGTAGACTAATGATTCAAAATACTAGATTATTTAGTTTTTCAAGCCAAATTTAATGGTTGCAAGTATATTATCTTTAAAAGTTACAGTTTTTGTGAAATTTGAAAAATATGAATTTTTATACTTAAACATCCCATAACTTCTGAACCTGAATTTTTGCAGACATGCAGGTGGTGTCATTTTGTTTGCCATAAATCGTAAAATTTTATTTTTTTTATCGTTAGAGCCGTTTTTGAGACATTTTTGATTTTGTAGTTTTATGGGGTAAATAACCTTAAAAATTAAAAATTCAAAAAATGAAAAAATCGCCTGGATATATCATGGTTTTATACCTACATCCCAAATTTAATGAATATAGGACTGATAATGTCGTCTCTAGCTTTGTTTACAACCATACACACTCACACAGACAGACACCTCACCGAAAACTCGAAAATTGTGACGAAAACAATACTTTCTCCATATACATTGTAAAGAGGGGAGAAAGTAAAAGGGAGGACATATATCGTCCTAAAAACGGCCGGTTGGGCACTATGGTCCTGGGGGCCCGCACCACTGAGTGAGCCTAGGGGCCCAAAAGTCCTAAATCCGGCCCTGATACAGGGCACTGAGTGCAAGTGTTTCTTAATATATTTTTATTAGATTTATATATATATATATGTATAGGTTATTTAACTTAATTATTCCACCATTGGCATCTCAGAAATTATTAATTTAGAGAAAAATCTAAATGGGTGACTCCACATCTTTTTAAGAAAATCAAAAATATCAATCCCATTTTATTGCAAGTGAGGCATTTCATTGCAAGTTCATTCCAAAACTCGCCTTTTCCACTTTTTTTCGAAATTGAGATATTGGTACCACTGGATTCCTTGGGTTAATCCCCATTTGACTGTGGTAAGCAAATCGTGCCAAAAATTGTCTTTTCTCATTAAAATAAGCATTGAAAATCGAGTGTCATAGCAAAACTCGCCTTTTCCAGCGCACATGTCATTCCAAAACTGGTCTAATCCTAAACCGGCCAATCACAGCCCAGCTGTGAGGTCACGTGATTACCCGGCTGGCAGCCATTGTATGTTATCTACTTGTCTCTGTCGAAGTGACAGTTCCTTGCTGTTTATTTTAAATAATAAATCATTAATTGATTAAAGGTTGATAAATAGTTGAAAATGGATATCTCTATCAGGCCTGCAGATGAAGAATATGTCTGTTGCCAGGGGGAAGAAGGTGTGGAGTTAATTGTTTATTAAAACTAAAGACAATGAGACACTGACTAGTGACAAAGTTTTTACAAAGTAGGTTTAAAGGTTTTTAAATTTTTTTTATTAATAATTAAAGGTTTGAATTAAATGTTTTTTGTCAATTTAAGGGTTTTAAAGTTGTTTTAAGGATTTTCAAATGTGTTTTCAATCAAAATTTTCAATTAAATGTTTTTTTTATTCATTAACTTGCAATAATAAATCGTTCACTTTCATTAATTTCAAAGGTTTTCATTTATGATACCCTCCATGTTCACCGTAAACAGAAGAATATTATCAAATTTGATTTTTGTTATAGCAAAACTGGTCTTATCCATTGTGGGTTGGAGCAAAACTTGCCTAATTCAAAGTGTCGTTTCAAAACTCGCCTTGTGCATTTTTTAAATGCAAATAACTAAATTTGTAATAAATTTATTTAGTATTTATAGTATTAATGAACTTGTATGATTTTTTCTATTTTTTAATATTTTTCATCAAAAAGCCTCCAGGCATATATTAGTTATACGTTTTTCGCGTTTCCTGAAAAATTTTGAGTTTGGGAGTAGGCGAGTTTTGGAATGGACCGCCTCAAGTGGCCGTAATCTTCCAATATGGCAGACAACTTTTATTTTTCTTCTGGAGCACCCTGGATAATATTTTATTCATGGTTATCGCCACCTGAATTGATGTAATCAGTTGATAAAAAAGGTTTAGTGCCTTTTATTTATTTATTTATTACATACGGCGAACGCCATATACAGATATATACATAAAACGAAAGTCCACTTTGCCAGTGCAAAGCTGCTGCAGAAAAATGATGCTGCTACCACTAATATTAATGATAAATATAAGATTCTGACAATAATAAATGAAAAGGTTATGACTTAAACTAAGATGTAACACAGAATCATTGCACAAGAAAATGAAGGTATGCTAAGCAAATTAATGACTAGAACAGGTGGGATACATATTGTGTGACAAAGAGCTCTGATTACAAGACAAAGTAGAAAGAGATGCTACATATATGACAGAGGTTGCTACAAACTACTACATTGGTCATCACAAACAATATACTACATTGAATAACAGAACATAAAAAGATAATATCCTAAAAAATTAGGTATGTTGAACAAATTGTATATACATGAAAAAGAATGAACACATGCTTGTGCAACACACAAGAACATTTGAGAAAAACATATCACATAAGATAAGATCACTCCCGCACCTCTGCCCAAGAGTAGACACTTCTACGGAAGCATTGGAGGGTAGAACAATGCTTCCCTAACCGTGATTCCCTATTGCCTTATAACCGTCTTCAATTCAATGAGTAGAATATAATGTCTACTTAAGTTTCAACATATTACATTTCATTTCATTTGTTTATTGAACATAGTTTTACAGAGTCTTGGCCCCACCAAGTTATGCATAACTTGTCCGTGGGGTCCAATATGCATCAAAAATAAAAAATAAAATGTTATACATTTTTTACAATCAACAGTTTAATTTTCATAAATTTCTTAGGTAATTATTCTTGCTAAAAATATTCTGGGTGGACCACCCGGGCAGAATCTGCTTTTAGTAACCAAAAGGATGGCAATTGACAGCTTTAAATCTAATAACTACCTCTACTTAACATTGTACTCATCAACAATATAATAACAACAAGCAACATTCATTAACACGAGCATCAAACACGAGCATTTTATACTTTTTTGTGAAACATTCAATAAATGAATATATATAAAAACCGAAGCAAAAGAAAAAAATAACATTTACACAATCACAGCCACCATGTCTTATGCTATATCATTACAGTATTTTGATATTACATGTCTAGTAAAGCTAGTAAATCTAGCAGTTAAATTCATACTCCATGTTTTTGTTTACTACTAATGCCCTCTTACTCTTTGCAGACAATGTTTTTGTTTATACAAACATAACCTTACTTATTTTTTGTTATTTTTTCTTTTTTTACCCTTGCTTAATATTTAGTCGGGAAAACCCATAACAAAACCCTCCCCCATCGAAAAGAAAAAACATGAAAAGCTAAAATTTGAACAGCTCATGCACGTGCAGCGGTAATGAAGATGTTTGTGCCAATCTCTAGTGATCCCATGGTGGTTGAAAAGTTGTGAGTTACAGTGTTTTATGTAAAAATATTATGTTATTTGTTTGTTTTTGTGTATTGCGTACATTTTTAGTGATTTTGAGTGAAATTGCAGTGTATTAGTGATGTGCGATTCGCGAACGAATCGTTCAATTTGAACGACTCATCGAGTGAATCAAATGAATCATGATTCATTTTTCAAAAGAATCGATTCGTGGCGCGAATTAGTTGCAGAAAAACATGCCGCAGACGACGCGCCGGTTTTGTTCATAATAATTCTGTGCGTCAGTCAATTGAGTTTTGAGTCTAATTTCGTGTAGGACAAAGGAATTGGCATTGATTTGTTTTGAGCGTGGTGAGGGGTGAGGGGGAGGATAGAAATATGATAAGGAGACGTGAGGGGCAAGGCGCTCGCTCATGGGTTTGCGTTTACGCGGTAAAATATTTCCACCAATCACACAAAACCTCAAAATCGCTTTCCGTTTTGATTTCTCTCTTAGCTGAATCGACTTCAACTATCGGTTGATGATAAGACTGACTATCGGTTCGCGTTTGTTTCTCTTTATTATTAATTTTCAATGTACCCTATCAGACTCATTTTATAAGACAATTTTAGGTTAGAGATAGTTTAAATACACCATAAAAATTAATTAATTGTAATTAAACGTTTAAAAACTACTTTATAATCCATAAAAACCGATTGAAGTCGACGTTATTTGGTATGCAGTGGATAGTGAGTCAAATGAATCAAAAGAATCGATTCAATTTTCGATTCTTTGGAACTGAGTGATTCAAATGAATCGATTCACCAGAAAGAATCGAACTGCGCATCACTACAGTGTATAATGCCAGTTGTATCTACAAGTGATGGAGCAAAGCTTCATTAGCCTAGTTCTTACTGAATGTTCTCCTAGCTTTAGTTCTGACATAAGAGCCATGCAGTTACAGCTATTTTAAAGGCTTTATAGTTGTTAATTCCCTCTATTTCATTTGGCAACAGATTGAATATGTATGGGACTTTGTACTGAGGTAACCTCTGACCATAAATTGTACTAGGTATTGGCACAATGTATTTGATGGATCCTACATTTCTGGTGTTTGCTTTGTAATTTTTATGAACCTTTAGGTCATTTTTTGTATAATACTTTGTTAAGATACCTAAAGTATAAAATCCTTTTGGGGTTAACTGTCCCATAATACTGTATTCATTGCTCTCTTCTTCAATATCAGTTACCACATTCCAGTCTTTTAGGCCTATTGCCTTAGTACACCTTTTCTGAAGTTTATTTATTGTATTGAGATGACTATTTGCTCCTGATCCCCATACTGTTACACCATATCTTATGTTAGATTCGACAAGTGCTTTATATACCATTAATTTTACTTGTTCACCTACTTTATTTTTCAATCCATACATCACAGCCAAAACCTGGTTGAGTTTTTTCTTTAGTGTACTAACATGTTCCTTCCAAATTAACTTTCTGTCTACATTTAATCCCAAGTACTTAGTATTTTCAACTTTTATAATGGAATCCCATTTGCTGCATTCCTCATATCCGCATATACATCTACAGTTGTGGTACTTGATATCAATTTCTTTGTTTATTTTCATGTTTTTTGGACAGAAGTGCATTAGGCATGTCTTTTGCCCATTTATGATTAAGCCATTATCATGTGACCATACATTTAAGACATCAAAATCTCTTTGCAAATTTATCTCTACCATAGCTAAATCTTTGTGAACAGACAAAATCAAGAGGTCATCAGCATAGGCCCAAGTGTAGCAATTTTTCATTTTGTTAAGTACTTCATTTAAATAGATTATAAATAATGTAGGCCCAACCTGACTTCCTTGTGGCACGCCATACTTGATAATTTTCTCTTTGCTTAATATATTGAAAATTTTAACCACAAATTTCCTGCCTCTTAAATAACGTTCGAAAAATCTAAGGTAGGGACCCCTCACTACTATTCTATTAAGGGCCGATATAATTTTGCTATGTTCAATCATGTCAAAGGCTTTGGAGAAATCAATAAATAAGCCCAATCCATGTCTTTTAGTATCCATAAGGTTATTAGCCACATCTGCAAATTCTTCCAAAGCCCCCTGCGTGTTGCATTGTTTTCTAAATCCAAATTGTTTGTCATTTAATATTTTGTGATGTGATAAATAGCTGTCCAAACAAATAATTACATATTTCTCTATAATTTTTGCCATTGAACTTAATAGCTATTGGTCTGTAATTTTGAAATTCTTTTTTGCTTTTATTTTTGTGAATAGGTCTTATAATCAAAGTTTTTAAGCAGTTTGGAAAAATACCCTGTTTGATTGATTGATTAATGAGCTTGGTCAGAGGTTCAGCAATTCTTTCTGCAATTTTATATCTTTCATTCTTATGTTGTCTATTCCTGGAGCTTTATCTATCCTCATTCCTTTGATTATATTTATTATTTTTTCGGGTGTTGCACTTGGTATGTATATATTATATTCTGTCCCTGGATCCAGCCTATCTCCCACATTTCAAATATTCAACTCGTTACATTTATGTTTGATGCTTTCGACCCCCTCTACAAAGTATTGAGCAAATCCATTTACTATCTCCTCTTTTTTCATTGTTTTCCCCATGGCCTCTCCTACTGTGCGATCAATACTGCTCTTTTTTCCTCTTCCTAATAATTTGTTAAAATTTTGCCACACTTTCCTAGCATCTGTTTTGTTATTCTCAAAATACTGCCTATAGAAGTTGTTTTTTATTTTCCTAATATTATTTGTTACTCTATTTCTTAGACGTTTATAGAGTTCTCTATATCTCAGATTTGAGGGGTCCCCTTTCCACAATTTGAAAACTCTGTCTCTTTCCCTAATATTTTGTATTAAATCGTCAGTGATCCATTCCGTTTTCCTAAATGTTTGATTTCTGTTATTGAGATTCTGGCTGTGCTGAAGTTGCCTCCCTCCTCTTTTAATAATGGTTGTTGTACATTCCCAATATATTCTTTGAAACTTCTCAATTATCTTTTCAAATCCCAACTCAACATTATTATACTCTTCCACGTCCCATTGTTCCCTTAAAAGTTTTTAGGTTTTTCATATTTTTCTATCTCATCCTCTCCTTTTCCTCCTCCTATCATCTGTATCTTTGCCGTAATGGGATAATGGTCCGATATCTTGGTTTTAATTACACCAGAAAAGATTCTTTCAAATGACCTATGAAGCCTATAGTAAATATGGTCGATACAGGATCTTACAAGTTTACCAGCTCTGATTTCCTCTCTAGTGTAATCCCAGATGGCTCGCTCCAATCCCCATGACGCCAATATCGTCTCGTAATTCTGAACATGTGTATCATTTTTATTCTTTAAGTTTATGTTAGTATCTCCTATAAAAAGAAAGTTGTCATATTCTTTGAGCACTTCCAGCGCTTTATCAAATTCCATTAATGCATGTGGAAGGGGTAATCTGCTGGAGGAGGTGAAAGGTCTGTAAACTGCATGAATTCCAATTTTACAGTGAACTTTCGACCCAATCAGCTCTAGTTCTCCAGTAATATGTTCATATGTGTCATTTTTGTCAAGTTCAATTTGTGTAAAGTGTAATGATCGGCTGTTCACAAACATCATAAGTCCGCCTCCTTCACAACCCTCCCGCAGCTTGTAAACCTTTTCAAAGTAGGTATATTGAACAGAGGCACCTCATTTTCCTCACAAAATACCTCTGATAAGATTATGAGATCATAGTGAACCTTACTCATTTCTAATTGCAGATTTAAATTTTCCCAGTGCTTTTTTATCGAACGTATATTTAAATGCAATAAGTCTAAACCCTTTTTACCTCTTTGTGGGCTCACATTACACCACCCACCAAAATCATCATAATTATTAAAATCAAGACGATTGTCAATGAAAATGTCACACATCTATATTTATGTTTTTTTTTTCATAAACTTATTTCTTTGCACCCATCATATGCCAGCTCAGCCAACAATGTTATATGCAAATACATAACCATAATTAACTTAAACCATTGTAATAGTCCTAGTACCCGCGCAAGTTCGGGCAACAGAGAATCAGTAGGCCTATATAAGGTTAAGCTCATAAAAAATTGCATAATATATGCTTGGAATAAATTATCATGATAACAGGCTATAGATCCAAAGGCTATAATAAACAAAGTTAGCATGCAAATTTGATGCAAAGTGTGACTAATGAAAAGCAAAGTATAGTTTAGATAACCTAACCTTAAAAAACAATAGGAAAAACAGGAGTAATCCCAAGTGAAAAAAATTTGAGTTTTCTGGCCCAGATCTGGCTTCTTCCAAAATTGGCCAGAACTGGCCAGATCTGGACCAGAACTGGCCAGGTCTGGACCAGAACTGGCCAGGTCTGGACCAGAACTGGCCAGGTGTGGCCAATTTTGGAAGAAGCCAGATCTGGCCCAGAACTGGCCAGATCTGGACCAGAACAAAATTTGGAATATTGGAAATGTTATAAATAAAGACAAAATATAAAGGAAAACATTTATTGGATGAAAACTTAATACATAAATACTGTTCTTATAATCCTTATCCTAGCTCCTACACCTCTTCACTTCCTCAGCTCGCAAAGGCGCGTTGAAAGCTTTTTTTTACGCACAAGTCATCCTCAATCCTTAATTTTCTCTTCGAAGCAGCTACCTTAGCGAATTCTGCAACAAGAGCATTTATTAAAGGGCAAGTAAGGCCACCTATCACTACAGTTAGTAAAATGTTTCTCAACATATAAATGCAAAACAAATTACTTTAAAAAAAGACAAAAATGCAACATTTAATATTATATAATTAATCTACTATAAAAGAAATATTATATATACAAAAGTTACATTTATTTATATTTAATCCATCTATATTTTTTGTCCTTTATCTGTTGACCATGAACTCTGACATCGTGTTCAAAGTGCTATTTGCAAAATCTTACAGCTGAATATAGTATTTCAAATACTCATGCTTGCCGGCAGGATTCAAAATAGTTATTCCCGCCAACCGTTACTCAAGATTTTTTTTAATTTGTAATTTTGGGTTTTTAGTGAAGTATTTGTGAAGTATTTTTTTCCTAAATACTGAAATAGCAACTTCAATTCATAACTTCAACCTCAAACTTTCTTACCAACTGTCTTTTTTAATTATTCCTAATTTTTTTGGTCTTATTTTTATTATTTGCAAAGCAACCCAGCGGACGCACAGGCAGTACCTGCCTCTATCTGCTGATTTCCTGGACTTTTACTTTTAATTAAATGCTACAAAAATTATGTCTTTTTTAGTTTTATTTCATCATTTGTGAAACACTTTGTGTTTATTAGCATTTTTATTACTTTGTATGTAGGCTAGTAGCTTATTTTTGTATGGAATAAGCTTTTTATTCATTCACTTTTATTGCGATCAAACATCAGTAAAGGCATATGTCTGAAAACAGTCAAAATCATAACATAAAGATGATTTATACAATGTTTAGATCACATTATATCCATAACTCAGTCAGTTGTTTATACACCGATTCTCAAAACGTTTGTGCCCTTAGATAGTAAATAAAATTGTCTAAAAATTATTATTGTTCAGTTTCTTTTGTAAAATGTACCGTTTCTTCGTCATTTCAACTTAAAGATTTTAAACGGCCGCCATTATGGAATTTACTGTTCGATCATGCTGATTATTTTTAAATAAACTAACCTTGAATAGATACAGGTACATACCGAGTTTTTTAAAAAATCGACTGAAAACCTCGGAGATAAAAAATACTTCGTAAAAAATACAAAATGGCGTATATCTAGTAAACAAAGCGTTTTTGGAAAAAAATCTTATCTGCATTTTCCATTTATTTTGACCCATATGACCTCTATTCCCGGAGTCTGGCACATTACTTACTCACGAAGTTTGTAACATAGACACGAATATCATCTCCATCTCCACATTTTCCTCCGAAGGAAGTAAGTAAGTAGGTATGACGTATAGTATGGTGTGAATTGAAATCTGGCTAATCTGGCAACACTGTGTTCTGGACAATCCGGCAACACAGCAACACAGCTAGCTAACTCCGACCCGATCGTCATGCGTCACCTTGACTTTTATTGCCGCCTGTTTTGATTTCAATTTCAATTAATTTATCTGTGGTAGTTGAGTTGTTTCTGTTATTTTTGTTAAAATGTTTTAATTAATTGACTGTGAAGAGGACGGAACAGTTCCTTTATGTGAGGAAAATCGGAAAATCAATTAATTTGCGATCAGAATCCAGAATCTGAATGAAGCAGTTCGATTTATGTGGAAAGCTTATGGAAAAGGTTTGGAAAGAATGGTGAGTTTCAAATTTAATACTATAGGCTCTGCCCCCTACTTTATTACCAGTTTGGTACGAGTTTCATATCTGATCTTCTAGGTTATGTTTACCGTCAATTGTTTACCTTTAATGTTTAGGTTTTGATAACTGGACTTCTCAATAGGAATTAACATGGGCGAAGATCAGTTTTGTTTTCGGTACTCAGTTCAGGTATCAGTTATCCAATATCAACACTATCAACCTATCGTGTTTAACTCAACCGATGTACTGTTGGACTGTTTCAACAACCGTCAGCAATGAAGAAACGTTGATAACAAAGAATAACCAAAACCATTGTAAATTTTATTATTCGATTATTCTCTCATGAACAATAAGTCATACCAAACAGAAATGTAATAGGCTTACAGCTAAAATTATGTAGGCCTACATCAAAATTAAAAACTAAACTAAAATGTTACTACAATTGACTAACTAAACACAACCTAGCCTACCTTATTTTTCATCATCCGCTATCTTGTATTAAAATACAATGGATAAATATATTTTCACAGAATAACAAAACAATCTAATGATATACAAAGAAATCAGATTGTCAAGTTCTGTCCATCAAACAGTACATCGAACTTGATAGGTCGTTCGATATTGTTTTCTTAGATAAATCAGATGTTGAATTGTCTGCTATAGGAACAAACGGCAGAAGATCAGATATGAAACTCCTACCAGTTTGGTATGGTATATTGTTCATTTTTCATTATTATATGTAGCCTATTTTTTGTTATTACCTGTGTTTTGCACTCCAGTAAGTTACCTCTCTCGAACTTGAAATTTTGAATTTGAATTGTATAACATACAAAACTACTTTTAGATAATTTATGTTATATCAATTTACAGTTAATAGTTTTTTAGTTATCACAGTTACTATAACGATTATACAGCAAGGTTAGGTTAGGTCAGGTGTGGTATATGAATAGTGTGGGACACTAGGGCCTATTGCCTATCTATTTAACAAATCTTGAAAAACTAGTTTTTGGTATTCTAGCAACATAAGTGTTATTCCGCGTGCAATGGTGGTCGTAGTTAAAAAAAATCTGAGGGATAGTGTTAATATATTGCACTGCTCTAATACCGCCTAAGTTAAGTTTTTGTAATTTTAAATAAAAAAACCGGCCATCTACTTCATTTGTCTAATATCTTTTAGATGGGATTAAGCAGATAGGCGGTATTTCAGAAACATTTTAACTGTTCTCATGTAAAGTTTTTAATTTATTTGTCACATACCTATGCAAAGTATGTTTCTTCACCAACAGATATTGGTTTCTAGATAAATTAGTTGACCTAGGTAAGGATCAAATTGGTGAGGTGTAAAGGGGACTTCACAACCCTAACCTAACAATAGGTAAAGAAATTAAATATAGTATAAATTAATATGACACATCATAATCTATAAAAACATACCCTAACTTAACCAAACATAACCTGACATAACCGATTATTATGCAATAATTTCTGACATAATGTGATCTAAACATTGTATAAATCATCTTTATGTTATGATTTTGACTGTTTTCAGACATATGCCTTTACTGATGTTTGATCGCAATAAAAGTGAATGAATAAAAAGTTTATTCCATACAAAAATAAGCTACTAGCCTACATACAAAGTAATAAAAATGCTAATAAACACAAAGTGTTTCACAAATGATGAAATAAAACTAAAAAAGACATAATTTTTGTAGCATTTAATTAAAAGTAAAAGTCCAGGAAATCAGCAGATAGAGGCAGGTACTGCCTGTGCGTCCGCTGGGTTGCTTTGCAAATAATAAAAATAAGACCAAAAAAAATTAGGAATAATTAAAAAAGACAGTTGGTAAGAAAGTTTGAGGTTGAAGTTATGAATTGAAGTTGCTATTTCAGTATTTAGGAAAAAAATACTTCACAAATACTTTTCAGGCTACAGCCAAAACTACATGTCATAGACATGTTTGATCTTGGTGTCAAATTAAAGCTTGGAATCTCATGATTTGCACTATGGTGGTTTGGTTTTCATATCTTTAAGGGCTTGGACCCAGGATCGTCCTAAAGGAACCTATGTCAAGGATATTAGGAGTGCTTTGAATTGTTGCTATGGTTACCATTAGAAATAGCTAGGTACAGTAGAGTCCCACAAACCCGGACTAATGTGGACCGAACGGTGTCCGGGTTTTTGAAATTTCCGAGTTATCGGGAAATGAGTAAATAGAAGAAAAAATAAGAATAGTTTCTGTTATTTCTCTAAGAAATCATTTATTTATTGCAAAGTAAAAAATACAAAAACTACATTATCAGTTACAAAAAACTTAAAGAAAACCCAAAACTGTTTTATGTGCGTCACACCATGCTCTGGCCTTGAATCTCAGTGCACTTTATTGCTCTGGCAGGCTTTCCGAGTTATCCAGAATCCCGGGTTATCGAATTCCGGGTTTGCGGGACTCTACTGTACTATGGTTATTAACAGAATGCAGCACAAAGAAACAACTAGAATAAGACAAGAACAAATTAAATAATCTCCCAGGCAAAGCCGGGTTATCAGCTAGTACTCAATAATATACAACACCTGAAACAAACAAAAAAAGCCTTACTTTCATTGCTAAGCTCATATTGCAGCCATTAAAGGAAAGAAACCATGGAAACAACATAAATAAGTGAGCCAAATCATGAAAAATGGTAATAAAATGTCTGGGCTCAAGTAACCCCATTTAAGAACAAAAAGTACACATTTTCTGAAAAAATATTCTGATAGAATAATCTCAACTGATAATGATAAAATTAGTTATGGAACTTGATAACAGGGGTCCAATGAAGCAAAAAAAAAAATATGTAGCTTATCTTTGCATAAAACTAAGATCTGGGTACACTAAATTATTAATAAATAACAATTTTCCGTTTTTTATTTTCAAAAAAGAGTTTTTCCTTATTTATATTTTTTATTTTATGAGGCTAACACACGTTTAAAATAATAGCCAAGATTGTAAGCTTTCATTTAAATATACATGAATATGATTTTGTCACATTCTTATTCCCTTAATATGCGATTAAATCTTTTTTTTTGTTTTGGGTCCAAGTCACCCCCCAGGGCTCAAGCCACCCCGTTTTACGGTATATATAGATCTAGACATGCACGGAAAGGCGGCCACGGTGCTTGAAACGTGCACGGGGTGGCGGCCAGGACACGAAAAGGCGGCCAGCTCTATGGGAAGGCGGCCACGGCTGCTCATTCGTTCATAGTACAAGTTTATTTTTATGTAGTACAGTGCTGCGATCTGCTTTTAAGTTGCGGCTGATTTGAGCAGAAGTCTGTGTTGGCTGTCTGCTAACTCTGTCTATTGTGTGGTAGTTTCACACTCGCTGAGGCCTATACACTAGGATTTAAAGTTAAAATCACAACGAGTAATTAGTAGTGCAATTTTGAAAATTTATTATTATCAAACACAGACTGTTACGAAAAAAATTATGATTTGATTTAAGTCCGTTTATATTTGAAGCAATGAAATGTGGTTATATGTTTGTAATAAACTTGCGGAATCCTGGATTGTTAATTTGATTGCGTTCTTTGAAATAAAGAAATTCAAATACTTTTAATCACTAAATTTCTGTATTACATTACCAATCAGTTTTGGTGAAGAAGAAAAGAGTTTTTTTCTATTTCTATACTGAGTTATACTAATCAGTTGTTAAAACAGTTGATTTGCTCTGAGGTTTTGCATTGGCCTAAGGTTTTCTTTTTCATTCAATAGGCCTACTTACATAGAATGGAAGTTTGAAAGCTACTTTCTTTCTTTTGTAAAATTAAAATGACGAATATTATATTTAATCATCTATTCATAATCACTGCTGACACTATATTTGTCCAAAGAAAATGACGATCGATACAGACTTAGCTTTAGTATGGGTACTACTAAATATTTCTATGGTTTTAGTAAACTATTTGCATAGAAATTGCGAATTAACTATTTATCTAAATAATAATTAAGAGTTAATTAACATTTTGATTGCAAAAAATAATTTTTCACAAATTCTAAACGTTAGCAATACTAATTCCATAAGGAATGCAAACTTTTGAGTTCCCGCAAAACAGTTTTAATAGGACGTTAAAATTTAAGTATCTAGGCCTACATCAAAGGAATAGAAGAAAACTTTACAAACCAACAACACATAGTTTCCCGTCTCTTTGTTACAGTCTGTATGTAGGCTATTTTTACCTATAACTTTTTATCAGCTCGAGAATTCCCAAACTTTTTTAGTTAGTTGGGTCCAATAAGTCATATTTTTGTAAAAAGCTCATATATTAATTGATTAAATTTAGAATTTTATATATTTTAAAATAAGATAAAGTATAAACTAAAAATTCAGGATTTGAAAAATTGCCCTACAAGTGTATTATGAGGTTGAAATGGAAGTAACCGATAGAATTAATACTAATTTCTTGAAAATATACATTGTCCCATTTGAGTAGGTTCCGCATGTAAGCGCGGAAAATGTTGATTTTTCTCAGTTGTTTATGTTGTGCCTCTAAAATATTAATAAATTGTTTATAAAATAATAAAATGGTTGTTCATTCGTCAAGTATTATTTATTTTTAAATATGTTGTTTTTCAGTATTTTCTGCCATCCAATTATCTAAGAATATTACCTCGGAAACTAAAATGGATGATATAGTTAAATAGTACGGTTCGAAATTGAAACTTGATACTGCAAACAAAGCTATGTCTATTTGGTTCCAGTTTACAGTAATGTACTTAGTTTTAAAGTCAAAGCTAGTTAATACTAATTTAGTCAGTTGTGACTTAGTTCAAGTCGTTTAAAATAATGATGTAAAGAATAAAATATACATAGGCAAGTGAAAATGAATCTAACAAGGTGTGACACGTCTTCACAGGAATCTTTTTCTAAGTTTTATGAGGTAAATGGCTCTAAAATAATTTATGGGGCTCATCTGCATAGCATGTAGTCTCCTTCTTTTTACAAACTCTTTAGGCCAGTACGCTGTGAAGTGTGAGCTCGCACTCTTTGGAAATGTTTGATGCAAGCATTATTGGTATATATGAAAGACTTTCCATTGGTTTTGTAGTTTTTTGGATGATATTGTTTTTGCTAATATCATATTATTTGACTTCATCCTACCAAGTTTGCTGTAGTCGAAATTCATTGGATACAATAATCCACCGTACAGTAATACCACCGTACAATAATTCACCGTACAATATAATAATCTCGTAAGTAATCTTAGAGTTTACATAAAAGACGATGTGGAAGCAATCTTGACCAGCTATGAGGAATCTGAACGTATGTAGCGTCGGAATTCTTTTCAATGATTTAAATTTGAATTCAGCTGAGGGAGTTATTTATTAATGTCAGAGTGATTTGTGAATATACAAGCTCAAAGTTGTGGATGTTGAAGACCACGACAGGAGTGTAAATATGGTATTTGAAACTAGAGTGCCAAGACACAATATTCCCTCCAAGAACCGGGACAGATCACGGAAATGAAGCCTGAAGCTCCAACTCGAAGACTACAGATTATTTACACATAAGATAAAGAATAAATATGGGTTTGTTTTATAACACTACAAAACCCAAGATAAACCAAAAAAATCCCGTTAATCTCTCAAGTAAACGGACACGAACAAACTGCAGACTGAGTGGAAATGTTTAGTTTGAATACAACTAAGGAATCTATGATTGTCACCAGGGTTCTAGAAAGCAATGAGAACATCAGATTAAATCTGGAATCGAGTGAAAAAAGTGGCGAGGGAATGTAAGATGAGGCAAGAAACTGAAGCTAACACCAACAGGAGGTTAAAAGTAAAGGTTAACATCATGAGGACAGTAGATTTCACCAACGATAACATTGCGATGGTGATTTTCTCGGTAACAAGGAATCACTTAGCTTTCACCCAAAACTTATTCGTGTATAAAACTGCTGTGAAAAAACTATCAAACTGGGAGCCTAAGCCGACATTTAGGATTTCACTGATTATTTCTCAAAAGGAGGAACAGATTTTTATAAATTCGTCGATCTACACCGATACCAAGTTTTAAACTTTTCACAGAAGCTATAAATGCAACATGAAATGTTTGTACATATTTGATGACATTTTCCTGAAGAGCAGGGAACTATTTAAGAAGTTTCCTTCATCGATGCATAAAAAAATTCATCGGTGGTTTTCACTGCGTGAATGGCCAGAAAAGATTTTACCGAAGCTAATTAAATTTCATCTCTAAAAAGCGAGACTTTCAGGAAAACCATTCTTTTATATTATTTACGGTCGTTATTAAATAAAACGTTTTGACGCCCAAAACTTAAACAGATGGTTTAAAATGCTCCGGGTATTTGCATTTAACCTGGTAGAACTCGAGGTTGGTCTTGAGTGATACTGAAACACGGAGTAACCTCACATATAATATGTTACAACGATAATAAACGACAAATAATGTTATAATTTATATAACATTTGCCTTAATAAGAGATTTTAATCAATTTTTAAAAGGCAAAGACATTGAAAATTTTGCAGGAATAGTGTTACAATATCAATAGACTATGACCATTTTGACACAAGTACATTAAAAAAGCTAAATATGCTTTAATTAAAATTTGACGAGGAAATAGGCGATGCGAATGGTCGTAATAAGACAATATAAACGTAAGGTATTTAGATATAAGTTATCAAGTCATTTCATACAAAGATAATAGAGTAAATAGGAAAAAATTACACTGGGTTAAAAGCTGGCTTAAAGCAGCATTTAGACATATAAATTGATTAATTGCTATGGGGCGTTCCTCATTTCCAGCCCACGACGGTCTTGGACACTTAAGTGCATGAAAAGTGCACAAGGGTGAGAATTAGGGTAAAATGTCCCTATATAAATCGACTGGAAAAGTGCAAAAACATACATTTAGATGTATAAATTGATTAATTGCTGTTGGGGGGCGTTCCTCATTTCCAACCCTCGACGGTCTTAGACACTTAAATGCATGAAAAGTGCACAAGGGTGAGAATTACAGTAAAATGTCTATGGACTAAAATTATTCCCCGCATTTTTTTAAATTTTTTGAGACGGTAATATTTTATCTAGCATTTAAATTAAGTAAGAGTTAGAATATCTTTAGTTTTTCCGACTTTTTGCGCATAGGGGCTAAGCTAAACATATTTAAGTCTAAAAATGAGTCCAGTCGACTGGAAAAGTGCAAAAACATACATTTAGATATATAAATTGATTAATTGCTGTTGGGGGGCGTTCCTCATTTCCAACCCTCGACGGTCTTAGACACTTAAATGCATGAAAAGTGCACAAGGGTGAGAATTACAGTAAAATGTCTATGGACTAAAATTATTGCTTGTATTTTTTTTAATTTTTTGAGGCGGTAATATTTTATCTAGCATTAAAATTAAGTAAGAGTTAGAATATCTTTAGTTTTTCCAACTTTTTGCGCATAGGGGCTAAGCTAAACATATTTAAGTCTAAAAATGAGTCCAATCGACTGGAAAAGTGCAAAAACATACATTTAGATATATAAATTGATTAATTGCTATGGGGCGTTCCTCATTTCCAACTAACGACGGTCTTAGACACTTAAGTGCATGAAAAGTGCACAAGGGTGAGAATTACGGTAAAATGTCTCTTGGCTAAAATTATTGCTTGTATTTTTTTTAATTTTTTGAGGCGGTAATATTTTATCTAGCATTAAAATTAAGTAAGAGTTAGAATATCTTTAGTTTTTCCGACTTTTTATGCATAGGGGCTAAACTAAACATATTTTAAGTCTAAAAATGAGTCCATTTGACTGGAAAAGTGCAAAAACATACATTTAGACATATAAATTGATTAATTGCTATGGGGCTTTCCTCATTTCCAGTCCACGACGGTCTTAGACACTTAAGTGTATGAAAAATGCACAAGGGTGAGAATTACGGTAAAATGTCTCTGGACTAAAATTATTCCCTGCATTTTTTTTAATTTTTTGAGACGGTAATATTTTATCTAGCATTAAAATTAAGTAAGAGTTAGAATATCTTTAGTTTTTCCGACTTTTTATGCATAGGGGATAAACTAAACATATTTTAAGTCTAAAAATGAGTCCATTTGACTGGAAAATTGCAAAAACATACATTTAGACATATAAATTGATTAATTGCTATGGTGCGTTCCTCATTTCCAACGGGAACGTGCCAAAGTCAGACAGCGCCAACTCTGGACTGTTTTTCTGTCCTGAGTTGGCGCTGTCCGACTTTGACGTTTCTGTGCAAAAATGAAACAGTCCGGGTTTGGCACCTGACGCTCCCGACGAATCGGGACTGTTTCAAAACAGACCTGAGTTGGCGCCATCCGACTTTGACGTTTCTGTGCAAAAATGAAACAGCCCGGGATTGGCGCCTCGCGCACAAACGGAACTAAGCACTTTTGGCCACATCCCAATTTATCTCATTGACTGTACTCTCCGCCATATTAGCCACACCCCCAAATTCTATTGGTTGTTTTATGAGAATCCCGCTCCTCCGTCGAGGAACATTTGAAACAGAACAGCTGGATACATTTACACGATATTTTCTTAACTGTGTTGAACGTCCTCATGATTTTTCTTGTTTATGAAGTGGCATTTTTTTAATCGAGTTTATACAATGAGTCATTTAATATAGGCCTATTTTTAGATCCGCCAGTAACCCGGTTTTTTGTATAAAGAAATGAATTTGCCAAATAGGATATTTTTCCTTTATTGTCAAAAATGGGTTGTATTTAACTTTTATCATTTTAAATTAGTACAGTCTGATAATTCAAAATCACATTATTGGCCCATTAATGGCTAATATTAAAATTCTGCCTACCTCATATTTAATTACAGAAGGTAAAATTAAAATACAATTAAAATTCTTGAGATTTTAAAATTAATTTTTAATAAATTACGTAGCATATTTAGTTCTAAAGGAAATTAATTACATTATTCAACAAAGAGTGCAGAAAAACCAATTATGATCGAGAAAAGGGTTGGATTAAACGTAAAATTATTCTTAAAATAATATACAATCTGATAATTTAAAATCGCAATACCAGCCCATTGTCATCGTCCCCTTTACAGCGAGCCAATGAGAACAAAGGGGAGGAGCCCGGTACAGAAGGTTCAAAAACAAAACCGTCCGGGTTTGGCGCCGTCCGACTTTGTCGTTTGTGGTCAGAAATGAAACAGTCCGGGTTTGGCACCTAAAGCTCCCGACGAATCGAGACTGTTTCAAAACAGTCCTGAGTTGGCGCTGTCCGACTTTGATGTTTCTGTGCAAAAATGAAACAGTCCGGTTTTGGCACCTGACGCTCCCGTCGAATCGGGACTGTTTCAAAACAGTCCGGGTTTGGCACTGTCCGACTTTGGCGCTGTCCGACTTTGGCGTTTTGGGATTTGGCGTTGTCTGACTTTGGTAGCGTCCCTTTCCAACCCACGACGGTCTTAGACACTTAAATGCATGAAACGTGCACAAGGGTGAGAATTATGGTAAAATGTCTCTGGACTAAAATTATTCCCCGCATTTTTAAAATTTTTTGAGACCGTAATATTTTATCTAGTATTAAAATTAAGTAAGAGTTAGAATATCTTTAGTTTTTCCGACTTTTTGCGCATAGGGGCTAAACTAAACATATTTTAAGTCTAAAAATGAGTCCATTTGACTGGAAAAATGCAAAAACATACATTTAGGGCGGGTTTCGGAGCTCGGGAACGACGCGGGTGTGTCCGCAATCCTGGAGTCACTAAATCGATGTATAAAGTTAGTCACTGAATAAAAAATCGGGTTTCGGAGCTCGTGAACTAACTTGTTAATCCATGGACTAGCGAGGTCGGCGACTAATTTTAGTTGTCAACTTAAGGACTAGTTAGTCTTGGAGTCAGGCGGTAATCACGGGGAATTTTAGTTTTTGGGTAGTGGTATGGACCACGTACAGACGACACCTGTCATAATTGTTTACTCTCAGCGCCCCTAGAGTTCCGGCCAAATCATTAGGCGGGTGAATGAGTGTGCTACTGGCGTTCAAAATATGTTTTTGGCAATCTGAAGTTATAGACAGTTATGCTCTTTGTAGGGAATCCAATCCCGGGATTCTCAGGCTCAATCCCAGGATTTTCGGGATTATCAATTTACGTGCATAAATATGTTTTCTATTATTCCTATCAGTTATAACAAATTAATAACTAAGAAAAACCAGTTGTATGACGTTGTTGACCAAGTAATCATGGTTTGATGAGTTATTTGCCATCTTACACTTCTAGTATAAGTGTCAGTTAATATTTTCAAGCGTTTAAAAATTTTTCAAAGAGGCCTTGTTTTTGATATGGTATAATTGTTATCAAGATTCACTACGAAGCTCTTATCATTACTTTTAATAATTTTTAATTATAAGTAATAATTTAATCTTAATAATTTTAAAATTTTTATCTCAGTTCTAGTTTTTTACTTACTTTTTTAAGCGTGGTTTTATTTCTAGTTTCTAGTTATATTATTGTTTGGTCAAGTAACTAAAAGTATTCAAATTTTGTATAAGACGTTCTTTAACTATGTTTGGATAAATATTTCTATCGTTCTCTTACTCATTTTACGGTTATATAGGGCTTATCTGATGATGAGTCTTGTTTACACTTTAATGTATATACTATATATTAAGTGTTTCATGATAAATCTGACCATGTGATAATTATTTTAAGATCTAAGTTTTGATAAAAAATACGTTTACAGCTCAAAACTAAGCGGAAACTGCTTTAATTAGTACACTATAGTTGCGATACCATGTATAGGCCTATCTATGAAATTGTACTAAAACATTATTTTTTTATTAGTAAATACCATGTTGGGTCAATCCCGGGATCAGTCCCGGGATCCCAGGATTACATTTTTCAACGTCCGGGATTGGATTCCCTAGCTCTTTGTTTATATTCTCCAAATCAGCTGAGTAAGTTCTCCAAATATACCCATGTAAGTGTGCTTCTATCTGTTGGAAATATGTTCAACTACTTAACTGTGTAGAGGAGCACACTCTCTTTAACATCAAGTCATTTATACAGCTGGAGTTTCCATTTTTCGCTACCCGCCTAATGATTTGGCCGGAACATTAGTGTGAATACACACACGCAAAGCCGTAGCCAGGAATTTTTTTGGGGGGGGGTTTGGGCAGGACCGGCAGGCGAATTTCCGGCTCGGCAAAAGTGGTGACCTTTTTTTCCTTTTACTCACGTGTGTGCTTTTCGCCGCCTTTATCGTCTTTTCTTACCCTTTTAGCGAATTTCCTTAAAGGAATAAGCTATTACGGTAGTACTCATGGTAAGACCTAAGTCCGAGACCATGTTAACTTTTCATTTTGGGCCCCCCAGAAGCAAAAAACACCATTCGTTTGAATTTTTATATATCTCTCTCTCTCTCTCTATATATATATATATATATATATAGATGTCTGTTAACACAATAGCGGCCGTAAATATGGTCCGATCTTAATGAAATTTGGTACAGACGTGTAAAGTGGTAATCACTCGGACGAGTTCGTGAACCAGCCCAATCGGACCACCGGAAGGGGGGGTAAAGGGGGATAAACCCCTCCAAAAAAGGGTTTTTTTGAGTTTTTCACATAGAAAAATAAAATTTGTCAAATTTTTGTTGGCACTATTGAATTCAGCTCAAAAAAACTAACAATTTAGTAGTTTTAATCGCTGCTCTATGTCCATTGGTTACCGAGATATTGAAAGTGGTAAACACAGTACGTTGTCCCAATGTTAACCTTATGGGAAATAAGTAAAATTCTATATCTCGCTTATTTCTCAACATATCTTTATAAAACTTGGTAAATGGCTTCTTCTAGTTCAGATCTACTAAACATTGAATTAAAACCAACCAGTTTAAACATACCTTTAGCAGCAAACCTGCATACTCATTCCCCATGTTATTCTTATGGAGCTTTCAAAAACATGTCAAATCTCCCGCTATGTTGGATTGAAATATGTTGTTTTACACTTGAAATTCGCTGAGTATGCAGGTCTGCTGCAACGGGGGTATTTTACTGTTTCCGGCCTCCTGTACGTTTCCTCAGGCCGTTTTTGGGGGGGTTTCAACTATTTCGGATCGGGGTTTTCACCCCCATTTCCTACGTTTTCAATGCTATTTCAACTATTTCGGGGGGGGGGGGGTTCTGACCCCCTAACCCCCCCCCATTGGCTACGGCCTTGCACACACGTTTGTGTATTCATTGGGTATCTTGACCTTATCTGCTATCAGTTGAGAGAGTGATTCCTTGATTTTCTGGTGTACCGGTATTGGACGCGAGTGTTGTTCTATCAGTTGTTAGAGTGAGTGTGTATGATTGTTTGTGTGTGTGGTTATTTATAAATACTTTTGAGATTATTTATAAATACATTTAAGAGAATTAAAAAATAGTAAATATGGATGAAATTGGCCTATTTGAAAGTGAGGAAGGAACGTCGAAGAAAAGTGACATTGAAGAGAAAAAGAAGAGAAAGCGAGGTGAAAACTTCACAAAAGTTGAATTAGAAAAAGTTAAAAAAATAGTTTTAAATTTCCCAATAGCTGAAAAAACAACATGATAAAAAAATGAATTGATAAGAAAAGAAATTCGGAATACCATAGCCAAGGAGTTTAACTCCGATTTAAACGTCACCCAGAGATCGGTTCAACAGTTAAAACTAGCGTGGAAAAGGATCAAGAAAGGGTGGAAGGGAGAAAAGGCTACGGAAAGAAGAAGTAAATTTAAATCTGGTGGAGGACCACCCTCGCCCCTGAATGAGCCAGACGAAGACGAGAACGCGATGCTGGAGCTGATGACTGACCAGATGCCACTAGAAGGGATATCCGATAATGACGAGCCTGGAGATAACACTCCAACGTTTTCAGGTATCTTTGATTGTTTGTATTTTGACTTATGAGTGAATATGTGTGAATGATGAATTCTCGAAAAAAAGCAGTTAGGTCATTATAAATAATCGAAAGAAATATAAATCTCGTTAACATATTAGATAACGTTTAAAGAATAAAGCAAATTATTTCAGTATTTGGTTTTTTAAATTTTTTATGTTAAAAGTCGCTCTATTTGGAATTATTATCAATTTATTTAATGAAACATGATTAACTAAAAGAAGAAATTAAGGTAAAAAACGTATGCCAAATGGAACCAGTAATGTGAAGAATCAACACAAAAATATTGACGGTTTATTCATTGTTAGAAAGTTTGATGAATTACCCAAAGTAAGGATAATGTGGCAAAGTATTAGCCCATGTATTTACTTAGTTCAAGTTCTTTTTTATGAAAAGTTTACACTTGGCTTTTATATTCGAGAATGGTAGCCACATTTTGTAAACCTTGATAATGCAAACTCCAATGTCTATTTTAAGGTATTAAAACTATTTTCAAATTAATATTATCTATATAAATAAAATTAGAGTTTTGTCTGTACATTGCTTAGAATTATGAAATTTTTGGTTATTTTTGCGTTTTGAAGGTCAGAGAATCCGAATCAATCCTTATCTCAATTTATGTCACGATGTGTGTTGGTAACGCTAAAAATCACACTTTAGACCGCTTTTCACGCAAAAACTAGAGTACTGTTATGGCTGAAACTTTTTATCTTTGTAGTATGCACATATGAGAAGGTTTTAGACGACTTAAAACTAGCCTTTGTCTTTTTGAAATTAAATAGCAAGCCTCTAAAAACCGAGTTTTATTTGATTTCGATCAAGTTTGTTTTGAATTTCTCCATAATTCAAGAGGATGACGTTTTGTTTACATTTTCAGTGTTCCAAGCAGATGGCAGTTGCCTTCACTGATGGATTCGTCGTTACAGATGTTTTATGATTTCATTCAGTTTTATGTTTTGGTTTATAATATTTCTTTTTAACTATATGAAATGTTTATATTCAAACAGATGTTAAAAGCAAGACATTTCATAGAATGTAAAACCAGCTGTCTGTAAAAAATAAAATAAATCACTGACTAGAGATGCTTAAAAGTCCTTCCTTCCTTATAACAGCTATTAATGAAAGATAAAATGTAAACCATTTTTAAAAAATTGCGGGACGGCTATGATAATTTGTTGTTGTTCAAAATAGACCCTAAAACATGAGAAAATACTTTGGTGACATTTAATTAAGGCATTTTCTACTCTACGTATATAAACTGCTTTAAGATTCACTAAGTACGCACGGTCTGCTGCAAAGAGGGTATTTCCTGCCTCAGGGTCACTCTGAACTATAGCACAGATTCAACGATAGGCCTACTGAGTATATGCCTTCCCAGGCAGCGACACCCTTAAGGGTTTTTTCAGCGGGGGCGCTGGAATGTGCTGGCATGTGTAGTATAGAGAGGCCAAATAAAAATGCCTCGGGGGGGGGGGGGGGGGGGCAGCAATTTTTTAAGTACTGTACTCCCATCGTAGCAGACCTGCGTTCTTAGCGGATCTACTTTATATTTGTCAAATACCTCTGACATATCATCGCACAGCCCAAACTACTTGAACTTGACCTAGAACCTTGAAACTTTTCATGGACGTTTCTATAGAGCGTGAGCATCCGCTGAGAAGGGTTTTTCAAAATTCTAAGTTTTCAGGGTTTTTCGGTCGGGTCAACGGTCTAAAATCTTTCTATATAATTTAATGGATGATCTTTCTATTAAATTGTCAATTTTCATTTAATCAAGAAGGCGGTTTAAGCATCACATACAGATAGGTCTCTACAGCTGATTTATAGTTTGGTTCCTTTTATCATGGTTTTATGGTTGTTTTTTTTCTTTTAGGTGATATGTACTATATTAAAATCACCAATAGTTTTTTACCTTATCTATTTAATCATAAACTCAGTATGTGGCACAATCTTCATTTAGGCAGCGGGTGTTAAAATCGTTATCCTGAGCGAAGCCACGGGCAACTGCTAGTAAGATAATAAAAAATGAAATAGAAATAATGATTATTGATATTCAAATCAACTTAAAATTTAGCGTTGGTTAAATGGTCTCTCAGTAATTATAATTTATCACCTTAAATATTTATTTGTATTCCCCGATTCTTCTTATGTATCATATATTTAATTTCGTAAGGCGATTCTTTGCGTCAAAATTGTGGGCGTCTGGCAAGTCGTAGAAAGATAGGAGAGGGCTCAAATCAAAGGTCTCTATTCCGTGATGGCGGGAAAAATACTGAAATTGCTTGAAACTCATCAGAAAATGAGAATTAACGTAAAATAAATGCCATTTAAAAAGCATTGGGATCTAAAAACTTCTGCTTTGTTTACATAAAAAATGTGATGCAGATACTTGATTGAAAAACCATGTGGTAGGCTAGACATGATAAAAAGAACATTATAAGGTAGACCTTATAATATAAGGTGGATCCAATTTGCTATGATCGTATGTTGTACTTAAATAAATAGGGATTTTTTGAATTTCCCCTCATTATTCTTTTAATGTATAACTTATTATAAATACACGATTTAAAGGCCACTATCTATATACTTAATACAATAAGGGTTTTCTCTGTTAGATCCCTTTTTCAGCCACCTAACTTGACCGATTTTACGATTCAGGTGTCATTTTAAAGCTTAGGCCTATAATACAGCGCACCGGCGACTGATAGTAATTAAAATGGGCATTTTTTTACGGCTTCGACCCCCAAGCCTTTGATTTATTTCTATAGAGGGCGATTTCAACGCTCTTGATTTTCTCACATATACAAATAATAATTAAAATGCGCAATTTGCGCATGGGCCCCCTAGTTATGAATGATTTTTGGAAGTACAAAATATAATGGATAATTAGTAGGAGTAGCCAGTCAACCAAGATATGAAAAAGTAATAAATAAAAAGCAGAGAAAGCTAATGGTACTCGATAATATTTAGATTTAAATTAAGAAATAAACAAATTCACATCAGTTGTTTTGTAGATGATGCTGAATCCAATCAATATATTGAAAACATGTCGCTGACAGATTTGTATCTTGAATCTTCATCCAAAACAGGAGTTGTGTTGGCAGCTGGAACTGATGTCACTGAAAAGACCACCGCGAGCCAAACTCCTGGCAATAAAAGTAGTAAAAGAACAGCAAAAAAAGTTTTAACCCGTGCTCTAGAATTCCACCGTGCGAAAATGTCTTTCTTAAAAACTGAACACTTAAAAAGGATGGAAGTACTAGAGGAAGAAATAAGGTTTTGGATTAAAATTAACTCTTTTGCTGAAAATTACCGTTCCTCAGTAAGAAGTCTGGGTGCACTTCCTCCGTTTACCTGACAGGCTCCTCGGTTTTTCTCGACTACCGAGGAGTTAACTTGTAAGTTACTCATTGACGTGCTAAAGCAATAAACAAGTTAAAGAGAACAATCTCATTTTTGTGAAATTACATTTATTTACTTTTTATTTATTGTTTTAACTACTTTTGACATTTTTTAGGGAATCAATTTCTAGTTTAATTTCTATAGTAAAGAGATTTTTCGTTCATAGAAACCGTTTTTAAATTTGGTTTGATATTTTTCATATTAATAAATGAATTTAAAAACGTGGAAATATATTGAAATCGATGAATAAAACTGTTTTCCCTGTGTTTTTTAAGTCTAAATTCTATATACAGTTTTTGGGATTTAATTTTTAATTTTTACTGTCGGGAGGACTAATTTGTAAATAAAGTTTCATAGTCTTCTTGTGATTAATTTACAAACATGTGTTAGCTTAGAATATTAATTTAAGGAACAAAACCAATTTAATTTACTTAAACTATAATTAACCTTGTTTTTATATTACTAAAGATTATTAATTATTAATATTAAATAATATTATTAATACTGTTAATTGTTAAAGATTAAAGATTTTTATACTATTAAAGATCGCCTGTTTCTTGGTGAAATGTTCCAACTGCGAAAAATCTCAACGCAGTAAGTACTTGCTTCCATGGTGGGATACCATGGACGGCTCTTTGGTCGTTTGCAGGAAGCCAAGGGGAAATCAATCTTACAAGTTCTTGAGCACTCTTTTTGGAAAATCTAAAACGATTTTTAAATTGCTCGTCGCTTAAGTCGTTGAAAGGGTTTATAACTGGTCTACGCCTGGGCTGAACTGGTGGAGGTACAAACCTAACATAATCACAATAGTCAAGATTATCCATATTAAACACAAATCACAAACCAAACAATCCGCACTGTCTGACAGCCAATATTGTACTGAACCTGCAGAAGTGAATCAGTTAATCCACACCTTAGTCCTGCCCTCCGCCAGGACTAAAAATTGCTAAAATTAATTCCTCAAGTTATTTTTTGTCACCCAGTCGTGGACTAAATATTTGGCTCCGAAACCCGACAAAACTAAACTTAATTCGAAGATTACGTAGCCCGTGACTCCGAAACCCATGAAAGTAAGTCTAGGACTAGCCTTCTGAGTAAGTTCTTGGATTAGATTTAGTCGTTGACTAGCGTAGTCCTCGTGCTCTGAAACTCAACTTTCTAGTCCTAGACTAATAACTGGTTTTTAGTCCGAGAATAGAGTTAGTACCGACCTCCGAAACCCGCCCTTAGACATATAAATTGATTAATTGCTATGGGGCGTTCCTCATTTCCAACCCATGACGGTCTTAGACACCTAAGTGCATGAAAAGTGCACAAGGGTGAAAATTATGGTAAAATGTCTCTTGACTAAAATTATTCCCCGCATTTTTTTAAATTTTTTTAGACGGTAATATGTTATCTAGCATTAAAACTAAGTAAGAGTTAGAATATCTTTAGTTTTTCTGACTTTTGCGCATAGGGGCTAAACTAAACAAGTATAAGTCTAAAAATGGGTCCATTTGACTGGAAAAGTGCCAAAACATACATTTAGACATATAAATTGATTAATTAGTTTCTTACTTCCAACCCATGACGGTCCTTTGCTGAGTAGTGGTTATTAAAAATCTATATTTTTTATGAGATTTAAATAGGTCTCTAATGTAAAATCCGTTCAAAATGGCAATCGTTTTAGCTTTAGAAAAAAGAGAGCTAAAGTGAGATTTTATATAACCAAGTTCTGAAGAGTCAAAGAAGGTGCTTAGCTTTGAGAACAAAATCTCTAAAGTGAGGACTTTCTAAAACAAAATTCTGTAGGTAAAATAATATGCAAAATTGAATTTTTAGTGAAAATTTTAAGTTTTGTCAAGGTTTTGAGATTAATGATAATAGGAAAAACTTTTATTGCTTTAAAGCTACCAACTGCATTTTGATAATATTTCTATGTTAAGTAGTATTTACTTCAGTTTGAAATTATTAGTTTTTTCAACAGATTTTGATGTCTGGCTGTAGCTACTTTGGCTTTCTATAAGAAATTACCAGTATAGGAAGACAAAGAAAACGATCATTTTTTCTCTTTAAATCATATAGGCATATTTAAAACAATTATGTAGGTTGTCGAGCCTCCTCACCCTGCATTTATAATACTCCTAGCCGCTTCCCCCTGAATATAAAACTTTGTCCTCCTTTGCCAGCTTATTACACACATTATACACACTGACCTCCTAACGCTGCAATATATCCTGGCCGCCTTTTAGGGCTCTGAGACTTATAGCAGTGTTTTTTAATTGTTGAAGAAGAAGTTTTAAACTGATATTTACAGTATAGATGCGGGAACATTAAAAGAAACGTGTCCAACAAAAAAAAATCTCCATAGAGGATATAGTTTAAGAATATATGTGGGGGTCCCCCTGGCCGCCTCTCTTGGGTTATATGCAAGTGGCCGCCTTACCCTGCAAGTTTGTGAATATATATCTTCTAATATATATACAACCGGATGTGTAACTAATATATAGATACAAATTCTAAACTACTTCCAGAATAGCTAGAGACTTGAAATTTGGCATGGATATTCCTTTGTTGGTCAAACCCCAGGAAAAATTATCAAAACAAGAAATTTCCATCCCCCACACCCCCAAAGGGGGGAAAAAGGGGGGGAAATTTGAAGTACGAAAAAAGTACTTTTCGTTTTTGGGCTATGGCGGCTAAACTAAGGGTCCTATCGAAAAACGGACAGGACCACGTGTCACGGATTTTTCATGATCTACAACTTTGGTCCTGTGACTTTTTGTCCTATCTCGTCTCCTTCACCCTTAGATTGAACTAGATTTTTTAATTTTCATAGATCTTCCCTAGGTTTTCCGGCAAGAGTTGACTTGGTATACCACCTGGGCTCCTATAAATTTGCAGGAATATTTATTGGGTGGTCATACTAAATATACAATTCTCAAAACAAACAATTTCAACCCTCCTTACCCCCTAAAAGGGGTTGAAATGGGGGAAAACTTTTCGATAAAAGTACTGTTTGATTTTTTTCCTCTGGCGGCTAAAATAAAGGTTTTGTTCAAAAACAAAGGTAATTTTCTTAGTTGAAATTAAATTTACTACAATTTTGGTCCAGTATTTTGCCTTATCTCAACTCCTTTACCCCCAAAATGACCACTAAAGTAAAAATTCATATACATTTTTCAGTTTATTTTGGGTTTTGATGATTCTTCAATATTTAGTTTTAGCTTATAGACCTCAAATTTCACAATGAGATCGTAAGTTTGATCCTTTAGGGGTTTCAGGGGAGATTCGCAGAATTCACCCCGTTTCAACCCCCTAAAATAGCCCTCAAAATTTAAACTTTTGATGAATTTTAACATTTCCTCCAGGTTTTCAGCTCCAGATGATTTAATGTTATAAGTAGAGGGCTGAACTTTGGCATACATAATCTCTACAGCATATATGTTACAAATAAGAATAATATAACTAGTTTGTAATATAAAATTTCATATAAAGTTAAAAAACTTCAAAATTCGCCCAATATCAGCGATTTTCTCGAAGTATTTCATCCCGATTCAAACCAAACTTCCCGATTAGCTAGAAAATTTAAATTTGGCATGAATATTTCTTGGATGGTCAATGTATAGGAAAAATTATCAAAAAACGCTTTTTTTGATTTTAACCTCCTAAAAAAACTACAAAAAATCGCTTGCAAGTTATGTTACAAATCAGCGATGATAAAACTTTTACTTTGTTATATTTTTAAATAAAGTTTGTTATGTGGCTTAATTTAGTTGATAGTTTAGTCGAATAATGGCTTAAATTTCCCAATTCGTTCATTTCTGTGACATCAAACATGCATGCTCATTTTTCACGTTAATGATGTGGAAAAACTTTAATATGTTAATTTTTAAGTTTAATTGGATTTAATTTTAATGCATGCTCATTTTTCACGTTAATGATGTGGAAAAGCTGTAATGTGTTGATTTTTAAGTTTAATTGGATTTAATTTGATTATTAAAATAGCACTCTTATAAATCTTACTAATAATTCAAAAGGAAGGAAGAGGAAATAGAAAAAACTAAGGTTATCTCCTGAGTTGAAATGAAATTTCCTACAATTTTGGTCATTATGTATTTTGCCTTATCTTAACGCCTTCACTCCCAAAATGACCTCTAAATTTAAAGTTCATATCCATTTTTCAGTCTATTTTGGAATTTGATGATTTTTTAGTATATATTTTTAGCTTATAGACTTTGAATTTCACAATGAGATAGTAAGTTTGATCCTCTAGGGTTATCAGGGGACATTCGCAGAATTCACCCCGTTTCAACCCCTAAAATAGCCCTCAAAATTTAAACTTTTGTTATATTATAACAAGCAAGTTAAAACACACTAGCCTGATCGGAACATCGGATGGTGGGGTTAGGAGGGGATAAATAAACCCCTTAAAAATGGGGTTTTGGAATCTTTTACATAGAAAATGAAAATTATCATATCCTGGGCTAGACCATTGGGTTTAAATTGAAAAAACCAACAATTTGGTACAGTGAATAATTGTTCTCCGTCCAGTAATTTGTCTCAATGTTTACCTTATGGGAAATAAATAAAATGTATATATCGCTTATTTATCAACAAATCTGAATAAAAATTTGTAGATATCATTATTTAGTTGTTACCTGCTGGTATACCGAAAAACTTGAATTTTTACCTATCCATGTCAGCGAACATGCATACTCATTTTTCATATTATTCTTATGGAGAAAAATGGTTTTGACGTTTTACTTTTATACTATTTATCTTTTTATACATAGGTTTTTGTATCTTGAATTTTTACATTTCCATGTCAGCGAACATGCACACTTATTTCCTATATTATTCTTATGGGGGAAATGGGTTTTGACATTTTACTTTAGTCTTCTTATAAATAGGCTTTTGTAAAATATGTCAGAAATTTAAACCTATCTGATTTTCCAGAAATTTAATGGATCATTTCAGTAATAATTACCCCCCCTACAAAAAAACCCAATTGAAACTATTCACCACAAAAACTAGAAATAATTAATTGTGCTGAGCATTTGTAAACAGTTTATTCGTTTTGTTACTTTCAACACAAACTCTCCGTATTGGGGCGAAATCCTTTAAGGGGGCCTGGCGTCACAGATTTCTTGTAAGGCGGCATTGTAAACAGTTTAATTACATTTGTCCTGTGAATTTTCAACATCCACCCCCTAGTTTCACCTCATTTTTACATAGTTATTTGTCACCACTCAACCAACAACACCCCGCCCACCAACTATCTCTTTGAACACCACTAAAGATACCTTGTTTTCAGGGTTTGTAAACAGTTTGATAAAAATCTGTACGTTGACTTCGATATGCAAACCCCCCTCTATCGAGAGCCTCCCAAAGGGGGCCTGGGGGCGGAGCCCCCAGCGAGCCGTAAGGCGAGTATACATATATGTCTTTAAGCATGATAGCGGCCGTAAAAATGGTCCAATCTGAATGAAATTTGGCACAGCCATGTAAAGTAGTAATTATTCAGACGAGTTCGAAAACCAGCCCGATCGGACTACCGAAAGGGGGGGTATAAGGGGGTAAACCCCCCAAAAATGGGTTTTTTGAGTTTTTAATATGGAAAAATAAAAATAATCCAATTTTTGTTAGCACCATTGAATTCAGCTCAAAAAAAAATTTAGTATTTTTAATCACTGCTCTATGTCCATTGGTTACCGAGATATTGAAAGTGGTAAACACAGTGCGGATCTTTTCCATTATACGTATACCACTATTCCAATTTTCCCCTTCAACCTTTATTTTTGACCGAGCACCATAAACTTGGTCGAATAATTTTATTAATCGTTTTTTAATTGAAATTCCTTGTAAGAAAATTTTACCTGGGGTTTTGTTATCTTAATTACCGTTATGTCTGCCTAGACACGATAAGCCAGCGTCTGGCCGTCTAGCGGTCCCACTTGCAGTTGGTTAGGTTAGGTTAGGTTGGGTTAGGTTAGGTTAGGTTAGTTTAGGTTAGTTTAGGTTAGTTTAGGTTATGTTACCTAACCTAACCTATCCTAACCGAACTTACCAAAATCAAGATTGGAAAACAAACCCGAAACAGTGGTATACGTTTAACGGAAAAGATCCCACAGTACATTGTCCCAATGTTAACCTTATGGGGAATAAGTAAAATTCTATATCTCGCTTATTTCTCAAAATACCTTGATAAAACTTGGTAAATGGCTTCTTCTAGTTCAGATCTACTAAATATTGAATCAAAACCACCCAGTTTTAATATACCCGTAGCAGCAAACCTGTATATCATTCCCTATGTTATTCTTATGGAGCTATCAAAAACGTGTAAAATCTCGGTATGTTGGATTGAAATATGTTGTTTTGCATTTGAAATTCGCTGAGTATGCAGGTCTGCTGACACGGGGGTATTGTAGTTTTACTAGAAGCTTACACAAATCCAATAACCGACGCAACATCGGCCGCTCCTATTTAAACTTCATTTTTCTTTTGTCCCCAGAGGAGCTTTAGAGAACCAATTTTATACTAAACAGTAGTAAATTTTGTTCAAAATTTTATTGTGATATTTTTAATCTTTGAAAGTTAAGTAATAATAAATGTTATACATTTTAAAATGGGGCATGTTTATAAGAGTGTACTTGATTTTTCGGAAAAAAACTATAACTTTTTCCAGTTTATCACGTCAAAACTATGCTTTAAACCATTAAATTACCATCAAAACTATACTTTTCTTATAGGAAATTTATTTTTGAATAAGATGATATCAAATTCAATACTCTGGGTAATTTATTTTTGACTTTATTGTAGTTTTACTACAAGCTTACACAAATGCAATAACCGACACAACACCGGCCGCTCGCATTTAAACTTCATTTTTATTTTGCCCCCGGAGTAGCTTTAGAGAACCAATTTAATACTGAACAGTAGTGAACTTTGTTCAGAATTTTATTGTGATATTTTTAATCGGTGAAAGTTGAGTATTTATAAGTTTTATACATTTGAAAATAGAGCAAGTTTATAATAGTGTACTTGATTTTTCGGAAAAAACTAACTTTTTTCACTTTACCGCGTCTAAACTATGCTTTATACCAATTAATTACCATAAAAACTATACTTTTCTTGTAGAAAATTTATTTTTGAACAAGATGAAATGAAATTCAATACTCTGGGTCATTTGGTTTTGACGTTATTGTAGTTTTACTAAAAGCTTACATAAATCCAATATGGCGGAGGTTTTTTTTTTCAAGATGGAGGAAAACCGTCACGGGATTTTTTGGGACTTTTGTTTCCAAAGCAAGGGAGGCGTCCTGCACATATTCCAAGCAAATTTCTTCTGTGTTTTTGAAGGATGACCTAAGGCCTGTTTTTGAGCTAGATGCATTGTACTATAAAGTGTTATTTTAGTTGAGATCAAATCATAGAAATGTAATTTTTAGTCGAGATTCGTTCATTGAAATTAATAAT
Organism: Flexamia atlantica; assembly: GCA_035578135.1. Taxonomy (NCBI): domain Eukaryota; kingdom Metazoa; phylum Arthropoda; class Insecta; order Hemiptera; family Cicadellidae; genus Flexamia; species Flexamia atlantica. The sequence continues at coordinate 11,063,185 of JAQJVK010000007.1, read as the reverse complement.
TTTGATTTTTTTTATTCGTAAGGATCACATTGTTAAAATGGACACAAAGCATTTCAAAGAGGGAAAACTCAAACTTTAATTGCTCATATCTCCTTAACAATTGTGTTCAGGGAACAATTTTCAAGAATAAAAAGTTCTTAAAATAACCGTAGCCTCCATCCAAATATGCCATAAAATACAGGGTTTTCCATAAGAAAAATTAAAGTTGTCTGCCATATAGGAAAATGGCAGCCATTTACAAGAAAATGAAATTTATCTTTTTGATTGTCCTAAAAAACTAGGTGAAGTCCCCCAATCCAATAGTTTTTGAGATATCAATGGTGGCACAGTTAAGTTTGACACACTATATATATATATATATATATATATATATATATATAGTGTGGAAGCCACACTCAAGCCAAAACCCATTGACTGACTGACTGACTGATCACAGTTTCTCAAAAACTATAAGGCTTAGAGCAATGAAACTTAGCACAAATATTCTTTATAGGCAGTGGCGTAGGTACGGGAGGGGATAAGGGGGATATATCCCCCCCCTTGGTCCTACAGTATGTAAAAAAAATTAATTATACTCAAAAAAATTAAAGATAGGCTACCACTTTTAACTATGAAGTAATTCTTTTACCGCCAAATTGAAAAACTGCCAAAAAATGTTATCTTTGAGGTATTGCGCGCCAAACGAACGCGGCAGGATCGGTGACAAGAGGCTTAAAAATACAATACAGTATTTTGGAATATTAGTGGTAGCGGCGAATGCGTAACTGAAAGTGAACTGTTACTGTAACAGAATCAAAGCAAAATTTCGCATTTTCTGTTCCTTAGTCACTGATGGTCCCCGATTTGCAAATACCCTGTTATGAAAGACAGACGATATATCAGTCTGAGAACGCAACTGAAAACGTGCCATTCACAGCCGAATTGGAATTAGATTAAAGTTCACCGCCTATAATATTACATCTTATAGAAAAATTGTAATGTTGTTCATTCTGTCCTGAATTTTTTTAGTCCTATATACCAGAAAAACGTTATTTTGAACAATTATTTATATTTATCAAAATGAGTGAACCTGTAGGCTATACAGGCCTACATTATTTCTCGTTGGAACTGAAGATTAGCCAATAAAAATACCAGATTCACCCTCTACCTATATTCCCTCTAACGGCCAACACCGGAACTTACGCGTCTGATCTCACTTTGACGTATAGGATGCGTCTATAACTCCCGGTCAGTTGGTTCTGTGACCTTGCGTAATTCACAGCGACGCGACGCGACGCGACGTGACTACAATATGTTGTGATGTCGAAACAGTGCAAACTGACACGGTTTTTCGCTCCAAACAAAAAAGTGAGAGTGAAGGTAATACTAGTGACGTGAAAAAACTATGAGATTTATATGTTGTAACTATGCTGAAACAATATTTCAGTGATCAGTGCTAGCAGAGAATGGAGTGAAGTGGACTGATTCAGATTCCTGTATTCATTTGTTTTCTAGTGATTTTATTATAAAATAAAATAAAAAGTAATTTCTTCAAGCCTAATTAAAATAAATGACAGATGGTATTTTTAATAAAAGCACCAAAACTACGTGAAAGCAATTTATCAAAATTATGAGAATGAAGTAAAAACGTATACATAGAAAAAAGAATAAAGGAAATGTAAGATCATTATGACATCAAACCACAAACCACTCCCCCTGTGTTCAGCTCGTTCTTTTGGAGAACGAGCCAATGCCCGCTTCCGGTATGCTCGTATGCGTAGCGACCACGTGTCTGCATCAATTATTCCGTATAATATGAGTTCCACTATGCCTCTAGATTGCATAAAAAGTTAGTTTTAGAGTTAAAATTAAATAAATAAATAATAAATAAATAAATTCTTTATTCACCAAAATGCATACATAAATACAATTTCATTGTTGATACAGAAAACCTCTTATGTTTCTTACATAACATATCACAAAAAAACACATAATCATGCATAAAATACTATTTGAAAAATATATTAATAACATTAAAGGTGAATAAACGGGTTGCCCCAAGGCTAAGCCCGAACGGGGTCCCTACAATATCAAAATTTGTTGAAAAGGAGAGAAAAATGTGCCAAGCTGTATTGTTTTTAAATCATACATATAAGAAATCTCAACTTAATATGCTACAATAAAACTGCATAATGCAAACAAGGAAAGACTTAACATCAAATTTACTTACAACGAACAAGAATTGGTTGATAGCAAGTTTAACGGTATATATAAATAACAATATAAATTTGTAACAATACTGTCAGGTAGACATAAACATAAAAACACATAAAGTTTTACTATACTTGAGGTTTCAGAAAATCTTCGACATTTTCAACGCTGTATATCCATTTCTTAAGATTGCTCATGTAATTAGCTTCTCTATTATTGAAAGTGATGGATTCAAAAGTAATATTATATAATCTCGGTGCATTAAAAGTGTAAAATTGTTGAAAAAGCGTTAAGTTTGGTTTTGGAATAGCGATGTTGTGGTTAGCGCGTAACTGATAAGGTTTTGAAACATTGGTTCGATTTGAAATACTTCAAGTAAAGAAAATTCTTAATACCTTATAAACATATAAATTTCTAATTGGAAGGACTCCCAACTGTTTAAAAAGAGGTAGCGAATGATCAAGTCTAGATTTTCTCATTATTATTTTTATAATACACTTTTGCAATGTAATTAATGGTTTTATTGTACTTATATATGTCCCCCCCAACAGGATAGTCCATATCCTAACCTCGACCCTACTAAGGCATGGTAAAGAGTAATTAAAAACTTCCTCGGACACAGGTCTCGCAAAAAATAAAACTTTCTAATCATATTATACATTTCTTTTTTTAATTTTTTTACTTGATTCTTCCAAGAAAGGTTTGAGTCAATTACAAGCCCTTTAAAAATTTCAAAATTTTTCTGGTATTCCATACCCCCCAGACCCCCCGGTTATATCTCCCCCCCTTACCCAAAGCCTATCTACGCCACTGTTTACAGGCTCTAGATGCGTACTAGGGTTTTGCAATATTTTCTCTCAAAAGGCTTGAATATGGTATATTATGAAATTCAAAATGGCGGCCATTTTTAGCTTTCATAGCTTATTTTCTCATTAACTACAAGACTTTGGGCCATGAAACTTGACACAAATGTTATTTATAGGCACTTGATGCGAATAAAGAAAGGTTTTTAAAATATTCTCTCTCAGATGGCAAAATTAGAGTTTATTATAAAATTCAAAATTGCGGCTATTTTAGTTTTCAAAACTACGGATGGAAGGTCTATACAATATTTTCAGGGGATAGAAAAGGTACGATATTCAATCTACTAAGAGAATAAAATGTACAAATTTACTTCAGCCACCTACTGCATATTATTGTCAAATGCCACTTAAGTTACTTGCGTTGTATGAACTGCCCGAAGTACAATATTGTATTCCCTTAAAATGGTTTATCCGTCTAATAAATAAATAAGACCTTTCTCAAACTAAAATCTTACAACTAATTATGGATATTTCATTTCAAGTACATGTACATCCACTAGAAACAGAGTTTCAAAATTAATTAGGTGATGAAGATTTCAATTACAAAAATCTACCATTACAACATTAATTTTGCCTTATCGATAGGTTAGAGACCCGATTTTCAATGTGATTGAGAAAGGTTTGGGAAATATGTTTTTGGCCAAGGCACTTAGGCCTATAGTCTATTTTTTCTTCCAGTTTTCGGTCTATTTTCAAAAACGGACTAAATTCATATTGATGTTAAGTCGAAAAGCCGCCGTTAGCGTCTTTTTTGTTTTTTATCCCGGGTTATGTCTCACTCTGTATTGGCAAATGAGAGAAAGCTAATTCATACAATTTGCTAATCATGAGGGAAACTTTCTAGAGGAAACGTTACACCTTCTCACTTCAATCTAGGGTGGAAATACTAGCTGCACCTTAAGGGTGTAATTAATTGTACACCAATGGCCCATAACCCAAATCAGTCCATTTGATAACTATTCCTAAAAATTGCACATGGTATAATATGAGTTAATTAAAATTAGTCATTTTTTCAGCGGGCGAAGCTGCGGGTATTTCTGCTAGTATGTATATACTGCCATTACTGTAGGTTTTAATTAAAATTTTTAATTAAAACATTCAATTTTTTATCATTCTCCATAATACGTGCATGTATATTTTTATATGGGTCAAAATCTGAAAAGGGTACAATTGCAAAGTAGGAAAAAACTAAAAAGTTATTACTTGGTATCTAAATGACAGTTACATTTTTTAATACTTTGAACCCTGTAGAATATGAGAAAATATAAAGAAAGCACCATTACCCATGTATGTCAATGAGAGAGGCAGTTTTATATAGGAAACTCCCATTTTTTGTAATAGAGGTCACACCCAGATAAATCAATATTACAAGATGAAATAAAAGGGAAAACCCATTGTATTTCATATTTTTTGTTGCTCACATATACTGTTTATAAATATATTACAGTCCTCTTACTTTTGATTGACCTATATCTTAATAATAGCTTAGAAAAGATGTAATTCACCTACAAATACAAGTTTTGGTCCGGTTTTTTAACCTCACAATGTGTTTACTCCATTCCATTGTCATGAAAATTATTGTGTACCATCTTGAAACTGTACTTAATTGAAAAAATATAACCATTTATATATTTTTTGACCATACATATTTTTAAATAAACAATTTTAAATGTGACATTCGGCTACAATGCGTGACCTCAGTTACATGGATATGACTTCCATTACATGTTTGTTGTTTAATTTTTTTTTAATGTAAAATCTTCATCTGTTCCTTTCATAGTCTGAAATAGGAAGAATTTGATTTCTAATATAGGCCTTTTCAGTAATTACAAGACAATACAATAGTGTTAGAATAACTTTAACTGAATCATTAGGTGCATAATACAAAATACTTTTAATGGCTTATGATGTATAGGATGTTCTATTTCCAAAATCATTCATTGTTATTATTTAGTCATGAAAAATTATTTTGAAATTCTTCAAAATTACATTTAAATGATCACGGTATGTTTAATGTGGTTGTGTATCAAAACGTTTCAACGATTAAATGCCTTCATTACAAATTTCTAAAAATAGGCTTAGGCCTTAATAAGTTATAGTTTAGAGCATAAAAATAAAATTAAAAAAGAAAGAAAACCCGTTCAGCTATTCTTAGAGTAAGTTTAAACACATTAAAAACATTATATTTTTCAAAATGTATTAAATTGCTTTTAAAATTGCAGCAAAAACAGATGACCAAACGGAATTAAAAATCTTTTCATTAAAAAATTATTTGTCATAATTAAAAAATGCTACTTACAAGTTAAATTTCAAAAAATATTACTAAGACATACTGTATTTTAATTAAGTAACTTAATTAAAAAATGTTTAGGAGCATTTAAAAAATTTTGTTTCAATGTTGGACATGTTACATTTTTTATGTATCAAACATTTCAAGCAAAGGTTAGGTAACAAACGTCAAAAAGCTATGGACTTAATAAATTAATCTAAAGCATATAGGCCTAATACAAACTTAAAAACAATCAATCAAAAACTTTCACCCAAATTTGATTTTAAATATACATTAAAATACCTTTATCATTATTTAAAAAAAATTATACTGTAAAAACAGAAACAAGGGCAAATACTCCTAAAAAGAATAAGCTATATATATATATATATATATATATATATCTAGAAATTTGAACGAATGGTGTTTTTTGCTTCTGGGGGCCCCAAAACGAAAAGTTATTATGGTCTTGAGCTTAGGTCTTACCATGAGACCTACGGTAATAGCTTCTTCCCTATAGGGGAAATTCACTAAAAGGGTTTAACATAGAAATTCTAAATAAAATTCTTCCCTACTAATTGCCTATGAAGAATTCATTAATCATGTTTCCAATTAATATAACAACACGCATAACATTTCAGTGAATGTGCTTGAAACATTTGTATAGAGATATTACAGTAGAGTGCCACAAACCCGGACTAATGTGGACCGAACGGTGTCCGGGTTTGTGAAAATTCCGAGTTATCGGGAAATGAGTAAAAATAAGAATAGTTTCTGTTATTTCTATAAGAAATCATTTATTTATTGCATAGTAAAAAATATATTAGTTACAAAAAAAACTTAAAGAAAAACTAAAACTGTTTTAAATGTGTCACACCGTGCTCTGGCCTTGAATCTCAATGCACTTTATTGTTCTGGCAGGCTTTCCGAGTTATCCAGAATTCCGGGTTATCGAAGTCCGGGTTTGCGGACTCTACTGTAATATATGAACAGTGGCGGCCGGCCCATAAGGACTCTCGGACGCCGCTTCCCTAGAAGATTTTCAAAGATACTGAATTAAATTAGTTTACATATGTATCCGATAAATGTGTTTCATTATACTGACTATTAATGATAAATTCATTTCAACTATATGCATCAAAATATGTTGCGAAAGTATTTAGGTGACAACTGCTATTGCGCGTATATCCCGCAGACGCTGGCCAGAGCGTCCCAATCCTAACGCATGCTATCTTATGGCAAATCCAGCACACAGTGGTGAGGGTGATCTGACGTCACTGCCATGTTGTGATATAGGGCGTCTCGGGCAGCGTCCGAAGATGCGCGCGCACATCAGTAATCAGTGCAGCCACCACAATCTCTTTTGGGCAATAAGAAACTTTTGGGTTATGATTGCACGATTCATGTTGGCGCACCTGTTGTTTATTCGTTTTAGTAACCATAGCAACCCACCAATCTATCTAACCTCCAAACCGTAACCTAAACGGTGAGGCATGGGAGCTTAAGTGAGGTTATTTGGTTACATGCTGTGTTTCATGTATCTATTTTACTCCAATAAGTCGGTAATCAGGGATGGTGATAAGTGATTGTTATTATTTTAATAGTGAATTCAGCGGATATTGGTAATATTACAGACCATGAAATGTGGATAGCCATGAAGGTAGGTGTAATACACAAAATCCGTAATACTCTTTTAGTAGTTAGTAGTAAGTGAGTCCTCCTGTTCATTTAACCCACCAGCCGCCACTGTATATGAACCAAAAATATTTGGTTAATTCTATGTTCGTTTCGGTAGTTATTTTCAACATCTGAAATGTAATCAAGTTTTACATGTTTATAGGATTCCAAGCTAACAAATACCGAGGATTCAGCATCAACCGTTTCTAAATCAAAACCAGACTCCACAAGTATAACGAACTGGATCTCTCGATCGTCGGTAGAGCAAGGTAACAGTTCTCGAAGGCAGAGTCTGGACACCCTGATCCTAGGAGGCCTTGCTACTGGGGAGAGAGTAAAGGAGATATTCTCCCTAGGCATCATGAAGTTGAACATCTCGTCTCTGACAGACAGACGCTCCAGTGAGCCTAGAGCACCTGCAGAGAGACCCAGCATCCGAGTGCCGGCTGCCAAGAAAGTGCCATCACCACTAGAAAAGTCCATGGTCTACCTTCACCCTGAAGATGACTCCCCTTCTGACAGTGAAAGTTTAGCTAGGTATCGTGGTTCCTAGTCTTTCTACTTTCAGGATTTCATGATTAAATAGTCTCCTTTATGTTTTTATTTCTCAGTTAGGGCCTGTTTTCACGATGCCAGCTGAAGAGCCAACCAGCACAAGACAGTCAAACTGCAAAAAATGTACTTACAGAGTGTGAACACTTCAGACGTGTTTACACAATGCCAAAATTGACTACAAATCATTATTAGATCTATTGATAGTCAAATTTGAAATATTCATATATAAGTATTAAGGAAGAAGTGTACACACTCTAAAAACAGGGCTGGATTTACATATGGGCTTAAAGGGCTATAGCCCAGGGTGGCAGAATTTAGGTGGCGGCAAATTATAGGGGGAAGAAAAATTTGAAAAAAGGTAGAAACAAAAAAAATTATTCTTGTACTGACATTAATACTTGTATAATCTGTATATTTTGTAACAAGTACTCCCGAAAACAGATCGCGGGATTCCGAGTCGCGATCGAGTTTGCCCACAAATTGTCAGCCGTCAGCTCTGGGGGTAGTGGCAGTCGTGGTATCGTTTGAAGTTGTCGCACCTGCTTGCACTGTCAGGTGAGCTTGCTGGGTTGCTACCCCTTCCCGACCAACCACGCCCTTTTCGCCGCTGCCACCGCTGTTCAAGTCACCAGCGAGTGTTAGGCTGTTACACTGTAGTAATGAGTTATGTGGCAGTGCCGACTAGAATGAGGTTTGATTAATTAAAGAAATGCCCAATTAAAGTAAGGTGAGTTTCAGTTTCTATGGTTTACTTAATTTTTATGATTGATATTTTATTATTTAAGTATTATTTGAATCACCACAAAGTATTATCAGTATTACAATTTGGAAATAATTTTTTTTTATAACTGCTTTACTTCGGACTGGGGTTCTAGTAGTATAAAGGGTGAGGAATTATTTTTTTCACCAATTAACTAAAATCCTGTAAAAAATGGTGTCAATAAAAATACATGTGCTGTCTAATGTTGGTGTCTGATTCTAGCTTGGAATCTAGAACATCTGTATAATTCAATGGTTGTGTTTTTGAATATCTTCATGGGCATCATCACATGACATAGGACCGTTTAAGGGACCCATGCCATTGTTATTTCTTTGAATTTAATTTATTTTTACTTTTGTTGATCGCTGTACATTTTTGTAATTTCTTTAGCTTTCCGTCGTGTTTTATTACAAAAAGTATAAATTATAAGTAATTCTATTGCAAATATTCCTTTCTGTAATAATGGGATATGAATGGAATAGGCTATAGGTTTTCCGTTATTTGAATTTGTAATAGTCCTATTTGTAATATTGTAAGAATTATACGGTAACCAATTTAATTTCGCCCATTCCGGTATTTTAATTTCCCCTCATTAAATTTTGATATGATGCATAAGGTTTTATATAGTGGAAAACATAACAATTATAGATGGTAATTGCTAAAACAATAATTATTAAAGAAACTATAAGAAGCGTAACCTCCATGTTGAAATTTCAGTTCAGTTGAGTTCAGCCCAGTTTTAGTGCAATTTGACAAGCTTGGCGTGAACACCGCGCGCGCCTTGCGGCGCTGCTAGGTATGATAGTAGAAAGATTAAAAGAGACAGTGCAGTAAAGGCCTGTTTACACTGTGCGGGTTGCTCGCTTGCACGGGCGATCAGGTGTTTAGTAGCGGCTTGCAATAGCGCTGCCAGAAACAACAATGTGTTAATACCTGTATCAGCGGCAAATTTAGTGTTCGCACCAAGCGGACGGTCGCGGCTTCCTTGCAACACCTGATCACCCATGCGAGCAACCTACCTAATGTAAACAGGCCTCAAGGAGTGAGGGAGTGAGACAGACTTGCTGTGCAGCTTGCTAAATGTCGAGGGAACTAATCCCCCTTTTCAGCTAGCACTCTCTTGCCTTGCAGAGTCTGTCCCAAATTTTGTTTTGATTCGAATACAATGGACTGCAACATATTATGGTGTGTTGGGGGGGGGGGAGGGGGGGTAAAATGTGGATAGCCCAGGGTAGCAAATTTTCAAATCCGCCCCTGGCGGCTTGCATCGTGAAAACGGGCCTTAACTGAAACCCATGTTTTTGGCACAGTTTTTCTTACTGGATATTTTTTTTTTCGATAAAGGCTTTAGCTATTAGCTAATAGCACACAGATATATAAGCTAGCCTGAATATGTATTTGTCTATTTTTTTATCTTTGAATATGATGAAAAACCCATCAAAAGATACTTTTATCCATGTTAATTACATTCCCAAACTTGCATGTATGGGTCTCGGAGTTTTATGAATTCCATATGCATGATCATGACTCATGGCCAGATTGAAAATTAACATCATGTACAGTGTGTAAAAAAAGTCTGTCCCCCCCTCCTTTATTTTTTTGTTTGTTAAGACAAACAAATAACCTTTGGGGAATCATACTAACTTAACCCAAATTATTTTTTGACGTTACCAAAAATTTTGAGTGTCCCCCAAAAATGGGGGATTTTGGGGGCAACTCAAAATTTTCAAATGCAAACCCCTTTTGAGTGACCCCTCATTTTAAAGAGCTTTCAAAAAGTAGATGAATGGTGAAAATTGGAGGTCTCTAACGTGTTTCTATCCAAATTGACAGCTTGTCAAAGTTTTGAATACAACACATCCTTGAAACCTGGCGTCAAGAACATTTGGAGTTTTAATTCACCTTTGGTGACGTAAAAATGAAACGAGCCTGGGAAAAATGCTGTTAATTGAAAAAGTAGTCTCTTTTGATGATATTTAAAGTTTTGAGTGTCCCCCAAAAATGGGGGATTTCGGGGGCAACTCAAAATTTTCAAATTCAAACCCCTTTCGAGTGACCCCTCATTTTAAACAGCTTTAAAAAAATAGGCGATTGGTGGAGGTTGGAGGTCGCTAACGTGTTTCTATCTAAATTGGCAGCTTGTCAAAGTTTTGAATACGACTTCTAGAAACTTTGACAAGCTGCCAATTTTGATAAAAACACGTTAGCGACCACCAACCTCCACCAATCGCCTATTTTTTAAAAGCTCTTTAAAATGAGGGGTCACTTGAAAGGGGTTTGAATTTAAAAATTTTGAGTTGTCCCCAAAATCCCCCATTTTTGGGGGACACTCAAAATTTTAAATATCAACAAAAGAGACTACTTTTTCAATTAACAGCATTTTTCCCAGGCTCGTTTCATTTTTACGTCACCAAAGGTGAATTAAAACTCCAAATGTTCTTGACGCCAGGTTTCAAGGATGTGTGTATTCAAAACTTCGACAAGCTGTCAATTTGGATAGAAACACGTTAGAGACCTCCAATTTTCACCATTCATCTACTTTTTGAAAGCTCTTTAAAATGAGGGGTCACTCAAAAGGGGTTTGCATTTGAAAATTTTGAGTTGCCCCCAAAATCCCCCATTTTTGGGGGACACTCAACATTTTTGGTAACGTCAAAAAATAATTTGGGTTAAGTTAGTATGATTCCCTAAAGGTTATTTGTTTGTCTTAACAAACAAAAAAATAAAGGAGGGGGGGACAGACTTTTTTTACACTCTGTATAAGATCTGAACCATAAACTAGAACGTACTGTTTAATATTGTTAATAATATGTGATAGCCAACATTTTTAAAGATACATTCACATGCCGTTCAAATTTATAAATGTTATTACTTATTTAATTAATGGGTCATCCTCCAGTTTTTTATCAATTGATGTTCCTTATTGATAGAACACCAAATTGTCAATTAGAGAATCGCAAATAGACAGCTCTTATTATTAAGAATCTGGCCTAATCCAGGGGGAATCTTTCCAGCCAAGGAAAGTAATTTCCCTTTAAACACAATTTTTTATTATGAACAGTCATATTAAATTTTCATGATTAGCAGAAATCAGGCAAAGGAGGATGTTTCACCTCTAGACACCTGATATAGTGTCCAATGAGCTTTTTACCAAACACAAAACACAATATTATTTTAGTTTGTAAGATATCAGGGTTGGATAGGAGAATCAGCAGAATTTTTAATAAGTGATCATATTAATATTGTCTTGTCTTGCCTTGTCTTGTCTTAAAAGCTCATGATTAGCAGAAATCAGACAAATGAGGATGTTTCACCTCTAGAGACCTGATACAATGTGTCCAATGAGCTTTTTTCAGCTTAACTCAATATTATTTTAGTTTGTAAGATATCAGGTTTGGATAGGAGAATCAGCAGGCTTACCTGGTGGTTGAAACTGCTGAAGAGCACACAACAGAAAGAAAACACAAAATCAAATATTAAATTTTCAAAGCCACTGGCTCCTTTGGAATTAGATAGGAGGTAGTTTAGGGAGGACTTGGAGGAAGAAGAAAAACAAGTTCCTCTCCAGAAACCAAAGAGCATTGACTTGTCTACAAATATTGTTTATATATACTTAATATACTATATAGACTCCTACAGTGCCTGCAGATGGGATAGGGGTAAGAGAGTTCTCAGGTATGGTTAGAGGGTTCCCTGGATTTTGTCATCCACTGGTAGGCCAGCTCCCATCAAACTCAAACTCAAACTCTTTATTGGTCATATCACATTTCGTTTGTTCCAGCATAGCTGGTGAAACAGATAACAAGTCATAACTTATGAACTAAGATTATTGTTTCACAAAGTTTTAAGTCTTAATGTTTATGAAAAATAAGGTTAATCAGTTAAAAGTGTCAGTAAGATAGTCATTTATACTATAGTATGCTTTTTCCATTAACAGAGATTGTACTTCTTTTTTTAACTTAAGGTTGCTTTCAATATTTTTTATTCTAATCGAGTTTAATTATACAATTTTTTTCCTAAATAGTGTGGCAATTTTTCAAAAGAACTTAGTCTGTGTATTGACTATTGAAAATCAATTTTGTTTCTAGTATCATAGCTATGCAAGTGATGTTCCTTCATCAATATATCAAAATTGTGTTTAACAAAAATTAAACATTTCAAAATATATAGAGAGGGGAGGGTTAAAATATTCAGATCCTTGAATATACCTTTACATGAAGTTCTTGACTTTGCATTAGTCATGATTCTCAGGTATTTCTTTTGAATTTTAAAAACCGCCTCCATGCCAGAACTACTGCCCTACAATTCAACCCCATACTGCATTACTGAAGCGAACAAAGCGTGATATAGAATCAGTTTTGTATTTATGTCTAAAATGTTTTGAAGGATGTTCATTTGGAAACATGATGAGTTCAGTTTTTTTGATAAAATACTAATATAACTTTTCTAGTTTAATTTATCATCCAATTCAAGGCCAAGAAATTCCGTTGTTTCGACAACAGACAAAGCGTTGTTATTTAAAATGACCTGTGGTTCATATTGCACCTGACTACGAGCAGTCTTAAAATTTATAATTTGTGTCTTGGTAGTGTTTAGTTTCAAACCATTTACTTTAAACCATTCCTGCAAATCTACTAAAGAATTTTGGATTTTTTGTTGCAAGTCAATTATTGAATTTGCTTTGAGAACGGCCGTTGCATCATCTGCATACAAAAACATATTGAAATCTATATTCTTTGGCAAGTCATTAATGTAAATTAGGAAAAGAAGCGGTCCTAAAACTGAACCTTGAGGAACACCCCAGGTCACTTCCTTCCAGTCTGATTTAAATTGGCAGTTGTTTTTCTCAATAATGGTTCTGTGATACCTTTCAAAAAGGTATGATATCACCCAGGACAATGCAGATGGGGAAAAATTATAGAATTGGAGTTTATTTAAAAGGACATTATGCTCAACACAATCAAAGGCCTTGGATAGGTCACAGAACACTCCAGCTGTGCTCTGTGACCCATCCAAACCCTCTGAAACACACTTAACGAACCAAGGTGCAAAACCAGTACATTTGTTTTTTCTAAAACCATATTGCTCTCTCACGAATAAATTGTTTTCTTCCAAAAAGGATGTCATTTGTTTACAAACAATCTTTTCAAAAACTTTTGAAAATGTAGTAAGAAGAGAAACTGGACGGTAATTTTCTACATTACTTTCAACACCTTTTTTGAACAAGGGTTTTATTTCAGCGTATTTTAGTTGATATGGTACTGTGCCAGGAAATAGTGATTAGAAACAATGGGACCTCGTCCCAGTCAGAGGACCTTTTGTTCTTTAAAGTTCTTATTGTATCTATTACATCTTTGCTATTTATTAAACTAAAATTAAAAATAGGTAAGTCTGGTATGGTTTTACTAAAGTTGTTAACAAAGTTAACTGCCTCTGTCACATTTGGTACAATCTCACTATCCAAGGAAATAGTAGCAAATTTATCATTAAAAATATCAGCTATCTCTTTACCCTCTTTAATTAATTTATTATTGATAAGAATGTCAGGGAAACAGTTTTTATTCTTCCCTTTGACACCAAGTTCATCATTAACAATGTTCCAAACTGCCTTACTTTCGTTATCTGCCTGTTCTATATAGTCACTAGTTGCCTTTCTTTTTGATTTTTTACAAATTGATTTGAAACCTTTTTTAAAGTTCTTACAATACTCCTTAAAAACTGGGTTTTTTGACTATTTGGCTAGTGCTTGCAATTCCCGATTTCTAAAACTTAACTTTTTTTATTTCTAAGGTAACCCTTTTTTTTCTCCCTCGATTCCTACCATTTTCAGAGTTTCTTTGCAATATTTCAAAGGGAAATGAGACTCAAAATCAGCTTAAATTTTTGTAAAAAGTTATTAAAGTTTGACTGGGTGGATAAGCTTTCATCAAAATCCCAAAGTTCTTCATTTAGTGAATGATAAAATTGGTCAATATCATTGTTTGAGAAAATTCTCCTTTTTTTTGATATCGTTGTCTTGGAAGTCTTATCAGCTACTGTTATAAATAAGGCCCTGTGGTCAGACATTCCTAACTCTAAATTTAATAATTTTTGTTGCTCAAATTTTTTATTAACCAAAATATTGTCGATGCAAGTTTTTGTCAATTGTGCTATTCTTGTGGGCTCACAAAAATTCTCTGAGAAACCATAGTATGTTATTAAGTTTAAAAACAGATCACGATGTAAAGGTGACTTACAATTTTCCAATATATCCAAATTAAAATCACCAGAAATACATATTTTTTTGGTTTTATATTCCTTACTTAGTAACAAAAACAAGGCTTCTAACTTTCTTAAAAAAATATATAAATTTGTGCGATCAGGTGTTCGGTATAGTGATACAACAAGGACATTTAGGCTTGGTATTTCAACAGCACAACCTTCAAAAACCACATCTTCAAAGAGTTTATTTATGTCAACTCTATCTTTAAATATTAAATTAGATTTCAGTAAAATGCATGTGCCTCCACGGATACCCTGTGATCTGCAATAATAAGAAGCTAAAGTGAAGTTTGACAAAGCATTAAGTAGATTTATATTGGTTACATTTAGCCAGTGTTCATTTAAACATACAATATCAATATTGTTACCCTCTAAAAAAACATTCATCATATCAATTTTGCCTACTAAACCACCTTGTACATTATAATGCATTAACCACACATTTTGATATTTCAATAAATCATTATGTTTTAAATTATACTCCCTATTTATACATGAGTTAGGATATGATTGAACTATGACTGAACAGTTTTGAGTATGAGACATTCTTACTTGAGAGGTAGCCACGGCCAGGTTTGAGAGTTTAAAGAGTTTCTAAAATTGGCTGATTGATTTTCATTAATATTAGGCTCATGAGTGAGTGGGTTATTTAAAATTGCTTTATCAGTGACTACAGAATTCTGCTTATATACACTGCTTGATTCTAATATTGAGCTATTTACAGACACCTCCTCCTCTGCACATGACACTAGACTGACCATGCCTTTAGCACTATCACTTTCACTCGGGAGATTCCTCATGGCGCTGTTGGGGAAGAAATGTCGTAACTGTTGTACAAAGTCGGGGTGAGACAGGCCTTTACGCAATTTCCTGCTGGACTGTTCATCGCAGGTGACGATGTGTATCGCAGCTCCTGTGGAATTCTTTCATCTTAGCTGCGAAATGTTCAACTGGAACCTCATCACGCACGCATCCCATTGGCGAGCAAAACAAGTATATTAGTTCTTTTGTTTTAAATTCTTCACAAAATTCATTAAAT
Source organism: Flexamia atlantica (assembly GCA_035578135.1). Lineage (NCBI taxonomy): Eukaryota > Metazoa > Arthropoda > Insecta > Hemiptera > Cicadellidae > Flexamia > Flexamia atlantica. Next base: position 11,047,571 of record JAQJVK010000007.1, on the reverse strand, counting down.
GCTAGATCGTAGTCTTTTAAGGTTGGTTTCCCATTGTAATCAGATTTGGTTACAAGTCCAAAAAGTCAGAATCTACTAAGTTCAGAAGAAGTGCAGGTTTAGGGGAGGGCTTTCAGGATTTCGGTGGTGTAGCAGCTATTAAAGTATTTTTTGTTATGGCTGGCAGCATCTTGTACAACAGGTTTGTCTTTGAACTGATTTTTGACATCCTGCCTATACCCATTCATTCTTTTTTTTTAATTCATTGTTGGTGATGGTGATTTTATGTTTTGATTTTGATTTTTGCGGACATTTGCCATCACTGTTTAGTAAAAACAAGTTTTACGGGAGCTGGAATCTGATCCCCTCTTCTGGTGGAAAAGAACCGAAAACAAGATTTCCTGGCTGTGTATTACTAATCTTGTTATGTTCTAGGTTTTTTCCACCTGAAGACAGGATCAGATGCCAGATCCCAAAACGTCGTGAAACATGTTTTTACTAAACAATGATGGCAAATGACTGCAAAAAACAAAATCAAAACATTCATTCTTGTCCTCAGGCTGTTAGAACCTAGGACTACATATGGCGGGGCACATTTGATATTGAATTTGGAATATGAAGAGCTATTTTCCAAAACAAGTTAAAGACCATTTGTAAAATTTTACAGGGGGAAGAAAAAACAATTGGCAAACCTACATCTGACTGAATATTTTTTATTAACTTTTCTTAAGAGAATATGGGTTGGTACTGACACATTAACTCATCATTACATTCCAGAACATTTTTTAAAGCGAGATATTTAACATTTAATTAATAAATTTGATACAACATGGATATAGCTTGGTTTGAAACAAAAAATTCCAAGATTTCAGTGGATATAAATCAATTTGTAAAAACATTTAGGATATAACCTGATTTGAATTAAACAAAATTTAGGTTATGTTGCCTAATTTAATGTTTTTGGTTCTATGCCTCTTCTAGAACCTCTGTTACCTTCTTCAACACTAACAAGACCATTAACATCCATTGTAAACTAAAAACTATGTCCAGAATAACTACCATTCAGTAATAACTTCTAGCCCCCAAGTGGTCTTTTTTTGACTCATTAAAAATGTTAGCCAACACCAATATGGCAGAACAGCTTATTTTAGAGTTCCTGTATTGTAGTAATGGATATAACCTATTTTAAAATGAACCCTAGCTTAGACATTAGTGGATATAGTTTTATTTCCACCAAAAACATGGATATAACTCGTTTTGAAAAGAAACGTATTTTGAGCTTTTATAACATGCTAGATATAGACTATTTTGCTTAAAAACCTACTCAGTGGGATGTGGAACATTATGAAGAATGTGAATTTGAGGTTATCTCGAAATCTTGAAAAATGGATATAACTTGTTTTGGAAAATAGCTCTTCATATGATGTTAGAGGTTGGTTTGGTATGACGTTGGAAGAAAGAAGATAGGTGCCATGGCCAGAAATTATGTGGGTTTGATGGGTTTTAGAACTGTTAAAGGTTAAGGATAAGAGCCCTTATCCTCATGCAAGGCCCTGCATACACATGCCCTACATACAACTTCCCTAAGTTCATGGATCCATGGAGCTGTGTAGTTATGTATGCAGATGACTCTGTTTTTTATGCAGCTAAGTCTGGTCTGAGAGTTTGTTCACTAGTTTGCAGGTTTAAACTTTAGTTTTTACCAACATTTTTTTAAGATTGTTGGATTGCCTGGAGACAGTGGTGGGAGGGGATTTAATAAAATCTCTCGTGTGGGGTGAAGCCTGAACAACTTTACAGCCGTCTATTAAAATTTTGTTGAGAGAGAGAGAGAGAGAATTACTTTATTTCAAAATCATCAAGATTTGAAATAGCGTCAAAATTTACAAAGTTATGTAAGATTGCATTACAGTCCAAAAGTCTGTAGAAAAGAGAGACAAATCATATATCAAAATTTTTCCAGTCCAAGAACTCTTCAATCGTGTAGAACGGTCTTTTGATCAGCCATTTTAATAGTCTGGGTTTTAGGGTTCTGGAATCTTTATTTCTTAGTTCTTGAGGCAGCACATTGAAAAGTTTAGAACCAGCATACGAGGGCTTCTTCTCGAAGAATTTTCTCTGGTGGACAAGCAGATTGAAGTTTCTGGCATTCCTGGTGTTGTAGCCGTGAAGATCTTGATTGCGTGTAAGTTGGCGGGAAGAGGCTAAGAGAATGACCTCCAGGATGTACCAATTAACCACAGTCTGGAGATTGAGCTGCTTAAAATGGTTCCTGCAACTGTCATGCCTACCAATTCCAGTTATTATTCTGATTGCCTTTTTCTGTTGTAGCAATATTCTTGTAAGATGACCAACAGATGATCCACCCCACACAATTATTCCGTACATCATCTTACTTTCAAAGAGAGCGTGATAAGCAATTCTAAGAGCTTCAGGGGTGCTAGTTGATTTGATTCTCCTCAACGCATACAAAGCACTGTGAGACTGGTATATGAGGTGTCTACGTGTGTTTGCCAAGACAGGGAATCATCAATAAACAATCCAAGATGTTTTAAAGACTCAACAGTCTGCAGTTGTGGCAGTTCCCAGATTAGGTCTTTGCTTCTCCCAAAGTTAATTTGTTTGGTTTTATTTTCGTTAAGCACCAACTCATTTTTCTGGCAGTAATCTCAGCCATACTCACAGCTATGAAGGTATTAATCTCCAGATCCTCCAGGGATTTGTTGATTGTTAGTAAAACAGAGTCATCTGCATACATAACTACACAGCTCCATGGGTCCATGAACTTAGGGAAGTTGTTGGTGAAGAGTCCAAAAAAAAGGACCGGTCCAAGAACCGATCCTTCTGGAACGCCTCTTGTCACTGGCAGAAAACGATTTTGCATTGACTTGCTTCCCTCTTATTACTTGCTTCACCTCAACTAGCTGGTAACGTCCATTTAAGTAGTCACCAAACCACTGAAGGGCATAATCTTTGATTCCAAGATGTTCGAGCTTCCTCAAGATGAGATCATGACAGGCAATCAAAAGCCTTACTTAGATCGAGGAAGATTCTAATTCCACTGTTTCCCTTTTCCAGGTAGTCAACGATAAATTCAGTCAACTCCACCAATGCAGTTTGGGTAGACCTCTTTGGCAGGAATCCATGCTGAAAGCTGGTGATGAGTCTGTTGTCAGAGAGATGATTAAAGATCCTCTTTAAGACAACCTTTTCTAGGATCTTTGAAAAGGTTGGGACCAAAGATATTGGTCTGTAGTTGTCAACTGCATCCTTAAGTCCATTTTTGTGAAGAGGAATTACTTTTGAGAGCTTCATCTTTTTTGGAACAGCGCACTGTAGCAAGGATAAGTTGATCACATGCACCAGAGGACCCAACAGCTCGTCACGGCATAGCTTTACGATCTTCGAAGATATGTCATCCAGTCCTGCAAAGGATTTAGGTTTCAAGCCATCTATGATTCATACAAAGAAGTCATATTAAATGTTCTTAATGGAGAGTCGATATTTAAAAGATCCTCTTGAGCAGTTGAAGGAGTACTTATGCAACTTGTTTGGCCAAGGGACAAGGTTTTATTGGCTATTGAGACAAAGTGTTTGTTGAAAACATCGGCTATGATGTAGGGATCTTCTATGGATTTCCCTTTAACTTGGAGATGTTTCACGCCCTCACTTTGGGAATCTGTTTGTTTCCGCTCCATATTAATAGTCTCCCAAATGGCTTTGGACTTCATTTATGAGCTTGGTACTATGTTCTTGTCTCAGGAGCTTTAATCTAGCGTCATAGGCTTTTTTGCTGATGACAGCAACATGTTTATCTTCCTCTTTGCCAGTCAAAATATATTTCTCTTGTGCTTTGAGAAAATGGTTCCTCAAAGTAATAGCTTCGTTATCTGAAAGGAAAGTTGCCGTTGACTTCTTCTTTGGTCTAGATTTGACCAAGGAGCACGTTCCATTGTAAATCAGTCTTAGAGTTTGAAGAAAATTATCATAGGCTTCTTCAACCCCACAGGCATTGTAAACATTGCTCCATGATGCATCGGCTAACTGAGTTTTGAATTCAAACAGATTACTGTCGTTTAAGCGCCGTTTAGAAACAATTGGAAGTATCTTTTTGTCCACTGACATTTTGAGTTTGCTGACTTGACCAGTGTGATCCGAAATGCCAGTATGGAGAATGTCAACGTCTATCTTTTGAACTTGATCCAAGTCTATGCACACTATGTCTATTGAGGACTCTGAATCCTTTGTTATTCGGGTTGGAGGTAGAACAAGTCTTCGCATGTTGTAGGAGAGCAGAAGTTCCTTCAATTTGGCATCCATTGTTGGGTGATTCTGTGAGTCGGTGGCGCAGTTGGTAGCGCACTCGGCCCCGGTTCTGTGGCGGCAGCGTCGCAGGATCGAGTCCCGATGATGCCGCATACTTTTAGCAGTACTGTTCATCCTTGTACTGTATCGGCTCACTCCTTGGGTTTGCTTGATAACTTCCACGCACAGGCCTGAGGCCCATGTGGGGGGCAAATGCAAGGTAAAAAGAGGCCGCCACCCTCTTAAAAAAAAAAAAAAATTTAATGGGTCGATGTTAAAGTGACCAACAATCAGCCTCGTACGATTACTAGAGGGTAAAGCATCCAATACTCTTGAGATAACCAGCAAGGCTTCATCCAGAGCCTGAAGAGTTTGAATAGGAGGCCTGTAAACACCCAAAATATTCAATGAATGTTTCTTAGAAAGCTGGATTGACACTGCTGATACCTCATATACCAATGGAATGCTCAAATCATCAACATTTAGTGCCTTAAATTCATTTTCAAGACCCTTGTTTTTAAAAATGGCTACACCTCCTTTTATGGCCTCCTCTCAACAGAAAGATGCAATCAAATCAAAATTTCTCAACTGGGTGATGGAGAGTTGATCAGAATGCAGGCCGTGTTCGGTGATGACTACTAGATGTGGCTCCAAATCATGTAGAAGGTGGTTCAAGCGGTCTATCTTATTGCCTATTCTGTCCATGTTCTGGTGGAACACCAGGAACGATTTGGCAGCTTCTGGCGAGAGATGTTCCTCATCTTCTTCTGGGTCGCTTGGTTCTTCTATCTTTTCTTTTTCGAGAACGCCTTCTCTAAAATATTACTCTGAGGTCGAGGATCTTTTGCAGGCTCCACTGTTGAACCGGAAGTGGTGTTGGAGACATAATCAGATTCTTGCTTTGAGTTTCCAATCATACTGCATAATGAAAGACTGTTATGATTACAAAGATCCATTTCAGATATTGATTCAAGATTTAACGTGGTGGGATTATTCATTTGCAGAGAGAAATATTCAATATGATTGTTAAAAAATTCCTCTAAAGACTCCTCTGGATCTCTGATTATAGCGCCACAAGGAGGGGATTTTGAGGTGATGAAAGCTCCACCTATCACCTCAAACTTTTCAACACTAGGGCGAATGTTATGTTTACTGGGTTCAGATTGAGCTAGTCGAGTCTCGAGCATCGACACTTTTTCCTGCAACAGTTTTTGGCCGTTTTCCAGAGAATTTATATGTCTCAAGACTTTGTCTATCTCACTCACATTGGTAAGTTCTTTTGTATCGATATCTGCGTTTTCCAGTTCGTTTATAGTCAAATGGCATTTACTCTTCAATTTCAATGAGGACAGCTCTTTTTCTGTGGACAATAATTTTTTTCGAGACCTTCAATGACTTTGAGACGTTCATAGTCATTGTCTTCATAAAACTTACGGTCGATCTCAGTTTGCTGTACTTCCCTTTCACGTTGTTTGTCAATCTCATTTACGACATTATGAAGTTCCTCCTGTCATAGGTATAGTTGACAATTTTCTTCCTTCAAATCATCAATTATCCCCTCTAGTTGTAAAATTTTAACTTTCAAATTTATATTTTCCTCATTTAAAGTTTTTGTTCATTTAAAATATTTTTGCTGTCGAGTCCACAAATTATGTCATTTTCTATTTCATTTATGACATTGTCACAAACTAAGCATTTGACACCCAACGGGTTTTTAGCTTTCGATCTCAATCGCATTGTTGACATGGTACGTTAAATTAGCGAATCTTGTCACAAAATATTGTGTTGGTTCGTATATGTTGACGATATCTAAAAGGCTGTGGCTTCAAAGAGGGTCAGCGTGACGTTAGTGCGGGATTCTTCCATGCCAAAGAGACTATGCCTGCCTTTTTTTTGCGTGTGAAGTTAGAGGGAAGTTCAAGATTTGACGATATGAGGTTACGTTAGTTTCTCCAGGTTTGTTAGAAGAGGCTGGGCATCTGTTAGTGGGTTTCCTGGTGAGTTTGAATGTTAATTGCAAATTATCAGAACTCACGATACTCCATAGTTAGTTGTTAGTTAGTTAGTTAGTTGTTGTTGGTTTGTTGTCGTTAGTTGTTGGTAGTTAGTTGGTTAGTTGTGAAGACAAAAATCGGGAAAAATTGAGAGATTAGAGGCCATGGTGGTGTGTGGTGATGAGCCTAAGTTATTGGTCCTGTCTAGGTTTTTATTGTGTGGGCTGATCAGTGTGCTCTTATTATCTGATTAGTGGCATTAGGTTGAGGATAGCCATGACTGACAAAAGCTTCAGTGGTTTTACTGTTAAATTTATTAAATTCTTCAGTGGAGCAAATTCTTTTGCCTCTGATTGCCTAACTGTAAGGTAAAGAGCGTTTGGTGTTGGTGAGGTGTGAGCTGTCAAAGTGCAGGTATCAAGTGTTAAGAATCTTTAAGAAACCTGAATTTGCAAACCTGAAAGAACATAATTTGTTTACCAGAAAATGAATTTGATGTTGCCAATTTCGAATTTTGTTTAAGTTTAAACCAAGAAATAAATGAGATTCAGTTATGATCAGATTTTCAAAATCAATCTATTTATTTTGTTACTGACAAACATAGTTACTCCCTCTATCTCAAAATAATGATCTTATTCAGTTTGATCTGTGTTGCAGTGTTGAGATGTTGACAGACGATCAAATATCTTCCTTGATGATGGAGCAGGATCTACAAGAAGTGTGCCAGAATGTCTTAGGGACTCCCATCTCCGAGGTGGCTCCACTCTTTACTTCTCAGAACCCTCTTTGAACTGCTTTTGTTAAAGTGGTCTGTATTATTTTTCTGTTAAGATTTTGATTTTCCTTTTTCAGATCTTTATACCAACCATCGATCATTTTGCAATGAAATAGATTTAAATGTTGTCTATAGTATAACATGTAACAGTTCATTACATAAGTAAATCCTCGAGTTAAGTATTTCCTCAAAAATTAAGCTAAAAACAAGATCACATGGAAAATTGGTCCAGTCATGTCCTTTTGATAGTAATTCTAGAGGAAAAAATATACATTTATAATGGAAATACTGAAACAATCACTCTGAAATTGTGGTATTTACTCTAATAAAATACTCTATTTTACTTACTGGAAAAAATATAATAAGTAATCTAAACCAAAATCTAATATCTGCATTATTATGATCAGCGAAATCTTTCAGTGCAATAACGTAAATGACTTAGAATCCAAATTTCTAGTGGTGGAGCCTGTGGTCATCTCTTGATACGACGATGTCCAATATAAATCAATATTAATTTGATAGCCAAAAGTGAGTAAAAAAATTAGTGTTAGTAATAGTCAAAAAAATTTATAAATGGTTTTGTTAATGATTATTATTGACAAAAACTCTGTCATGACACAGCCTCCCATTCAAACTTGCAAACACAATCATAAGCGGCTGCTCAGCAAGATGTATTCACACAGATATCTTCCATCCCCCGCTCGCCTCCCTTACCTTCAATTGAGCAATTGGAATTGCTTTTATGGCCATAGGTTCGAGTCAGCAAGCACAGAATAAGATAGAGTGGCTGTTCCGATAGGTATATAAAATCTATGCAAGCCAATGTCGCCATCGTAGTTTAATTTGCTCTTTTAATTCACATGCTAAAACTTCGACTTGAGATATAATTATTAAAATTTGTATAAATATAAATTATTTGCCTGTTATGGTGATGGTATGTTCAGTGGCGGCTCGTGTGTAGGTTCAATGGTTCAGTGAACCCCCTAAAATAATCAAAAACAATAAATTTTTTTAAGTAAATAACCGAAAAACCCATTGTTAAACATACTTTTATAAACAACATGGCAAAAAAACTATTGTTGCGTCCGGGCGAAGCTCTCACGCAACGCCGGCAGAGCGAGGTTCAGTTCGCCGAGTGAACCCAGCTGGCTGGCGAGGGGTGTGAGGAGAGCGGAGGGGGGCTTGCTTGAAAGCAATGGACTTACCGCTAATGCTCTCGGCTAGCGGCGAGCCGAGCGCTGACGACATTGGCCGACCTCTTCCGAAAGAGTAGTTTCTTTCCTAACCACTTCTGTTTCAGCAGCACCCTACGGAACGCGAGCTGTAAACCTTGATAATGTTGTTTTAAGGGTTCGGGCGATGTTTAAGTTTATTTATTTAAATACTGTGTGATTTCTATGTTGTTTTTAGTTATAAATACGTTTATTTCAGTTATGTGATTATGCGTTTTATTTTTAGCTCTGATTAGGCCTATTGAAAGAAAACAATCGGCGTAGCGGCCGCACCATAGCTCTCTGTAAGAACAGTAATTAAGCTATCGAACAACGGTAATAACGCTATTGATTTAATTAATTTTGGATTTAACATTTTAATGTACATAGTAGCATAATACAATTTATCATCAATGGTATAGTGCCATATAGACCATAAGCATTACACTCGTGTATAAAAGCAGGTATGTCAAGAAATGCAGGCACTATAATCTTGTAAGCATTTAACGTTTTTAAATACTGATTGGCTGATTGGCTTAAGACAATAACTCCAATATAATACATTAGTATCATGTATATGTTATTAGCTCTGAACCCCCAGTACGTAAACTCACGAGCCGCCACTGGGTATGTTTTAAAATATTAATAACGGGTTCCTTATGCTTTAAACAATTTATTAACTTTGAAATTTTTATATGAGTGTGAAATCACAACATGAAGTTAGTCTAATACAGTACACTTCCGATTATCGCACATTTGTTAATGGTAGGAGTTCACTACTGGAAAGTTCAGTATCGGAGTGTGAATCTAGGCCAATACTAATGTGGTGATTGAACTGGTACGATGTACTCGTTTCTTGTCAATCTCATAAGGCCTCATGCGGCAAATAGTTCGCCCAATATTGGGCAGATCAAACTCTCCATTGTTTGATAGTAGTGAACTCCTGCCTTGTATCCAGCAGAAGACGACTCAGTCAGTTCCTCCACTAACAATTTTCATTCAAAACACAAATTTAGGTTATCGGTAGTATTTGTATCATAAAGTAATAGGCCCTACTTCGAATGTTTATTTAAAGTATAAACGTGAATAAACGAATAAACTAACATATTACAGATAATTTATATTTACTTTAAGAAAAACCAATGTTACTTACTTACTTAATGTTACTTAATTATTTACTTTCTAATTCTGATGTGGAAATTTCTTCTTTTGTTGACCTTTCCAATTGTATTCAATGTTTACATGACATTAATTTATTGCCTAATCCAGAAAAAACCAGTTATATAAATTTTTCAACTACAAGGCAATGTGCAGCCCATTTTAATATTTTCATGAACACAAATTTACTAACAGAAGTTGAAACAATAATATTTCTTGGAATGAACATAGACAACAGATTTAACTGGGACTGTCATGTTAATTATGTGTGTAAAGTATCCTCAGGTCTTTACGCATTAAGACAAATGACAAAATTCAGTTGTTTTAAAACCTTAAAAATTATATATCATGCATTGATTGAATCACATATTTCTTTTGGGCTAAGCCTTTATGGTTGCACAACAGTAAATAATTTGAATAGTATCCTGATACTTCAGAAAAAAGCTTTACGTATCATGTTAAAATAAAAATATAAAGAATCAGTTAAAGAATATTTTAAAGAAACAGGAATTATGACAGTGTGCAGCTTATTTATTTATCAATTAGTCCTTCACATTAAATCAAATTTAGAAACATTTCCAAAACTAAATTCTTTTCATAACTATTTGACCAGAAAAGGTAATCAACTGGCATACAATACAATAGGCAATACAATAGGCATAATTCATCAATGTACGAGAAAACCTCTTCATATAATGGTATAAAATTTTATAATAACTTACCTGATAATATTAAAACAATACCTGACATTAATTTATTAAAAAAACATTTAAAAATATTCCTAATCAATAGACCTTTGTATAAAATTGATGAGTTTTTCTATTCTTTTGAAAGTTAAGTTATTGTAAAGTTAAGAAAATTTACTTTTTAGATGCTTAGTTATAAGACTCAATGTAATGTTGATTGACACCATTCTGTACTTATGTGCATTACGAATAAAGATATTTTTGATTGATTGATTGATTGAATGACAATCACCACATTATTATTGTGCTTCGACCGAACGTAAAAATAATATATTCTTTAGCTTAGAACGACCTTGGATAATCCGGAGTCTCGGATAATCGGGAGTGTACTGTACTACTATTTTATATTTTGGTCAGGTAAGTTTTGTCTGCACGAAATTGTAACTAATGAAATTAACTTAACACTTTGAATTTAACTTTTTTCAAGCGCATCTAGTTATTCCAGGACTGTAGGTCAAACAGAGCGGCCTTTTACTTTGACCGTAATTCGCTGCTCTGGCCGACTCAACTTGCAGCAACTTCATTTCTAAAGTTAATACTGGAAGTGCTGTTGATTAATAACAGTTTTAGGTGACTAAATAAGCTATGCAATTACTGTAGTTAGTTGTTAATACAACAGCACAACAAAAAGTAATAGTAGAAGGTTTAAAATGTTTAAAACATTATGAAAGTACCACAATTCCACCGGTATTTTTCAACATCATCACATGCAATCAAGCTTTGCTACAGAATGTATAATTTCGTATAGAATGTTAGTATGTTTGAATTTTGTATGGACAAAATCTTTTTTAAAAAGTATGGGATGTTTCCGATGCGTGGAACAGATATTATTGTAGTATTTTTATCAAAAAAATTCAAGATCATTAAAATAATATTAGTTAACGTCCTCGACAGTCAATAGTGTCTGAGGTTTTACCTTAAATATCATAAAAATAATGCATTTAAACTGTAGGTATGGAATAACTGACTGATGAGATCCACCAGTAAACGTGGCGGCGCCATGTTGGGCTGCACACTGTGGTGATCATCCCTCTTTGGCCGTTGTCCTTGCTGTGGCATTGGCGGCTGGCTCACTTGCTGGTTGGGAAAGGCCAGCCCATCTTATTTTATGCTCGCTGGTTTGAGTATTTCTGCAACTATTTGGCAGTACTCATGACTTTTCAGTTGTCTCCGTATGTTTTCACCTTTAGAGCATAAATATAAATAAATGCTAACAAAAACAGTTGGACTAGCGAATGATTTTGAAGCTATGTAATATATCCACGATAACTGCAGGACTTCTGACGGTAAGTATCTTGTGCTGGTGAGAAGAAGATAAAAAACTGCACCAGTTTTTCGGCCAAACCATCTGTCAGTTTTATATCAAAATGCAGCACTGACCATAAAAACTTTTCCTATATATATGAAATTTATTCTTAACCTTTACTATGTTTTCAGAAATATTGAGAAAAGTCATCAAAAGTTGTAAGGAATCATAAAACAGCACGAAGCACAAGTCTTCACATCTTGTTAAATTACATTATAGGTATTTATTGTATAGTATACCTCTATACAAATTTTTGGTATGGATTGATATTTATTTATTTATTTATTTACAACCTATCACATTACACCATTTATATACATGGTTGATTACATGTCAATACTAAAAACTAAAACTAAAACATAAATACACCTATGTATATACAAAATTACAATAAACTTACCATAGAGAGCAAAACAGAACAAAAAAAGTTACAAAATTCAATATAAAAACAACATTCATTTGATTTATTTTAACCTCAAAACATAAAAAAAATTATGTCAAAAAACGTCATTTCCAAATTGGTCATTCTTGTATTCATCTACAGAATAATAGTTTTTCTGTAACAAAAATATGTGTAACTTTTTTTAAAAACATGCAAGAGACATCTCTTGTTTTAAGTGTGCAGGTAAATGATTATAAAGTTTAATGCCAGCATATTTAGGGAGTTTTTCAAAGGCTGAAGTTCTATGTCCAGGAAACACCAGAGCATTTCTATGTCTAGTTTCATAAGTATGGAAGTGACTGTTGGAAAGGAAGCTATCAAGATTTGTTTTGGTGTAGAGGATGATCTTAAATATGTAAATGGAAGGAAGAGTGAGAATTTTCAGTTGTTTGAAACCCGGTTTGCAAGAGGAAAAAAAGGGTAAATTACATATTTTTCATACTATTTTCTTTTGCAAGGTGAAAAGCTTACTGCTTCCCACACTGTCCCCCCCAGAATATAACACCATAAGACAGATAGGAATAGACATATGCATAGTAGACTACTAAAAGAATATTTATATCAACTTTAACTGAAAGAAATGATATTATATAATAGGATATTCAAATTATTTTTGTAAAGTCATATTTTAAGTTTTATAAAAAATATTTTGCTTTGAGTAAGGGACTTTAACTCTGGTTTATTGATCTTGCTTATATGCATTTTAAGGTGGTGCATTTGGAATAGTAATAAAAGTGATTATATAGTCCTGATTAAAATGGCCTAGTTGCATTAGAGTTTTTATTAGTGTAATCACTGTTCAGGGTGATCAAATTAACTGTAAAATTCAGGGTGATCAAATTAACTGTAAAATTGGCAACTCAGAAACTATTAAATTAACAAAAAAAACTTTAAATAGGAAATTTAACCGATTTTTTAAAGACATTAAAGAAAAATATGAAAAATAAAGTTTTGCCACAGAATGCAGTACTACCGATTTCTTTAACCCAAAAAAAGTAAAAGGAAAGTACAATACGGCTGGTCATCTTGCTCACCTTATGGCGATCTTTTGCTTGCATTGCAGCTGTCAAAATATATATTAATTTTCAAATATTGTGCTCAAGTATTTGTTATAGGAGGCAATGGTCATGTTTCCAATGGCTGGAAATTTTTTTTAAATTGTCGGGAAAAGTCGGGAAAAAGTCCAGAATTTCATATATGAAATTTCACAGATACCCTGAATCATCATCTTATAAAAAAGGTGATTTTTTTAACGAGATTGTGGCCAAACTACTTGTTCAAATTTAATTTTAATGTTGTTTGAAAGCCCTTTACATGTAGATGTGCCTGTAGAGGGTCTCAAGTAGATGCATCGACCCAGAAACCCTTGGGAACCCCTTAAAGTACGATTTTTGCCCATTTAAATAACATTGGATCCAAATGAAAACAAAAGATGCACACCAACTGCAATTAAAAAAGCAGACAGCTAACTTTCAAAATAATAGGCTGCTTCTACAGTAAAACGAAAACATATGGTTTGCTCGGATATATTTTAATCTTTCTTCTCGGTATGGTTTTTTCGTGATGTAGATATTATTCATTTTTATTTGTATTTTTATAACTATTAATTATACAATGTTTTTTTTAGTAATTACACTTAGCAAATATAAAGGCAGGACGGGAATAGTATCTGTAGATTTTTTTATTATTTATCACTAGTAATTTTTATTATTCATTTTATTACTTATTACTATTATTTATTATTATTATTTATTATTTTTATTATTTTTTACTACTTTTTTTATTATTTATTACTATTATTTATTATTAATTTTTTTATTATTTATTGCGTCGTTGCTGCAATTTTTATTGACTATTAATTTTATATTGGACTTGTCTAATTTGATAATGGTACATACAAGTCCAATTTTAACTACTCATTTATGGTGATCTACGATGCACATTTTGTCATAAAGCCAGAATAAAGGAGTTGAAAGTTAAAGTCGAGAGGAAAATAAAAACTAGTAATTTGCATTTCTATTTACCCACATTTTATATTAAATCAACTTCAAAATTATCCAACTAAAATGAAAACCCAGAATTTGAATAGTATTATTTAATGTGACCAATGGAAATATTCAATTTATTTGGTAACTATTTCCTTTTAATTGAGATAACAAGATAAAGCGGCATAGCTGAAGTACACGCTCGCTGAAGTGCCTGCAATAAGAACGAGGCAACCAGCACAATCCAGCTTTTGGTGTGGACGGTATAACTGGTAGTTGTGAAATCTAGAAGTTATTTACGACATTTATTTTATATTTATCTGACCTGGTAGAAGTGATATCAAGAAGTAGCGAGTTTTTTAGTATTTAATAATTTTTATCGACCTGGCACTTATGAAATCTGGAAGAAATAAACCAGCCCCATTTCCATCTTGTCCATAATAGAGGGTTTTATTTTAAAACGCAACCTATTTATAAGATTGAATAATGCACATATAAATATGAAAATAAGTATTGTTTTGTTAATCTTTACATTTTATACAACCTGTTATTTAAGTTTGATCACGTTTAGTTTACAGTATGTGTTCAAACAACCCGCTATTGGCATTTGTATGAAGTTGTGCTCTCTCCATCAAATTCCCGAACACGTGTTGCAAGATACTCCTTTGAATTTATTGCATTAAATTTTGTATGTTTGTTTTGAGGTGCTGAAAATCCTGTGAATTGTTTTCGAAGGTCTTACTTTTTATGTATCCCCAAATAAAATAATATAGTGGGGTCAAATCTGGGGATCTTGGGGGGTAATAATCCTTCACTGATAAAATAACGTTTTGGGTTGCGTTAAAATAAAACACCCTGTATTTCTTATTACCTCTCAGCTTCCTTTCCTTTTTTGGTTGAAGGAATATTGTCTTTATATGTTTTTCATGGAAAAATGGAACCATCTGCCCTTTTATCTTGTTCAAAATAAATCTCATCATCGATTCTTGTAATAAAATCACCATCCCTAGTTGATTAATCAGTTTATTGAATGCCTTTGTTTGAATTGTTATTTGGATTATCCGTGACACTTCGACCAGTCAATACCCCGTTTAGTCGGGAGTTGACTGTGCTTGCGATTTGACTTTAAAAATATACCTTTCTAACTCAATGTTTAAATTTTTTTAGATGTGTTCATTTTAATTATGCTTTTCCATACATTTCTTCTGACCACTCATGAGGTGACATAGTTAATATTGACAAATCCGAAAAAATGTAAATGTAAAATAGTCAGTGTTTACCATTGAATCAGGCCCGTTTTTAACCCTCTTGGCGCTATGGGCATATTAAACTGGTGCGCCCCCCCCCCCCAACTATAAGGCCTTTTTTACAATAAGCAATCGGCCGCGGCATCGCGTTGTCGATCCCTGTTGTTTTTGTTAGGTCACTGTCACCGGGTCACCATATGTGAACACGCACAATCGCCGCATTCAGGTCGAGATGAAAATCTAAGTATTCACCAATTATGTTTGTTTGTACCATATCAATGTTAGGATTATCAGCCTCTTGTCTTGATGGAGTCAAATTTTCACATGGAATTAATAGGTTAGGGTTAGGGTCAATAACGCCAGCTGATGTGGAAGGTACAAGGAACATTTTCTTGTAGGTCGATGTTTGAAGTTGAGCTATACTTCATTCAGTGAGAGTGTAAAGTGAAGCCACGCCTCCTGCATCAGCTGTAATGTCGACAGGCTGGTTCACATGAGTACCAGATGTTATATACCCTATAGCTACAGAACTCCAAAGAGCTTTAGTAAAACCTGGAGCTGGAACTGGATGTCTGTTGACAAAGCCAATTATGGTTATGTTTGTTTGCAGTGGACAAAGCCAATTATGGTTATGTTTGTTTGCAGTGAACGTAAAATGAACGTAAGCTTTACAATAAGTAAATAAATTGTTCATAGACAAATTAATGTATCTACACATGCTTTATTTATTATTCATATCATATAGTAATCATTCAAGTGAAATCACTAAGGGAAGGGAATTGATATCACATTGAATCACAAATGTTATTTAAGGGGAGGGGCTTTACTTTACACACTCACTGAATGAAGTATAGTCGGAAATACAACATTTTCTTTTGATTTAGCTTCAACATGGGTAGTAGTAAAAAATGTATTAATGCGAGGTACTTCCTTGAGGAAGTTTTCCTGTTGCACCTGTTTCTCAGCAGCGCGCTTGCGAAACTCAGCGCCACTAGGTTTTTTCTTTTCAGCCAAACTAATTTGTAACTATCATCATAGTTCAAATCAAACATTAAACCTCTAATAATATAAACAGAATTGTGCATTAGCGCCTTTGACAGGAAAGACTAGTAAATATTAATAATGGTAACTGGATAAATGGTAACTCGTAGTCCAAACAGAACAAACTACAAACTGTAAACACACTGCAGTAATGTGTACGTGAAAATTCCAATAACTGAAATATAACAAAGGGGCGGGGCGGGGGTGCGCCGCACGGCGAACGTGCGCCCTCGCAACAGTTCTAAGGTCAAACTCTCAGACAACGCCCCCACTCGTCTAGGTTTTACTTCTCTTAATGTTACTTTTATGCAAGTACAATATTGTACATATGCCAATAAATATACAAAGGGGTGGTGGCTTGGTGGCAGTGGTGGGGAGGAGGAGAGGGAAAATTTACACGAGGCATCAAGGGCGCAAGCGCCCTCTCTTAGCAGTTCTGAGGTCGAACTCAGTTGACGTCACACGCCGCTCGCGCGGCGCGCGACATTCGTTTATTTTTTTCTTCCGCCCCTAAACCCTGGCGCCCCTGGGCATGTGCCCATTGTGCCCAGTTATGGAATCGGGTCTGCATTGAATATCAAATGAACTCACATTTAAGGCACTTTTGATCTTTGATCTTTTTTAACCAAACTGTTTTATGTCCATATGAACAACATATTTATTCCCTATGCTATTATTATGGACTCAAACTTTTAACTGTTTTTATCTGCCTTTAGCTTTTAACTGCTTTTATTGGGTTTAGGAAATAGTGTTAAGTAATAAAAAATTCTTAAAACTTAGCAAATAATCCAATAAAAAAACATAAAATAGAGCATGCATAAGAAAAATCTAACTGGTCATATTGGAAATCAAAACGGAGCACAGGAGGAAAAAATTAGATTCATAACGAATATGCAAAAACCCATCATTTGTGTTTTCTTTAATCTAATAATTTCTGAGATGCCAATATTGGGACTGTTCAGTAGTCACCCTGTAAACAAAAATAATAAGAATTTTCCTTTTAAGGTAGGTGAACGGTAGAAAGGCTAAATGTCATTGTTAACCATATGATCATTTATTGTGGTTCACTTTTACTTATTAACTTATTATGTGTTGTCTTTCTTTCATCACCTGATGTTTCTGTAATTTTTTTAATAGAATATGACAATTATTACTGTAGGTTCTATTTGATTTAAAAACATATCATATTTACTAAATACTTTGAGTATTTACTTTTTAATTTAAGTGCTCAATTATTATAGTTGCCTGTAAGTGTAATAACATATCCAGTTCCCTACCTATCTTCGTTGGTAATCATAGACATTACCTCCTAATATTATGTTCATGTACAATCTAGTCAGCAATTACTACTGTGGTGCTAGTGCTAATGAATAATGAACTCTTCTCCATAAATCCTTTTGATTCTCTCGGAGCCTGAAATAGAACCCAATCATCCAGTTTCAAGGATATCCAGCCTTTCTGACAGAGGCAAAAACCACTTTCCAAGTAAAACTAGTAATTGTAGTCGGAATGCCTTTTTCTCAGTTGTTGACTTGTAGGTTTATTAAACTAAGTCAGTCGATGTCTGAGTTGAAAGTCTAGACTTATTTACTTTACTATCAACAAAATAATTTGAATTGTTATAGTGATTTACTGTACAATTTACCTATCTGCAATTATCAATTTTTTACGTTAGGGACCCCAGGTTGAAAACCACTGATATAGATGAACTGAATCTATTTTTATAAATCGCTGCTTAAGAGGTGATACCATGTATCCCCGAAACTTCAACTTTTCAGGAGAGCAAAAAACTGGATTGTTACGTGAATTGTGAGAGCTCATATATCATTATTTTTTTGGGTTACCTCATATCTGATAGAAAATTCAATGTCAGGATTATAACTTAAATAAACAATTTAATCCTAGAACCAATTTTTAAAAAAAAACTTGAGGGGAAATGCTATTAAAGTATCGTCAAGGAAGATATCGCACATTCCTTGGTGTGTGGGTCTTGCACCTCACTAAAACCCCTGCCTCAGGCTGTTACCCACTTCAGAAAACCTATCTAGACAGGAACTTCAAAGTGGAGCCTCTTCAGTGATAAGTCCAGTTGGACTACTACTTCCCCTTTTACACACGAGGATAGCCCCTAGTTCTTATGGGCCTTCAAATCTTTTTCTCTTGAGAATTAATCCCACGGAAGTTGAAATTCGCTTCCAGTTCTCAAAAGAAGTCACTCCCATTATTTATAAAAGTGATTGTCTCCCTTATCTCCTTTTCATCCTTTCTAAAAGGCGCTGGAGGAGGTGAAAAATTTTCTTCCCCTGCAGGTGACATTGGCAACATTTGTGGCAGTGACTTGTCTACCATACTGCTCCTATGAAAATGGTCCTTAATGGAACCTTCCTGATGTTTAGGGATTGGGGTAAGGAGCCCCATTGGTTTACCCTGTACTTTTGAATCTAGTTTCTTTGAATTGACACTCATTACGTCTGGCTTTGCCCCCAGGACTGGGCTATCAAACCCCTTGAAGAACCCCTCATGTGATTGCCAACCCAATCTACCACATGCACAGCTGCAGTTTGTAGCCTCCAAACCACAAAGCAAAAACCGTCCCCACGAGCAGTGGCCTCAGCAGAGCCCCACCAAGATCGCAGCATGGCCCTATCTGGTTGCCAACCGGCACTACTACGGTCAAGGGGATTTTCGCAGGCTGATAGAGCATCTAGGTCATTGCTGGCGGCTGACCTGGGCCCCTGTACTAAGCAAGACCGCAGTATGGCCTTATCTGGTCGCCAACCGGCACTACTACGGTCAAGGAGATTTTCGCTGGCTGATAGGGCAGCCAGGTCATTGCTGGTTAGGCTGACCCGGGCCCCTGTACTAACCGAGACCGCAGTATGGCCTTATCTGGTCGCCAACCGGCACTACTACGGTCAAGGAGATTTTTGCCGGCTGATAGAGCAGCCAGATCATTGCTGGTTAGGTTGACCCAGGCCCCTGTACTAACCAAGACCGCAGTATGGCCTTATTTGGTCGCCAACCGGCACTACTACGGTCAAGGGGATTTACCCTCTGCTCGATCAGACGTTCAGTGCAGTGGAGCCAGGCAGAAGGACAGATTGAATTGGAAGAAAACAAATACCTGGCTATTGCATTGATGCGGAAAGTGGAGATTTGCAGAGGAAACATGAAAAGGACCAAGTGCGCTCCTCCCCCTTTTAATCGCCTCTTACGACAAGTGGGGGATTCTATTGTGACATTCTACCCTGGCCCAACTCAGAGGAATTTTACAAAACTAGTAACGTTTGACAATATTAGTACTAAAGTTAAATTGCCTTATACACAATGATGGTCTGGTGGCCCCAGGGGCCCTCAGTTAAAGTCTACGTCCCCACACCCCCCCCTCATCAAAAACCTCTGACTCATATAATATTCATTCTAATCTTGTTCAAAATCTATAAACTATGTAAGTTAGTAAAAGATAATTCAATGGATGGTTTCAAATCATACTTTAGATTTCAAATCTTGATATTTATTTATGCTAGTTTTATTTTCTTCAAGGCGTTGTTGACACACTACTTATAATAACTGCAATTACTCTAAAGGGATATAAGTTACGCCATTGACTATAAACATTAATGGTTGTGCATTAACAATTAATAAATTTTGGCATAACGATAATGTTTAGTTGCAATTAAAACTGCAGCTTCATCCTAGAATTTTCTGCAGCCATCTTGTTTTTATTGATATATTTTTTCAAATCTATATTATATATTATACAGCCACTTGTATAATTCTATTCCTGCTTCTTTGTTGATGATAAATACCAAAAACTAGATGAAAGTGCTAAAGGATTCATTGCATTGTGTTAATATGTGCAAAATACATTTGTTATGGTTGCATTAAAAAAAACCAAAGTAATTTTTACAAAAATAATTGTAGGCTGTGTTACTTGAGTTAAATTTATTTTGCCTGTATTTTTATTTTTAATACTTTTTACAGAGTAAATTTCAGGGGGCCCCCTTTCGTTGAGGAGTTTGTTTAATATATTTATATTTGATATAAAATTACTTTGTAGAATCGATGTGGAGATTCTGACTGAATTTGTCAATTAATTTATCTAATGTTGAACCTATACTAGTGTATTAGGTTAATTTGCATAAGACTTATGTGAGAGCAGAATTTACGTATACAGTACACCTAAGATCATCCGGATTAATGTAGCGGAGTACCAATCCAGATAGCAAAAAATCCAGATAATCTGAGGTCAGTATATCCCTTGAATAACGATCACGAACCTATTTCCTGCTATATCAATGAAGGAAACAGCATATCTAGAATAATACATGTTAGTTTGAGACCCAATCATTTAGAATCCTAATTACAGTCCACACAAAGCGTTCACTACTACTGTGTTAACACAACAAGCAATGTAAACAAACCATTTATATACAAAATCAGAAACATCTTTATTTACAATCTTCAAGATTACAAATAGTGTCACATGAATTTAATCTAAATACAATTCCTTTTTTCTTCTTTTCTTCTAAGCATGTTGTTCTCTCCTCCAGTGGAAGAATTCTGCTACTGTGTCGAATGGCTGGTCTTGAATCAAGTTTTTAGTTTTTGTTTGAACTGTCGTTTATCGATTCTTTTTCTGGTCCTCTGGCAAGGTGTTCCACATTTTTGCCCCCATGTATATCGTACTTTTTTCAGTTGCGCTGATACTGTGCATAGGGAAACAGTAGTTGGATGCATGTTGTGTGTTGTAGACATGTATTTGTGCACATGTCTTCATTTCGTCAGGTGCCTTGACATGGATGCAAATGATGACCTCAAGACTGTACAGGTTTATAACAGTTACGAGGGTCGTCCAGAAAGTAAAGCACGTTTTGTCCCTACATCAAACCCATTGGTCCTGAATCCGTGACTGATAGTGTAAAACCTCCACTCTCGGTCCCAATCTGAGCCAAGTCTCATTGCCGACCGACCACGCATTTCATTCTCACAGCGTTTCAAAATGGCGGCATTCTTTGAATATCCCGCCAAATGTATTTGACCTAAAATAATTATGCTTCTTTCAGTTCCTTGCCACTTTCAAACACTTTCCAGCCTAAAAATTACCTTAACCTTGAAAAAAATGTATTCACGTAAGGGTTACACAGGGATTGTGCGAAAATATGTCTCACTCAAGTGAGAAAATTGTCTTGAGAACTTTCCTCAAGGCAGCAAAGTTTTGGGAAGCTGCTGCTGCTGTGGGGGGCACTGCGTCGGCATGGATCAGCAACACCCTGCAATTGGATCTATCCAAATCACATGTTTTGTATGGCATGTGACGTTATCGTAGGGCTTCGCAATGGATTCAGGATAACTTTTTTCCCCGCTACAAATAAATTCAACAGTGAATAAACGTTTTAGGCCGCAAACTCTATTGAAATCACCTAGCTCGCATTCGGTGGGATTTCCAGTAAACACCGCCATTTTGAAAAGCTGAAAAAATGAAATACGTGATCAGTTGGCAACGAGACTTGGCTCAAATTGAGTCCGGGAGTGGACCTTTAGACTGCACACTCAGTGGTGGTGTTGGGGCAACAGGGCTAGATTTAGTAACAAAACGTGCTTTACTTTCTGGACGACCCTCGTAGAATTTTTAGTTGCCTGTAAGTGTCCCTGCATGTTTGACAGGGTTAGATATTTCCAAGAAGTCTTATGGCTTTTTTTTGGAGAACTAAGTATAGTTCTCCCCCCCATACCACAATTCCATATCGAAGATGTGTTTAAAAAAAGAGCATAAATATGACATCTTTGCTGTTCCCACATCCCTTATGCTCTGCATTCTTCTTATTACATATAGTCCTGAGCTGAGCTGGCTGCATAAAGAGTCAATATGGGTTGTCCAAGTTCATCAACTATTATGCCAAGGTATTTAGTGGATGTAACCTTTTTTAGGACAGGTTGTCTTCCAGTGTCTTCTCTGTTTCTCTTCAGTACTAACTGTTTTGTCTTTTCCTCATTTACTACCAGGTCAGAGGCATAGCAATATTGGATAGCCATATTCATAGCTATATATGAGGCAACTTCTAGTTGGTCAGAGTCCTTGCTTGCAAGTAGCAGTATGATGTCATCTGCATACTTGACAATCTTGCTGTAATTATTCGTGGAGAAAGTTGTTAATGAAAAGGATAAAAAATTACAGGCCCAAATACAGATCCTCTTGGGACTTCTCGATTAATAGGTCTGATTTTTATAGCTCTTCTTAAATTGCAAGATGTGACAAAACTGGCAACATCAAAGCAACCCACGAAATTGCCGTAGGTTACATATTTGTTGATTTCTGCTAGCGCTCATAGCGGAAAACCAAAACACTTGTCATTCGAAAATGATTCGCTATGTTCCCTGTAATGTACTGCACGCCCGGTGACCTCAATTTTTGTGATACCGAATGCGTACACAGTGGCGTAATGACATAGTTGGGGGCCTGGGGCGGCTATAGATGAGGGGGCCCTACATATATATTATTATTAGAAAAATTCTCTTCATAATTCAGTGTTAGGCTAAATTATAGACATGTAATGATGCAAAACTTTTCCTTTTAACTTTTTACATTACTAGTTTATATGGTTGGTTTTAATATATCGTGATGAACAATCCACTTAGTAACATTAATAATCTTTTCACCGTCACTCTATTTTTGTGAGGAACTACTGACTCGCGTTACAGTAGTCAGTTACCTTCCACTTTTCTAGTTACCGTGGTTACCTTCGTTAAAGACCTTCGCTGTCATGGGGCCTGATAAGTTGTTTTTAATTTTTTTAATTTATTTGTATTTTTTGCAGGGATGGACGGGATTGGATTTATAGTTCGGGATGGGACGGGACAGGATTATTTTCTTCCCTCTTTAATTCGGGACGGGACGAGACGGGATTTTTGTCTTCCCTATAGCTTCAGGAAATATTTGTTCACGAATTTCTTTGAATTTCAATAAATAAACTTAAGTGAAAATACTAACTTATCCAATTGACAAAATAGCAAAAATTAGAAACACATTTAAAAACAATTAGTAACTCAATGAAATTGTTAATTATAAATAAAATGGTAGTTAAATTTATTGTTTATATATTTTTGTGTGTTACTGAATTTAAATTTTTATTCTTTCTAATTATTTGAATGAATTGAAAAACATTAATGATATATAAGGAATAAATAAATATAATATACATTTTTTAACGTTTGATAGAAACATAATAACTTACTTTTTAAGTTTTTGCTTTTTGTTTTATTGTTTGTTTTCCAAAAAGCTAAAAGTAAAATACTAGAGTGTTTATTGTATGTTGACAATATTCTGTCATGTATAATCAGTATACATATGTTATTGTATTTTTATAAACTTTTTGAAGTTCTTGCGTTTTAGGAAAAAAAAACTCGTAATTTTTCCAGCACTTTATACTATGGTAAAAAATTAAAAGTCAATTTAGTTTTAAGATGGAAAGTCTTTTTGTAAACTATCTTCGTTTTGTTTACTTATTTATGAAAAATATCATACAAGGATTCAAAAACATTTGTATTCGTTTAGAAAATTAAATCAATAGGCAAAACCACAATTTGTAGCAGACCAATGTGGCCTTTAGTATGAACAATCATCACAGTCACGCCTTATAGCAAGTTATTTCCGTCGATCAACCGTATCAGTGAATGCCTAAGATTGCTTTTCACACCCAATTGCGAGTTAACAATCCTAAATTTGCCGTTTATCAGCGATCGGCAAATACGTACGATCGTTTTTTACGGTCAAACGAGAGTTTCATAAAGCAACATCGGCCGTTAATCTGCGATCGGCAAATACGCGCGATGGCTCACGAATTTTACAAAGCTAGATTTGCCATTTATTCGCGATCGGCAAGATCGTTCTTCACGGCCGATCGCAGTTTTGTAAAGCTACATCGGCCGTTAATCCGCGATCGACAGATACGAGCCAGCGTATTTCGCGGCCGTTCCCGAACAGCGCAAACCTATTTTAGCCGTTCATCAAAGCCGTTTTTGCAAAGCTGGATTTGCCGTTTATTTGCGATCGAAAAATACGCGAGATCGTTTTCCGCGGGCGATCGCGAGTTTTGCGAAGCTACACCCGCTGTTTGATTGCGATCGCTAAAATGATCCCGTCCCGAAAATTTCGCGAAGTAAATAAAAATCCCGCACGAATGTCGGGAATTTAATTTTTCCAAAAGTTTCCCGAAATTTCGGGCCCCGATCATCCCTAATTTTTTGCCATTTGGGGGCCTATGCTGGTTGGGTACGTACAAACTCGCCAACATTTTTGGGACTGTTTCTAATATACAAACTCGCCAACTTTTAATTAGGTGCAAAAACTAGGGTCAGGAATCCAGCCGGCCACATTCAAACTCGCCAACTTTTGACCGCGGGCAGGTACCTCTCCTTCTTCCCCTCCCCCGGCTCGGTGACAATTGTTTGCCGGGACCACTGCGTACATAGCCATTCAAGTCTATACATTCCTTAAGAATTACACTTAACATTGCTACTTAAGAACAACTGTATTCTATAGCATAGAAATTACCTTTAGTTCAAGCAATTCAAACACAATTTTAATCAAATTAACAACAATTAAATAACTATTAAGCATATGGAACATGTTGGTTTTAAAACGTTCATGGTAATAAACGTTTAAAACCATATAAGAGAATGATAAAAACATTAGGCTACAGCATATTTACTATGTGAAACTGTAACAGGTGAGACTTGTCGTCGATTTTTGTTGATTTTGCAGCAGTAATTTTCGCTTTCCGTTTTGCGCTGGGACTCCGTGTCATATGCTAGAATGATCTGATAAATATACAAATCAAATCTAGCAATGTAGTTAGAGGATTTTATTTATTTTCAGATGTATGAGTGGACACAGAGTCTCAGCGCAAAAACGAAAAGTGAAGATTACTGCTGCAAAATCAAAAAAATCGACGACTAGTCACCTATTACAGTTTCATCGGCGTCTTAACATGCATGTGATAATTCATAGTAAATATGCTGTACTGTTTTTATCATTCTCTTATACAGGGTTCGGCAAAAGTCTGGAATATATAAAATCACTTTTATATTATTTTGGAGAAAGTAAAGAAACCTTACAGTTGTGTATCTATTACAGATAGAAATATTTTGGTGCATTTTCTTGGTTTTTCGCACAATGAGGGGACGGCCCACGCTGGAAGTCTTGAAATTCTTAAATGTAAGCATACCTCGAGTTATACCTCATTTTAAAGGTCTTAATTGGTAGATCATAACAGCACAAACCGCGCCGCAAACGATTAATCCAATCAGAAGTTACAGCTCATCAAAGATTTTAATATTGGCCATTAAACTTTAGGCTAAAATCAAGGGTAAAAGTCTAATTACTAATAAAGCACTGGGAACGATGTACTTTAGTTTTAGATACATGTATTTATCATTTTTAGGGATAATCTGACGTATTAAAAACTCTAAAATTAAGTTACATTGTTTCGAGTGCTTTGTTAGTAATTTTTGTTTATCAATCCAACTAATTACGGGTATCTTATTATCTATACACTACACAGCCAACACTGAAATAGCTTTTAATAGAATCAGACATATTACCCGAGACGTAAACTACGGATGATTAATACGTAATATTCACTCAAATGGGCGACCATCATTAAAATCTTTGAGGAGCTGTAACAGCGTCAAAGAGTGTCAAAAATTGTGACACTCATAATTAATTGGCAAACCTTTTGCGGCGCGGTTTGCGCTGTCATGATCTAATAATTAAGACATTTAAAATTAGGTATAACTCGAGGTATGCTTACACTTAAGAATTTCAAGACTTCCAACGTGAGACTCCTTTGGTCATGCGAAAAAATAATAAGTTACATGTAAATATTTCTATTCATGACTGAATCACAACTATAATGTTGCATTACATTGAGCAAAATAATATAGAAACTATTTCATATACTCCAGACTTTTGCCGAACCCTGTATGGTTTTTAATTAACCATGAACGTTTTAAAACCAACATGTCCATATGCTTAATATTTATTTAATTATAGTTGATTTGACTAAAATTTGTATTTGAATTGCTTGAACTAAAGATAATTTTAATGCTATAGAATTCAGTCGTTCTTAAGTAGCAATGTTAAGTCAAGTGACTTGAATGCAGGTGCAGTAGCGGAGGTCTGTACGCAGGGGTCCCGGCAAACAATTGTCACCCAGCCGGGGGAGGGGAAGAAGAGGTACCTGCCCGCGGTCAAAAGTTGGCGAGTTTGAATGTGGCCGGCCGGATTCCTGACCATAGTTTTTGTACCTAATTAAAATTTGGCGAGTTTGTATATTAGAAACAGTCCCAAAAATGTTGGCGAGTTTGTATGCAGCCATGCTGGTTTGGGGCCTGGGGCGGACCGCCCCCCCCGCCCCCCCCCCTCGGTACGCCACTGTGCGTACAGTGGCGTACGCACATAATTATACAAGAGAATTATATAAAACATTTACTATAAAAACTGTTACATTTTACTATAAACTGCTGTTACATTTCACTCTAAAAAGGCACTCTTCTCCTGTTAAACTTGGCAAAATCACTTTTTATCGTGATTTAACTATTTAATTTCATGGATAGGCTGATCTGGATGGTATGAGGTGTGGATAATCCGAGGACTACCGTAATCAATAAAAATGCATGGTAATTAAATTAAAATAAATTAAGAAAAACTATAATTAGACTATTAGGGGTTGTGCGGTCGAGCTTTTCAGTATTCGGCTCGGCTCTCGACACTCGAGCCGAGCTTTTGATAAGAGAGTTCTTATCGGAAGGATAATTATTGCGATCTATTTTTGGACACATTAAACCGGAAGAGCGTTTCCCTCCCACGAAAAACAAGCAAAAAACATTCCCTATTGATAAGGAAAGGATATTGACAGGTAACAAGAAATATTATCTCCATTTAGACGGAAATCGGAGCTATGTTTAGTTGACCTTGGGGAATACGAAACACAGCATTCAAGTCTATTGTTTTATCAAGGCTTATCTCTTAAACGGTATATCGTACAAGTTTCATTTTGGTCTCATTTGATTTATAAAAATAAGACAAAAAATATGAGCCGTCATTTATAGTTGTATGACAAGTATTTTGTATTTTATTTTTGCATTTCGTAGTAAGGATTCCTTATCTCCTAATTAACTCACGCTCTTGCTCTGAGTCATACAATAGAAAAAAAAACAGGGAAGGGGCTTGGAGTAAACAACCTCCCCCCCCCCTCATTGGCCACTGATAAGGAGAGTGAGAGAGGTAGCTGTTTCTTTCTTTCTCTCTATTCAGTCCTTATTTACTTATGATCTTTCTTCTTCTTAATTGTACATTATTTTCTTCACAAAAGTTTAGAAATGCAACTAATTTTAGGATTACAATAAGTTATTGTTGTATTAAATATTATTTAATTCATATATTATATTCTCAAATAATATGTTTAGCCATGAATATTATGCCACAACTGGGACTGCTATTTAATTTTGTATCATATTTACTTAGTGATCATAAAAAAAAATCAATCTTGTGTTTGAGTAAGTGTAAATGTGTGATTTTTTTACTTGATATAACTATTTTAAAACCTTTCAACTACTCCTTTCTACTCTTGAAATTAAATTTTGTAGTACCTATATGTAACTAGTCTAATTATGCAATTTTAAATATTTATTTTAAAGTGTAGTATTGTGGGATTGGTTTTTACTTAAGTATAATGTAGATAAATGTAGATTTTAAATTTGGTATTTTTCTTCATAAATTATTTTTTGAGCCAGTTTGATTAATTTTATGTAACATAATACAAAATACTGATGAACCTATCAGATAATTCACTTGTTTTGGAGATAAGCTTTCTATTTTTGAGCTGGCGGTCACTTAAAATTAAAATCAAGCTTCATAATTTCTTTTGATAATTTGGTGATTGTTAAAAAGCTCGGCTCGAAAAAGCTCGAGCTCGAAAACTTTTGAAAAAGCTCGGCTCGGCTCGGCTCGAGTTCAAAAATCACTATTCGCACACCCCTAATAATTATGAACATTTTTTTTAGTAAAGTCAGTGGATGAAATTTAAGTTTTAAATTTGCTTTATCCTAAAAGAGAAAACAAATTTTAATCTAAATAAATTGTGAAAAATTCATTACAAAATTTGGTATGTACCAAAACAAACAGTGGTTACTGAGACAAAATTAGCTCTCAGGTTGATCATTTGGGCCAATTTTTGAGTGTATCCATGTCCTCATGTTGAATTATGTGCTTTTTACTGCTGAAGAGCCTTTTTTGTGTTAAGGTGACCATTTACGTTACGCGCCCCACATCCGTGCATCGCATGTCATGTAATGTCTCAACATTGGTCTTATGAGACTTGCCGTGCACGCCACAGCCCACAAACTTACGGCACGGCATGCTTTTACTCATAAGACCAATGTTGTAGAGTTGCATGACGAGCAAAAACTGACGTCGCAAAACCATGATGTATGTGCAAAGCATGTACGTGAATGAATGGTCATCTTTAGAGCATTATTTTTGCCTGTACAGAGTTGCTGGCCAACATTAAGGTAGGAGAGGGTTGAATAATCGCAGTATACTACATTTAAACTATTCAGTATACATTTTTATTGTACTAAGGGTGTTTCACATTTAGTTTGAACTGAATTTTTTCCTTAAATTGTATATTAGTTTTTAATATCATTTTTATCGCTAATTTGTGCCTAATAATGTCTATGCAATAAGATTCAAAAGCAATATATACGTGTTTATAAACACTCTCAATCACATGTGAGTTATTAATGATTTGTATTAATTGTTGTATTCATTTATTAATTTGTTTATATTAATTTATTTATTGTTGTATTAATCTATTATATCTTTTATATTAATTGATTTACATTAGGTTCATAGTTTTATATAGATAAATAAATGGTTACATAACTTTTCCAAATAACTTTGGAATTTTCTGGTGTAATGTTGGTATTGAATACAGTAGCAGGTAAGAGTCTATAGATAATTCTATTTCTTTTAACCCCTTGATATTTGAATTGGTCATACTTATTTTACAGGGCATTGAAAACTTAGAACATCACCTTAAACCAATATAGTTTTCACATCAAATAAATAAATAATTAAATTTATATAACACACTATTTAATTATATATTGATTGAAATTATGTCAGTTATTATTAATAATCCCTACGAGCCTCCTCCGCCCTGGAATCTGGCATTTCTTGGTATCCTTGGATTGGAATCAAGCTTGATGTAAATTTATAAAAATCTTAAGAGAATTTATAGGAGAAGGGCATTTAAAAAAAATTATCTACGGGTGGCAAAACTGTAAGAGCCCAATTTTATTTATTATTAAACATAACAACTGATGATTTATTAAAAAAAATATCAGTATTTTTTAGGTATTTAATTATTGCTTACAAGAACACTTAGCTTTGTTGATAAAGTCTGTAATTGTTTAGTTGATTTCTCTCCTTACTGTTAATTGTACACAATGTATTATAAATGTACATATATAACTAGTTGAAAATATATCAACATATTTACAGTTACAGTATTTTAGTTTTTTTCCTTTTTCTGAAATTAATTAGGATGTAGACTACACTCCTCTTTACAACGTAGTGTGCTAGTGCCAGCAACCAGTGGCAGGTTAAAGAGGCCACAGGACCTGTGCAGGGCCCGACAATGTAGAAACTTGATTTGCCACATAAAATAGGTCCTATTAACCAATTTTACAGAACAATGATGTTTGGTGGTTACCAAGCTGCAGCTGAAGGAGAGGACATCATGAATTGATAAGTAATACCTTTAAATATTCTGAGTGTGCGTTTATTTCTAAGGTAAAGAAGAATTTTTCCTAGCAACCTCTTAAGTGTCTAAGGTTATACATTTTTTGGTTGCTTAATATTCAAGATTTAATTTACCTCTCTCAAGATAATCTTGGTATTGTAAAAAAGTGTTTCTTAAACTAAGATAAATGTTTAACTGCCAAATAACTTATTTACGTTGTATAGCCTCCAAAGCTGATAAGAACAAATAAAAGCAGGTTATATTACCTTCATCTTCAGCCTAATAAATAAATAGGAGTTCACCAACGGGCTGGAAAGTGTTTTGTTTTAAATGTTCGTTTAATTTAATGTAGTAAGTGTTGTGTGTTATTTTAAAATTTTGTCAACAAACACATTTTTGGCTTGATAAAATCATAAAATATTACTGTAGTCTGAACTAAACGAAACGTACAATCATAAAGTTGAAGTTCTAGCCTATGTGTAAGAAATATTGAAAAAAATGAACAAATTCTTTAATCGTTAAATTAAATAAAATTATAACAACGTGTTCGTATCTCATAGTCAAATGTGTTAATAAACACGTATTTGAGGGTGGGGGGGTGGGGTGACTAAAAAGCTACAAAATTTTCCCTTACATTCCCTCTCCACAAGAAACTGTCCTGGAGCCGCCCCTGGCTTTTATCGTTTGTTGACATGTCAGTCTATGAAATAAACTGAAATACCCAACACACTCCTCTCCTCCTCTGTAGGTGTTTAAAATGAGATAATCTGGTGAGGAAGGGATAAGGATTTTTTTCTTACTAAGTGCAATAACAGCAGCCAGAGATAAGTCGGTAAAGTCACCGGGCTTGTTTTTATAGTGCCTGGAGACCTTGGGTGAGCTATTAAACATTCCTGGGTCCACTTATCCCTAAGACTGTATTTGTTTCTTTTATGTCTCGTTTTTAATGTCAATTTGTGATAATACTTTACAACAATCAGGGCTGCCATGAGGGGGGCCACTTTACCCCAGGCCCCCAGTCCGAGAGGCCCCAAGGAGCCTCCGGCTCTATTGAGAAAGTTTCTCATTCCCAGCACGGGCATGGCGGCAAATAATTGGATGGTGAAAATGCCCTACTCAAGAGAACTGGGCTCCAATAAATTTAAAAATCTGTGCTAGCCTAGATAGGATAATAGAAGAGACTACTAACTTACAAAAACATCCCTATGACTACATGCCAGGATAACCAAAATCACTCGAACTCCAATCTGGGGTCAGCTTTAAATAGATTAAATACAGAGTATGTATAGCCTACCGCAGTAGAACCTTGATAAGATTACTCTCAAGAGGATTCACAAAATAGTCTTCTTATCGAGGGTCTCTTCTTAATGAGTTCTTAGAGTGTCATGATATAAAGGATGTTTTGGCTAAAAGTCTCGTTATCGAGGCTATTGGAATCTCTGGAGACCCTTTTATAATACTGTAAGTGTATTCTAGAGCAGCCCACGCTAAAAAGTTGAATTAAGTGTGATTTTTTCCTATGAATAATAATTAATCAGTTTATAAATTAAGACCAGGAAGCGATGACGAAAGTAGATGTAAAACCAGAAAGAGACGCCACTTTTTAGCAACTTTCTTATGGGAAATAACATGGGAATCAGTTTTGCGCCGACTTTGCAAAACTGATCGGCGCAAAACTGATCCGGTGCAAAACTGATCCTGACCCGTATGTTTACACTTACTCTTACTGTCTATAGCATATGTTATTCCTAAAATATTATCTTTCCCGCTTGGATATGTTGTTGCATATGTAATTACTAACTTTGCGATCGGGTATCATTTCAACTTTGCCCTTTATTGTTCGATTTGTCTAATATTTTGAAATGTTGTTAAACTAAGCGAGTGAACTTGTAAATAGTATAAATTAATTATATCTACCCTATATCTTTTAAAATATAAAATTACAAAATTAGGTAAAAATGCTAACTTTTGTTTTTATTACTAGATTTGTCTAATATTTGGGTATGTTGTTAATCAAGGCAAGTAAGTGCATGTATAAATAATATATATTATTTTTATCTAGCCCATATAATTTTAAATGTAAAATTATAAAATAGGCCAAAAATATAAACTTTGCTATTTATTGTCTGATTTGTCTAATATTTGGTTATGTTGTTGCCTTAAGCTAGTATATTTGTAAATGATATATATTAATCCTATCTGCTCTGTATATTTTAAAATATAAAATGAGTTAAAATATTAACTTTAATGTTTATAGTTCGATTTGTCTAATATTTGGTTATGTTGTTACCCTAAGTAGGTGCATCTTTAAATGGTGTGTTTTATTTCTATCTAACTTATATATTTTAAAATATAAAATTATAAAACTGGCCAAAAATATTAACTTTGGTCTTTATTGTCTGATTTGTCTAATAATTGGATATGTTGTTCAGCTAAGTAAGTGAATTTGGAAATAGCACATATTAATCAAATCTACCCTGTATATTTTAAATGGTAAAATTATAAAATGGGTGAAATTATCAACTTTGTTGTTTATTGACTGATTTGTCTAATATTTGGGGATGAAGTTAACTTAAGCTAGTATATTTGTAAATGATATATATTAATCCTATCTGCTCTGTATATTTTAAAATATAAAATTATAAAATGAGCTAAAATATTAACTTTGATGTTTATAGTTCGATTTGTCTAATATTTGGGTATGTTGTTAACCTAAGTAGGTGCATCTGTAAATGATTGCTTTATTTCTATCTAACTTATATATTTTAAAATATAAAATTATAAAACTGGCCAAAAATATTAACTTTGGTCTTTATTGTCTGATTTGTCTAATACTTGGATATGTTGTTCAGCTAAGTAAGTGAATTTGGAAATAGCACATATTAATCAAATCCACCCTGTATATTTTAAATGGTAAAATTATAAAATGGGTGAAATTATCAACTTTGTTGTTTATTGCCTGATTTGTCTACTATTTGGGTATGATGTTAACTTAAGCTAGTATATTTGTAAATGATATATATTAATCCTATCTGCCCTGTATATTTTAAAATATAAAATTATAAAATGGGCCAAAAAATTAACTTTGATGTTTATGGTTTGATTCGTCTAATACTTGGGTATGTTGTTAACTTGAGCTAGTATTTTGTAAATGATATATATTAATCCCATTTACTCTGTATATTTAAAATATAAAAATTTTAAATGGACCAAAAATATTAACTTTGATGTTTATAGTTTGATTTGTCTAATCCTTGGGTATGTTGTTAGGCTAAGCAAGTGTATGTTAAATGGTAAATATTAACTATATTTTCTTTGCATATTCCAAATTATAAAATTATAAAATAGGCTAAAAAATACTAACTTTGAGCTTTATTGTCTGATATGTCTAATACTTAGATGTGTTGTTAGTTTAAGCAACTGAACTTGTAAATAGCATTTGCTAATCAAATATTACCGCTAACTTTTAAAATATAAAATCACAAAATATAAAAAATGCTAATTTTGTATTTATTAACAGAATTGTCTAATATTTTGGTATGGTGTTCATTTAGGTAAGTGCATATGTAAACGGTATATATTAATTATACCTACCCTGTATATTTTAAATTATATAATTACAAAATAAGCAAAAATATTAACTTTTGTCTTTATTATTTGATTTGTCTGTGTTTTTGATATGCTGTTAACTTAAGTTAGTGCATGTGTAAATTGTATACAATATTTCCATTTACCTTGTATATTTTAAATTATAAAATTACAAAATAAGGAAAAATCTTAACTTGTGTGTATTTATTAACTGATTCATCTGTATTTTGATATGTTGTTAGCTTAAGCTAATGTATGTTTATAATGTGTATATTATTCTTATTTACTCTGTATATGTAAAATTATAAAATTATAAATATTGATTGAAAATTAATTTTGCTCTTTATTGTGCAATCTTTTTAGTATTTGGATATGTAGTTATTCTGCGTTAGCAATTTGTAAAGCCTGTATATTATTGATATCTACCTTCTATATTTTGTATTATAAAATTACAAATGTAGGTTAAAAAATTTAATTTGCCTCTTTATTGTTTGATCTGTCTATTGTTTGGATATGTCGTTGTCCTAGACTAATATATGTGGAACTGCTAAATTGTATTCTCATATACCCTGTACAGTTTAAATTATAAAATTACAGGGTAAAACAACAGGTAAACAAATAATGATTTTAGTTTTTATTGGACAATTAATTAAAACTTTTGTTTTACGACAGTTCTTACCCAGTACATGTGTAAATTGTACATAATAATCCTATCTGCCCTGTATAATTTAAGTTGTAAAATTATACAAACAGGTAAAATATTAACTTTTGTCTTTGTTGATTGATTTATTAAATAATTGGATATGTATTAGTCGTAAGCTAATGCTTAGTATAATTAAAAGGGTAAAATTACAAATACAGGTAAAAAGAAATTAACTGATCCACCTCTAATGTTAGCATGTTGTTAACCTAAACAAGTACATGTGTAATACTAATCCAATGTACCATGTTATGTAATGTTTGTGTAAAAAATGTACGTTGGACTTACACACTTAATTTGACAGACAATAATAAGAATTTACAAAGCCTGGATATTATAATTTGATACATTGCAGAACTTGTAGTATTTATGTAAAACTGTCTGTCGGACCTACATATTTAGTCTGGAAACATTTAAAAGAATTTACAGAACGTGTAAAATAATAATTATTATAATCACTTTGTCCATACTTTCTGGATATTTTACAGATATCTGTACAGAGTTGATTAATTAATTATTTTAATTTATATATTCTGTAAATATAATAATAATATAATGTACTAATATGCTGTACTAATGTACTAATGTACTGTAATATAATGTAATAATCTGTACAGATATCTGTACAGATATTTACAGAATATGTAAAATTCTGTAAAATATCTGTAAACTATAATTTAATAATTTACAGAAAATATAATAATTATATATAATTCTGTAAATAGTTGTAAATATCTGTTAAATGAAGTGTGCAAGTCCAACATAGAGTTTTACACAAATGTTACAATATCTATCAATTGTTTACAGACATTTATAAATATATTAAAGCAAAATAATATTTCTCTAACCCATAATGTGTTACAATTTATTTTTAACTATTTAACAGGTATTACTGGACAATACGTATTTGTATCCTGGCATGTACACATGTACTAGCTGGATAACAACAACTAATCAAGTTGGTAAGTTTATAAAAGAAAAATATACAATATGTACACAGACCAGACTGACTATACAAAAAAATACTGATATTCTTGTTGCCACCATTTGCAACTAAACATGTCAAGATTACAGTATAAATCAACATTAAATTTTACAAGGCTGGTAAGCTTATGATTATCACAGATAAATCAAACATTAAAGGCAATAGTTTTCCAAGCTATGCTTAGGTTATAAAGAAAATATCCAGAAAGTATGGACAAAGTGATTATAATAATTATTATTTTACACGTTCTGTAAATTCTTTTAAATTTTTCCAGACTAAATATGTAGGTCCGACAGACAGTTTTACATAAATACTACAAGTTCTGCAATGTATCAAATTATAATATCCAGGCTTTGTAAATTCTTATTATTGTCTGCCAAATTAAGTGTGTAAGTCCAACGTACATTTTTTACACAAATATTACATAACAGGGTACATTGGATTAGTATTACACATGTACTTGCTTAGGTTAACAACATGCAAACATTAGAGGTAGATCAGTTAAATCTTTTACCTATATTTATAATTTCATCCTTTTACATTATACTATGCATTAGCTTACAACAAACACATATCCAATTATTATTTAATAAATCAATCAACAAAGGCAGGAAATGCAAAAGGTAATATTTTACCTATTTATATAATTTTACAACTTAAATTATACAGGGTAGATATGATTATTATGTACAATTTACAATTGTACTGCCTAAGGACTATCATAAAACAAACGTTTTGATTAATTGGCCAATAAAAACTTAAATCATTATTTTTACCTGTTGTTTTACCCTATAATTTTATAATTTAAACTTTACAGGGTAGATAAGAATAAAATTTAGCAGTTACAAACTAATAGTAATATTTTACATGTTCTGTAAATTCTTTTAAATTTCTGCCAGACTAAGTATGTAGGTCCAACAGACAGTTTTTACAAATACTACAAGTTCTGCAATATATCAAATTATAATTTCCAGGCTTTAGGCTTTGTATATTCTTATTATTGTCTGTCAAATTAAGTGTGTAAGTCCAACGTAGGATTAATATATATCATTTACAAATGTACTAGCTTAAGTTAACATCATACCCAAATATTAGACAAATCAGGCAATAAACAACAAAGTTGATAATTTCACCCATTTCATAATTTTACCATTTAAAATATACAGGGTAGATTTGATTAATATGTGCTATTTCCAAATTCACTTACTTAGCTAGCTGAACAACATTTCCAATTATTAGACAAATCAGACAATAAAGAGCAAAGTTAATATTTTTGGCCAGTTTTATAATTTTATATTTTAAAATAGATAAGTTGGATAGAAATAAAACACATCATTTACAGATGCACCTACTTAGGTTAATAACATACCCAAATATTAGACAAATCGAACTATAAACATCAAAGTTAATATTTTAGCTCATTTTATAATTTTATATTTTAAAATATACAGAGCAGATAGGATTAATATATATCATTTACAAATATACCAGCTTAAGTTAACTTCATACCCAAATATTAGACAAATCAGTCAATAAACAACAAAGTTGATAATTTCACCCAGTTTATAATTTTACCATTTAAAATATACAGGGTAGATTTGATTAATATGTGCTATTTCCAAATTCACTTACTTAGCTGAACAACATATCCAATTATTAGACAAATCAGACAATAAAGACCAAAGTTAATATTTTTGGCCAGTTTTATAATTTTATATTTTAGAATATATAAGTTAGATAGAAATAAAACACACCATTTAAAGATGCACCTACTTAGGGTAACAACATACCCAAATATTAGACAAATCGAACTATAAACATCAAAGTTAATATTTTAACTCATTTTATATTTTAAAATATACAGAGCAGATAGGATTAATATATATCATTTACAAATATACTAGCTTAAGGTAACAACATAACCAAATATTAGACAAATCAGACAATAAATAGCAAAGTTTATATTTTTGGCCTATTTTATAATTTTACATTTAAAATTATATGGGCTAGATAAAAATAATATATATCATTTATTCATGCACTTGCCTTGATTAACAACATACCCAAATATTAGACAAATCTAGTAATAAAAACAAAAGTTAGCATTTTTACCTAATTTTGTAATTTTATATTTTAAAAGATATAGGGTAGATAGAATTAATTTATACTATTTACAAGTTCACTTGCTTAGTTTAACAACATTTCAAAATATTAGACAAATCGAACAATAAAGGGCAAAGTTGAAATGATACCCGATCGCAAAGTTAGTAATTACATATGCAACAACATATCCAAGCGGGAAAGATAATATTTTAGGAATAACATATGCTATAGACAGTAAGAGTAAGTGTAAACATACGGGTCAGGATCAGTTTGCACCGGATCAGTTTTGCGCCGATCAGTTTTGCAAAGTCGGCGCAAAACTGATCCCCATGTTATTTCCCATAAGAAAGTTGCTAAAAAGTGGCGTCTCTTTCTGGTTTTTCATCTACTGACGAATTTTACTATATCGTTTGGAGTGTATATGACGAAATATGACTTTCTTTAGCAATACATCAGATTGATTTTTTATTGGATATTATTCGCTATTTTAATCACTTTGCATCTAAAACCAATAGTATTTTATAAGTGTTTTTATAATCAAATTTATATATTAATGTTTTCAGAATTTCTTTTTGGCCCTTCAGTGACATCCAAAGTTCAGTACACCCGATAAGGTTTCTGAATGTCTTACGATGACATCTTATCTCACATGCAAGTATGTTTATTGTGTATAAATAATTGTAGAGATGCTGGAAAGGAGGATGGCGGATCTCACTGGGTTTTGATAGATCTGACGATACGGCATACCATTATGACTTTTATCAGCTCAACCATAGAAAAATAAACAGGAACAGAAGCGCCACGTGATAGGGAAAAAGCGTTCGCGCTAGGACGTGGTATTATCCAAAATGTAGGGGCTGGTGCGGAGTCTAAGTCAGGGTTACGGCGAGCCTTGTTGCCATATCGGGCAGCGCAGGATTCCCAATTTCCCACAAGGAGGCAGCCTTCCTCTCCGCGCCAGCTTATCACTGCCTCGCTGCCAACCTGACCCGCGCTCTTCTTCCGTGCCGTTCATTACTCAACAGACAGTGCAAACTGAAGCTGTCTGTTTTAACTAGCTGTCGAATATATATGGGTGTTTCCACCCAACGAACATATATACAGGGTGAATCTTCTAAGCCGTCCACAACAGATTGTAGGCGAACGGCTTGACAAAGAAAGACGAAACAAAATCTTTTCCCACTAATTCATACAAAAAGGAACAAAGTAAACATTTTAACCTTTTTGAAATACAACGTATTCCAAAAACCGGAGGTCATGGATTCGAATCTCAGAAGTTTTCAATTGTAAACTTACTTCTTACTTCATCCTCTTGACCTTTGACCATAAAATGGATTGGCTGTGTCAATATATTACTTCTTAATGTAACACTATTCTTACTTTCTTCACTACTTACTTTTTTTCACTTTCTTCCTTTGACATAAAACACATATAATACACAAAATGATATAATATACAAATACTTTTGAGGTGTCAGGCGGTTTGGTGGAGATTAAAAATCCATTTGAGCCTCGAAAAACTCTTCGATGGCATAAAAACTGTTACGAAGGCACCAAGACTCCACTTTACTCTTGAAGGGTTTACAATCCAGGCGCTTGAGGTCCTTAGGCAAATGGTTGAACATTTTGCAGGCCAACAAGGGGAAGCTGTCCTTAACCTTACTGGTTCTACATCTTGGGATTGAGATTGATTTCCCATTTCTCAGGTTGTGCTCGCATCTGCCCCCTTGTATCAAAATCGGAGAAATTTTCTTTCACATAGAGCAGTGAGTTTAAAATGTAATGACCAAAGATGGTATGGATGTTGAGTTCCTGAAATATGGGCTTGCAGTGCTGTCTATAGTCAGCCCCAGACATAATTCTTAATACTTTCTTCTGTAACAGAAGTACATCTTTGCAGCCTGCAGAGTAACCCCACATCAATAGGCCATAAGTGATGTGAGAGTGAAAGAGAGAGTGATAGACCACCACT
This sequence comes from Flexamia atlantica, assembly GCA_035578135.1. Classification (NCBI taxonomy): domain Eukaryota; kingdom Metazoa; phylum Arthropoda; class Insecta; order Hemiptera; family Cicadellidae; genus Flexamia; species Flexamia atlantica. The sequence goes on along the minus strand of JAQJVK010000007.1, from coordinate 11,008,227 downwards.
AGGTACTGCAAGGTGACCAGGTTTTTGAGCTTCTAATCAGATATATGACTCTAGATAGTTTTTTTGCATACCTCATTGACGTGGTCGTTCCATGTTAGTTTGCTATCTATGTGAAACCCCAACAGCTTGACCGAGGTATTAATATTCAGATTTGGGACATCACGAAGTGAGCAGATCAGCTGTTGCGTCTTACTCTCATTTAGGCTGAGTTTATTCGCCTGGAACCACAACTTAGCTCTATCCAGATTGCTCATCGCCTCTTGTTGCACCGAGATTTTTGTTACGGTTAAGGATGGTTGTGTCATCAGCAAATAACAGGCAGTTTGATACATCACTAAGGTCATTAATCATGAAGACAAAGAACAAGGGGCCGAGCACCGAACCCTGTGGTACTCCATGTTATATAGTTTCTATTTCTGAACTCATTCCCTTCATTGAGACGAACTGTCTGCGATTTTTCAGGTAGGATTCAAGCGTAGCGTAGACTGTGCCTCTGATACCGTAACGGTGAAACTTCTCCAGTAAGATGTTATGTGAGACACAGTCAAACGCCTTACTTAGATCACATAACGTAAGAGCAGTTGACTCACCCTCCTCGAAGGCCTCATGGATATAATCCACGATATCCCTTATTGCTGTTGAAGTGGACTTCCCATGGCGAAAACCATGCTGTTTATTTGTAAAGACATTATTTTGCTCAAAATAGTCGTAAGGTTGGACCTTAATAACAGCTTCAATCACTTTACTTAGTATCGGGGTGATATATATGGGCCTGTAACTGCTGATAAGTTTTGGATCACCTTTTTTGAAGATGGGGATTGTTTTAGATATCTTAAGTTTGTCAGGAAACTGACCAGTTGAAAGACAATAATTGACAATAACAGCTAAGGGGGAGGCAATGACATCAATAACCTTGATGAGAATAACAGCAGTCAACCCATATGCATCAGTGCTACGAGATGGGCGAAATTTTTTAACAGTTCTTACTATCTCCTGGGGAGTTACCATTTTCCAATCACTAAACGTAACATTGTTTACAGGTTTCACTATGTCGGCCGCCACCACATTACTGCTCGGAATACTCTCCACAATTTCATTTACAGCACTAATAAAGTACTTATTTACCTCTTCAGGGCTAGCTGGACATTCAACCGAAGCAGCTTTCCTATGTGTGTTTATAAGGTTCCATGCCGCCTTACACGAGTTTTGGGAGTTGGCGATGTACTGGATATTGTGAGCCTTCTTGGCGCCATCCACTTTAGATTTATAAAACCTCTTGATTCTTAAATATAGGCCACGCAAATAAGGTCTAACTTTACTCAAATCATTTAAAACTAGGACATACGATCTTACTCTAACAAGTTCATCCGTGTACCAAACTTTACTCCCAGTGACCCCACTCCTATTGTTGTTTGTATACCCAGTGGACTGTTTCCTATATTTCAGTGGAAAAAAATAATCAAACATCTCCTTGAACTTGTCAAAAAATAGGTCAAATACATTGTTGTCATTATTTAAGATAAAAGAATTCCAGTCAACTTTTGAGAGTTCGTTTGCAAAGGATAATATTGTAGGATCATCTATTTTCCTATAATACACAGCTCCAGACTTATCTTTAGGCAGCAAATGATTATCACCTACCTGGGTACAGCTTATGTCAGACAGGACCGCATCATGATCCGCAATGACACACCTTTCCACCTTGGTCTGATGATCCCAGCTGTTGAGGTTGGTCGCAAAGCTGTCCAGGCAATTGCTTCCACGGGTTGGCAACAGGTTACTCCCACGTATAACACGTTACTCCAGTATAACCCACGCGAGCGCATGAGCTCAGTGAGGCGCTTAGTTCTAGGACAATCTAAGTTCAGCGGAGTGTTGAAGTCCCCACCAACCGATACTCATTTAGTTCTGTTAGTCAAAGAGTCCAGGCACTTATCCAATAAAAATAAAAAGTTATCATAGTCACCGTTTTCTGAGTGGTACACGGATAACACAGCCAAAGAGCAGTCCTCAATTAAAACTCCAACAACTTCCAGGTCAAATTCAACACAAAATTCATGAAGATTAAGATTAGAAGCTTTGATATTCTTATGCAGATAAATTGCAACACCACCATGTATATGAAGTTTACGGCAAAAAATATTTACAAGTTTCCTTTCACTAATGTCCGAATAAAAACTGAACTCCTCATTCTTAAGCCAATGTTCACTTACAGCTAGAATATCAGGCTGTGTTACATCAACAAAATTTTCAACCAAACTTAACTTAGTTCTCAAACATTGAACATTTACAAAAATACATCTCAAGGTTGTCTTCTTAATGCTGTTGACTTGGTTTTGATTCAAAAACATATGTCATGTTATGCATAATTTTAAAGCTGTAAACATGACAAACAATTCCGTGAAAACAGAACGTAATTATCTTTATTTATTGCAAAATGGCGGCCATTTTCGTGAACAATTTTCGTTTTTACGAAATACCTTGTATCTAGAGAACTACAAAACACATTTTTTTCTGTTTAAAAATTGTTAATCATCGTAAACTCAGCTTTAATTTGATATACGTCATACCAACATTTAGAAAATAAAAGTTTTTGACAGTACATTTTATTTTGTTTTAGTGCTGGTAGCCCTGAAAGTAAAAAAAATGTTAATGGCAGCATATGTCAAATACCATATCATTTTACAGGTCTTGCAAAGACCAAAAACTTTTCAATTTACACCTAGCTACTTACTATCTATGGTGCTTTTGTAGACATAAGCAAAAAAAACTCCACTTTATCGTATAAAGCTCATGTTAAATGTGCAGTACTTATGTTTAATGGATGCAAATTTAAATGCCCTAAAGACTACACATTTAACATGGGCTTTATATAGTAAAATGGAGTTTTTTGCTTATAGCTACAAAACCACTATGTTTTGTGGTTCTCGAGATAGAGGGTATTCCGTATATACCAACATAGGAGGTAGGTTTAAGTTAAAAAGTTGTTGGTGTTTGCAAGACCTCTAAAATGATGTGCTATTTGACATATGCTGCCATTTAAATATTTTGGTTTTCAAAGCTACCAACATTAAAACAAAATAAGATGTATTGTCAACAACTTTTATTTTATAAATGTTGGCATGTTGTATATCAAATTAAAGCTGTGTGTAAGAGGATTAATAATTACAACAGAACATAAAATATGTTTTGTGGTTCTCGAGATAGAGGGTATTCCGTATATACCAACATTTTTGAAGAAAATGGCCGCCATTTTGAAATGAATAAAGATAAATGCTACTTAAACATTTTTAAAATTGAATGTAAAATTGTCGCAAAAAATAAATTCCACATGTCGGGATCGAAAATACGACCTTAGGCGTTTGAAGTCGCCGCTGCGACCTCTACACAACATTCAGTTACCTGACAAGTCAATGAGCGAATACAACGTCCTAACCTGACCTAAAAACTGAGTACTTGTTTGTTTAAACAAATAGAAAGAATTTCTCGATTGTTTTCGATGATTTTTTCACCTAACTATATAAAACAATCAGTCATTTCGACTAATTTGTTTGGCAATTGACAAAATTCAGTACTTGGGTGTTGCAACAACGCCGCGGTCTTAAAAAATGTGATTTCCAGCCCAGATTATTACTGATTTAAAAATCAGGCCATACAGTACGAAAAAATGTATTTTGTTAAAAAAACTGGGAAACATCGTAAAATAAAATGATTTAAATAGTTACTGAAAAGGCTGTACATACTAGAATTCTGTACCCATTCATGTGACAGATGTTTTGGAAATCTAAACATTCGTAGATCCTACCCTTTTCTTATGCGAATTTTTAAATTTTCTGTAACTACAAACTGTTGTAGTCTTTCGCTCCATGACACTACTCTCACTCTGACGTTGAAACTATTATAACTCACAAAACATACGACCTCTTGGAACTATATTTAGGGCTGCCATACGTCCCGGTTTGACCGGGACAGTCCCGATATTTTGCTCTTTTCCCGGTGTCCCGGCCGGTTTTCATGATGTCCCGGTCAATTTTTAAATTGCGTATTATGTCATTAAATTATTAAATCCGGTAGTTTAACAAGTTAGCTGCGGTGCTGAACGGCTTACAAAAAGCAAATAGTCGACTGAAAGTTAACTTTGTTAGGTATCTCTTGCTCAGAATTTTATGCAACAATTGAAAAAGAACAAAAACGTTTTAGAAAAAAAGTTCATACCAGTGCGAATGAATGGTTTGGGAGCAGCAGTGGAAATTGTTAAATCCCAACAATAACGAGAAAAAAATTATAGATCTATATTATTAAAAGAATTTCTGGGGTTATGTACAGAGCAAATCGACCCCTAAAAATATATTTTTCTATACATATTTGGTATGAAATTAAAGCCATTACTCTCTAGATGTGCCTTTTGTTGGTTTGGAAAATATCGCATAAAATGCCTTCGTACAGGAGGCTTTTGAAATTTCAGCGAAAATGCTACTATCTGTTGTAAAACCTGTGAACTTTTTCAATTCACATTTGTTTATAACAAAACAGGTGGTCAAGATTTTAAATAGTTACACAGTTATAACACAGAATGCAGAGCTAGCAAGTCAATTAATGTTGATCAACATTATGATTTTGATATCTTAAAACACAGAAGTTTTTATAAGACAACAGAAAATAATCTATTTTCATCATAAGGAAGAGTTATCTAACGTTGGGATTTTGAAAATATCAATATTAGTTGAAGATGTATCTAAAATAAATCAAGATTTAAAACACATTATGGGTGTAAAACCTTGATTATGTAAATTTACTTGGAACGCGGAGAATATTTAAGTGATTACGATCAGCATGCATATTTCATCTCAATTTTTAAATGCACCAATACCAATGCACCTATTTAATTTAGGAATTTCGTAGGAAGTTAGGATGTTTGCATGGTTTTAATTTGCCGAACATGTATTTGAGATATAAAACAAAAAGCAAAATATGTTTGGAAATGTAATTCCTTGACCGTAATTTGTATTTACGCCGAATGAAAATTTTATAAATGTTATCCAGAGATTAGTTTTGTCGATCTGTGGTTTGTACACCTTCTTACCGATTGTTGTTAAGACCACATTGATTAATAGACTGACGAGTCGATGTTGACTAGAAATAAAGTACAGATTCATTACTTTGGAAAAACCTTCAAAACAGAGGCAAGAAGAAGCGCTAAGCAATGAAGCTCCATGTAAATTAACCCACATATTATGAAAATGAAAGATGTTCTGCCAAAACAGCAAAGTGTAAAACATATAAGCTGAGGTGAAATAAATAAAATCCGGCAATTCTGTGAGGAATCTCTTATCCATATTGAAGTTTCAAATCTTAAAAAATAGGTTAATTTCAAAAGTTTACCTTGATAACAAGTTCGGCCACTGGTAATTTTATTACAGGAACGCAATGAATTTATCTAGAAAAAACTACAATCCACACGCTTTCTCATCGAAAAGTTTTTTTATGCTACGGAACTCCATAACTCACCAACATGAAACCAAAGCATATTTTATCATGTTATTTTAAAGGCACGAAGTGACGCAGGCTGCTAGTGTAATTTTGTTTTATGTTATGTTCCATTTCCATAAAATGCATTTGTATTTTCCTTTGAATTAAAATTGATTTTCAGTATTGTTTCAAGTAATGAATCATTATCCTCATTAAAAATGTATTTACAGCTCTAAATTTCCCATGATAAAAATTGTATTGTCACTATACAAAAAGTAAAATTAGATTTTTCCGAATCGTTAAAACTTAAAATTTTGCTTTAAAACATTCATAATTTTTTACCAAGTCACAAGTTTATTCAAAAAGTAAAATTTACCTCATAATATATTTACTTAAAAATGTATTAGTTTGGCTCATAATCTGGTTACAAAATAGGTCTGCTTGAAGTTAATTTTTACTGCAAAAATTAACTAGAATCAACCATTTTGCTCCAAATTTCTCAAAAATTTCCGGGAAATACGTTATTTGTGAGTACAGATGTACAGACATCTGTACGTTATCTGTGGACGTGTGAAAACGCTCGCGAAAAAACGATGGCAGACATTTTTCACCATCTCCTAGTCATCAGACTTATTCATAAGCAATTTGAGGAAACATTCCAAGAGAGGTAGGAAAACACTTTTGACAAAAGCTATTGCATTGCTAAATGTTTGTAGTATCAATTCATGCAATGAGGGATATGTGTCAATGATGGGTTGGATATTTGAGTTTAAATTTATTTTTAATTATTTTTTATCACAGTTTAGGTTATGGTAAATTAATTTATATTCTCAAATCTTAATGAGGTAAATGTAATGATAATCATGAGTTATCATAATATAAATAGCATAAACAACAGTTAAAATATATATATGGATATGGATTCAAGATGGCTACCTGTTAAAACTTCTGTTATATAAGTGTAGTTTTAAAAGTCATATTTTAAAGTATTTACCTCAGTTAAAAGTATAAAAGTAGTGTTATTTTTTAATCCAAGAAACAGTGCTGGTAAGGAACACTAACACTTCACTGAACTTATTACTCTACCGAAGTATATTGGAGATAAAGTTTCTTCATTTTAGCGTTTATCAAGTAGTTAAGTGATAAACCTGTTTTAACATGCTTTGGGATCAGCTGGCAAACTTGATCTACTGGTGAAGTGTGTTTTCCTTGTTGCCCATAGCAACCAAAGTTGTTTACAAACATTGAACTGATAGTATGATGTAAATATTGACAGACAGTAAATCATCAAAGTTAAATTGAATTTTGGATTGATAAATCATCTGTAGGTTTTTCCTTAAATAAAATATTACTGTCACAGTATCCTGCAATTAATTACTTATTTAAGTAATAATGTATTGTAAATAATTTACTTCTATGGTGATGTATGTAAAGGAAAAAAGGGTGGAAACTAATAAATTAAACTGAACTGGATAAATTTTTTTGTGGTTTTGTTACTTTAAATCTATTTTTTACTATTAAAATGAATGAGGGTAAAAAATTAAAACACATTTGTAGTAAATGTGGGAAAGGTGTGAGAGCAGGGGCAATATATTGCAATGGACTGTGCAATAGTTGGATTCACTTGAATTGCATTCAATTAAAATATTCTACGGTTAGTAAACTTTCAAGTAAGGAATTAGGCCTATGGAAATGCCCAAGTTGTGAGTTAGAACAGACAACTAAGGGGAACATTGAGGAACTACAAAGTGAATGCCTAGCAGACTCCGATGAAGAAATCACTGTCCCTCTAGTGGAGTTTGAAATTAGCAAATCACTTTTAAAAGAAAATGAAGAACTGCGACAAGAATTGCATGAATCTAAATTTAATAAATCGAACCTGGAAAATGAACTTGAGGATAGGCTATGGTTAAAAGAGGAGCAGCTCAAAGAAATGGCTCTTAATTTTGAAAAAAAGGAAGAAGAATTACTTTCTAAAATAAAATCTTTAGAGGAAAAATATATCTCCAAAGTAAAAACTAATGAAGCGATTTCTCTGCAATCTGAGCAAGAAAGAGAATATTTTACAAATAAAATTGAACTTTTAAAGAAAAGTCAAGAGAGGATTAAATCAAAATCAACAAACGACAGTTACACACAAACAGAATGCAACAGCACAGTTGTAATCCACTCCACATTGAGTAATGACAACAACAGCAACAGCAATAACAGCAACAACAATAATAACAACAACAACAACAACAACAACAACAACAACAACAGTGATATGATTCAGTCCTGTTTGGGCCATGACCGTTGGTTATCAGATGATATTATAGAGCTTTATTTTGAAACACTCGAAGATAAAGGTTTTATTAGCCCTGAAACCTGTCTGATGAGCCCTGCAGTCTCTCAGGCAATAAAATGCTCAAAAGACTACAACCTTCATACAAATCCACTAGTGTTGGAGAATAAATCATTTATCATAGCTCCAATAAATGATGCAGGAGCAGCTTTGAGTGTTTCAGGACAGCACTGGAGCCTTTTATTTTTTGAAAAAAGCAACAAAACCTTCTATCATTTTGACTCCCTCAAACAAAGAAATCTAGAACATGCAAAAATTCTTTCTCAAAAACTAATTAAGAATAGTCCCACTCAGGAGCCAGTAAACTTAAAAACTGTAGATATCCCTCAGCAAAAAAATGCGAGTGACTGTGGAGTTTACGTTCTCTTGGTGGTTGACTTGTTGACCCGTGCCATAGAAGATGGGAAAGTGTCTCATCACATTGAAAACAGCTTTAATAAGTTAGAAATTAGTGAGAAGGACATAATAACAAAACGTGCATTGTTGGCCTATCTCAGCTACAATGGTCAGCATAAAAAAATAAACTCTGATAATCTTAAAGCCATGTTAAAAGAATTCAGTGTAATTGAGCCAAAACTTCAAGCTTTAGAGGAAGATGAAATAAATGCACATCACAAAGAAACTATCCAAAACAATTCACATCAAAAAGGAACGTTCAAAAGCAAGGAGGTACCGGAATGGAATTTAGTTAAAGGTAAACACAACAAATATAAGACAATACGTCAACCTAGAAACGACCAAAACAGCCAAGATCTCATTAGTATGAATAAATACCATGTACTGGAAAAATGTAGTGAAAAAAATGAATTTGTAAGTGAGAATAATGCAAAGAGTGCAAAAACAGGGACTTTGAAAGCACATACTTCAAACCATAAGCAGCAGCTCAACAGCGGGTATGACAACATAAATACTTTGACAATAAAAGCTGAGATCACCACTGATAGCCAGGGAAGAGGAATACCAGAGATAGTCGAAACTGTCAGTAAAGGAAAAGTAAAACTTAGTGGTACAGTCAAACCAGGTGCGACTATCGAAAAAGTACTAAATAAGGCAGCTACATCTCTTACTGTTCCCCTTGTGGTTATAGCAGGAACCAATGACACCTTAAAAATGACTACTGCTGTTTTCTACAATAAATTAGAAGGTGAACTGAAAACTATTGGTAAAAACAGGGCTGTGTGTATCACAACAATTCCCCAGAGATACGATGCAGATAGTAATGATCCAGTTCATGATGAGGTGGCTATGGTGAATGCCTATTTAAGAGAACTCATAGCTAGATTGAACAATGTTTTTCTAATTGATTTAGACCTATTAAAACGATTTCACTTTACGACTCATGGGTTGCATCTAAACTACCGTGGGAAAAAAAAACTGTCCTACATGATAATTGAAACATTGAACTATATTGAAAAAAAGAAATATGATATGCTCGAAGCCCAAAATAATGTAAGCAGCAAGGTTCACACTCAAGATTTCCTGTGTGAAAAGATCAAATGCGTCGAGGCAAATTTTGAACATTTCATCCACAACTTCAAAGGTGATGTAGAAGCGGCATTCGCACATAGCATTTCAGCAGATTTGCATCATTATAAGAATATGAGTGCTGGAGTGGCAACAGTTTTTAGGAAACATTTTGGAAAGCCCAAAGTTCTTCAGACAAACTATCTAACAAGCCAAAAACTACCCCACGGAGCCACAGTATATGGTTTAGTTACAAAACCAAAGTTTTACAACAAACCCAAGATGCCTATTTACAATTTAGCATTTGAAGACTTTAAGCAAAATTTCAAAAAACAAAATCTGAAAAAACTTATCTGTTCTCCCATGGGCTGCTGCAAAGATAATATTTCACCTAGTCATTTTGCATCAAACATAGTTAACTTCCAGCAAAGTACTGGGGCTAACATCTATATAGTCACCTCTGAGAATCATTACGACCAGCAAAGTAGAACAGGACTGTCGTATAGAGATTTTATTGAAAAATTACACTATGCAATTTCTGAAGAGTGTAAGAGACAAACATCACAGATTTCTCTACAGACACCCAGTCCTCTACAGTCATCATGTCTTCAACTGTCACCATTGCCTCAACAGACACCCAGCCCTCAACAGTCACCAAGTCCTCAACAGTCACCAAGTCCTCAACAGTCACCAACGCCTCTTCAAACACCCAGTCCTCTACAGTCACCGAGCTACTTGTCTATGAGTGATTTTCCACCTCTGTGTCCGAACCCAGCGCAGTCAACCCCAAATAATAGCTGGAGAGGGAAAGGTGCTAGCTCTGAGGAAGAAGTTAGTGGTGGTGCAGTGGTAGTGTCAAATCAAAGTCAAAATGAAATTGTGCCCCATTCTCATTTTTTAATAGAAGTCCCATCACAAGTGATTCCAGTGTAGTCTTAAAAAATTGTCTGTTGTACTCAAATGTAAAAAATATACAGAATTACACCACAAAGAGTCACACAACCACTGCAAACTTAACTCAACATTCCACGGATCACTTGATTACCAACAATACAGTCGAATATCCTACAATGCACAAACATGCTCCACAAAATGACTCCCGTTTCCTCTTTCAACCCAATGGCATGTCTCAACCAAATAAAATAGTAAAAAATTCTAAAACAATGAAAATTTTTCATCAGAATATTCAGCATTTGGCATCCAGAATTGAATCATTATCAATAATCTTAGACGAATTAAGACCTCAAATTATCATACTATCTGAACACGATATGAGGCAAAATGAAATGAATAGACTTAATGTGCAAGGATACGAAATAAATAGTTATCATTGTAGGGATACTGCATCAAAAGGAGGAGTAGTAATACTTTGCCAACAAGGTTTAAAGTGGAAACGGGTAGAAATACCTAAATCTTTGTCAAATATATTACTAGAAGATAAGCAATTTGAATTTTGTGCATGTAACTACACCATTGATAGTAATTTTAAAGTATTAGTTATAGGGGTATACAGATCACCTTCTTCAGATTGTGAGATATTTTTGAACAGAGTAAGTAAATTAATATATCATTTTTCAAAAACATTCAAATACATAGTACTAGGAGGGGACATAAACATTGACGTGTTAAAGAATGATAATAGCCATAAATTATTAAAAAGAACGTTAAAATGCCACAACATGAGGTATCTGGTAGACTTCCCCACTAGAGTAACAACTAATTCTAAAACAGCAATTGACAACTTTATCGCGGAAACCTGGAGTAACATCACAATGAAGGTTGATGGTATAGTAACTTGTCTTTCAGATCATGATGGTCAGTTGCTTCATATTAAAAATATAAATTTGAAAAAAGAAAATCATAAACCTTTGAAATGTTCGGTGCGTAAGTTTACAGATGACAACTTAAATTTATTCAAAAGCTTTTTAAAAAATGAAATTTGGGAAAATGTTTATATGGCCCCTGTAGATAAAAAATATGACGAATTTTATAGTACATTTCAATTTTATTTTGAGTTATCATTTCCTAAAGTAACAGTGACAAAAAAACATTGTAAAAATAAATGGATTTCACATGATTTAAAAATGTTAAAAAGTGAGTTACGGCAACTGACCCTGACAACTCGACAGAATAAGAACAGTTCTTTGAGTCAAAAATTAAAACAAAAAAAACGGGAATATAAATTTAGACTAGCACAAGCCAAAGCAAACTATTTTGAAAACAAGATTAAAAAATCTAAAAATGTACAAAAAACTGTATGGAAAATCATAAACTCTGAAGTTGGTGACAAGATAGGGAATGAAAACAAGAACATTTGCTTGCAACAAGGAAACTGTAAAATTGATGACCCCAGCACTATATGTAATATTTTTAATGACTATTTTGTTAATGTAGTTGAGAATAGTGGTGAGTCTGAATCTGAGAATGTAAATATTGTATATAAAAGCAACCAAAAAGAAGAAAATTATATTAAAACTGGTTTTGATTTTGTATTTGTAGACCCAGGCGAGGTGGAAAAGATAATTAGTTCCATGAAAAATAAAAACTCAACTGGGTATGATGACATCCCAATCAAAGTCATAAAACATAGCAAAGAACATCTAAGTAAGATCTTGTGTCATTTGATCAATTCATCTTTTGTTTCAGGAATTTTCCCCAATCAACTTAAAATCTCCAAAATTATACCTATTCATAAGAAAAATGACCTACAAACTGTGTCTAACTATCGCCCCATTTCTCTCCTTCCAGTAGTAACAAAAATTTATGAAAAAATTGTCAGCAATCAATTTTCAAAATATTTAGAAGAGTTTCAGTTATTAAATGCCTTTCAACACGGGTTTAGAAAAGGAAAATCTGTAATTACAGCAGCAGTATCATTTATTGAATCTATTATTGAATCCGTAGATAAAGGGGAGTACACATCAGGAATTTTTATGGACCTATCAAAGGCTTTTGATAGTGTTAGTCATTCCAAATTAATTAATAAATTAGAAATGTTAGGTGTAACAAAAAAATCAATGAGATGGTTTAAATCATACCTTCATAATCGATATCAATTCGTTGAAATCACATATACAACCAAAGACAATAGAGTTTTAAAATTTTCTTCAAAAAAAGAAATTGTAAAATGTGGTGTCCCCCAAGGATCAATTTTAGGACCTTTATTGTTTCTTTGCTACATAAATGATATAGGCAATTCTCTTATTTGCTTACCAAAAAATAATCTCTATTGTTATGCTGACGATATCAATCTTAAAGTATCAGCCAGGACCACTCAAGAACTTGAAATATTAAGTTTCATCGAGCTTGAAAATATTGGACATTCCTTGGAGCAACATAAATTAAAACTAAATGCACAAAAAACAAATTTTTTAACTTTCAAAACTCATCAAAATAAACAGTTAACCAAACCAAATATTATGTATGAATCACAAGAAATTGAAAATAAAAGCAGTACACAGTTTCTAGGTCTTATAATAGATGAACATTTAAGTTGGGATAAACATATAGATAAATTATTATCAAAATTAAGCTCTGGACTTTATTCAATTTACAGAATGTCATTTTTTTGTAACCAAAAAACCCTAAAAAACATTTATTTTGCCAACTTTCATTCACATTTATCTTATGGAACATGCCTTTACGGCTCAACATCTAAAGAAAATATGGATAAAATATTAAGACAACAAAAAAAAGCAATCAGGATCATAATGAAACTGGGTTATAATGAATCAACAAAAGAAAAATTTAAAGAACTAAACATTTTAACAGTCTATGGACAATTCATTTTTGACACAATTATGATTGCAAAAAATAACCTAAATAATTGTGAATCAAACTGCCATCCTTATAACACTAGAAATAAAAAATATATTACCATAATAAAACATAAACTAAAGTTCTATGAGAAAAAACCATCTTATATTGGATTAAAGTTTTTCAGACATCTGCCCAGTAGCATAAAAAATGAAAACAATCCTACTAAATTCAAAAATAAATTAAAAGAATATCTAATAAGCAAAGCGTTATATTCATTAGATGAGTACTTATCCACCCCCTGATGTACTTACTATCGTGAAATTTTAGTTTCATATATATATATCTGTATTTTAATGTATATAACTTAACTTTAGGTTAGTTCTCTGACGCAATTCAATGTACATATTATGTATTTTATGAATAAAGATTATTTGAATTGAATTTGAATTGAATTGAAACAATAAAATAACAAGTAAGTTAGTCACGTAAACAAGCAATTTAATTTGCCTTTGAGTCCTATAATTACCAATAGTACTTGAAAGAGATATTTGTCATTAGTATTTTTCTGATTATTAATGTCACACGTGTTGATTCTATCATTGAAAAGTATGTCTGGACCACTGTGCGGCGCCCTGGTGCGGTGCGACGAGGGAATGTCTCCCTGGCCGGCTGAGTCGGCCGGCCAGCCGGCCAGAGCGCTCAGCGTGGCAACGCTGCTTGGCCGGTTCGACTAGCAGCGACATCTATAATCTGGCCGGTTTTTTAACCAAAAAATATTACAAATATTAACATTGCGTGGCGCGTCTGTTCCTGTTTATTTTTTTATGGCTCAACTAACAAGCAGTTCGCACAAACTAAAGTTCGCAACCTCGGCATGCAACACAACAAATTCATTGAAGTCCTTTTTGTTAACCAAAAAAAAATCTGTTGAATGTGACATTCATCCTTTAGCAAACGCTTTTCATGTGGCAAATCATTATTGCAATAATGGTCAGGAGATTCCATTCAAGCAATGGTTTTTGGAAAGCATAAACAACAAAAGAACTACTGATGATCTTCACATTAACGTTGCTCATAATGAACCCTCACAAACAACTAGGTGGCAAAATGTGCCAACAGAGCGTAAAAATACTCCAAATAGTTTGTAGAGCTTAAGCCATAGCACAGTCTCTATGAACTTTGAAACTGAAACAGACTCCAAATCTAGAATGCGGTGGATAGTAATTCACACTTTGAACCCTGAGACAGGTCACAAATCTTGATAGTATACCTGAGTTTGGACATAAGCCGAGAAAGGCTAAGAGCTCCCTGCAAAATGTTTGTAGGTCTAAATAGCAGAAACAATCTACAACCAATCATCCATATAAGCCAAGATTGACTATAGCAAGTGAAGGCCACAGTAAAGATCTGACTGTTTACCTAGAACACCTGAACTATAACAGGTATAATACAGGGTGTTTTTTTAACGCAACCCAAAACTTTATTTTATCCGTGAAGGATTATTCCCCCCCAAGATTCCCGGATTTGACCCCACTATATAATTTTCTTTGGGGATTCATAAAAAGTAAGCCCTACGAAAACCATTGACAGGATATTCAGCACCTCAAAACAAACATAACAAATGCAATACAGGAAATTCAAAGAGGTACCTTGTAACACGAGTTCAGGAATTTGACGGAGAGAGCACAACTTTGTGCAAGTGCCAATAGCGGATTGTTTGAACACACATTGTTAACTAAATGTGATCAAACTTAAATAATAGGTTGTATAAAATGTAAAGATTAACAAAACAGTACTCATTTCATATTTATACGTGCATTATTCAATCAATCTTAACAATGGGTTGTGTTAAAAAAAACCCTGTATATTCAATATATATGTCAACATGGTGCTTCTTTTAAATTGGTCTTGGATTCTGTAACATGCATACCTGATCAACACATATTCCAAAGATTATTATAATCATAATAGGAGGGACAAACGATTTTTCAAACCACATGAAATCTAAAAAGCCAGATAAATAACCTTAAGAACTCTTATAGACGATAATATTGAGAAAAGTCTTCCACTTTTCCGACATACCAACCTGATACTTTCAACTTTACTATTCTGGTATGACCTTGACCCTGAAAGACCTCGTTGATTTATAGCACATTTAAGAAAGGTTAAAAATTATTTAGCGATTTCATTGAGCAGAATTTTGATACCACAATCAGTGAAATTTATAAAAAAATGCAAAAATGTCCATTAATGCGATTTTCTTACAACCAAACCAAAACTGATATCAAGATTCTATTACTGGAATCGCTAGATAATTTTTGCTCTTGCAAATGAGCTATAAACCAACAATTTATTTTGGTTGAGGGATTGGGCTGTACCGACTTTGAAAGTTAACAATGGCGTAATGGGAGAAGCAGGTAGTCGCGCGTGACTGGAGCCTCTCTTAAGGGACGAGAAATTTTCCACGATCATGGGTAAAAACGTGGGAAACCTTGAAAAAGTTGTAAATGAGCTTGAATAAAATTGCTTATAGACAGAGGTATAATCTTTTGAAAGAAGATCGCGTGTGTGTTTACAGTACAGACCGCGGGAGGGTAGCATAGAACTATGGTGGGTGTAGACAAAACATACCAATCTTAGATAACAGCAGGAATGACTGCAAAAGAAGCAATGACCGTGAAATTCAAGTACGCATACATACCGATCGCAAAAACAAATTTATGATAAAAGCAAAGGGTCGTTTGATTTGATCGAGTGAATTTGCTAGCTCATGGGTATTCGGCGCAGCAGCGCAGCGACGCGGCGGAAGTAGCTTTGCCTAGACGATCGTGCGTCATCACTCGCGGTAAAACGACGGAAGTAACTATGCAAATACTTTTGTTAAGTAAACAAATTACCATAAAATTCATCTCTAAATACACTATTAGCCGATCGCGGAGAAAAAGCAGAAATAACTAAACGTCATCAAACTTGGTAATCAGTAATTATTTTTCGGTGACAATTCCGATTGATCCTAAAATATTGAATCATCCAAAATGAGTCCATCCCAATGGCTACGGATTTTTGGGAATTCCACTGCTCTAGTTACGCCTATGGGGCCCCCAGTAGAACTTTTGCCCCAGGCCCCTAATCTCCTCGTGCGGCCCTGCTTTATATGTGTTTTCTTTTTGCATTAAAGATGCTAAAGTGGGCATGAAGATGCATTAAGTGGGCAGATTAAGATGCATGTAAGTGGGCATAGAATTTATTTCAAAGTATAAAGAAACTGTCCCTGAAGGGTTCATGATTAGTGATGGCAAATACGCCAAAACACTTAGAGGCAAAATTATGGTATTGTATATTGGTGTCCTTAGGAGTCAGACTCGGATTTGCTCTATATGGAGGTCAGGGGTAAAACACGGTGCGACTCGGTATTGTTACGTATAATCGTTTTAATTTGTACAAAAGACTGTAGTTTATTGTTGCATAATGGTGAGATAGGAGCAGCAGCGGTGGCAGCAGCAGCGACGGCAGCGACGGCAGCAGCAGCGACGGCAAGCGTCAGTGGAAGCGTCTAGCTCTTGGCGGCCTTGGGGGCGGGCGAGGTCTCGGGAGCCACTGTCGGAATCTCGGGGTACTCCAGCTTGACCCCGGGCTCGCACTCGAAGATCGGGCAGCACGTGGGGAAGGGGGCGGTCTTGTTGGTCTTCTCGCTCAGCTTGCACTGCACATGAACATAAACGGTATCATCAGGTAATTGACACAAACTGTCTCTCCTGAAGACAGAAAACAATGATACTACAATAAAATATATCGAATTTATAATTATCTCACAAATACAGTACAAATTCTATCAAAATCGCTTAGTAAGTAAGGAAGGTATCGATTTTAAATATCGTCCATGACAATAACATTAGACAACGTGGGCCTACTGAGTTTACCGCCAAACAAAAAAATAATTTTCGCTGCAACTGGTTGTCGTATACTAGTGATATAAAGTACTGGATTATTTCTTTTTCGAGCCAAATTGAATGAAAACGAGTAAATGTTTATTACTGATAAAAATGTACCTAACTTAAGTTAGGAAAAAACTGATTTCTAACAATAACATCCCCATACCTTCTAAACCCGAATTTCACGGACTTGCAGGTAGTCTCATTTTGTTTGGGATCTTGAGCAGAAAAAACAGCATAATTTTTTTTAAATCGTTAGAGCTTTTTTGAGAAAATCCGATTTTTGTCATTTTTTAAGAGTTAAACGCCGTCAACGATACAAAACTACAAACATACAAAAAATGCTTGGAGATGTTATGGTTTGATACCTACATACTAAATGTAATTAAATCGGAATCACACACGCGCACGCACACACATACAAATCCATCCACACACACGGACGGACAGACACCACTCCGAAAAACGACTTTTTTGGATTCGGGGAACACTAAAACAAATATTTCCACTATCAATTCAAACTCTAAAATTGTTATGAAAGCAATACTTTCTCTAAACACTATGTAGGTCTGTGGGGGGGGGGGGGTATGTAAAATTAGATATTTTCAACTATTAAGTAGGCCTAGATGCTATTCTCAGTAACGGACCTGGTAATTAATTTAGGTTAAGTTAACAGTAGAACATTGCCCCCCTTTATAATTTAAGCTTTAATAAAAATCATAAACTAACTAGTTAAGGTTAAGACCTGGGTTAGTTATTAAGTCTGCTTAGGCTGTCTAGTTAGTTTAGTACATAACCAGACAACAATTAATTTTGATGAACCCACATATTAATTTTAGTTTCATTGTTTATTCTTCTTAAGTTTTTATCCTATTTTTAATCCCAACAATTTCCTAAAAGAGGAGTTGATTGATTTCCATCGCTT
Organism: Flexamia atlantica; assembly: GCA_035578135.1. Taxonomy (NCBI): domain Eukaryota; kingdom Metazoa; phylum Arthropoda; class Insecta; order Hemiptera; family Cicadellidae; genus Flexamia; species Flexamia atlantica. The sequence goes on along the minus strand of JAQJVK010000007.1, from coordinate 10,990,334 downwards.
GATAAAAAGGTTTCAACAAATAAGTTTTTATAAGTGGTTTGTTCTTTTGCTTACATCGATTGTACTCACAAAATCATCGTCTTCGCGATGAACTTCCATCGATACTCAAACTACAGTCAAGAAGAGCAACCCTTTAAGCCTTGTTAAAGATAAATGTTAAACATTTGTACTGTCTTGTTGTGTCGTGTTCTACATAGAAGAAGAACGGCCATTAATAAAATTTTTACAAAAGAGGAAATTGGCTGAAATGCTTGTAGTCATTCATATATATTATACAAACCTCTATACGACAATACGATTTCAATTGTAGGACGAGAACTATCAACTCCGACTGTGGTACCAAAGTACTTTCAACTGTGTATTGTTTTTACTTCATTCATTTTTAAAACCTACCTACTTTATCTCCGAAATTAGGGTTGGTTTTATATAGACGGGTATGTTAGACGGGTGAATCAAACTGGGCGAGTTATAGCGGTCGAGCATAGGCGCAAACGCCTGGGCACCCACGGTAGGTATTCGGAGGCGCCAAAAATATTCAAATAAATATATTTGTTTCAATACAAAAATTTCGATTACAAAAAATAGCAACACAATTACAATTAGTTCAACAATGTCATTTAAAATTAAATCGTTATGATAATATTAACGCGATCACTAAGGCCAAATCATGATCGAAGCCAGTCAATATATCTCAATTTGTAAAGCAACCCAGCGGACGCACAGGCAGTACCTGCCTATGTCTGCTGATTTCCTTGTCCTTCATTTTCACTTAAGGCTACAACAATCATGTATTTTTTAGTTTTACTTTATCACGTATAAACTATTTATGTATACTAGCACTTTGTTACTTTTCATGTATAGTAGCTTAAGTTTGTATGGGAATAAACTTTTCTTTCATTCATTCATTCATTCATTCATCTTGATAAAACTGCAAAAAAATGTTAATATTGGATAAAAAGTAGCTGTTTATCCGTATAACAATTTCAAAGTTATAATTAAAATTCTGCAAATGGTAGTTTTTGCGAATACCGCTATACTTAGGTTTCCGGGAAAATAAAAATAGTTGTCTACATGACGTATTATCAGAGTACCTTGGCAGTAGGCGGAGTTTAAAAATTACGTACGTAAAAAGAAATGCAAACTAATAATCAGAGAATCAAACATTTCAAGACGGTTTTATAGATTACGTCCGGTTATGTGTTTTCTGAAATTAAAGATAATATTTCCTAAAAATTTAGACATTGTCTTCCCAACAGGATTGAGTAAAAAGTTATGTTTAGCTGACATTTTCTTCTGTATGAGTGTTCTGGGTAAACCTACAAGCTATTCGAAAACCGACCGAGCTGAAAATTTGATATTTCAAATATCAATTCCTTTCTCTGTGATTTGACCAACACGTAGACCTACTGTATTTTCTTTATAAAACCCTTCAGCAATGTGCCTGTGGCATTTCAGTTAGGATCAGGAACCCACCTGGAAGGCCTTTTAAACAGTTTTCAGAGTTTGCGACACTTGGGTACACAACTGTGGGTTCCACTCGGGTTCGGAACCCACAGTGGACGGACCCTGCGCACGCCTGTGCGGTCGATTATGATATCACTCGCTCACTTTTTTAAGAGATCCTATTACAATGGCTACACTAGGCGAATCAGAAGAGCGAATAGCAACTCGCCTGTATAAATTGCTCGCCAACTCGACCCATGTAAATCCGCCCTTAGTACTTTTCCGGACTCGAAATTTGGCCTCGAAATCTACGTTTTATTTTCTATATAAAACTGCAATACCTCGAGCATCCTTAGAAACACAACTCGCTTTTAAGTTGTATATTCACCTTAGGGTTGGGCTTAGGCAGAGGACCGCAGTCTTCGACGAGCTCTAGGAGCCTGGGGGAGTCCTTGGATTCCTGGACGCAGGTGGAGCGGCCGCAGAAGGGGGACAGTTCCCAGCTGTGTCCTGGCTCGATGGTGGCGCATCGGGTCGACGCGAAACACACTCCGGGGAAATCTGCAACATCGCAGGAAACATCAATATAACACGCAACAAAGACCTACTCCCGGGAAGTCTCTGCAACACCACAGGTAACATCGACATCACACGCAACAAAGACACACGAAACATGAACAATCCGTCCACCTCCAATGAAACTCCGATATCATTCATAACGGCTCATTTATAGATTGTAAAATGTTACCAAAGATGTCTGCGAACAGATTGTTTATATGTGAATAAAACTACACTTTTATATGAACAAGGTATGGCTGATTGCTTGATTGCTTGTTCGCACAATTGTCTCAAAAACGGCTTCAAGGATTTTCTTAAAATTCTGGAAGCAACTTATTTATGGCTCAAAAAAGTATTCTATGCAGGTCAGTAGTTGAAAATGGTTGATGTTCTTAGGCCAGGTTGGTGGCTGGAAAAAAGGTGGCTGGTGACGTCAGAGGTCATTGACCCCCCTCCACCCCAAAATGTTTTTGAGCTTTTTTTTGCAAATTTTTTTTCTCAAATTTTTTTGTTCTTAGTCCAGGTTGGAGGCTCGTATTTAGGTGGCTCGTGACGTCAGAGGTCATTACCCCCCCCGTGACGTCATAGTACTTAAGGTAGGTGGCTCATAACGTTATACGTACTTAAGGTAGGTGGCTCATAACGTTATACGTACTTAAGGTAGGTGGCTCATAACGTCATAGTACTTAAGGTGGTGGCTCATAACGTCATACGAACTTAAGGTAGGTGGCTCATGACGTTATAGTACTTAAGGTAGGTGGCTCATGACGTCATACGTACTTAGGTGGCTCATGACGTCATACCCGGAAAAACCTAAGAAGCCGACCACCCACGAAGAGTACTTAAGGTAGGTGGCTCATGATGTCATACCCGGAAAAAAACCCAAGAAGCCGACCACCCACGAAGAGTACTTAGGGTAGGTGGCTCATGATGTCATAAACAGAAATTTATTACTGAGATAACAGTACTTACCCACATTCACTTGCACAATTCACTCGCACTATATATTAATCGCGGACAAACGCCTGTATGACGAGGACACTAACTCCTCCTCGCTTGGACATTAACATAATTAAATAAAAAAAATTAAAAAGTCAAAATACATGCGGAGTGAACACTGCCTACAACTCGGGAAACAACCGGCAGAGTGTTGATTGATTCTGAGAGAAGGGTTTCCCAAAAGGAAAACTAGTAAGTCAACACATAACTGTTGGTGAGAGAGAAAGTGACTAAAGATAAACATCTTTTAGCTCGAGGCAGGATGAGTATATTTACCAACCTTATATACCTAGTCTTGCCAACCTTCCTGCTTTTTTCTCGCTTTAACCTTCTTTTACATATATAAAATGCATTTTGTGAACAAAGGTCCACATAACACCCTTCCGTATATATTACGTCACGCTATAACCCCTTCAGTTTACGTCACACTCATATTGATTCGCATCTACAACATACTATACCCTAAGCCCGTTATATAAAAATGCATACTGTGAGCATTGATCATTACACCCACCGTCCATGTTACGTCACGCTATAACCCCTTCAGTTAATGTCACTTATATTGCTTCGCATCTATAACATACTGAGCCCTTTGTTTAAAAAAGCATGCTGTGACCATTGATCGTAACACCACCGTCCATGTTACGTCACGCTATCACCCCCTGTAAAATACCCTGTGTAGTTAACATGTAAATAGCTGAATCTTCTTTATTTATGGTCCAATCATGCTGAAACTTCGTCCACCCTCCATGACCATATGGGACACCCGTGTATTGCGGGTTGCCTATCTGGAGAATTGAAGGCGCTATAATTTGAGAAAAATCGTAGCATTAAAACTACTCGGACATTGTCGATGAAACTCGGTATTTAGCCATTATAAATCGTGCACTACCTTTTGACATAACCAAAGTTTAGGGAAAAATCGAAAAAAAAACTACTTTACTGGAAAGATTTAAATATAGATGTTTCGTTAAAATCGATTTATTGATGGGTTATTATGAAACTCGGTCTTTAGACTTTAGCCGTGATGGTCTATCCAGTTACATAATCAGCGTTTGCGGAGGGATTCGTTTAAGATCACTTTACTGACTGATTGGCTGAGGATTGGTGATTGTGCGACGTTTGAGTATAATAAGTGCGGCGTGTGAGTGGCTTGACTATGAGTGGTCTGCTGTGCATTTGCATTTTTTATCATTTACTGGAAGACCACAATATACTGACCTGGTACTATTGGTAATACTTAAACTCTGTCATTGCATCTGCTTTGTGAATTGATTACACCAGACCCTGTAGAAGCTTTTGAAATGTTCTCAGTTCGTTTTGTGTTAGACAGAGCGCTGCTAAACCGTTGTCAATTGCTTGTTCCACCCTATGCTGTAGACCAGTGATCGACAAAGATACATACGTGTGTAAACCAAAATTACCTAACTTAGCCTACGATGTAATTAAGTTGATCATCAACACCTCCCTACTGTTACTAGAACAGCCATTTCTAAGGAATTAATAAGTGATATACGGATCTATTATTTTTGAAAGGGTTTAAAGTTAATCAGTGCTAACTTCTTCTAACTCTACGCTTATTATAATCTTGAATTAACAAGAAAGTGGAATGTTACTGATGTGTGTAATGTCGCTACTGCATTTAAGTCGTCACATTCAATCAATCCATATTGGTACGACTTTTCTATGTTCAAAATGTGGGATGATGAGTAACCGCCGTGACAAACTTCTACATCATGAATGAACTGCCCACAATGCAACTGCATTTAATGATACTACCCGAAAGCTAAGTAAGGAAAAATGAATAACTCTTAAATGTATTTTTCAATACCCAGTTTAAAACCTATAGGTTGAATTTTTGTCTATACGTTTGATTTAAAATACATAACGTCTGATTCATATCATACTAAAAATCAACATCAATATCACTTACAACAACAGCTCATGCATTATAACGTAGGAATATTTCAGAACTTGGAAAAACCTGTAGATAATGCATGTTATTTAGTCTGACTAAAGTCTAAGCTTGTTTGGATTGATTATTATAACTACTACATCTATCATCACACATCATTATTTGTCTTTATAAGAAGGCTATAGAATATTGTGTTGTGTTGCAGGTTATATGTGTCATCTATCTGAAGATGTTTTAGCAGGGTACAATGAGTCACTAAGTTAGGCTTGGAGAATTCACAAGTCCAGTTTACATCACAACCGTCTAACATCACTACTTTTGCTTTTGAAAAACCACCCAGTGACTATATTGATTGATGATGATAATAACCCATGGTTTAAAGGTGAACAAGTTTTCAAGATCCTGGGTTGTAATAACACAAACGAGTCCATTTCAACCTATGTTAAATCTAAAAACTATAAAACTGGTGCGGATATATGGGACAATGAATTCCAAACCTCTTTGAATAGTGAATCTGGCTCTGTGTTTATTAATGAACCTGGATTATATGGGTTTATTACTAAGTCCAAGAATCCTGTTTCGGAGAAGTTTCAAGACTGGGTGTATGATCAGGTTTTACCTGCAATTAGAAGGCAAAAAGAATATAAACTGATATCTGGAAACCAGCAGTTGGTACAGTCTATTAATCATTCGTTGGAGACGAATCACCAACTTGAAACCGTTAAACTAGAGCTCGAATCAAAAATCGAATCTCTAGATCAAATTCTGACTGAGCAGAAACTGAAAGTTGCAGTGTTTACAAAAGACCCATATTTAAAACATGTCTTTTGCATTGTATTCAAAGAGAATATGCTTGGTGGACTTTGCGGGTATAAATGTATCCGTGTAGAAAAGAGAAGTCTGAAATCTGCCTTAAGAATTTTTGCAAGAATTTTTGCCTTAAGAAATTTTGCAAAAAAAGTCAAAAAAATACGGGAGGGAGGGGGGGGTCAATGACCTCTGACGTCACCAGCCACCTTTTTTCCAGCCACCAACCTGGCCTAAGAACAACCATTTTCAACTACTCAGGTCTAATGGCCAGCAGAAATCTAATGTCGTGATAAAATGGAATTTGAAAGTTGTAAGATTTTAACATTAACTTATGGATTGCCCGATAGCAACGAAATAAATACACTAATAAAAGTATAAATGTAATCATAACAGCTGTTTGCAAACAAAGCCTTGTGTCAAATGTGATGTTATTCTAGAATGATGAATAAAGCAACATAGAATACTTAAAAAATGAGTATAAAGAGAATGACACTGATTTTCTGTATAGTGAAATGATTTTGTGTCAGCTGGTAAAAATGAAATATAACCGAGGAAGGCTAGGTCCACCAGGTACTTTGCTTAATGTACGAAATGCTGCAAGTGTTTTATAAAAGTTCGATGTAACCAGTCTTATAATATTTTTCCGTAAAATGAGTTTCCTTTGGGATAAAATCCTTCAGGAAGAAAACTGATTTCGGATCGGGATTTGCTCGTCTGCTGCATTTAGCTGAGGAGTAGTCACTCGCAGCTGCAGCGGACCGGTCGTTGCTGACCGGTGGCTGCAACTAAACAACAGGTCACTAGGTTAGCCGGGCCCGGCGCTCACGCGTATGTGTAGAAAGTGAGGTCAGGCTTTCTACGAACCTCGCAAATTGTAAACAGCAATAGCTAGAAAACTGAAACGTCGGAAACAGTGGATAGTAATGAAACGTCGGAGCAATTCATAAAGCTGGCCCTGCGTTACTGGCATGAGTCCACACTTCCATCCCTCCAAAAATAGATATCTAAGCAACCGACGCGACGGTGACATGATGAAAGACAACACTCCGACAAACACACGCAACAAAGATACGCCCCGAGAATTCTTTGTTACACGCCCAACGTAACATCATATTAAATATTAATAAAAAGTCTTTATCTGCATACAGAGTTACTAATCATAAGGGATGAAGGACTTTAATCAGGGTCTCCGGCTTCTAACATAAGAACTGACCGTTATGACATGTAACATTGCGTGCCACCATCAATAAAACTCCGATATCATTTATCATGATCATAGTCATAGTCATTTATTCTTTGAATAGATACAAAGTGTCAACTTTGTTTATCTCAGTCGTCAAATAAAAATACAAATTAAAACAACCAAACGAATTAAAACTGTTGAATGCTTTAACATTGGTTGTCAGTTAGTTATAAAATTTAATACCGGCCTGCAGAGCCTCTCTTTCAGTCAAGGGTGGACGGATTTGAGACAGAAGGAGATTTGTGCCATGACTTATAAGATACCTATGGCCTTCCCCCACGGTTGGAAGTGAAACAGTTTTGAGTTTCGCCATCTGAAATACTTTGAAAATATACCGCGTGTCCCATAATGGTTCCCCCCAACTTTTTCATATAGTTTTTCAAATACCAATCCCACACCAGCCCTAAACATTGTTGGGTAGTTAATACTTCATTTTGAGTGGGTACCCAAATTTGGCCGCCATCTTGCATCCGCCGTAACAGTTTTTTCTTAAATAATGGTCAACATTTTTATTTGCAAAATCCCTTAGTTCTTTATGAACAGAAAACTTCCCGACATTTGATATGACATTACGAACATAGCTCAAAGGAAAAACGAAGGCGAAACTATTTCTAATGCAATCAATGAATAGCTTAAACTTCAGCTTTTTTATGTAAATACTCTTGGCCGCTGCAGGGATGGCTAAAGAGACCATTAGCCAGGCATCATGGTCGGAAAGAGGACAGAAGAATGAAATGCATTCCAAATCATCTGAGCCAAAGTTTGAAACAACGTTATCCAAAAGAGATTTTTTCCTTGTGGGTTTGTCAACATATTCCCTTAGAACATAAGCATGAAAAGCATTTCGCAGACGGCTCAATTAAAGAATACAAAATTTATGTAACGATTTCGATTTCTACGAATAGATAGTTTATATCGGAATAATATTTACTCGGACAATGTTTGGCCTGTGACACACTCCCATGAGTGTCCTCATAGTGTAGTGAGTACTCGTAGTTAGCGAATTTACTTAAAGGAATAAGCTATTACCGTAGGTCTCATGGTAAGACCTAAGCCCGAGACCATGTTAACTTTTCATTTTGTTACCCCCAGAAGCAAAAAACACTTTTCGTTCAAATTTATATATATAAATATAATATATATATATATATATATATATATATATAATATATATATATATAATATATATATATAATATATATATATATATATATATACAAAGACCAAGATATATATAATATATATATATATATATATATATATATATATAAGACAAACAAGCTTTGTCTTATTATTTTACTCATTCAGCATATTAAAACGAGTGGTCACACGATGTGAGTTGATATTGAATTGGTTGGACAAACCCCCACCCCCCAAAACCATTTTGGAGGGTTGAGCCTTGATAATGACAACAAAGAAATTATTATTTTTGTATCTTTTAAGTAGTTAATATGTGTTCTGGTGGTTCTTCGATTTAAATGTGAATTGCTGAACACAGAAAATACTCAATTTTAATTGACACACGGCATCATGCTTTTAAACATTTCAAGAAACGAGGACTATATGATAATAATTGAATTTATTCTTCGCTTCGCGTTTTATGTTGATTCGCATTGCGTTTTGCATTAGTTTGCTGAGTTCAGAAAAGTGTGCTGTTCAAAAATATTAGCATAGCTAATTTCATCTATATTTCCTGAAAACCGTAATTTTTTTTAATATTAATTAATACTCTACATAGTTTGTATTTTTTCTGGAGAATGAACTAATTATAACAATATCGCGTGTATAAATGAGCTAACATGTCCAGTTTTAAATTAGAATGAGATAATTACGTATTTGAATTGTAGTAATTTAAATGTCTTTTAGACAGATCTTTCCTGGAAAACGAGTTAATAATGTATTATTATATCTTTATAAAGTACGAGAACATTCATTATTGATGCGTTAGTTTTTATTACCGAATAGGTTTGTTTACTGTTTGATCTCAATTCCCTAGTTGAATCACCATAGTTTTTGTATTTTTTTATACCTGTTGCTATCCTCGATATTTATTCATAGATATATTAATTGTTATTATTATTTATTATTATTCTTTTTATTTGTTCTATTGTTGTATATTGTAATTATTTATTGTTATGTGAAGAGAGCTGGTTTAAGGTTTTTATTGAATCGAATGAAGCATACAGCTGAAAAGAAGCCCGACCACAAATTATTATGTTTATTAGGTAAACCGCTTCATTGTAACTGGGTCGTACCTGTTTTGGAACATGTAGCCTACATAAAGTGAAACAAAGTAATTAAACATCCAGATCCAAAAACGCGCAGCACCGACTGAGAGTGCAGGGGACTGATACGGTGTTACAAAATGTGTTGCAAAAGTGATTTGACGCGGACTTGGCCCGTGCCCAGCAAGTGTCCTTGCCTGGCTTTCACTGTGTTGTCAGGGGCCGCTCCTCTGCAGCAATGGCGCGCCCATCCCTCCACACACAGCGCCTCTTCCTGACAAAAGGGGCCCTCGGCAGGAGGAAAATTTGAAATACGGTCAAAATAAATGTCACTCGAGTGTCACACAATTGTTTTTTTAAACTTACTTTGGACTTGTTTTTGCACAAAAACCTTTAAGTTAATTAAGGCTTTATAACACTTAAAACTCAACGTAAACAAGTTTTAGAAATTAGTACAAAAGTAAACATGAATTGAATAAATAAATAATATGACAATGATAACACAGCTGTGTTTTGATCAGGTGAATCTTTCATCTAATTCACCACATTCTCCCCCACTTAGTTTAAAACCAAGTCCTTAAAACGTCTTGGTGTTCTTCTGGTCCTCGACGGTCTAGTACTTTGTGTATTCAGAAATTCATTAGTAGGAATCGATTCAGATATAGCGGTTCTCAGGTTACTTGTGGATTGAGAGTCAGTACATCCGTCGCAAATGTGTTCTTGTTCATTTGGAACACTTTCTTCATTGCATGTTAAATTTGTATCGCCCCTTGATGCCAGTTGCTGTTGTTCACTAGGATCACTTTCTTCAATGCATGTTAAATTTGTATCGCCCCTTGGTGCCAATTGTCTTAGTGGAACGGTACCCTCTCTACCATTTGAAAATCGAATGAGAGCATAATTTGGGTTAGCTTCTACAAGTTCTGCTTCATCAACCATTGGATCATACTTACTCATTCTCACATTACGCTTCACTAGAACAGGTCCTGGTTGTAGCAGCCAAGCCGGTAGTAATGACCCATTAGAAGAGTGCCGGGGATGTAAAAAAGCCGTTCGTGAGGGGTGCAGTTCGTAGCAGTACATAGTAACGAGCGTATAGAATGAAGTGCTTCCGGTAGTACGAATTCCCATTGATTTTGGTCAAGTTCTTTAGTTTTAAGTGAAAGTGTAATGGTCTTCTAAATGATACCATTATAACGTTCAATTTGTCCATTTCCAGTGGGATTATACGGACTAGTCAAACTAGAGGCAACTCCTCGTTGTTTCAGATATGTCACTAACTCCTCAGATAAGAAAGACCTTCCTCGGTCTGAATGCACGTAAGATGGAGTTCCAAATATGGAGAATAGATTGTCTAGGCATCTTATTACTGTACTTGAAGACATGTCCTTGCATGGATACGAAAACGGAAAACGTAAGTATTCGTCGACAATATTTAAGAGATATCGGTGTGCCGTGCAACGCCACGAATCCTTATATATATATATTCAGTAGCCTCCACTTGCCAATGTCAACCAAAAGCCCAACCGGAAGATCCTTGATTTGCCGCTTATAAGCCCCAGTCTAGCCTCGAACCCCTTGGACCTTCTCTCGCCCCATTACCTGGTTTCGCATTCAAGAGGGTAGGCGGTACATTGGCGTACTGACGGATCCAGTTCCGAAATCGAATTCCATCCAGCAGCAGCGAGGACAATAATGGCTAGATGAGTACTTTAGTAAGGGGGCGAGCTGGGAGAGGCAGTTGGGACAAATTGCTATCGATTAAAATGTAGTTTCTGAGTTAAAACTTGGGCGTGGGCCATCTGCCCACGCCATTTGGGCCTTCAGCCTTTAACCCCTTTATTTTCAACAGTAATCGATTCTGGTTCATTAAAATAAATCAGTAAATGGAGGTTTGGTACGCCAAAAATAACTTGCTCAGAGATTAATCTGCTTATCATTTAGTATATTAGTCACATATATATAGACAACAGACAATAGACAATATCTTTAATTACATATTCGTTGAGAACAGTAAGATCGTCATACATAACAATGTTTAAATAAGAGAGTCCAAAAGGAATTCCTTTTCCTTATAGTAAGGTCTTTCCAGCAGCCATTTGGTGAGTGCCTTGAATGTCCTTGTTGGCTCCTTCTTCAGGTGGTCTGGCAGGTGATTGTAGTAGAGGGCTCCTTTGTAAGATGGTTTTTTGCAAAAAGGCTGAGGTGATGTGGTGGAAGGGCAAAGTTTGTGGCATGTCTTGTGTTGTGCTTATGAAGGTCCTGGTATCTGGTTTGTTGTGTAGAAACTGCATGTAAAATTACTTCTCGGATGTAAAGTGACATTACTGTGAGGATTTTTAGTTCCTTGTATGCTTCCCTACAGCTGTCTTGGAATTTGAGGCCTGCAAGACATCTAATTGCTCTTTTTTGATGTATGAGGACTCTTTCGAGGTTGGAGTTTGAAGTTCCTCCCCATACCACAATGCAGTACCTGAGGTGTGATTCAAACAGCGCATAGTAGGTCATTTTTGCTGTCTCTAGGTTGCTTGATTGTAGTATTTGTCTTATAACATAGATGCCCGAGCTGAGCTTCTTGCAGAGTTGGTCAGTGTGCTGTTTCCAAGAAAGTTTTGAGTCTACAGTAATGCCTAGATATTTAGTTTCATTTTGTGGATTTATTCCTTGAAGTGGTATGTCTATATTCCTGTTTTTTGTTGTGAAATTGATTTGGACAGTTTTACTTTTGTTGAGAGCCAGCTGGTTGTCGCAGCAGTATTGTTTGGTTTTGTCTACAGTTGTTTCAGCTTGGTGGGTGAGTGTTTCTGCTGACTTGTTTGCTAGTGTGATGACCGTATCATCTGCGAACATTGTAGTTTGGCAGTGGTCTTTTAGCAGATATGGTAAGTCATTTTTCAGAAGAAGGAACAGGATAGGCCCGAGCACTGATCCCTGCGGGACGCCTCTTGACACTCTGGCTGTTTCGGAAAGTGTCTTGATCAGTATGTTGTCCTTGGTGTGACAAATTTCAACGAATTGGTGTCTGTCATTGAGATAGCTATGGAACCATTGAGCCTCTTTGCCGTTGATGCCTAGCGCATTGAGCTTCTTTAGAAGATCACTGTGGTTAAGGCAGTCAAATGCCTTGCTAAAATCAAGGAAGAGGCTAGTGGCAAAGCATCCTTCTTCTAACTGGTCAATCACATATTCTGTTAATTGAATGAGAGCAGTTGTAGTTGATCTGCCCTTTAAGAAGCCATGTTGATGGGTTGTAAGAAGTTCATTTTGTTCCAAGTGGGAAAGAAGTCTATGGAGAACGATTTTTTCAAACAGTTTTGAAAAGGTAGGTATGAGAGATATCGGTCTGTAACTACTTGTGTCCGTTGTTGTGCCTTTTTTACATTTAGGATAAACTTTTGACATTTTAAGCAGATTTGGGAAGACTCCTTGTTTGAGTGATTTGTTTATGATATTCGTTAATGTTTCGACGAGCTCTCTTTTGCAGGTTTTGACAAGTTTAGCTGAGATTTTGTCAAAGCCTGAGGATGTTTTTGGCTTCATTGAGTTGATGGCCTTTTCTATCTCTTCTTGGGAAGCGGGCTCGAAGTGAAGGTTAACATTTGTAGATGGGGGTTGTATGGGGTGATTATTTTCATCTGTGCTGATTCCGTTTGCTAGGAGAGTCTTTTCGGCAATAGTGACAAAGAAATTGTTTAAATGGTTTGCTATTTTGGCTGGATCATGTATATGGTTTCATTGTTAGTTAGTATCTTCCATTGATTTTCAATGTTGGGCCTTGCCTTTCTTTGGTTGTTTATGACCTGCCACGATGCTTTCGACTTTTTTTTGGCTCCATTTATGAAGTTGGATGTTCTCTCTTTTCTTAGCATTTTAATTTTTAGGTCGTAGTCTCTCTTCCGTGCCCGGGTTTCAGATTTGTCTTCGGGTTTGCCTGAGCAGAGCTCTTTCTCTAGTGCTTGGGTGTACCGATTTCGCAGACTTGTACATTCGCTGTCCCAGCATTGCTTTTGATTTCCATTCTTTTTCTGTTTTAGTTTAATGGGACAGGTTTCATTCAGTGTTGTTTGCACTATCCTATGGAAGTGTTCATCTGCACCGTTTAGGTCCTCTGTCCGGTACACACATTCCCAATTTTGATTTTGTAGTGTTGTTTTAAATTGATTCATTGAGCTTGTAGTGAAAATTCTGTTTTTTTCTTTTAAGGGAAGAGGCTTTTCTTCTTTTAGATTTAAGATAGCTAACTGTGCGGTGTGGTCTGATAGTCCTGATAGGATAACTGAAGTTTCTATGTTCTGCAGGTCCATATTTGTGCATATCCAGTCTATAGATCTTTGTGTCTGGGGTGTGATTCTAGTGGGTGGGAGAGTCATTCGAGTGAGGTTGAAGGATGTTAGCAGTGCCTCAAGCTTTATATTATCAGTGTCGTCTCCTTCAAGGTTGTTTACATTGATGTCTCCCATTATCACTATTGGTTTCCTGATACAGAGGGCATCTCTAAGCTGGTCTGACAAAATGTCTAATGCTTGGTCTAAATTTGCGCTTGGAGGTCGGTAAACTCCTAGTACCCGGACCGTTTCTTTTTTCAGTTTTATTTCAAAGAGAGCAGTTTCACAGATTAGTTCAGAATCTTCGTGGCTTATGTTTAGGAGTTTGATGTGATTTTCTATGCTTTGTTTTGCATAGCCCACAATTTCTCCTTTCTTGTGATTTTTCCTTGCGAAGCCACCTATCTGGGTGTAGCCTTCGATTCGTGTATTTTCTAGCTTTTCTTGAGGTAGGCCGTGCTCTGTAATAATAATAAGTTCCGGTTGTGAGTCACTGAAGAAGTGTGCCATGTTGTATGTCTTTTTTGATAGCCAGTTGACATTTTGATGAGCAAGGGTAAGTTTGGTTGTAGAGGCAGGTTGGATTCTTATTTTTTTGGTTGTTCTTCCTTCTTTTTCTTCTGAACTCTTCTGTCTTCTTCTAAAAAAACCCTCCGGGTGGTCTTGTTTCTCTGATGTTTCTAGACAAGTTGAGGGCATGTCCATTATCGGTTTGGGTGCTCCTGGTGAGGTAATGCTGAGTTTAGGGCTAGCAGGGTCTTCTTTTGTTATTGGGCATTTATACCTGCCTTCATTGCTTAGCTGTTTATAAAAATCTATGTGTTTTGCAAAGAAATCACTTAGACTTTCGTATTCAGGTCTTATCTTTGTATTCATCGGTGGTGCCTTTTTAAGGTTCATTTTTTCTTGTTTATTTGGCTCTGTGTTAGATGGAGTATTGTGACATAGTGGCATATGGACTGGTTCAGCTTTACTTTTTGCAACTTGCAAGGAAACACTGAACTGGTTACTTCTATTCTTTATTGGTTTACTTGTGTTGAGTCTTGTATGGGGGTTCCTATGCCTCAGTGAAATAGGAGTTTGAAGTGATTTCCATTTTGAAGGGGGTTTTATAGGTTTTTGGAGGGTTCATGTCATGCTGTTCTGTTATATGATGTGTGTCTCTCAGACCCTGGGACATATCAGCAAGTGACTTTATTTCTAAGTCTGCTTGATTCTGTCTGGATTTTAGGACTTCGAGTTCCTGATTTTGTATGTTATGAAGTTGTTCAGTCAGCTCTTTTACTGATGACTCCATTTTTTCTTGTTTGATTTTAATCCGGTCTATTTCAAGAAAAAAAGATAGTGAGTTTGGGACTGATGTATATAGGTGGTTCTCTTGATATTATGATGTTTGTGTAGCAACTTCTTCCGTGTTTGAGTTGATTCTATCTATTTCTTTGCTCTTTTCTAGCTTGCTTTTTAGACATTTTATTGACTTTTCTAGATCCTTTATTTGCTTAATGTAGCTACTGATTGCTAGACTTTGTTTCTCATCGCTCTCTTCATAGAATCGTTGAGTTTCCAGTCGATTTTGTTTTTCCTTCTTTAGTTGGTTTTGTGTTTCAGTCAGTAGGTGAGCAAGCCTTTCGATCTCTAAATTTTTCAATTCTTCATTTTTTTCAAGGACTTCATTTTTTGCTTCGATTCTTGCCAGCTTGGCTTCTAATCTTGCATTCTGTTGTTTTAAAGATGAGTTTTCCTCAAGAAGTGCTGACCCTATTTTTGCAGCTACTTGTAGACTGTCATCTATGTTGTCATGTCTTGGTAGAGATTGTTTTCGATCAAGCTATTTTCAATGTCTTTAATTGAACCATTTAATGAATCAGTGCAGCCATATTTATCAGTATGTAAGCTCAGTTCATTGTCAGGTTGGTTCCTCAAGAAGAAACTTTCCGCTTCTCTTAAAGCTTCATTGAACTTCTTATTTTTAAAATTGTCCGTTTTTGGTTTGCCATGGATATGTTTGTATTCGTTTTACAGACGTAGATCACTGTCTTTTACAATTGCGGTTTTGTTGTCTCTAAAGAAGGTAACGTTGTACTTTAGGGCTGTGCCGCTTTCTTGTGTAACAAGAGCTTTAATTTGCGCTGGCCAATATGGAAAACCCCTAAGTTTTGCAAAAACTAAAACCCCTGGTTTAGGCATTTTTTTCCAAGCTTTGCAAATGAAAGAAATTCAGTGTTTTAAAAGGATTTTACTGGCTTCCTTTGCCGGATAGGTAAAAATTCTTGAGGTCTGAGAATGAAAATTGAAGCAGTTTTTAAAAGTTTGGCTGGTTCTTTATGTCAGAATTCTTGAGGTCAGAGAATAAAAAATTGGATCAGTTTTTAAAAGTTTGTCTGGTTCTTTATGTTAAGATTCCTCAAGTCAGAGAATAAAAAAGTGGCAGTTTTTAAAAGTTTGGCTGGTTTTTTATGTCAATTCCTGGGGTTGTAGATTAAGAAATTGTAGATTAAGAAGATTTTCAAAATAGTAGAAATGTAGAGATGAAATATATATTAAAGCTGGTATATAACTATGTCCAGTATAATGACAGTGAGTGCTCAGCTCTGCTGATGTGGAGTCTAGGTCAGTGTTGACTGTTGAGGCAGTCTCTGTAGGAGTGTGAGCCAACGGCTGTGTTGAGTCAGCACAGGTGTTGAGTTGATGGCATCACTATAGTCCACGTATAACTTTTTGTGAGAGATATAAAACTTTATTTTATTTTGATTGATTTTGAAATATTTTTGTTTGTGTTAGCTTGACTTTATAAGGAAAAGAAATTGCTTTGAAAATTTGGTTTCAAATTAAATTATCCACATTGTTTGGTTTGCTTATAGTGATAGTGTATTATGCTTTTGTCATTATCTTGAGTTCTTGAACAGTTTTCTTGAAGTTTAATACCACAGTGGACTTACATATGTTCCAAGGTAAGTTTAGCGCACAAGTGTAATATTTTGTTGTGATTATTACACTTATTCACACACTTTTCCTAGGAGCCCACTTCACTTGACTGTAGTCAGTCAGCCATCTTGCTGCCATAACATGGTAGGGAAACCGAAACATGTCAGTAGGTTAAATCAGTATATTTCTATTTAGTAATAAATGTAGGTAGGGCTCATTAAAGCTGGCTAAGGCGAAGCAATCTGGCAGACGATCCTTCCTTTGGGTAAATCCAGTTCGATAAATTATATCCTCTTGGCCCAGTCACCATAGCTTCCAATGTTTCAATCAGACCACTTAATCTCGCCTTTCCTGAAGTAAATTTCCCAGTTAGCAGGTCCCTTGAATTTACCCGTTCTCTTGAAATTAATATACTCTGTTGAACTACCCCACTCCGATCAGAATCATGTCTTAAACCAACCATCAACCAAATGTAACCTCGCATCCCAATTGTAACTCACTCCATCAGGAATGCAATCCGACCAATACCACCCCCCATCACATTACATTACATTACATCGGTTTTGAGTTGAAGATGGTAAGGGCCCTTTAAAGTCCATGCTAAGACGTTCGAAAGGTGAGGTAGCTTTGATTAAAGTACACTGTGTCTTGTGGAAGCGTGGCTTTACTTCTGCACATACTGGGCACGAAAGAGTAATCTTCTTTATGTCATCAAGCGAGTAAAAAAGGTTTTTACATTTAACCCAGTGATTCATACGGGTTATTCCAGTATGGTAGAGCGATTGGTGCGTAATTCAAACAGATTTTTGTCTGAAAAAGTTAGACTACAGCTTCGAGAAAGTGTGTCAGCTGTTATGTTATCTTTCCCAGGTCGATACTCTATATCGTAAGAGTAAGGAGACAGTTCTAAACGCCAGCGCATTATTTTTTTCATTTTTTATCTTGCTGGGATGTTTGTGGTCAAAAATGAATGATAGCGCTTTTTGGTCAGTTATTAGTCGAAAATGTCTTCCCAGTAAGAAGTGTCTCCATGTTTTCAAAGATTCTACTATAGCTTGAGCTTCTCTTTCGACTGCTGAATTATGTTTCTCACAATCTGATAAGGTCCTTGAAAAGAAAGCCACCGGACGACTATTCTGACTTAGAGAGGCCGCGACAGCTACATTAGAGGCATCGGTCTCCACAGTCAGTAAACCTTCACTTTCAACCGTGGCCAAAGAAGAATTTGCAATGTCTCTTTTCAGAAGCTGGAAATCATTTCCAGCAGGAGATGAAGCTGGGATAGGAAATTGATTGCAGTTGGCTAAGTTCCTCATTTTCGCTGAAAAATTAGGGACCCATTTAGAATAATGAGTTAGTAGTCCAAGAACCCGTTTTAGAGCTTGCATTTTACGCATACTGTTTTTAACTAAAGGAAGCGGTCAAGATAAAGTGGAGTATATTTAACAATGAACTTCTTTGTTTATAGTATGATCATATGTTTCTACTTGTCAAGTGTTTGGTTTAATGAAAACAAACAATAATCTAAGTAGTTTTGTTCATTGTTTATCTGTTATAGTAAACAAACGCATCATATAGGATAACTGGGTGCCGGGGGGGGGGGGGGGGCGAACGGGACCGGTCCCTCCCCAGGAGCTTAAGGGTTTTTACTTAAGGGAGTTTAGATGTTTTCAGTTTAGGTCCTTAAACTCCCTTAAGCAGACCCCCTTAAGCTCCTGGAAAAGACCGGTTCCGTTCACCCCCCTCCGTCGGTGCGCCCCTGTTATCTTCTATAGGCCTATAATGTTTTTGTCTATTATAAAAAAAACATATGCAAGAAAGTGTAAGAACAAATTTAAGAAAAGGTGTATCAGTAATAACCGTCTTTTCTTAAATAATGGTTAGGTTCGAAACTAATATCAAGGGTAGGTAGTGCATAAAAATAATAAATACCGGGATATCTCCTTAAATTATAAAAAAAAAAAAAAACAAAGAAACAATCATATTACTACAAATTACAAAGTTAATGTTTAGTTTTACTAAAAGGTTATTTTAAATAATGGTAACCTATTAATCGTTAATTGTGTCCTCTAAAAACAAACCAGCGAATTTTAACTTATTGCACCATTTTTACTTTACAGTGTTGAAAGCTTTTCAAACATATTTTTGGCTATCGATTAAGTAATTTATTTATGAAAAATCGAAATACTTCCCAAAAGGTTTTCTGAACCATTCACACATTGCTTTATAACTCTTCTACTCTGGCATTTTTCGTATAATATTTGTAATTATAATTGACGTTTTACATTACATAGCATTAAATGCACGGCATTAACTACGGGCAAACGACGTCGACGGTTGAAATGTATTACTCACAAAGGGAAATCTACGATAGAATATGCAAAAGACGTGAACGGCGGTAAAAGTAATCGCTTGAAACCTTATTTACCGAAGGTAAAGGACAAGTAAGTTTGCGAAAAGTGTCCATTCTATTTATTTCTTTATGTAAAGGAAATTTTACTCTTACTTCCGTTCGGAAAACAAGTGAACGTGTAAAAACTTTTGTAAATTTTTGTCCAGGCAGTGTGTTCCAAATCTTGTATGTTCAAGGTTCCTTTCCACTTGAAGACGGGATCATATCCCGGATCCCACAGTTGTCGTTAAACTTGTTTTTTACTAATCAGTGATGGTAAATGTCCGCAAAAATCAGTATAAAAACATAAACTTACCATCACCAAAGATGAATTTCGATCAGATAATTTTGAAACAATAAACGAACACACGGTGTACTCGTTATTAGGCCTAAATTTTCCCGTATGAAAAGCGGTTGTTAGAAACTTAAACATCCACGGATATGTCAGGTTTGATTTAGCTTAAGGTTCCACGAGGTTTAAGTACCCTGTACTTAAGTACAGGGTACTTTAAGTACTCTCACCTTGAAGAGAAGTGGTTTTCTTCCTGCAACCGTACATTATGTTGAATTACTGGTGAGGTTAAGAGTATAATGACTTCTTCGAATCTATTCCCTTGCTTCCAGAGAAAACATGACCGCAAGGCCTCCACGGTCCCTTGTTCTTATAATCGATTTCCCTTTTCTGGATATTGCAACAATTGATTTCTATCCGGTCAGAATAAACTTTTGAAGTTATTGAAAACCGTAATTTGGACTATAAATTTGCCGTCCGCTATTACCAACCGTAATTAGGAAATACTTAAAATTTACCGTCTTAATTACGGTCACTCAAATGTAAAGGTAAAACATTGTTAAATCTCATTGTAATCTTTGCATTTTCATAGAAAATCATTCTTTTTAAAGTAGAAACACTTTTGCAAACTCAAATTATTAGCAACATTTCATAATTTTAAATCTAATTTACATCGCCTTACTTCTAAGCCATTTAGACAAGAAAGCAGCAGGCGACCGCTGTAACCGACCAACAAATCGACTGTTAACATCCTTCTAATTGTTTTGTGAGATTATTACAAGAGTGTTTGTGCTCTATGGTAGATCAATGGTCGCAGTTTACGTTGATACAACATGGTAGGGTATTGGCAGTGAGATGTTACTTTACTACTGGAGTTCGCGCGTAATAGTAAACCAGCGACACCGTTGATTTTGTCAGATTGGCAGCGCCAAGGGGAATAAATTCCGTTCTTTGAACCACTCCCCCAAAAAGAACAACTCAGCCAAGTGAACTGTATGGAATCAAACGATTCAGATTTACTTAGCATTTACTAAAATACAAAACCGCTTTTCCATAAATAACTAAACATTCTACATAAACGTCGAACTCAAACTAACCACGAACAAACTAACTAACCTTTCAAAAACAAAAGAACCGACTAACTGATTCGAACGATTCGGTTCGACAGGTAACATCTCACGGGGATGTTTTCATGTTTGGATGATTGAGAAGTGGCGACAGACGACCGGTATTAGACAAGTGACCGGTAGGGCTATTTACCTTATAACAGCAATGTATTTTTAGGATTACAAAAGTTTTAAATTACAACGTATTTTTTCATAAACCATTACGTTTCTCAATTCTCCAAACCTAACCTATAACAAACCAGCTACCACATAAAACAAACTAACATTTGCTGCTGCTACTAGTGCTGCCACTACATTCCTTCGAAGTAGCCCATAAACATGCATTAAACGTCGCTGCTTGCTTGCTGATTGTTTTGATTGTCTACTTCCGTTATTTCCGTTTCCTAGTGCACGGTGAATTTGCTGTACAGTTATCGGCAAAAAGTAACTTTCCAGCCAAGATTAAGGCACAGTAAACAAATGTTCCTTTCTCTGTGGGACTCGCTCGGTCCGAGACGCAGCAGTCGGCTGCGTATTGCTACCGGAAATGAACGATGGGTGTGAGATAAAAACTGGCTTATTCATTTTATCAGGCCATCAGGGGGGGGGGTTTTCATTTTATCAGGGTATTTTTTTTCATTTTATTTTTTTTCATTTTAATTAAGAGCCTAGTAATCAATTATGGATATGTTAATAATAATGGGATAAAACAATCAACAGGACAACTCGATCGGCTCAACATATAAATAGCTCTTAGTTGGATATTAATTAATAAATTATTATTTGTTATATCACATTTTTTACTGTTATGCTTAGCACTTCCAATTAATTAGCATCTCTTCAAGCATCTATTTAATTAGTTGTTATTGTCGCTTGCTATTTATTAAATTTCGCGTCACACGCGTCATGTTTACCTTCTGAGGCTTGTTATTTTATATATCCCGGTACTAATTGTTACTGGACAGCGTGGTGGTTGTGAACGTCAAAAGCGGCTTATGTTACCTGCATGGACTAAGATAGAGGGTTGAACTGCATGACTGCATATGCGTATGAGATTGAGTAAATCATACCCCCACGTGCTATTTATTTTTGGCAAATGGGCTCTTTGTATAATAAATATGAAATTATATGGAATAAAAATTTTGAATAAGTCATATAGTTTGGTATACAGAAAAAAATACCGATTACAAAAGTAGTCGCACGGTGGTCAATACTACAACTCGGTGCTTGATTCGGTTCACCAGAAGCAAATTTGAAGTAACGTGTTTTCGTTTTCACCTAAACTGGTCTGGCGAACTGCCCACTTTCCTTCCTCGCACGACATGATGCGGAAAAGCTGCATGTGCACGTGAATTGGAAAAGTTCCTCGCTGACAAGGTGAACATGACTTCGCCAAATCCTCAGCTTTGACTGTCTTTGCAACCGGATAATTACTTGAAAATGCGTCGATTTTATATAAAACTGATTTCGCATTAAGAACGTAAGTCAAACTAAAAAGGTATTCGCTAATCCCGACTTCAACACTGTTTTAGGACATTTTTTAGTTTATACCGAGTGTTAAAAGTCTGTAAACCCTTTTATATTTATTATATTTAACGGAGAACAATGAAACTCGAGGATTCCGCTTCTGTTAGTGATTTCATGACTACTTGAAATGTTCCTTCGCTTTGGGGGGACGTCCTGTGGCGAAAGTCTAAAAAAGTCTTTTATGTAAGCATAAGTGAAATCATATCTTCATTTTAAAGGTTAGATGATAACATTGCCGCAATACCGACTGAAAATTACCATTCGTTTGTAAATAGCAGCCTCTCAAATCTCAAAGTTTGTTTGATTTTAATGTTAATGCAATGGCAAATGACGTTCTTAGCAGAAATAACTAACACCGACTTCAGTGAGTCGGTGGCGCAGTTAGTTGGTAGCGCACTCGGCCCCGGTTCTGTATAGCGGCAGCGTCGCAGGATCGAGTCCCGATGATGCCGCATACTTTTAGCAGTACTGTTCATCCTTGTACTGTACCGGCTCACTCCTTGGGTTTCCTTAACAACTTCACGCACAGGCCTGAGGCCCTTGTGGGGGAGAAAATGTAAGGTAAAAAGAGGCCGCCACCCTCTTTTAATTATAAAAAAAAACTACTCGATAGTTCAGATCATCGACATCTAGGACACAAAAATTATTTTTTTAAACATTTACTATTAATTCATCAATAATCTGAATCAGCTAGTATAGTCCTGCCAAAAACCTTGTTTGCATCAGCATTAAAATCAAACAAATTTTGACAGGCTGCTTTTTCCAAACGAATGTTCTTTTATCAATCGGGATTGCGGCAATGTGTTTGTGTTCCTCTAATAAAGAAAGACCTTTAACATGAGTTATAATATGATCTACGCTTACACTAAAGATTATTTAGACTTCCCCAGGACATCCCACTAAAGCTAAAAAAAAAACAGGTAAAATGGTCAAAAAGTCACTAACTATGAGGACGTAACCCTAGAGCTTTATTGTTCTGCGTTAATTAATAAAATGAATATTAAGATGTTTCCAGACTGTTTGAATACCCGTTACAGTATAAGTAAGGTAAAGAAAGTTCGGATTAAATCGGAAATGACCTACACAAGGATGTGCCATTGTTGAGGCGTTACCCAGGGCCTAGTGACCGAGACCCGCTGCCCTCTCACCTCTGACCTCTGCTGACCGGTGGGGTGACCTGCGGGCCTCTCGCAGTATCCTGGTCAGGGGCTGTCTACTAGTCGGTGGCTCGATCTAATATATTTCATAAATACGTTTTTTAAGAGGGTGGCGGTTTCTTTTTACCTCGGATTTGCCTCCCCTCTCTCACTTAAGTCTCAGGCCTGTGCGTGGAAGTTTAACAACCAAAGAGTTTACCCCTCTCATTTTTATTTCAAATCTTATCCAGTTTTATCCAGGATTATTAAAAATGTTTATAGGAAAAATAATATTCTATTCCAAATTTATGATACAGTTCGACTCCATTAAAATATACATTGGATCAATGGGAGAATGTGGCTATAATAACTCCCAATTAAATGCAGAAAAATTAGATATAGGGTGTCTAGCTTCTACTGTTCAAACTTTTTTCAGGTTATTCAGCAGGTAAAAGCAAACTAAAACTGCTATTACGGATATGGTCTATCTAGCTCTAGTTTCCATCTGTTGGCCTGAGCGTATTTTTCAAATAATCCGTTATGACTTTAAGGCCTATGTCACACTGGGGCATTATGGTGGAGCCACCACGTGGTATCATTGCTTCATATGGAGCATGACACACTAGGCGTTGGTAGCGCCACCAACGCTCCACCAAAAGTGTGGTGGCCGAAGGCCCCGATTTTCTGAGCCACCAGCTGGTGGCGCCACCACGTCGTCACATTGTTTCTTATCGGACATGACATACTCAGCTTCCAGATACGCCACCACTCCAGTCGACTGCTATTTCAGTCGTTGTGTTCAGTACGGAAAATATGCAAATGGAACGCGGCTTCGATACAAAACGTTTATTTTGGAAATTCAAAATAGGCTATGCATGGGATATGACTAGCGGCGTGTATTCAGACAGAGACGAAAAGAAGAAGGCTTGGATGGAGCTCAAAAGCTCATCAAAGCCACACTCATTCTTGCATTACTAAAATAATTTGTCTGGGTCATTTCTAAGATCGACACGATGTGTGAAAAACATCCCTCCAGCACTCCGGTCATGCGGTCAATGACAAAAGGATGCATCCAAAATCTACGACGTAGGTACACGTCGTTTTCGAGTCATCAGAAATACGAACGCCAAAGCACATGCCTCTTCAACATCCATGACTGCTCTGCTCTCACGGTGAGCGCTACATTGGTGGCGGTTTTGGTGGCTGTACTGGTGGCCTGTCGTAAATATAGAGCCACCAGAGTAGCGCCACCAGTGACCAAGGTGGCCCAATGTGACACAGGCCTAAAACCACTTGAGGTACCAAATTAAAAACCCGGTGCATATATGTTGACTAGAACATATTTTGTATGGAGTATCGAGTTCCTATATTTTACCATTTCAAAATGACAGCTGGTTTTAATTTTCTAAGATGAATTTACAAAAGATGCAAAATTTAATTTACTTTTAAGAAATGTTCAGTTAAAATATGAAAAAATGCTAGGATTTGCTAAAAACTGCTGATTTAGGCTATCTTAATAAAATTATTTGTGTAATAAACTTAATAAAACATTACATAAAAATAATTCATTTTTGCATCCTTAAAGCTTGTTCACAATTATTGGTAACTTCATCAGTTTTTTTTAGAAATTCATCTTTGATAATTATAAATGGTTGCGATTTTTAAGTTATACAAAGTAAAAACCTTAAACTCCACACTAAAATAGGTCATATCAGTCATCATCTATGCACCAAGTTTCAATTTGCTACCTGAAGTCCCTGTAAATCCATTGCAGGGTGTCTGCAGGGTGTAGGGAATTTGGGAAAAGTCGGGAAAAGTAATAAAATTAAACCTTTGGTCAGGAAAGTCAATACTGGTGATAAAACGAAACGAAATAGCCGTTGTCGTTCGTCATCGTGACCGGAAAATCTCTCGATGGAATCGCAACAAACAAATATTTCAGTAATATCGCGGCCAGAAAATCGGCCGGCAAATCTCTCGGTCCTATGGCGGTCGGAAAATCTCTTGCTGGTTTCGCGGCCGGTATATCTTTCGGTAGCATCGCTGCCGGAAAATCTTTTCATATTATATTATTATTCATATTACGCGGTCGTATTATATGGCTAGAAAATCGCTTGCTCATTTCGCGGCCAGAGGAAAATCTGTTGTTTATACTGCAGCTGGCTAATCTCTCGGTCGCATTGTGGCTGGAAATTCGCTTACTATTTTCGTGTCCGTTACATCTTTCGGTAGCATTGCGGCTGTCTAATCGCGGTCCTTTATACCAGGGCTCAGGGCTACTAATATATCTATGTCAGTAGCCCAGCGTTTATACTACGGCCGGCAAATCTTTTGGTCATATTGCGACCGGAATATCGCTCAATATTTCCTCGGCCAGCAAATCTCTTGGTCGCATTGCGGCCAGTAAATCTTTTGGAAATTTCGTTACGTTAAGGTCACATTGAGGACGTAAAGTAATATTGAATTTTACGAAGATTGGCTCCGTCACGAAAGATTTCGCGTTTCTACCTGCTATTCCATAAGGCTAATGTTAACTTACATGTTCCGTCCCGCCTTAACTGCTCATCCAAAATCCTTGATCTATGGCTCATTTGAAAGAGAAAAAAACTATCTAGCGACATGAAGTGAGCAGAATTTTGATGTCGCTCTTCTAAAAAATTAAATAAAATCCTGAAAATCGCAATTTTGTGATTTTGTTACAGCCAAACTAACGGTAATATCAAAATTCTGCTCACTTATGTCGCTAAATAATTTTTTCTCTTTCAAATAAGCCATAGATCAACAATTTTGGATGACCGGTTGAGGCTGGACATAACTTGAAAGTTAACATTGGTCTTATGGGAGAAGCAGGTAGTCGCGCGGGACTGGAGCCTCCTCTTAAATGAGGGAGCATTGGCGATTTCACTGATCGGATTTTTTTAATAGTCGAGGAAGATCAGAAAAAAGTTGGAAATTTCATATGTGAAATTTGGTAAGCACTCTACTTTGAGCTTGCAAATACCTCGGTCATATTATGGCAAACAAAGCTCTTGTTGGTCATATAGAGGACGTGTCGGATCTGCAGTGGCCGTCACATCTGTCGGTTTAATTCCATGTGGAAAATTTCGATCGTACTTTGAGACAAATGCCTCGATTACTCGTAGTCGACCGATTTTAGTTGTATTACGAGACAAAAACATACTTAATATTTGCAGCGATCGGAAAATTTATTGCAATCATTTTGTGGTAGTAAAATTTCACGGCTATATCTTGGCCGATAATCTCAATTGGATCAGGGCGGACGTTCTCCGCGGTCGTCACATCTCTCGGTGGAGTCGCAACCGCATTCTCTCGGAAATTTCGCGGCTGTCATTTGGCAAAGCTTTTTCATCAAAACTCAACATTTAATACATTTTCAAGGAGTGGGTTGAAATTGAGGAATAGAGCAGAGGTCTGAAAATCTTGCACCCCTCCGAATAAAATACTGGAATTAGCCCATGGTAACAAAGAACAAAATAGAATAACAATCGAGAACCAATCAAATCCCCGTTTAGGCCCACAATCCTTACCTCTGAGGACGTCGGCAGGAATCAGCCTCTTGAAGATCTTAGGCCTGTCATCGTCCTTTGCCGCATCCTTGTCCTTGTCCTCTGCCAGCACCAGACAGCAGGCCAGCAGCACGGCGAACCCACAGTTCAGCACCTGCATTCTGCGACTCTGCAACACACGAAGAGGTACTGAGAGACTGTTGGGTGCCATTGCCCTGTGCCCGGGCACTGCACGGGCCCAGTACAGGCTCGTACATTGCAATAAGATATTTTAGAATTTGTACACAAAAAAGGAGGAACCAAATATTTTTCACTCAGCGCTCATTTAGGTTTAAAACTATTTAGCGATCTCAATCAAAATCTGATATAGAAAAGGTTAATTGAAATCGTTAGGCCTAATTATATTATTTTGTACTTTGAATGAGCCAGTGGCATATAGGATTAATTTGGGGGGGCATCCCAAAAATAACTCCCCGACATATTTAGATATTTTTTTTGGTAAAATGGTCAGTTTCACACTATTTTATTTGGCGTGATTTTAATTTCAAGCAGACGTCTAATCGGCCATTAAGTTTAAGTCAAACTTAAGTGTTAAAATGTTTAAAATAAAATTTATCAAATTTTAAACAATCTGCATTCTGGCATAAAGTATGACAAGTTTGAAGCAACGATAAATTACACACGTTAACCCCATTTGAGCACTGACAAGTTTTGAGGCGGACTTATATAGCCTAAGCCCAACCGACTTAATCCAACGACCATCAAGTGAAACTGAAAACTCCGAACAAATAAATGCACAAGAGACTACATCTTCATTTGTAAGCTATACTGCCTCGCCTTCTAAATAAATCCACCCCCTCTTCAAATCTTTACAATTCCTTCCCTTAAGTTTTACTTAACATAATTATTTCAAATAGTATAAGTGTAAAATGAAATCAACTGCCAGTAAAAAGAGAAAACAAACAGAATGCTGCGGGTAAATGTATAATATTCTACCATCAACTATAGCGACCACCTATGATCGCTACTACTGATGACAACTTGCGGAAATATGGCAGCCCTAAAGCCACTTTCGTGACCCTTCAAAAGTTAGGTTACCGTAAGCTGTTCTATAAAACAGTAGTAAATAAAATTATTTCAATTTGCTACTCTCTAATATTAATGTCAAATCTTTAACAAACTGTCTTTTGTCATTAAAGATATAAATAAATGGGTTAATATTTAAACTACTTAAGTAACTAATTTATGTAGATAAATTTCAAACAAAAACTATTATAAATATTTTTCAGCCAGTAATAATTTACTATGGAAAGTTAGGCTTTGAATTCGTATTTTGTTGTTGAGCCTCCTCACTTTCATCATTACCATGATACTATGTAATGAAGAGTTTACTATCAAACTTAAATGTTTTAAGAAAGTAGATTCTGCTGATTGTAAGACACCATCACTACTATCTCTACTGGCCACACTATTGTCGGTGATGACAACTCGACTTGTCGGATGCATCAGACACCGCATACTGCGAGCATAATGTATACGTGCGTCCCCAAAATGTAATCTCGTAGGGTCATCAGTTCAGTATCCCTACTTTAAAAATTTCTCGCTTCACGGCTTAGTTTTCTCTCAGTCTTCTTTCCATCCTTTTAGTTTCGTTGGGGGGCAGGCCCTCTGGGCCCCCTCTATATATGCCAATAGAATGAGCCATCTCGCCGATATCTGTTTCGTTCATAGTTATCGTTAGTCTAAATAAATGGTATCAGCAAACTGACACATACTTTCTCTCTTAAAGCAAGCAAACCCACAATAAAATAAAATAAATTTACAATTACATACAAAATTTTATCGTAATCGGCATATAGAGTAATAATGAACTTCGTAAAGAGTTGTCACTTCCATGTTAACTCGGTGGTAAGGGAACAGTAGCGCTGTCTGATAAAAGTGCTACGAACTAAAAAATATTGATGCGATATATCGATCGTCGTCGATGCCTTATATCGATCGTCGTCGTCGTCTGCTTTGTTTATATTTTCGTTTTCTTGCTTTGTTTGCTAGACTTTCAATTTTAATGGCTTTACCGATTTGTTTAGATTAAATTGATTAAGTACATTTGCCACTAGTGCAAGTTGTTTCGCGAAATACTGTACTGAGTGATTCATATTGTGCTTAAAGCGATTGATAGAAAATAAATACGTAGATGTTTACACAAAAGCCCTTAATAAAGTTAAAAACTAAATTAATTAATTTTTATTAAGTGCTTTTATGTAAACATCTACGTATTTATTTTCTATCAATCTCTTTAAGCACATTATGAATCACGCAGAACAGTATTTCGCGAAACAACTTGCACTAGTGGCAAACGTACTTTAGGTATTTTCTCACACTCAAATTAATTCCAACTCGTTTTGGTTGTGTACACGTCGTGGCAGAAAATCAGGGGAAACGGAATAGGAAGTTAGCAGATCGTTATCGTGATTTTGATTGGCTGATTCAGTGAAGAAGAAGAAAACCATGTTTTTACAACGACATCTAACTAAAGTGCTTCGAACTAACCCGCTCCAATAAGCTTACCACTTGGCTCCATTTAAGTGTCAGACCGGTGTAATCGGTTAGCTATTAACAGATATGTCGGATTTTGAATATTTACCATAGGGATAACATTAGACAACGTACTGCGTTTACCGCCAAACGAAAATATCAATTATCACTGCAACCAGTTGACGTAGATTAATAATTACTTTTTTCTTCTCCACCCCATCCAACTTCAAGAGACAAGTGATCCAAGTTCTCTCTGAAGCCCATGACTTGTGATAGTTCGTTAATGTGTATTCTTACAGGGATGCCTTAAGAGGGTCCCAATCATTATGCTGCATGAGTGTAATTCGTAGTGCCATCACCTCTGTGCTTGGGGATGCCTTTAAAGGGTCCCATTTGGCATTGCTTGTGCATGTTCATTACTCATTGCTTGTGCATGTTCTTCAGTTTATAGTGCTATTGAAATTCTTGGGGATGCCTTTAAAGGGTCCCGTTTTGTTGTTCATTCATGTAATCTCGGTGAAGTGCCATTGCTATAATACCTTTGCAATGTCTTTGCAAGGTTCTGTATGTTGATTGTTTTTTTACACTTATCAATTTTGCATTGGCGATTCATCCTGAATTGTCTTGTTCCGTGTAACTGTACACGTTAGG
This sequence comes from Flexamia atlantica, assembly GCA_035578135.1. Classification (NCBI taxonomy): domain Eukaryota; kingdom Metazoa; phylum Arthropoda; class Insecta; order Hemiptera; family Cicadellidae; genus Flexamia; species Flexamia atlantica. The sequence continues at coordinate 10,960,725 of JAQJVK010000007.1, read as the reverse complement.
GTAGTTACCTACATAGTTAGGTTTGATTGTGTTTTTTTTTCAGCAAATCTCGGGTTCTGTATATATTTGCATGTTGTAACTTATTAAATAATGCATGTTAACTTATTACTATACATATTTAGAGTATTTATTCATTGTTATTATATTAATTTGTTATTGTTTTTTTAGTTCAGTAATTTAATGCAACACATCTCTCTTGTAACTGATATCACTACTGTTGATGTAGAAATACATATTATGAATTATTGTATAATGGTTGTCCTTTGAAAATAAATAAATAAATAAATTCAATACTGGATTATTTATTTTTTCAAACCAAATTTAATGGTTTCAAGTAAATTTTCGTCATACTGCTGCGAAAACGACTGCTTTCAATACATGCGATGCGTGGCGAAAGTAGCTTTTTTCCACCCTTGGGAGGGAAAGAGTCAACTGACATTGAGGACGTCAGCTGTTCGTTTATGATGCATTAAAACTGCAAACGTGTGTAAGTCAGCGGCGATGGTGACCTATCGATTGCATTGAGAGTGGTTATCGATTATTATTATCAATTGCATTTCATTGTTGCATTGTTGTCGGTTTACTTAATTTTTGCAACTCGCTCATTCCACCAATCGATTATTAAATACGTTCAATACATCGATAGTTGTTCATTTTTGTCAGTCTAACCTAACACAAATGAAACAGACAATCAGCTGATTGTTTTAAATAGTAAGAACAAGATGGACGCATCTTTGAGAGATATCTTTTAAGGTAATAGATTGGTTTTCTTAAGTAGTTAGCGCGTTGTATTGAGCGATATGACGAAACATATAGTTCATTACACGGGTCAAGAGGCTGAATAAATATTTAATTTTGCCTCAATGAGAAGATAAGCTGAGCGATAACGATGTTAGCGGTAAGTCTGACTCATGATACGAAGCAGAAGATTAAAACATTCATTGTTGCGATCGATAGTACACAGCTTTCGATATATCAATCGTTATCATCAGCTGACATAACATCAAAACAATTGACAGATAATCAGCTGATTTTAAAATGCAAGAACAAAATGGAAACAACTCTTTCGTCAGTAAAACCTTTCTTTTTTTTAAATAGTTAGTTCAATATTTTATGCAGTATGACGAAATATATAGTTCATATCATGGGTCTAAATTGGCTTTTCATTACTCGCTCAAATTACGACCGAGCCGCTAGGCGAGCTTGAGCTCGTGTAAACCTTGAGCTCGTACGAAAAGCGTCACTTTCACCCCTTGTAATGAAATATACTATTTCTTTCGAAGTTACAGATTTTATGGAGAAAACAATATACTAAGTATAGGGAGAGGGGGGAGAAAGTAAAAGAGAAGCTATATCAAAAGAAAACTTTAAATTGCCTATTTTTAACTTTTAATTGCCTTTTTTCCTCTATAGGGAAGAAGATGTTACCGTTGATCTCATGGTAACTCCTAAGACCGAGACCATAATAACTTTTCGTTTTAGGGCCCCCAGGTTTCAGGTAAATGTCGAGTAAAGGTGGCAGGATCTAGGCCGCCTCGAAGGCTGCCTCAAGGTCGTGTAACGGTAATGCTGCAGTACCCGATGTCCTTTGTTGCATGTGACTATAGATGGTATTGGCAGTCCGAAACTGGGACTCGAAACATCGTCATCGTAGTTGTTAGACTCTAGCGACAATTACGTTTCTCTGATTTGTCTAACCAAATTTTTACAAATAGATATAGCTTGTCTTCTCATTCAACGCCTTAAAATCTGTTTTTTTTTCTATCGCTAAAAAGAAATTATTCACAGAGGTAAAATTACCGGATCCTAAATGAGTTTCTCGCTAGGAAACCGCAAGATTTCACATTACGAATAGCCACAGAGAAGAAGTATTTAAATGGATGTTCTGTTACCCCAAAGTATTATTTACAGTTAAATCCAGTTACGGTTTCAGTTAAGTTACTAGTTACTATGTTATATCCAGTTACTAGTTACAGTTAAGTTAAATTAGGAGAGGACAGCGACGGTGCTGCTCTCTTACGGAGTTAATGGTAAACTAAAGTTCTCGACACACGCTGGGGAGCGCTCGACACACTCTGAGCGCTACATTAGAAGATACCTCTGTTTGATTCTCCTCTGTGGTGTAGCTTCTTTTGCATTTTAATGCAGCTTCTTTTTTTAACTTCGATCATTGTCACTGTAGAAAGGTGATAAACGAAGCAGAGACCATATAAAAAGGACCAGAGACACTCGACTGAAATAAAATATTCAATTTTTCTCGCACATTTATAACCTCCAGAAGAATTATGTCGGTCGGTCGGAACTGGGGCATTCGGGTCCGTACAGGGCGAGGGGACGAGCCGCACTGTTACGCCACAGACAACCTCGAGTTGACGTCTATAAGCGTAAAACAAGATCGTGAACTAACCTTTAGGAAGAGTGATCGCCGCGAAGGAGTGGGGGGGCGGGGGGCAGGGAAGCGGCAGTTCTGTGAAAGCTAGGGAAAGCGAGAGCGTAGTTGCATATGTTACGCAATGTTCAAGTGTCCACACAGACCGGTCGTGGATCCTTGGACCTTCCCTACGAACATAATCTGTATCACCGATTATATCTTCGTTATCTATATATATAAAAGGAGAAGGGGTTTTCTAACGGACAACAAATCTCCAAAACTGTAAGACCTAAAGAGTTGAAATTTGGCACATGTGCTCTCCTTGGGTCTTAGATGCACACTAAGAAACGGTTTTACAAAATTCCCAAAGGGTTCCGCCCTATGGTACTTCAAAGTTTTAATGTTAAATTATAGGGAAGGACATAAGGTTGTCATGGCAACCTTAAAAAGTATGACAAATTAAATCCCAAAAAGAGACAGAGGAAGTTTTTATGATTTTCCACGGGTGAAACCGTGTTGATCAGCTAGTCTAGATATAAAAATTAAATTATAAAGGTGCTGCTATACATATACGTCACGTCACGTCCACATACGGCGATTACGGAGGGGTACTATTTGCATTCGCACGGTATAGCCCTACGCAACGTCCTCCATTCGCATCCGTACATCAGGACGCGACATCCAAAGTCACGGGGAAATGCGAATTAAATAAGTACCTCTGGCGTAAATAAGTATATAAATAACAGATAATTTATATATATATATAAATTTTTTTTGATCGCATATGTAGTAAAATACACTGTCTAAACTTAAGGTTTGTTATTAGGCCTGCATTACACTATCAAATATTTTGTAAAAGATCTTTTATAAAAGATTTCGTTTCACCAATCAAAGTTGAAGTCAGCTGATTTCCAAAACAAAAACAAATTTTGATTGGTCAAATAAATCTGTTATAAAAGATCTTTTATAAAATATTTGATGGTGTAATGCGGGCCTTACTGTAACGTTTGCTATCAACACCCTTATATTCGTAACCCTTTTATTTTAAAGGTGATACATCTTACTGGCATTAATTAGAAATTATAAGCTATATGCATCACGAAATAATAATTATTAATGTAATTAACTTTGAACGCCAAAAACAATTTTTTGGACAGTTTTCTGAATAAAACCTTCTATTTTCTAACAGCCGAACGGCCGAATGGACGATGGCAGAGGCTATACATAGACGTCACGTCCCCATTCGACCGATTCGGCCGTGTATTCGATTCCGGCCGTGACGTGTATGTATAGCCGGTTCCATTTGATTACACAGGTTTCATTCACTTTGAAAATGGACGTGACGTGACGTGTATGTATAGCAGCACCCTTAAGTTAATTTCCCCAATTAAATTGATTGGGAAATCTACTTAAAGGACTTTTTAGAATTGCCGCCATCGAGGAAGTAAGGGTGTTCTATCCGAAGGCGACTGTCGCCTCAGGTTGTGAAACGAGCTTTCCAGTTGTCTGAGCAGTAGTGAAAATAATTCATGCTGTGATACGTCTCGATGATTTTAAGGATGGATCACAACTTTGATATTCTTGATACAGTAGAAATAATTATTGATCCACTCTTGAAATGCACCGTACAGTTATTGATCCGCTCTTGAAAAGCACTGTAAATTATTGGTCCCTCTTGAAATGCACTGTACAATTCCCACATGGTTTTTATCCAAGGGCAACACGCTTATTAAATGATTTGAATGAAATAAAGAATAGCTAGTTATTTGTGCATTAAAGGACTAATATGTTATTGCAGCCATCTTTAATAGCTGATATTGCACTGAGAAAAATCGCATTGCGCAAAACCAGAGTTTTTACCGAAAGTCCAGAATAAGTACTTGCGGTACATAAATGAGGACTTTGCTCATGAACTATGGTGTTGTTACTGGACCTGGCTCAAAATCTGAGCGGAGTAAAGGCTATACAGTCGCAGGACTCGCAGGACTTTTCGATATTTTACTCTGCAATTATGCTTAAGAGTGTTCACCACCTACGGCAGTTTTAGTTTTTCTGCGACACTGGCGGCGACTTTTAGAACTGCGGCTCCATAAGAGCTCAAGTTAAATTTGTGATCTTTTCGCCGCGCAAGGCGGCGCAGGGGTAAATACAGTGTCATTTAGTGTCTCCAATTCTTAAAATAAAATTATCTGGATATACCATTGTAAGGATCAAGAGTTGTAGAGTGTTATTGCTTCTCCAAAATCGTTTCTGATCACTTCTTAAAAAGATACATAGCATTAAAGTTGGTCAATTTCAACGCAATGTATCTTCAGATTACATAAACATGAACGTTTTTTTGGTTTTGCAATAAACATTCTATAACTCTTTACCTTTGAAATGGTATATTAGATTACACTTTATTTTCAAAATGTATGCTGTAAATGACACCGCGTGGAGCGTGTATTAGGTATATTTTGGCGTATGTAGAGAACCCTCTTAAATTCGGTCACTCTACAGTTCGAACTTAGACCACCGTTAAGCCTCTAAAATCCGAATCAGGCCTAAGCACAAAAAAAACCTGTTGAATCATGTACCAATACGCAATTCTTTACTCAAAATCCTCTGGCGAGTTTTCTATGTACAAAGTTGATCGTGCTTATAAACAGACCAACCTCCATGATTGTAATTTCATTCGCAATAAGCTCTATAATTCACGCCCTAGAAATTGCAAACTTCCTATGATTCTAAATAAATTGGCTGACCCCTAAATTTCGAATAAATGGGGTTCTACTGTATTACGAGAGTAAAGTGAATTGTCTCCTGTTTTCATGTCGTTAGCCACCGAATCCCTTATATCAGTTATACAAAATGGTTTAAATACCTTTGACGTCAAGTGACCCAAAGTAGTCAGAATGTGAAACCTAGCCACTAGTTAGCCGATGTTGCACTTTACTCTCGAATTGCCAATTCAAATATTTATTTCTCCTAGAAACAGCTAAACATAACGTTCAATTAATTGTAAATACTGATAAACTTCTAGGACGAGTACATATAACAGATACTGGCCTGTACCATGACCTCATGAGATGTAAGTACCTCGCTCGCGATCGGTACCCAGGGAACCGTAGGAGATGTAAGTACCACAACTAGTAAAACGCTCGCGATCGGTACCCAGAGAACCGCAAGAGAAGTAAGTACCACAACTAGCAAAACACTCGCGATCGGTACCCAGGGACCGCAGGAGATGTTAGTACCACAACTAGTATAACGCTCGCGATCGGTACCCAGGAGTCACCCGATCATACGTTACATAACCGGAAAAAACCTCCACTCGTCAATAAATAAAGTAAGTTGCTTTCTCTCACTTTCGTTTGCAGGCCACTCCGTCTACGCTCGCTTTCAGCGCTGAGTCACAGCCGGGGCACGTCGTAGTCCTTTCTCTCGGGATCGTGTGCCCCTTGGGTGACAGAAAAGAAAGGGCATGACATAGGGAAAGGGAACATTGCATGGGCACAAGTTAATCGAACTCTTACCCACACGGTCAAGAAATCAGTGGTAAAGGCAATTGTGCTCAGGTACAATAATCGGCTACCCGATCGTGTCAAGAAAAGAAATTTAAAATATGTGCTCACCAGACTTTATAATTGCATATTTTTACTCGAGAATAATTCGTGGGTGCAGAAAGCTTCTAAGGAAGTAGTAGTAGAGTATAGGCCTTCATTTGGGAACGTCGCGTCGGCTATACGCATGGTTTTAAATTGTCCTCATTCAAAGCTCTGAAAAACAAAGGAGATCGAGAAAAGTCCTTGGGCTTGATAATGTCATAGTGACTTCTCTTTCATGTCCTAGAGCCCTCGGAAATGATGCAATAGTTTTGCGACTAGGTGCAGCCGTCTCCAGCCCACTGCTCTTCCAAATGATGCAATAGTTCTGCGACAAGGTGCAGCCGTCTCCACCCCACTGCTCTTCCAAATGATGCGGTAGTGTTGCGACTAGGTGCAGCCGTCTCCAGCCCACTGCTCTTCCAAATGATGCGGTAGTGTTGCGACTAGGTGCAGCCATCTCCAGCCCACTGCTCTTCCAAATGATGCGGTAGTGTTGCGACTAGGTGCAGCCGTCTCCAGCCCACTGCTCTTCCAAATGATGCGGTTGTGTTGCGACTAGGTGCAGCCGTCTCCAGCCCACTGCTCTTCCAAATGATGCGGTAGTGTTGCGACAAGGTGCAGCCGTCTCCAGCCCACTGCACTTCCAAATGATGCGGTAGTGTTGCGACAAGGTGCAGCCGTCTCCAGCCCACTGCTCTTCCAAATGATGCGGTAGTGTTGCGACAAGGTGCAGCCGTCTCCAGCCCACTGCTCTTCCAAATGATGCGGTAGTGTTGCGACTAGGTGCAGCCGTCTCCAGCCCACTGCTCTTCCAAATGATGCAATAGTTCTGCGACAAGGTGCAGCCGTCTCCAGCCCACTGCTCTTTAAATGATGCGGTAGTGTTGCGACTAGGTGCAGCCATCTCCAGCCCACTGCTCTTCCAAATGATGCGGTAGTGTTGCGACAAGGTGCAGCCGTCTCCAGCCCACTGCTCTTCCAAATGATGCAATAGTTCTGTGACAAGGTGCAGCCGTCTCCAGCCCACTGCTCTTCCAAATGATGCAATAGTTCTGCAAAAAGGTGCAGCTGTCTCCAGCCCACTGCTCTTCCAAATGATGCAATAGTTCTGCGACAAGGTGCAGCCGTCTCCAGCCCACTGCTCTTCCAAATGATGCGGTAGTGTTGCGACCAGGTGCAGCCGTCTCCAGCCGACTGCTCCTCCAAATGATGCGGTAGTGTTGCGACAAGGTGCAGCCGTCTCCAGCCCACTGCTCTTCCAAATGATGCGGTAGTGTTGCGACAAGGTGTAGCCGTCTCCAGCCCACTGCTCTTCCAAATGATGCGGTAGTGTTGCGACTAGGTGCAGCCATCTCCAGCCCACTGCTCCTCCAAATGATGCGGTAGTGTTGCGACAAGGTGCAGCCGTCTCTAGCCCACTTCTCTTCCAAATGATGCAATAGTTCTGCGACAAGGTGCAGCCGACTCCAGCCTGCTGCTCTTCCAAATGATGCGGTAGTGTTGCGACAAGGTGCAGCCGTCTCCAGCCCACTGCTCTTCCAAATGATGCAATAGTTCTGCGACAAGGTGCAGCCGTCTCCAGCCCACTGCTCTTCCAAATGATGCAATAGTTCTACGACTAGGTGCAGCCGTCTCCAGTCCACTGCATTTTCAAATGATGCGGTAGTTCTGCGACAAGATGCAGCCGTCTCCAGCCCAATGCTCTTCCAAATGATGCGGTAGTGTTGCGACTATGTCCAGCCGTCTCCAGCCCACTGCACTTCCTAATGATGCGGTATTGTTGCGACAAGGTGCAGCCGTTTCCAGCCCATTGCTCTTCCAAATGATGCAATAGTTCTGCGACTAGGTGCAGCCGTCTCTAGCCCACTGCTCTTCCAAATGATGCAATAGTTCTGCGACTAGGTGCAGCCATCTCCAGCCCACTGCTCTTCCAAATGATGCGGGAGTATTGCGACTACGTGCAGTCGTCTCCAGCCCACTGCTCTTCCAAATGATGCGGTAGTGTTGCGACAAGGTGCAGCGGTCTCCAGCCCACTGCTCTTCCAAATGATGCGGTATTGTTGCGACAAGGTGTAGCCGTCTCCAGCCCACTGCTCTTCCAAATGATGCGGTAGTGTTGCGACAAGGTGCAGCCATCTCCAGCCCACTGCACTTCCAAATGATGCGGTAGTGTTGCGACAAGGTGCAGCTGTCTCCAGCCCACTGCTCATCCAAATGATGCAATAGTTCTGCGACAAGGTGCGGTATTGTTGCGACAAGGTGCAGCCGTTTCCAGCCCATTGCTCTTCCAAATGATGCAATAGTTCTGCGACTAGGTGCAGCCGTCTCTAGCCCACTGCTCTTCCAAATGATGCAATAGTTCTGCGACTAGGTGCAGCCATCTCCAGCCCACTGCTCTTCCAAATGAGGCGGGAGTATTGCGACTACGTGCAGTCGTCTCCAGCCCACTGCTCTTCCAAATGATGCGGTAGTGTTGCGACAAGGTGCAGCGGTCTCCAGCCCACTGCTCTTCCAAATGATGCGGTATTGTTGCGACAAGGTGTAGCCGTCTCCAGCCCACTGCTCTTCCAAATGATGCGGTAGTGTTGCGACAAGGTGCAGCCATCTCCAGCCCACTGCACTTCCAAATGATGCGGTAGTGTTGCGACAAGGTGCAGCCGTCTCCAGCCCACTGCTCTTCCAAATGATGCAATAGTTCTGCGACAAGGTGCGGTATTGTTGCGACAAGGTGCAGCCGTTTCCAGCCCATTGCTCTTCCAAATGATGCAATAGTTCTGCGACTAGGTGCAGCCGTCTCTAGCCCACTGCTCTTCCAAATGATGCAATAGTTCTGCGACTAGGTGCAGCCATCTCCAGCCCACTGCTCTTCCAAATGAGGCGGGAGTATTGCGACTACGTGCAGTCGTCTCCAGCCCACTGCTCTTCCAAATGATGCGGTAGTGTTGCGACAAGGTGCAGCGGTCTCCAGCCCACTGCTCTTCCAAATGATGCGGTATTGTTGCGACAAGGTGTAGCCGTCTCCAGCCCACTGCTCTTCCAAATGATGCGGTAGTGTTGCGACAAGTTGCAGCCATCTCCAGCCCACTGCACTTCCAAATGATGCGGTAGTGTTGCGACTAGGTGCAGCCATATCCAGCCCACTGCTCTTCCAAATGATGCGGTAGTGTTGCGACAAGGTGCAGCCGTCTCCAGCCCACTGCTCTTCCAAATGATGCAATAGTTCTGCGACAAGGTGCAGCCGACTCCAGCCCGCTGCTCTTCCAAATGATGCGGTAGTGTTGCGACAAGGTGCAGCCGTCTCCAGCCCACTGCTCTTCCAAATGATGCAATAGTTTTGCGACAATGTGCAGCCGTCTCCAGCCCACTGCTCTTCCAAATGATGCAGTAGTGTTGCGACTAGGTGCAGCCATCTCCAGCCCACTTCTCTTCCAAATTATGCAATAGTTTTGCGACTAGGTGCAGCCGTCTCCAGCCCACTGCACTTCCAAATGATGCGGTAGTGTTGCGACAAGGTGCAGCCGTCTCCAGCCCATTGCTCTTCCAAATGATGCAATAGGTCTGCGACTAGGTGCAGCCGTCTCTAGCCCACTGCTCTTCCAAATGATGCAACAGTTCTGCGACTAGGTGCAGCCATCTCCAGCCCACTGCTCTTCCAAATGATGCGGGAGTATTGCGACTACGTGCAGCCGTCTCCAGCACACTGCTCTTCCAAATGATGCGGTAGTGTTGCGACAAGGTGCAGCCCTCTCCAGCCCACTGCTCTTCCAAATGATGCGGTATTGTTGCGACAAGGTGTAGCCATCTCCAGCCCACTTCTCTTCCAAATGATGCGGTACTGTTGCGACTAGGTGCAGCCATCTCCAGCCCACTGCTCTTCCAAATGATGCGGTAGTGTTGCGACAAGGTACAGCCGTCTCCAGCCCACTGCTCTTCCAAATGATGCGGTAGTGTTGCGACAAGGTACAGCCGTCTCCAGCCCACTGCTCTTCCAAATGATGCGGTAGTGTTGCTACAAGGTGCAGCCGTCTCCAGCCCACTGCTCTTCCAAATATTGCGGTAGTGTTGCGACTAGGTGCAGCCGTCTCCAGTCCACTGCATTTTCAAATGATGCGGTAGTTCTGCGACAAGATGCAGCCGTCTCCAGCCCACTGCTCTTCCAAATGATGCGGTAGTGTTGCGACAAGGAGCAGCCGTCTCCAGCCCACTGCTCTTCCAAATGATGCAGTAGTGTTGCGACTAGGTGCAGCCATCTCCAGCCCACTGCTCTTCCAAATGATGTGGTAGTGTTGCGACTAGGTGGAGCCATCTCCAGCCCACTGCTCTTCCAAATGTTGCAATAGTTCTACGAGTAGGTGCAGCCGTCTCCAGTCCACTGCATTTTCAAATGATGCGGTAGTTCTGCGACAAGATGCAGCCGTCTCCAGCCCACTGCTCTTCCAAATGATGCGGTAGTGTTTCGACAAGGTGCAGCCGTCTCCAGCCCACTGCTCTTCCAAATGATGCGGTAGTGTTGCGACAAGGTGCAGCCGTCTCCAGCCCACTGCACTTCCAAATGATGCACTAGTTCTGCGACAAGGTGCAGCCGTCTCCAGCCCACTGCTCTTCCAAATGATGCGGTAGTATTGCGACAAGGTGCAGCCGTCTCCAGCCCACCGCTCCTCCAAATGATGCGGTAGTGTTGCGACAAGGTGCAGCCGTCTCCAGCCCACTGCTCTTCCAAATGATGCGGTAGTATTGCGACTAGGTGCAGCCGTCTCCAGCCCACTGCTCTTCCAAATGATGCGGTAGTGTTGCGATTAGGTGCAGCCGTCTTCAGCCCACAGCTCTTCTAAATGATGCAATAGTTCTGCGACTAGGTGCAGCCGTCTCCAGCCCACTGCTCTTCCAAATGATGCGGTAGTGTTGCGGCAAGGTGCAGCCGATGTACGGTGCCGATGCCGGTTATTGTTTACCGACGGTTTTATAGAACCAAGAGTATTATTCTACTCTCTTCCTTCATTCATAATTTTCTTAAAATACGCCTTCTCTTATATAGCAATGACTTCCAAATAAGTAACATGGTAATATAAAGTGACCTTAAAGTGATACATTTGTCAAATCAAAACCAACGTTGCTTTAATGGAAATCCGGAGCATAACTATTCAAGTTTAACACCAGAAGAAAACTAGCAGTGAAGTTTGATTATAATCGACAATCAGTACAGATGTAAAATCGACATTAATTTAGTTTGAAAAAGACTTTGTCCTAGGAGTAATTACTTATAAACAGGGGTGCCCACAGAGGGGGTCATGACGCAAACTGCGTCATTGAAATTTCTGGGGGGGGGGTGAAAAATAGTACTTTTTTGCCAGCCTGGGGGGCATCATAAAACAATTAAAAAACGTAAAATTAAGAAATTAAATTTCAGTATTAAATTAAAATCCATATTTCTAGAACTATGGATATATGCGTATAAACGTAGTGTGGGCTCTAGGCAGTGACAATTTAAGTTTGGCAACGTTGAGCTAGTGGTTGCTATGGTAACGAGACTCGCGCGGTGGCGCGATGTTCTCGTAGTTCGGAGAATTTCGGCGCATGCGTTCACTCCCACACCTTCGATCTTGTGTCAGTTGCAGTTGTCACTGTCTGGTTAGTTCTTGCTATCCGATACACCTGACACCTGCATGTTTTGTAACTTTCGAGTATCATAGATGTTTTAAAATATTTTGTGGTTTATGTCTACTGTATTTTATTGTAAGATGTAATCACGGTGAAGTGCATCGGGCTTTATCACAATATATTTGTATTTTGCTTATAGTTTAGTTATTTAAAATGCCTAAAAAACAAAAACTATTAAAATGTAAGTGTTTGGAACCTATGTGTAACGCTAAAGTGCGCCACAATAAGTGGACAGAGCACTGCAGAAAGAAACATATGTACAAAACTAAGAATGGCTTGAATATAAATTTTTAAATAATCGAGGAAAAGGAAATGGGCGAGTCCGCTTGAAAACCCTTGATAGGAAAAGTGATAAAGAATAATATATACATATATAGTGAACATCGTTTGTTAACAATAAACCAATGTTTATGTACACAATGAATTTATCTTCCGAATCCTAATATCTCGGATGTGGGGAGGGGGTTGGTCGCAGTTAAGGGGGGGGGGGTAGTCATTGGCCCAGGGGGGGATGAGTCATTGCCCCAGGGGGGGTGGGCACCTCTGCTTATAAAAAGGTTCTTTGATTGTCCTGTTTTTATCTCCTCTCCATGTAGAGGTGCATGTCCTACAAGTACTACAAGTGGAAGAAAGACCTCGAATAAATGCAAAACTTGCGAAACTCCATCAGCAATCCTTTATGCCTCACGGACCAGAACAGCCGACGACATTGTCTCCGGTGTCTGCACCCACAGCCGCTTATCCGGTTCACACCGCTCGGCTGTCACAGTGGCCTCTAAGGCAGGGCGCATTGCCACAGCCATACCCCGCTTATCCGGATCACAGCGGCTGTCACAGTGGCCTCTAGGGCATGACGCATTGCCACAGCAGTACCCCGCTTATCCGGATCACAGCAGCTGTCACAGTGGCCTCTAGGGCATGACGCATTTCCACAGCAGTACCCCGCTTATCCGGATCACAGCGGCTGTCACAGTGGGCTCTAGGGCAGGATACGCGTCCGGTCCGTGGCCGCTTTGTTCACCCCGTATCTCCGCCTCTGATCCACCAGACATTCCCTGTAATTAACAATTTTCACTTCACAAACCTCAGTCATACCCGGAACCATGGGGAACATTGTTCTAGCAAAGGCCTTTTTAAATTGACCATGAAGACCCCTGTCACGATTCTCTGAGCCCCCATAGTCACAATTAATTATAAAAAAAGTCTCTCTTAAACGAGCTGTACAAACAATTAATGTTGAACTACTGGTTGTAAAGGAACGGAATTCGAGAATTGTGACAGGCCTTTAGTGACAGGCACCCGCCAGGAAACTCACCATTACCTATATGTGACTCTGAGGTGTGTAAGTTCTAGGATTTTCTTCTCTATTACGTTACAACTATTTATTTGTATATTCTACGTTTTCTTACTTCAAAAATCATATCTTCCAATCACTTCCGAAATCGAGGATCTATATTTTATTTATTTTCTAATCGAGACACCCAATTTCTAACTTTTTTCTCACCTCCTGGCCCCACCAACTTTCTCCCCCCTTTAAATAGTTAACCCCCGTAACCAACAACCCCCCCCTCCATCTTCTATCTCTCTGAACACTGCCAAAGATACCTTGTTCTGAGGGTTTGTAAACAGTTATATTAAATTTCTTCTAATGACTTCTCAATATCCAAACCCTCCTTCCCGACCACAAAGGGGCCTGCGAGCCGAAGTCGAGTGATCATGTAAAATTACAATGGATCATACTTCAAAAAATTGTCTTATAAAAAATGAAACAATCTTTACAACTCCAATCTTTCTTTTCGTTTTTTTACAGTCCTTTTTGACATTGAAACTGTCTATCGAGAAAGTTGAAACCATCGAGGTAACTGAATATCGTACTTTCTGAATAAACGTAAGCTGTGTTCTGAATAAACGTTAAGCTGTGTGATAAATTCTTCCTGGACTTCCCGTATTTTAAAATGTTTCGTAATAACAGTAAACACATTACTGGAAATCTTAAGTTATAAGAAATTTTCCTCTCTCTATAAATTCCTGCCACCGAGATTTTTTACGTGGCATTTTAAATCGAGTGATCGAGTTAATCAACTTAAAAGTGCGACTTCATATTTAAATACTGGTACGGTAAAAAAACAAAGTTTTAAATGTTAGTATTTGCAGACTATTAATCTCCGTTTTTATATTTTTGTTCATTGTTGTGTATTTTGTTACGATACCAATCATTAACAACGCTGATTATTTTTTGCTGAAATATGTTCCATCTTAGGTTGAGTATTCAATACTGGAAATCTTTCATCAGATCATAGGAATAATGGTATTTTTGGAAATAATTTCCAACAGCTTTATAGCTTGTTACGACCCAGAGATGCCCACCCCCCTGGGGCAATGACTCATCCCCCCCTGGGCCAATGACAGGGACACCCGAACCGCGCCGGCATTTTGGGTACTTTTGAAAGCACCGAACAGCGCCGGTCATTAAAGAGAATTAGGAAGGGTCGCCTCGCCACCCGGTCAGGTAGTCGCTACGGGACTGGGGAAAAGAGAATTATTTTTGTCCCTGCTTCCAGTCTGTGACTGCTGCGCTGCTTTCTTATAACCAACTGCCACCAATATAAGGAGTTACTGGTTGATAAACTACCGCTTTGTTGGCCTTTAAAAAACTATCAACGTTTTAAATGCGTCATTGGTGTTTAAACTTGAGAACTCAAAAAGGAAGCATAAAATTAAAACGAACAATATTTCCACTTACAGAAATTTTCTAAGATGAATTTTTAATGTTTTTTTCGAAACCTAATATAACCGCTTTGTTGGCCTTGAAAAAACTATTAACGTTTTAAACGCGTCGTTGGTGTTTAAGAAAGAAAAAAAAAGATCGTCGTTGGTGCTTAAAGAACTGAGAAAGAGAAAAATGATGTCTATACCGTTCAACTACATAAACGTTTTTCGTCCCATAAAATAATTATTTAATTGCTATAATATATGTAATTTTTCAATATAGACCGAAGGAATTTAAAGATTTTTATTCGATGTAGTTTTTTATTGAAATGTTAATACCAATTTATTTTATTTTGGTAATGTATCTTGTATGGGCCTGTTTAAAAGTACTGTAATACAAATCTTTATTTTTATTGAATATTTGTTTACATGCCATGTTTTACCATGTAAATATTAAGTAGTTGAATGTGGATGGTAAGGTATGACTGATAACTTTTATAAACAAAAGCTGTAATGCTGTGCACATTTATTTTGATCTACATGTTACCCCTAGGAATATAAATGAATAATCAAACAATATTTGATGTTTGAAAATACTCAATAAAATGTTTCACTCGGATCAAATTATTAAATATACCTATTTTTTATGGTTTGAAGGAAAAGTCCTCAATATTCACCTACGCATACATAATTTTATTTTTAGCTTTAATATGTATATATTGATATCTATATAATTATTTCGGTAAGGGTTGTTTTGTGACACTCCTACCTTCAGTTTATACCTAAACAACTATGTATATTACCACATATAACCATATATATTATATACATTTACTAGCAGATACCCGCAGCTTCGCCCGCTGAAAGAATAACAATTTTTATTTTAACCATACGTTATTTGAAATGTGCAGTTTTTACAAATTACCAAACATAATATCAGTTTTTGAGCATTTAATTACACCCCTAAGGTACAGATAATTGATTCCACCCCAGATTGAAATCAGAAAATGATATGTTTCCTTGACTGATTTTTATTTTTTCTTCAAATGGCTGAATTGGCTACCCGTGAAAACGCATTTTAATTTAGCAGTTTCGTCTTCAAAATATAAAGATTTTCTAGTTGGTTCATCATTCTACTTATGAAAATTGGGTTTCTATTAGTTTAAATAGAAAATTGCATTACAACTTCAGGGGTTTTAACCAACAGCATTCATAGCCCCGCGTTCTCGCTCAAATATACTGTCAGACAATTTGACTCATGAGAATATGAAGCAAATAAAATATAACTAATATGTAAATGACAATAGATTTTTCAAGTGGTGGACTCTATACTTAACATTAACCTGAATGTAACATATTTATAAAATTACCAAAAACTACAAAACAATATTTTAAGAGAAGGTGTTGGCCAAAAGTGAGGGAACCTAACTTCCCAAAATGTTTTTAATCACATTAAACACACACGATTGGATTACTCGTTTAGCACATGGAAATAACCTCGTAGTTTGGTACAAATTGTTTATTTTTTAACTTAGCCTAAATCGCCCTCGGCCAGCAAGAAAACCCTTCTAACATTTTTAATCCTGAAAACACCGTTCCTAGGATAATCTTTATAAAAACAACGAATGACGGAATGAAATTTCCATGAAGAGTTCCAAGATTTTTGTTAGATTACTTTGGGTGATCCACGAAACGCATGAACAGCCTAAAAGGTATCTGACCAATATGTAGTAGGTGTGTTAGTTTGTTCTGTCAGTAGATCAAATTTATAATTGTCTCTTGAAAATATTCGTTATTTCAATCCATTTCTTTCATTCATTCGTAGCTGTAAAAACTTAAACAGCCACCCGTTCGAATCTTATAATTTACCTCATTTTAGCCTTTTATGAGAAAAATTTTAAAATCCTTCCTTTTTATACCTATCTATAGCCTAAAGAGCAGGGGTGGCTCCAGGACAGTTTCTCGGGGGGGGGCCAAGTATGAGAAAATTAGGTTCATCTTAGTCACCCCCCCCCCAGTGGCGTATACAGGATTCATTTTCAGGGGGGATACACCGGGGGGCCGGGAGTATGGAATACCCCCAAAGGGGGGTCCGGGGAATTTTCTTATATAACAACTGTAAATTCGCATTTTTAGGCAATCTAGAGGCGCAACAACAAACAGAATAACTCACGAAATTTGAGCTAATTTGATCCTGCCCTAGAGGTCACTGTGACAGCCGCTATGATCCGGATAGGTGGAGTACGGCTGTGGCAATGTGTCCTGCCCTAGAGACCACTGTGACAGCCGCTGTGATCCGGATAGGTGGAGTACGGCTGTGGCAATGTGTCCTGCCCTAGAGACCACTGTGACAGCCGCTGTGATCCGGATAGGTGGAGTACGGCTGTGGCAATGTGTCCTGCCCTAGAGACCACTGTGACAGCCGCTGTGATCGGGATAGGTGGAGTACGGCTGTGGCAATGTGTCCTGCCCTAGAGACCACTGTGACAGCCGCTGTGATCCGGATAAGCGGGGTATGGCTGTGGCAATGTGTCCTGCCCTAGAGACCACTGTGACAGCCGCTGTGATCCGGATAAGCGGGGTATGGCTGTGGCAATGCGTCCTGCCCTAGAGACCACTGTGACAGCCGCTGTGATCCGGATAAGCGGGGTATGGCTGTGGCAATGCGTCCTGCCCTAGAGACCACTGTGACAGCCGCTATGATCCGGATAGGTGGAGTACGGCTGTGGCAATGTGTCCTGCCCTAGAGACCACTGTGACAGCCGCTGTGATCCTGATAAGCGGGGTATGGCTGTGGCAATGCGTCCTGCCTTAGAGACCACTGTGACAGCCGCTGTGATCCGGATAAGCGGAGTACGGCTGTGGCAATGTGTCCTGCCCTAGAGGCCACTGTGACAGCCGCTGTGATCCGGATAAGCGGGGTACTGCTGTGGCAATGCGTCATGCCCTAGAGGCCACTGTGACAGCCGCTGTGATCCGGATAAGCGGGGTACGGCTGTGGCAATGTGTCCTGCCCTAGAGGCCACTGTGACAGCTGCTGTGATCCGGATAAGCGGGGTACTGCTGTGGCAATGCGTCATGCCCTAGAGGCCACTGTGACAGCCGCTGTGATCCGGATAAGCGGGGTACGGCTGTGGCAATGCGCCCTGCCTTAGAGACCACTGAGACAGCCGAGCGGTGTGAACCGGATAAGCGGCTGTGGGTGCAGACACCGGAGACAATGTCGTCGGCTGTTCCAGTGGCGTAACTAACACCAATGCAACCAATGCGGCGCATTGGGGCGCAGGCCTTCAGGGGGCGCAGGCTTTAGAGGGGCGCAAACAACTGATATTCTGGAAAACTTTTAGCAAAAAAATATGTTGAAGCAAAACTCACTGTATATAGCTTAGACTCATGCTTTGGTCAATGAAGTAGTTTGCTTTAGAAATGTAGTTAAAGACGATATCAGCATGTATGTACAGCATTCATAATGTTTCTTATATTACCTGAAAGTGTTGCAAGTAGTGAAAGGTCTTTTTTTTCTAAACTAAAAATAATAAAGAACTTCTTAAGTAATTCTATGTCCAATTCTAGACTGTGTGATCTTGGTATTGAAAATGAAAGAGCTCAGTCTTTAGATGTAGGAAAGTTAAAAAGACGGTTCCTAGAAACAAAGATCCGTAGGGGCTTTGTCAGAGAATAGGAATTCATCTACAGTGTTGTCACTATGAGCTGTAGGCTGCTCTTTGGCTGTAAGAATAACGCATCATCTTGTAAAATTAATCAAATTTTGAGAAACGGAACATGAACATTATATTGTAGCTTGTGGTATCATGTATACTTATAGTGCACTGAATAAATATAAAATGTTAAGTAAAGTAAGAAGTAGCCAATATTTATCGTCCTAAATAGTACATTAATTAATTGTAAGTATGTAATGTGATCTTTACTTCAGTTATGTTTGGTGTTTGGAAATATTTAGTAACTTAATTTTACTTTAAATTTTTTAAAATTTTTTTTTATAATTAACTTTAAAATTACTGTACATAATAAATTATATATTTTTTAAATAATCTTTCTCTAATTGGATAGAGCTTGTACAATGTCGTATGTAGTGAAATAGTATCCAGGAAGTGTGGAACTATGGAGAAATGTCGTAGTTAGTTTCATTGGAGGTTATGGGTGGTGGGGGGAGAGAATGAGTCTATGAATGGGGGCGCACGGAGAATACTTGCATTGGAGCGCAGTCAGACTAGTTACGCTACTGGGCTGTTCTGGTCCGTGAGGCATAAAGGTTTGCTGATGGAGTTTCGCAGGTTTTGCATTTATTCGAGGTCTTTCTTCCACTTGTAGTACTTGTAGGACATGCACCTCTACATGGAGAGGAGATAAAAACAGGACAATCAAAGAACCTTTTTATAAGCAGAGGTGCCCACCCCCCCTGGGGCAATGACTCATCCCCCCCTGGGCCAATGACTACCCCCCCCCCTTAACTGCGACCAACCCCCTCCCCACATCCGAGATATTAGGATTCGGAAGATAAATTCATTGTGTACATAAACATTGGTTTATTGTTAACAAACGATGTTCACTATATATGTATACATTATTCTTTATCAGTTTTTCCTATCAAGGGTTTTCAAGCGGACTCGCCCATTTCCTTTTCCTCGATTATTTAAAAATTTATATTCAAGCCATTCTTAGTTTTGTACATATGTTTCTTTCTGCAGTGCTCTGTCCACTTATCGTGGCGCACTTTAGCGTTACACATAGGTTCCAAACACTTACATTTTAATAGTTTTTGTTTTTTAGGCATTTTAAATAACTAAACTATAAGCAAAATACAAATGTATGTGATAAAGCCCGATGCATTTCACCGTGATTACATCTTACAATAAAATACAGTAGACCTAAACCACAAAATATTTTAAAACATCTATGATACTCGAAAGTTACAAAACATGCAGGTGTCAGGTGTATCGGATAGCAAGAACTAACCAGACAGTGACAACTGCAACTGACACAAGATCGAAGGTGTGGGAGTGAACCAGCGAGGACAGAATAGAAATAGAGGGGCTACACGTATTCAACCAACATTACGGACATTGTAGCCATGTTCCCCCACTCCTTACGCGGACAACTCGCGCTAAATGAGTAAAACAGCGTTAGAGAACCTTTTTCAAATACACGATGATTAGAAGCACTTAGAGTGGTCCTAAAATTACCAAACTTGGAACATATAATGTTCATTAGTGCTACTCACAAATAGTAAGGTTAAAAATTTAGTATATATTCTATTTTAATTTTATTAATCAAAAATACCTAAAGAAATGATTAAATTTATTGTGAAAACATGAAAAAGTTAGTCTGCGTGGAAAATTTTTATTTTTTGGTCAGAAAGTTTCGTCTGCAGCAAAGTTTGAGAGCATGAGTTGAACCTTGACAAATATTTTTTGGGAAATTCTACCATCATTGGTAATGGAGAAAATTTAGGTTGAAGAGGATATAAAATCTGTCCTGCACGCGGCTCGGGAGCTAGGCGCTGCCACTGCGTCCACGTTGCGTAGCTCACTGCTGGCACATGAGTGGATTAATGAAACTTAACAACGTTTTCACTATATGGTTTTATTATTACTTTTTTCTCCTCTGGTAATAATAATAGTAGTGAATAATTTAGGGTACAAGAAAATAAGCAGGCTTTTGTTTTAAGTTTTAATTCTGACAAGTAAATAGCCTTAATTACACATCTACCACTTATTTATCTGCCTACTGACCTAAAAAGGTAACAACTTTAGTCAGGTGGTTCCTAACACGATTGGTGTGAAGTTTATCATTGTATTGTTTACTGTTATTTCATAAGATTCTGAACTTACTGGCGAATCGACGTAAAACATCTTTAATCTGACACCTCAACAGTAAAAAATCCATCCAGCCGTTGTAGAACTACATCTTAGAATAACCCACAACAAACTTATTATAATATACATGTTTACATCTAAACCTTAATAATAGGGGTGTGCGAGTACTCAAGAATCAAGCTTTTTTCGAGCCGAGTATACACTGCTGGTCTCGTCTCGACTTATTCCAAATACTCTAAAGTACCTGTCGAGTAGTTACTCCCGCCGTTTACTCAGGGTACGTGCGAAAGAATATTACGGTAATTTTTCACAATGTCAATCCATCTTTAACGAATATAACTGAAACCTCGTTTGTTATACTTGAAGTAAAAAGTTCTTTTTAGTTTTAAAAAGACATATAAGTTGTTATATCATTCTATCTTTTCTATAGTTTGAGATTATTTATTATTACACCTCTCAAAAAAAAATATATTTTTGTTATATTTTAGAAACCATTCAAAATAAATAAAAACTTGTTTTTTTGTTGACAGTTACATGAATAAAAATGTATCTGTGTGAATAACTCATTTGAAATATTTTAATCATGATCTGAGTCAGGTAATTGGTCATTTCATTTCAAAACCCAAGTAAGCCTTAAACACAAGTTAGGCTTGAAAAATATATCAAATCGAGAATTATGGTGAGTTTAAGTAAAAGGTTTTCTTTATTTTTTTGGTATCATTTATTTTCATATCTGCTCTAAGTCCAGTAACTCTTTTGAGTTTAATTACCTCAAAATTGTAATTTGTATTTGAGTGTAATAATAATTTTTACCATTATGTAGAAACATGATGACTATTATTATATTATAAACTTAAAAAAAACTCGACTCGACTCGACTTAAAAAATCACTACTCGCACACCCCTACTTAATAATATTATATACATTCAACCCATACTAATATTTTTCCTTACCTGTGATAAGTTACTCCTTCAATTTTCCCACGGTTATTACAATCGTAAGCCACGCAATGTTGAGGCATGCTTTCATACGCTCCAGCTAAATGTAAACAACTGAACAGACAGCTGCTGATAGCAGAGATATCCGCGGCGGTGGCCCCTGGCAGCGCACAAGACGCTCGGCACTAGGGTGACTCACCGTCCCCCCACTCCTCATGCGGACACGGGCGCTGCTAACTTGGCTACACCGCCGCGCTCGGATGGCCTCTCTATTTCTATTCTGTGCTCGCTGGAGTGAACGCATGCGCCGAAATTCTCCGAACTACGAGTACATCGCGCCACCGCGCGAGTCTCGTTACCATAGCAACCACTAGCTCAACGGTGCCAAACTTAAATTGTCACTGCCTAGAGCCCACACTACGTTTATACGCATATATCCATAGTTCTAGAAATATGGATTTTAATTTAATACTGAAATTGAATTTCTTAATTTCACGTTTTTTAATTGTTTTATGATGCCCCCCAGGCTGGCGAAAAAGTACTATTTTTCACCCCCCCCCCAGAAATTTCAATGACGCAGTTTGCGTCATGACCCCCCCCCCTCTGTGGGCACCCCTGTTACGACCTTTAAAATGCTCAGTTAACTATAACGGTTTGGTTAGTCAGGTTACTCGTATGCAGGGGCGACTCTAGGCTGTAGGTTCTCCCAACCTTTTTTTGGGTAGGTTTGGGGGAAGTTGTGACTTATTTCTAGGGGACTACATTTTCCGAGGGGGAGGGAGTTGATTTGACGTGTCTTTCTTTTCACTTTAGGGTAATTCTGTTGCCGACAGCCATTGAGGGTAAAAATTCACTTTTCTCTCTAAAAGTCAATCAAAATAGTAAGTTCAATAGATAATTTGTTGTTTCTAAGTGCTTCTTAAATTAATAGCCCATCATAAATTAATATTAAATGTTTGTAGGTTGATCGATATTTTGCCTTATCCGATCCTCGGTATTTTAATTTATCTAGGTCTACTATTAAAATGTATTGAATTTTAATCCATGGATAATAATATAGAATAAAGGTTTCTGCCTGATTGTTTGTTCCGGAATACTTAGGATTACTGAGAGATTGAGAATTACTGTCCAGATCAGAGGAATATTCTCATGTTTAATACATAAAACCCTTTTGGTAAGACCCCGTGGGGCCCTTAAGTTTAAGTGTTTACATGTTAATAGTGAGGTTGCTTCTAGGGCTTTACTTTAAGAATACCGTTACTAGGCGGATAAAAGCACCAAATTCGCCATGAAGGTACACCTTAGGGTATACTAATAAATTTTAGCTTAGGAGCCCTCAGGAATTTTAAAAAAATGTCCTCATACGGCACCATAATCTAAAATGGCCGACAAATACAGAAATATACATTGAAAAAATGTTATTTATGGGCATCCAAGCTAATATTTCCCAATATATCGATTTAAAACAACCGCCTTACTTGCTGGGTAGTAGATACGTCATTTTCATTGGGTATTAATTTTTAGCCGCCATCTTGGATCCGCCATATTGGATACAAGATCTTTTTTATTATATGAATGTAGTATTGTGATGCATCATTACAGTCTAGATTCTCACGCTAATTACAATGCTGAAATCCATTTTTGAAAATATGCATTCGTTAAAAAGTTATGCTCAAATCAAAATTCATCCCTATACATGTCTTATGGACGTTTCGTATCTTTAGCATTTTTAAATTTTTTTTCTTATATCTCTCATTATAATTAAGATATGTTGTTAGTTTTAGTCTTGAAAATACTCAGTTTAACAGCAGCTTTCATTTGAGATAATAATGATCAACATCGGACAAGTGACAGATGCGCTATAAGGATCAATGTAATTAAAAAAACCATTTTTCAGAAATTTTATTTTAATCAAGTATTTATATCTCCGGTTCTAAATAAGATATTTAGATCATTTCGGTCTTAAAATACGCAGTGATACTTCGGCTTTTGTTTTAAATATCAATACGTACAATCTGTAAGGTTGAAAACGGAATTTAAGGCTCATTACGACATAAAGATTAATTATTTTTAAATTTATTTCTTAATAGTGGATTATATCTCACCCCGAATTTGTCCGAATTAAGTTATTGCAGTCTGGAAATAAAGCTGATGCTTTACTGAGTCTTTTAAAAGCATTTAGAACTCCATAACTGTCCTAGAACTAGAGATATCAGTCTTTATATAGACAAAAATGTCTGAAAAAACTTAATTTTATGTGGGTTTTTTAGCCACAACTCACCTGAAACTCAATGTATTAAAATAATTTATGAATCAAATGAAAGCCAATAGTCTACAGAGTCAATTAAGACCTTTACGATTTTTGAGTCTTCTTTGGAACTAGAGAGATCATTCAAGAACTGTAAATTTATGCAAATAAAACAAAGTTATGTTGAATGAAAGCTCATAAGTCACTTAAGCTTTAATCTGATTTATTGAGAGTTATCTCACTTGAAAGCTGATGCTTTGCAGAGTGATTTAAGACCAAAACGAACTAAATACATTATTTAGAACCGTAGATATAGATGATTGATTAAAAACAAATATCCGAATAATTGATTTTTAAGTTCTTATTAAGCCTTATAGCTCATCTGACACCCGTCAAAAATTGATGATTTACGTCTCAAATGAGAGCCGCTATTTCACTAATTTAAGACTAAAACTAACTACATATCTTCATTATAATGATAGATTTAAGAAAAATAATCCAAAAAAATGCTAAATATACAAAACGTCCATAAGAAAAGTATAGGTATGAATTTTGATTTGAGCATAACTTTTTAACGAATGCATATTTTTAAAAATGGATTTCAGCATTGTAATCAGCGTGAAAATCTAGTCTGTAATGGTGTGTCGCAATACTACATTCATATTTTTTTTAAACGATCTTGTATCCAATATGGCGTTTCCAAGATAGCGGCTAAAAATTAATACCCAATAAAAATGACGTATTTACTACTCAGCAAGTAAGACGGTGGTTTCAAATGGATATATTGGAAAATATTAGCTTGGATGCCCATAAATAACATTTTTTCAATGTATATTTCTGTATTTTTCGTCCATTTTGGATTTTGGTGCCGTGTGTGGAAATTTAAAAAAAATCGTGAGGGCTCCTAAGCTAAAATCTATTAGTACACCATAAGGTACCTTGACACCAAATTTGATGCTTTCATCCGCCAGGTAACGGTAATTTCACTAAGCCACCTCACTATAAGAAGAAATTCAAAAAAGTTATTGTAATGTGAAGAGCTGTGGATAACTGCAACCCATGAAGCAGAAGTAGGGCGGCTGTTTCATACTGCTTATTTCAGATGCTAAATATTGAATACCCACTCCTTCATCCTTTGTACGGAGTGGGATTGATGGCCGAAAACACAGCTCAGAAATGGTATTATAGATTGCAAACCATACAAACAACGGGTACAGCGACTATGGACAGAATAGTCAGACTATGGACAGAACGACAGAAAAGGATATAGCCTACGTAAAATATAAAGGATATATAAGTTTGCATTTGAAATAATTTCGAACAACTGTCAAAACTGAAATGATTCTGTTTTGCAAGTAGTTAATGAAACACATGATTTTTTTTAGATACAGTATATGAAAAACACGTATTTAATTAATACTGAAAAGTTTAGAGATGAATTTTTATCTATAGTAATTTTACTATATATTAAAAAAACACTTGATAATGCAGTCATCGCTGCGAAACATGTAGTGGGTTTATCTACTATTTGAACTGTTGGACGTTGAGGTATGTTAACCTATTCTAGTAATTTTACAATGGTTATACTTTTATTTACAAGAAGATATAAAAAGGTTTTGATAAAAGGTTTTGATTGAGTTCTTAATTTGTAATTGAGAACTTAACAAAATGTAAAATCAAAACTCGGAGTTGCAATTATTGCCGTCATGAAATTGCGACCTTAAATAATTAACCAGCTGATCATTTAACCGCATGGATATTGGAATGAATCCAAACGTTATATTTTAAAGCTCGCAGTTTCTTGACGGTGAGTGTACACGAATAAACCGAAAAATTAAAAAAGAATAAAATGGTTGAAAATCACTTTAAACCAATCATAACCATTGATGACAACTAGTATAAAAGAATTTACAAATATGAAATAATATGTCATCATAAATCCGACATAGTAAATTAAAAAATGATCATTTACAAATTTTTAACGACATTAAACGTCAAAACTACTTATAGTCCGTTGTCCAGTCATTATTTATTAGCATCAAATAGCATTTTATTACAAGTACTTAAGGCTTTGAACTTACTTTTATTACTAGTACTTAAAGGCGGTCTTCCCTATAGTGGAAATTCGCTAAGAGGCAGTTAAAAACAATTTTGTTTTGATTTTTTCCTCATTTAACTATATAAATTTGAAGTAAATGGGCAGATTAATCTTCAGGTAACTGCGACTTCACACTTGAATCGATCGTTCAAGTAAGTTATAAAAATAACTGATTAACATTTTTGACCTTTTTGTCACTGTAAAAGAAACTATAGCTGTTTGGGGCTCTGTTTACTTTTAATATTTACAAACAGATGAAAACACCAAATAAGTATGATGACTGACAATTATTTGCACCAAGCTTTGGGGTTAGAGGTTTCGTCTACTAGGGTGGTATCATAGATAATGCCGTAGGTTTTTGCCTTCGGTAAAATATACGGCCATTATTTTGAAAGTTTTGTCATTATTTTCTATAAAACCCTACAACCTTATGAGCACTAACTACCTAAATATGTTGCTCTTTGATAGTAAGATGTTTAACTCTTTGTTCATTTTTTTTTACTTTGAAATAGCATACCAAATTAAACAGTGTCATATATTCTTTACTTAAGTGTTGTGTGTCTTCTAATTCTAAATATACACAACACTTAATGTCACTTAATGTAGGGGCCCCAAATTTGAGGTTGCCCCGGTCCCCGGAGTTACCGTCGCGACCCTGATTGTGGCGTTGATTATGGCTATATGGTTTGTGGTATATAGCGGTTGCGGTTGCGGCAGGGGCTAGTCCATCTTTGTCGTCGTGCTGCATCTAATTTTGTCTATTCTGTTACAACAAACGCTGCGTATCATATCGATCGGTATCGATTAATTCACTTTGAAATCGGATAAAAACTTGACCGCGTCACTCAAGCGATCACGTTATCAATCCACGTGAGCAATGTATTTATAACAGGACGTCAAATTATTATTATTCAGTGGCGTCAAACCAAAAACTGAAGTGGGAGGCCACCTGATTTTCTCAATTCTTGACTTCGAAATTCTCAATTTTTAAACCTAAATTTCGCAACTGAAATCATTCAGTTTAAACATGCAAATTATACTTGTATTCTTACAAATTATTTGTTATCAATCAACGTTAAACTTTTGATTACTCATGCACCCTTGGACGTAGGAGTTGGGAAGTTTGGTTTTCCAAAACTGTCGTACGTTATCAGGAAGCATAAATGCCATGAGCCATGCGTATGAACGTGATTTTCAGAAAATACGCTAATTGTATTTATTTTGAACAATCCTACTGTAGACTGTAGGCTAATTTAACCAAAATGACAGTCGGGAATTCGAGAGCTAAGAGTCAGGAAATTTGATCACTTTTTGAAGTGGCATATGTACGTATCATAGCATTGACTAGGCCTCTATAAAGTCAATGATTATAGAAATTCAATTTTGTTGTAAAATTATTGAAAAACAAACAAAGAAAGTTTTAGCTTTAACTCATAAATTTCTTGCAATTTCATTTCATTTTTTTCAACTTGCATGCTTGAAATTTTCAACTTCTTGATTTTCTAATCCTTGGGGGGGATGCTTCCCCCTTTCATCCCCAGAGCTACGCCCCTGGTTAAGCTAATCAAACGGCAGACAGTTACGTCAGGTGGCTAGGGAATGGTATAATCGCGCCGCTAATACTATTCTTTAGAGCTGTGCATCAACGCGGGATGTCAGCCTACTAGTGAATTTTAAATCGATGGAATCTTCGAGGTCACATTATTTTAAAGCCATATGGTTTATTTATAATTAGGAGCAATCACATTAAAACGATATGTTTGAATTTAACTAGTTACCTTTAAGCACCTATTGATTTTAATTGTACTATAGTCTGGCAATCTCAGCACTTGTACAGGACGACATCTCTGTATCATTTCTACCTTCTGCACACATCTCTCTGTGGTTGGCCGGAATTAACACGCCAACAAATCTCCCGAGTAGGCCTACTGTATATTCATAACATTCAGACATTAAAATGTATAAAGAGATCATATTTCATCAAACTACGATTAAACACGAAAATTTCTCTCAGAAGAAATTGAGCTATTATGCACCAGTGGTAACGATCTTTAGAAAGTATAATCGATAAGTCAAACCGAAGAGATATCGAGAGCGATAAATTCTGGGATTACGGGTAATTGCTTGATCCTGGACGTGAGCCAAAATATTAGAGAGAAAGTGAGTGCAGTTTTATTTTGTATGTAACATAAGTTGAGAGGCCATCGTCTGACGGTGATAAGCGAGTCATCAGATGCCTTGAAGTTTTCATTCATCAGGGTGGTAATCAGGACAATCAATCATGGTAATCAGGACCCGGCAGCATGCGAGACCTTCGGCAGCTGCATCAGGATCTCGTTAGGAATTACCTTTTTTCTTTTACCGAGTTTTCCCGGTGTTCCCGGGATTACTGTAGGTGAGGCATAGCATGATCTTAGCCCGAGGCGATCGTAGCTTTTCGTTTTGAGATCCCCAGAAGTCAAAAGCACAGATCGTTTGAATTTAATCGAATTTCTCCTAAAGGAAGAGAAACCATGCTCCTACGAGACCCGGCTCATATTGGACTTACCATGAGTCCTACGATAACAGCTTCTTCCACCGCACCGTAGGTCTCATGGTAAGACCTAAACCCGAGATCATGGTAACTATTTTTTGGACCCCCTCAAGTAAAAATCACAGTTCGTTCGAATTGATATAATACATTGTCTGTTAACACCAAAGCAGCCGTAAAAATGGTACGATCTTGATGAAATTTGGTTCAGACGTGAATTGGAAATCACTCGGACGAGTTCGTAAACCAGCTCGATCGGACCACTGGAAGGGGGAGGAAAGGAGGAAAACCCCTATACATTTTCTTTAGGATTTAACATGGTTTACAGTTCTCATAAAATAAATATTTTGGAGGTATCATTTTCCAAAATAGGCATCAGTTATACAATGATTTTTTTCTGAGTAAAACATTCAAATTTACTTACCGAAGTATTCAAATGACCGCATATCAAGTTAGGCTAAAACACATACTTGTGGAAAAGGCATACAAAGTCTTCAAGTCCTACTGATCACTTTAAAATTACAGATTTTGATATTTTGTTTATCTGAACATTGTCAGATTTTTATAAAACTTCACATATATATATATATACACATATACATATAATATATACATATTTTATATATATATGTATAATATGTATATGAATATATTATATATACATATATAATATATACATATACATATTATACATATATATATATATATATATATATAATATATATTAAATTATGGTTTAAATACCTCCAGTCAACAGTTCTAATCTTGTAGATTCTCCTACATGTTTCGAAACTACCGTTTCATCGTCTGGGATGATCCAAAAATTGTCATGACATTAAATTCTTGACACTTAAATAATTTAAAAATTTAAAAACATTTATAAATTCACATACACATAAAAACACTTAATAAAAAACCAACATTGAGTACTTGTGCTGGCCAGCAATAGACACCGACTGAGGAAACTATTGCTAACGGTAGTGAGACTGTTTCCTCAGTCGGTGTCTATTGCTGGCCAGCACAAGTACTCAATGTTGGTTTTTTTTAAGTTTTTTATTAAGTGTTTTTATGTGTATGTGAATTTATAAATGTTTTTAAATTTTTAAATTATTTAAGTGTCAAGAATTTAATGTCATGACAATTTTTGGATCATCCCAGACGATGAAACGGTAGCTTCGAAACATGTAGGAGAATCTACAAGATTAGAACTGTTTACTGGAGGTATTTAAACCATAATTTAATAGTCGATTAACAGTTCTGGAGGCAAACAACAATGAATAAAATAATATATATATACATATACAGAATTGAATGCTGAATACAAAATGTTTACATTAAAAATGTCTAAATTAAAAAAAATCGCTTCATAGATAGAGGCGGATCCCCTTGAAAAAAATCCTTAGAAATAACCTGCTTGAACGTATATAACAAATGAGGAACTTGTACAGAGGAGGAAGAGATGGTTACGGGCAAAGTTAAAACCGTAGGAGGCCTAGCTGGGAAACCGACTGTGCCAAGGACGGGTTTGTGTTGTTGATAGTGAACCCTGTAGGAGGCTACGAGCACACAGGATGCGAGTGAATGGCAGGAAGCCTGCACCGAGGCTATCGATTCATTGTTGTCCCAATTAGGAACCAAATAATTGTTTCCACGGCCACCGATCACCGAGCTTCCTTGTCTTAGCCAAGCGTAAATTGGCCTATTTCCCATGCTGCATTAGAGGAACAGCTTTTATGCCTTTTTAAAAGTTATTGTTTTGTCAAAGAAATGTGATTCTTCCACCACTGTCGATATTGAAGCTATAACTAAAACGATTTGGATTTGTAACATAACAGTAGGTACCTCCCACATTCTTGGGTTTGCCGATATAATAAAGCTTGTATAAAGTGTGAAAGAATTATGTACTCTGCAGTTATTAACTACTCCGAGATAAGATTTTAAAATTGTATTTTTATCAGTTAAAAAAAATAGTGTAATTTTGCCGCTATAGGGTCAAATATTGAAACTTGTTAAAAATTAATTTCTAGCGATCGTCCTCAAAAAGTTCTCAATTGAGCCTTACAGATGTGCACTTTGAAAAATCAGGGCCCCAGATTGAAAGCAAATTTTGATTTTGCAAGATTTATTGTGATACAACCAAGAAACTGCGGCGAACCGAAGCAGCCCGGAGACACACTCATTACAGCTCCAATTTGGCTTCGATCCGTCTAGTCGATTGATGTTAAAACGGTTCAGTCAAATAATATATAGGCGTTAACGATATACTATAGTGGCACCCACTTGCAATGCTGGTGTTATGCAATCAGTGACGTCATACTTATTCCTAGAATATACTGGTATCTTTGGGAGAACACAAGTTGGGCTGGAGTCATGACACGGCTGAGGGGAGCCTCGAGATTGTCATCTGGCCTGCCCAACTCAACATTTAATGTGTCTCCCTCTTTATTTTTGTAGACTACCACTAGACTTTTATCCTCAGTTTGTTTTATCAGTTGCGCTTGTGAGATTGTAAGATACCGTGCGTAGGAAGGTAAGAGATAGGGAGCCATTCGTATTTTGGTTTTTTCCATCGAGGTAAAGTTTTAAGTGGGTTTTAGAAAAATAATAAGGGTATATTATGACGTGCTGTTTGGGCAGAAGCTAAAATTTTAGGAGAGATTTCAGCACATATTTTAGTTTAAACGAAACTTAGCCCTACAAATTCACTCACTGCAACAATCTCCTCCGTTCTCGATCCATTATTTAGATGAACAAGTACATGCACTTAATTAGTGCACACATAATCAGTATATTCATCTCATTTGGCCAAAACGAAAGTAAACAAACCATTATTTTTTTGCGAACTCAAGCATTAAGTCCAGCTGTGCTGACAACATTGGCAACGAACATCTATTTTAGTGTAGCACCTGCAGTAAAGGGAAAGTTCCGATGCAATATTCCTACCGGAAGTTCTCTTGCGCAACCTTAAACCTTATGAGTAATTCGTAGGCTTTTTCAAATCAAGTGTGTTAAAACGGAAAAGGAAAGGAAAACCCATTAACTTAAAACACAACTTGTAATAGGTGATGTTGCATAGTTTAAAATGTAGAATTCTTCACGTGTTAGTAGAATTTTATTTTCAAATTGTGTTGAGTCTCTAATTCTTACTTGTTGTTGACCACGATATTTAATAATGTCAATTTCAATGACATTATTAAACATCGTGCTAAGCTAAGTTTAACTTATAATTTATTAGACATTAATCTCGCATGGGAATATCCTGTGAGGGAGAGTGAGTCGTGAAGTTATGGAAAATTTCATTTGAATTTTCATGCAAGGAAAATAGAACTAAACAAAAATGGCAATCGAGGTTTGACAACTTCATTGGAACCAGTGTTACCATCATGCAAGGAAAGCAGTTGCGGTGACCCAGGAGCTCCCTAAGCAGACGGACGGACAACAAAGCCCCCCTCCCTGCCCTGCCCACACACTCACACACACATCCCCGAGCACATAGATCCACGCAGGGGCGTACCCAGGGGGGGGATATCGGGATATATCCCCCCCCCCCCGAAACTTTTGGGGATTTTGGGAAATTTTTGGGAGGATTAATTCTCGTTCATAATGAATGTGGTGGTATCACTAAACTTGCCGTCAAACAGAGAACACTATTAATAAATTACTCACTATAAGGTTTTCAAATAGTTAAATTCTATACTATTTTAAATATGATTCGGGGATTATATTATATTGGATTAAGGTATTTTTACCTATTGCGGTTATCGTGAGTTGTTGTTAGCGGGAGTAGGCCTATATAAGAACATCAGGCAAACAAAAACTCCTGATAAAAACAGTGGCCATTAATGGTGTCCGCGATATTGCCGCCATTGCCATCGTCGTCAGTTCTGGCAGAAGAGTCGTCATATATTACGTGAAATACTCATGGTAAAAAATCACGATGTTAAAATGTGGCGTACGAATATTGACGTCTTCTCACGACCGTGTACACTGTTCGGCTGTCGGACGATCTCGTAGCTGCATCGCGGCAGACGAATCCCGTCTGCCTACGTTGGCGTTGGTGAAAACCAAGCCTCGCCATTAAATCAGCGCAGATTTGTGATTTGTGATTTGTGTGTGTCAAATTTCAAAGATCGAACTCTGTCAGATTTCGGAGATCGAACTTTTCCGGTGGTTTCCGCTATTCAACGTTCGACGTACCATCATGTGATTATTATTAGCCTGATGCTTGCATGTACATCATAGCTTTGCTATTGCGCTCTTGGATTTGAGAAACACTAGACAAGTGAGAAAACCTCTGAATTTCTAATTCTATTCATCAACCTCTTTTGGATAATCTAGGATCCCGTTACTTCAGGTCCGGGAGGTCCGAGGCATGTAATAAATGAGAATGTGAGAAATAGTTTTTACCTTGAAATTCAATACAAAAAAAACTTTTTTACCAAGGTTAAAAACGTGTAATTTTTTAATTACTTTCTCATCTGTCGTTTAGTGTTATTAGGCCTGCTGTATAAATATGTGATTTCTTTTATTTTGTAAAAAATATTTTGCCAGAATTCCAATGTGATCGAAAATTTTCAGAATCTAATCTGTGAGCAGCCTCAAATTAGTTAAAATTTTGGGAGTTATTCTGTTTGTTGTTATACCTCTAGATTGCCTAAAAACGCGAATATACAGTTGTAATTTATTAAAATTTTCCGGGGGAGGGCCCCCGGACCCCCCTTCCGCTGGGGGGTATTCCATACCCCCCCGACCCCCGGTGTATCCCCCCCCGAAAATAAATCCTGCGTACGCCACTGGATCCACGCATGCACACAACCACACATGCACACATGCACTCTACATACATTTCACAGTCAATGCACACACACCAACTTTGCCATTCATTTTTTAATTGACTGGATAACCGAGTGGATAAAGCGCTCACCTCATAACCTGAGGGTCGCCGGTTCGATTCCTGACAGGATCGAAATTGGGTCCAGTTGCCATTTGTCATTGGGCTATGAATTAATGATGCTATCTAAAAAAAGGTCACCGTTAGATAGTAAAACCCTGGTTTGAACCGTTCCCGATCTAAACGTTAAAAAATGCCACTGGCGTAGAAAGACACAAAATACAAAATTTGCTATCAGGTGATCATCATTGCCTATACCTCGAAACTAACGCAGTTGATGCACCCTCTCTACCAATTTCACGAAGCCATTGTGAAATTTTTTTTGTATGTATTCGGAGTCGTATTGTAATTATTGCGTAGTTTGTAAGAAAGATTGTTGTATATTACATGAGCAAGGTAGAGACCGTTCGTTGTTGAAAAGGTTTTAATAAGTCTAGGTACTGTATTTGGATTCTGAAGTCTTGTACGTGTCTCGTTCTGTAGTCGTGAGATGGACGATTGAACAGTTCGTCGGAATGTTTGAAAATGTATGTAAATTGCGAATAAATACAGATGTGCCATAAATAGACGTGCTTATGGCAACTCAACTGAGTTGCCATAAGCACGTCCATCTTATGCACGTAACATAAGCACGTCCATAAGCACGTAACAGAGCATCCGTATGGTATTGGCTGCTTTAATAATTGCTTTTTGAGTAGGAAACAGAGGTTTTAAAGTGGAACTATAAGTCCCCCCCAAGCAATTATTCCCCCCTCAAGCAGTGACTGAGCGTAAGCAAAATCTGCACCTCTGATTTCACTACAGGTACTTTTTTTTATTTACTATAGGTACTTTTTTCTAGTACCTGGCGCAATAACTGGAAAGCAAAAATTAATTTTCTTCTTTTATTATTTAAGAATGGGTCCGCCCTAAACAATCTAGAGTCAAAAATTATCCCCAGGTATATATATATATACACACTGATTCTTGGATTCGTAGGACAGTCACATGCAACGTCTGGATATTCTAAGCAGCTGTGAATTTTGAGTTAATTGTTGAGTGTGTCACTACGTGTTCTCAGTGCGATAGGCATAAATTTAGTTTTTGTAACATTTAAAGTCAAAATATTTTGATCGAACCATTTTTTAATTTTCGTTACACCACTCTCGGCTTTCCCAAAAGCGATGTCCCAGTCTTTTTCAGTGAATAGAACCAATGTGTCCTCTTCAAATAGGTAAAATTTACCTTTTATAACTAATTTAACGAGGTTATTTATATTTATTAGGAACAATAGAGGTCCTAAGATGCTTCCTTGGACAACTCAGGAGTCAACAGACTTCAGATTACTCTCACATCCATTAATTGTTACAAATTGATTTATATTTTCAAAAAATAATTTAAACCACTGCAGTGTTTGTCCTTTAACGCCAATTAGATCAAGCTTTTTTTACATATTAAAGATTTATCCACAGAATCAAAGGCTTTCGCGAGATCGAAAAATACCAAAAGAACACGATCACCTTTACTAATCGTTAACGTCGAATAGTACATCTGAAATATTTCTTGATTTTTGAAACCCGTATTGGTGAACTGTTAAAATGTTGTCATTGTTTAAGTATTGAGCAAGTTGATCCTTGATAATATTCTCCAGAACCTTCGTGAACACACTCAACAAAGAAATATGTCTAATATTAGAGGGAATTGTCACGTCACCCGACTTGAAGAGGGGAACAACTTTTGCGAGTTTAAAAGCATTAGGAAACTTATCACTAAGGTTCAATAAAAGTAGAACATTCTAAACCTACTAGATTATATTGTAAATATTCTGTAACCAAGACAGTCAAAAAAGTAATATTTTATAATGACATTCGAACAATCATCTTTTATAACTAAATTAAAATGCGTAAAAAAATTAAAATAAGTTATTGATTTAAATATACAGTTAAAGGAACATTAAACATTTCCCATCGATAATTTTGTAAGGATCAGTAAAGTAAGAGCTTAAAATAATATCGATTATCAATTAACAAAAAGATTTTAATCAGGTGACGTTCAAGGTCAGTAGATATGCAGGTTACCCAGAAAATAAAACGAATTGTGATGTCATTAGGAGACCTGAGGGATACAGCTATTCTGTAGCCAGAGCAGAGGGTACTTTGTGGGCACCTGCTATTGAGACAATATGTTTGCCGATAAAATAATTTGATTTAGTAAGGATAAAACCGTAAAAGGGTCTCCCATTGACATGACGAAGTCTGCCTCCACAGGCCTAATAAGAGTTAGGTAATATGTATTCAGTAATATATATTATTATCCTACGGACCTTGTGTGACAGTTACGTTCTGAAAGTCAAAGATGTGTTACAATGATGGAGTTCGGCAAAGTGAATTAAAACGAACAAATAAGTTAACAGTGTAATTAGAAAAATACACCCGTTGCAGCAGACCTGCATACTCAGCGAATTTCCAGTGCAAAACAACATATTTCAATCCAACATAGCGAGATTTGACATGTTTTTGTAAGCTCCATAAAAATAACATGGGGAATGAGTATGCAGGTTTGCTGCTACGGGTATATCAAAACTGGGTGGTTTTAATTCAATATTTAGTAGGTCTGAACTAGGAGAAGCCATTTACCAAGTTTTATCAGGATATGTTGAGAAATAAGCGAGATAAAGAATTTTACTTATTTCCCATAAGGTTAACATTGGGACAACGTACTGTGTTTACCACTTTCAATATCTCTGTAACTAATGGACATAGAGTAGTGATTCAAAATACTAAATTGTTTGTTTTTTTGAGCTGAATTCAATGGTGCCAACAAAAATTGGATTATTTTTATTTTGTTATATAAAAAAACTCAAAAAACCCATTTTTGGGGGGGTTTTACCCCCTTTACCCCCCCCTTCCGATAGTCCGATTGGGCTGGATTACGAACTCGTCCGAATATTTACTACTTTACACATCCATGCCATATTTTATTAAGATTGGATCATTTTTACGCAAGTTATCGTGCTTAAAGACACATAGATATATATATTTATGAAAATGAACGAATAGTGTTTTTTGCTTCTGGGGGCCCCAAAACGAAAAGTTATCATGGTCTTGGGCTTAGGTCTTACCATGAGTACTACGGTAACAGCTTCTTCCCTATAGGGGAAATTCGCTAATTCTTCCCTATAGGGGAAATTCGCTAAAATCGATTTTACATAAAAGATTACATTTGTTTACATTCCTTAGACTGACAACATAAATCGAAAATACACCCGTTGCAGCAGACCTGCATACTCAGCGAATTTCAAAAGCAAAAGAACATAATTCAATGCAACATAACGAAATTTGACATGTTTTTGTAATCTCCATAAGAATAACATGGGGAATGATTATGCAGGTTTGCTGCAACAGGTATGTTAAAACTGGTTGGTTTTAATTCATTATTTAGTAGATCTTGACTAGAAGAAGCCATATACCAAGTTTTATCAAGAAATGTTAAAAAATAAGGAAGATATAGAATTATTTTTATTTCCCATAAGGATAACATGGGGAATGATTATGCAGGTTTGCTGCCACAAAAATGGAAATTTCGGGGGTTTTAGACTAAAATACATTAGACCTCATCTAGATGAAGCCACAAACCAAGTTTTATTAAGATATGTTGAGAAATAAGCAAGATATAGAATTTTACTTATACCCCATAAGGTTAACATAGGGACAACGTACTGTGTTTACCACTTTCAATATCTCGGTAACCAATGGAGATAGAGCAATGATTCAAGATACTAAATTGTTTGTTTTTTTTGAGCTGAATTCAATGGTGCCAACAAAAATTTGATTAATTTTATTTTTCTATGTAAAAAACTCAAAAAACCCATTTTTGGGGGGGTTTATCCCCCTTTACCCCCCCTTCCGATGGTCCGATCGGGCTGGTTTACGAACCCGTTCAATTGATTACCACTTTACATGTCTGTACCAAATTTCATTAGGATCGGACCATATTTACGGCCGCTATCGTGCTTACAGACACACACACACACACACACACACACACACACACACACACACACACACACACACACACACAGATAGATATATATATATATAAATTCGAACGAATGGTGTTTTTTGCTTCTGGTGGCCCCAAAACGAAAAGTTATCATGGTCTCGGGCTTAGGTCTTACCATGAGACCTACGGTAATAGCTTCTTCCTTATAGGGGAAATTCGCTAAAAGACACCAGCACTTTAAACCAGTTAGCCGATGGTATAAATAATTTTCGTATGACGTAACCGTGTATATCATTATATAATGTGTCAAAATATGAATATGATAAAAAGAATTGCAATCGAGCGAAGGTAAAAAAGGTAATAACTAAAAACAGATTATGACATTTGGCCATCTTGCGATCTAAGCGGGTTGTCCGCAAGATGTGAGGCTTACCTGGAGTACTGCGTCAGTGGCACCTGAAGAGCAAACTGGCGAGCGGGCGCCGGCGCGGCTTATATACCCGGCGCGGTGAAAGGCGTCAGAGCGACCTCTCCTCGCACCCTCCGTGCTCGGCTCTTGATAAAAGTGCAAAAAATCTCGAAAAAGTGCTTTTGATGAGAGTAAGCACTCTTCCGAAAGACCGTGTTCCTTGCCTTTTGCAAGACTCGAGTAAAAGAACGAGTTTATTATCTGGGAATCGATATGATCGAGCATGAAGTTAATAAGGTTTTTCTCGTTCGTACGTATTACACTTTGTAATAGAGTTGAATACCCATCTTATCCGCATGCATTATCCCACGCGTGCCTCAACCCTTGCAAGACTGCTACACATTGCAGTATACAGGGTGATTATGAAAGAATATCGGGTTTTGGAACGAGCGCTATTAAAAGAATTTTTGAGATAACCAAATGATTTAAACATCAAACCGGAGTTGAAACAAGTAAGTTAAACTGATGAATTGAAAAAGAGGTTCAACCTCAGGTGTTCAACAATCGATCTGGTACATAATAAAACTCTACGTAGAAGGGCTGAAGTACAGTTTTCTTAGCGTCGAAGGGTTTACAGGGAGCCAGGTGACCAGACGTCCCGTTGTCCCGTCAGAGTGGGTATTGCAGGGTTATATCTGGAGTTCCCCATGGTTCTATCCTTGGGGCCTCTTCTCTTCCTCGTGTATTGCAATGACCTTCCACTCTATCCGGTCCACAGATAATAAAACTTTATTTTTAGAGTAAAAAATAATTAAGATCTGAAACTAGGCACTGGATTTCTATCTAATTTTCATGCAAAGTTTTTGTTGCAAATTTTAAGCTCACTAATAATTATTGCATTTTTTAATTAATTTGTTCACTTTTTGCTGCCTCCTAAAATCTGCCGCCCGGGGTAAGTGCACCCTTTAGTTCCAGCCCTGCCGTGAGGGCCAAAGTATTGGTAATACATGAAGAGTCTTTAATAAGTTACAGCAAGCCTCTTTTATAGTTTATTTAAAGAAATAGGCTAACATGGGCAAGTTAAGCCACAGCTGGGCCCTTAGCTCAGCCCAGCGACAAGCTGAAGCCACACTGACTAGTGTTAATGAGGACTTGGACAAGCTGTCATCGATATTTCTTTGGTGAACTGATTCACTGATTCTGTTTTCCTCTCCTTGATCCTTCTTTGGTTTTAACTGATTCACCTTAAATACAGGCTAGAGTAGACATGGCTAAAATGGATAAAACCTTTCTGTTTTTGACTTTTGACATTAGGGAATAAAATGTAATGCATGATAAAAACTTATCTATTAGGTATAAAATTACTAAAAACGTAGTTTTTTTAACTTAAATATTTGGAAAGTTTTTGTCACGAATCAACCTTAAACCGGCTGTTCCAAGCCTCGACACTCAATGATTTTTTTCGGGAGTGGCCCACGGCCCACGGGTCACCCTTTTGTGAGGGGGGGGGGGGGGTTACCCACAAGACCCCCACTTAGCCCCCCTTGTCCCTACCCTGGATCCGCCACTGGTCCCGACGAACTCTCTCTGGACGTCCATTTGTCCCGTTTTTGCGTTATTTGTACAAAAATACACTTAAAATGCGTTTTTTAATTTCAAAAACTCTTCAATAAAGTATCCTTTAGTTCTCTGGTAAACTGATTTTTTTGTAATTATTTTATTTAAATTTATCGTCGGAAAATTTCATTATATAATGTAGCAAATACTTTTTATAATTTCTAGTGCAAAATCCCTACAAAACAATCAACAATAGTTATTTGTATGTTGAGTGAGTAAAGTATAACATTGTCTCACGAGTGAAAATCTTTTTCCGAGGGAGACAATGTGCTTTACTCTCGAAAACAAAAACCCACAACATTTTCCACTCTTCTGTATAATAATAAATATCCTAACCATAAACGATTATTTTATTAACTTAGTAAGTAATAGAAAAAAAATTGTTTCGTTCTGCTAATAGCGCCTGCATCCAGGTAGCTGCAACCATGTATGAGCCAGCGATCAGCTGATTGTTGCAACGATTATACATGCTTAATTCTTAGTCGTTCTCACAGCTGATTGTTGGCAATGTTAATCTTATTTTTGATTATTCCTGCCACTAAATCAGCTGTTGGCGCCTGCACTCGTTGAGCTGCCACATTTTTGCATGTGTGCGTATAAATTTGAAGTCGCTCTAATTTTTGAACCAGCAGGTGGGGGAAAATTAATTTAAGTAAAAATAATAGTAAATGGCTGGACGAATGGGCTGCTATGGGAAAAATAATTCACGATAAAATAACCCGCTATGCTCAATGTAAAATAATAACTAAATTTGAGTTTTACACATTCAAATTTTAATTTATTAGAGTACAGTTCACTGACTCCCTAACCAAAAAATCACCCTTAAAAGAATCCCTTAAAAATCACCCTTATTTCAGTTTTTTGTTTTTATTTTGGCCTGCGGGAGGAAAAAATATCAAAATTGTTTAACTTTTGATTGGAAAACACTATTTCTTCCTTGTATTATATCCACAAAGCCTAGCTGAGCTAATTATTAGTCTTTTATTCCTCGTTTTTATGTATAGTCAATATAACCTCTAAACTTTTATTTCATGTTTTAATAATTTTAGGTTTTGTGCCTTTTAATTGAAAATTAAGAGTGTTACATTATCAAATAATTAATCCAATATTTTATAAAATGGTATTAGCTGATTTTCACTCTAAACCTTTGATTCTGATAGGTGAAATCAAATACTACAAATTAATAAAGAATCTAAGTTTTTCTTAAGGGCTACGCCCTACAGTCCTTCAAAGGTTCAGTCATACGATTCTCATGGCAAGATAAAATTTCAAAGAAAACAA
The DNA here is from genome assembly GCA_035578135.1 of Flexamia atlantica. Lineage (NCBI taxonomy): Eukaryota > Metazoa > Arthropoda > Insecta > Hemiptera > Cicadellidae > Flexamia > Flexamia atlantica. The sequence continues at coordinate 10,920,569 of JAQJVK010000007.1, read as the reverse complement.
CTGATTGGAATCAACATTTAAAGTGAAGTGCTGCGACAGTAATCTAGACTGATGAGTGAAATGAAAACCCTCCTTTACTTAATATTGCTTATACATTGTTAAAATTGGATATAGAAAGTAAGCGTTGTACAAAGACATTTAACTCAGTATTAACATAATTGTTGGTTTATTTGCTATACCGTTTGCGAAAAACTGAAATTAACCTTTTTAAAAAGGCAAACATTTATTTTAACTAATACATTATATGTTGCTCTAGTAGTGAGTAGTGGGCTTTTGAGGCTGCTGGCTCATTTCGCATAAATCAAATTTTGACAGCTACTTCCGGTCACGCGATGTTATCAGCTGTGACGTAGCTGTGACGTGTGGGGTGGGCATTTAAAGTTTAAATGCCCGGCTGTGATGGGTATTTAAATTTTAAATGGCCGGAAGTGGGTCAAGGTCGGCTGGGAATGTTTTTAAAAAAGGTCTTGCATTTTTGGAAAATCCAAAAATGCAAGATTTTTTTGTTTCTTTATACAAACTGTTTCTTAATTGTTGTTTTGTTGATTTTCATTTCTATTAAAATACTATGTTAAAAATGGAATTGACAAGTTAACAAGAAAATATCCTGCTACAAAATATCCAAATAAAGATGCAATTATATAAACATAAACTTTAAAAAATAGCGAATTTTCTTCCTCTTTATCTGTTAGCATTTCCTGAAAAAGGTACCCAAAATTGTAACCACATAAAAATGAAAGTAGGCAAATAACAAATTTCGACGGGTTCACAAAAACCAAGTTGTAAAGTAGTGAATTTCTTTCTTCCTCCGTTGTTGAATTTTTTAGTCGAAACCGGTAATGATAACATTATTGCTTGCGCATCAGAACTAACAGTTGATGAAATTTCATTTACTTGTAGACTTGTAGTAGTTTCATTTGTAGTAGGTAATTGTTCGGAAGTTTGTGTAGATGTAGAAGAAACAGCATTATCTTGAAGCTCAGAGTCCATGTGTACTCGGGTGAAGAGTTGAAGCTTTAATGACGTGTGGTAGCCGCTGTCCTACTCCGTGTCGGCAGTTGTTGGTGGTGGTGGGTCGTTAGGTTCATGCATAGAAATGTAGATGGAATCATAATTTTCTGGAGGATGTACTAAAATTTGTTGTACAGGATCTGCATCAATAGTGAAACTTTGCGTTTCAATGCAAAGTCCATCTTTAATAAAAGAAACATAAAACAGAACTCATGTTTATTTAGATGTTTACTCTGCGAGTCCTACCAGCAAACTGATGTGTCGGTGGCGGTGCTGTGACCTCCCTTGAAATGACATGTGCAGCACGGAACATCTGCCTCACACCTGCCTTCCCCCACTACCATGAGAGACTCCTCGCAATTTTTGGATATGTAGTCGTACTGACGCTCTTGTTGAGTGAACATGTCAGTATTAAACAATCGTTCTTAACGTTTGGTTTAAAAATATTTTTAATAAAATATCGTTCTTAACACTTATTTAACTTTGTACAGTTACAATATTTTAAAGATGCTACTTTATTGTATTGCCTTCATACTTCAAAAATATTTAGTTGAAAAATGCAAAATAAACTACTGTTGCGATTAAATATAAACTTGGTTTAAATGTTAAAGATGTAAAATTGGTTTTTGCGTTATAACTTTTACATTGTTGGTTGAATAACAAATGTTACCGAAGCTTTTTGTTTGTCTCATTATTATGCGTAATTTAAGTACCCACATGATAGGGTTTGGAATCGAATAAAGTAAAATATGAGATGCAGAAAAAGAGTTTTTTAGTTTTTGCGTTATAACTTCTATACCGTTGGTTTTATTAAAAAATGTTACTGAACCTTTTTTGTTTGTCTTTTCATTCTGCGTATATTGAGAATCCACATTTGGAAACATAAAAAGTAATTATGATATAAATTTTTTTTAAGTTTTTGTGTTATAGCTTCTATACCGTTGGTTTTATTGGAAAATGTTACTGGACCTATTTTGTTTGTCTTTCAATTTCGCGTAATTTGAGTACCCACACGATGGGGTTTTAAGCAACTTTGTAACCCCCCCACCTTCCCCCCCCCCTGACAAAACGGAGACCCCCCCCTAACCCCAACCCCTTTGGGACTTAGAGGTACGTGGACACCTTATTAGTCCAAGGGTTGAGGCTTTAGCGAAAGCCCAAATTTGAAAGTCTTATGTAGGCCCTTAGAAGGGCCGTTTTTGCCACCAGGGTGGACTTTGGAGGTGGGAAAGGATAAAAGGTTTTACTCAGTAAGTTTTATTTTCAACTCGCCACACTCCTTTATTATTTCCAAGTGTCGTGGATTAAGGGGAATAGAAAATTTTCTTGGTAGGTCAATGATATAAATTTTGGTTTTTTCTAAGTTGAAAATGTAAATAGAAGAAGATACATGTCTAAAGATTTCGTATTTTTTGTTATGTTTTAGTTTTTCAGATGTAATTTTTGCCGGGTTACGTTTGAAGATAAAGGTAAAAGAGGTGGTTCGGTGGTGATTTTGGTGCCGGTAAGAATGTTGTTTCCAACTGGCTGAAAAGGATTTTGAAGAATAGTAGATGTTACATCATACCAATTGTGATTATCGTTGGACTGAAGAATTCGGTACCCCAGCAGTTGTAGATGGGAAAAATAATTATACCAAATGTTGAAGTACTCGGAGCGGTTCATATTGAAGTAGGTGTTGTCAGGTTGGTGACAAAGCAGAGAATGAGTTGTTGAGTGTAGACTGTGTGAAGCAATCAAGGACTTGACCACCTGGTGTGTCAGTTGACGCAACAAGGTCGACGACTTGTATTGCCAACTGGTTTCAAGCGGAAGCGTGCGAGGTCACTAGAAGTAGAAAGCTGGCTCAGTAATGGTGTAAAATAAATTTGTCAGTTTTTGCGTAATAACATTTATACCGTTGGTTTTATTAAACAATGTTACTGGACCTTTTTGTTTGTCTTTTCATTCCGTGTAATTTGAGTACTCACATGACAGGGTTTGGAAACATATAAAGTAAAATATGATGTAAAAAAGATACTTCTTTAGTTTTTGCGTTATAACTTCTATACCGTTGGTTTTATTGGAAAATGTTACTGGACCTTTTTTGTTTGTCTTTAAATTTCACGTAATTTGAGTACCCACACGATAGGGTTTTAAGCAACTTTGTAACCCCCCCAACAAAACGGAGACCCCCCTTCCCCCCCAAACAAAACGGAGACCCACCTTCAACCCCTTCAACTCCAACCCCATTAGCTCACCCTATGGGACTTAGAGGTACGTGGACCCCTTGTTAGTCACCAAAGTTTGGGGCTTTAGCGAAAGCCTCCCGCCATTGACTCAACTTTTGGGACTTGCTCACCATGGGTTGAGGCTTTGGCGAAAGCCTAAATTTGAAAGGCGTAGGGTGGCCCTTAGAAGGGCCGTTTTTGCCACCAGGGTGGACTTTGTTTCAGGAGGGGAAGGAAAAAAGGTTTAATTAATGACATTTATTTTGCATTTTCCACCCTTCGCTGTTATTCGTAAAAATTTTGGATTCGTAGGAATAAATACTGGTTTAGTTTTAGGAGTGGTGAGAATATAAATGTTTGTCCTCTCCTCATTGTATATGAAAATTTTGTTGTCTTCGATTTTTTGAATAAGATATTTTTTGTTCTTCTCTAATTGGTTCAGTTTTATGTTTTTTCCTCGAAATGGTTTAACTGGTGCGGGTTGAATTGGTCGGGGGTGGGTTTTTTTTCAATTTGAGGGGTTTCTTCAATTTGGGGAGTTTCTTGAACTGGTGTGGGATTAATAAATACAGGGGACATAGCACAATAATTAATCCAATTTTCATTGTTTGCTTCTTCATCAATTTGGGGAATGGGGGTTTCTTCAATTTGGAGGGTGAGGGTTTCTACAATTGGTGTGGGATAAATACATGAAGGGGGTGAAACACAAACTTGAAGCCAATCTTCATCTTCAATAATAGCTTCCGACTGTAGAATTTGTTTTTTAATTTGTTCTTCTATAAGGTCTTTAATTGAGGAGAGAACAGGAACAGTAGGTTTCTGCAGCAGACCAAGGAGAATAGGGGCATTGTTAGAAGAAGATGAGGAAGAATCCATAATTAAATAATAAAGAAAATGGAGAAAATGGATAAAAATATGGAACTAGATAGTAACAGCGATGGTGGCGAGTGGCAGAATGACACAAGGCGGCCAAATGGGGGTTATTATAGGCAGCAGACACGGCAACCTTGTAGTCAAGGTAGTGAAAGCGGAGGCTGCCGACCCGGCCACTGACGCCGGCAACCTTGTAGCCAAGGTAGTGAAGCGGAGGCTACTGACCTGGTCAAAGTAGGCTACCGGCCCCCGGCCGGGAGACACGTTGACCTACTAGTCAAGGCTGCCCGCCTTGAGCTCGCTAATATATACCCAACGCGGAACGTTTCGCTTCAGCATTACGGTAGAGGTGTAACTCGTGCGCTTACGTGCAGGGTTATGCTTAACGTAATGTTCGCCATGGTGTGTGGGTGAGCTTATGTTCAGCACACACCGCGTTCGGCTATTGTGGGAGAGGTGCCCTTCAATAATAGTTGACCGCAATTGCAATCCAACTACCTTTCCATTTCCTGCGTGGTTTAATTGTCAGGGGTAATATTATAGCGAGGTGTGTGAGATGGCTTACGTCATGATCACACCGTAACTGTAATATTACATAGTATAAGATAGAATAGGGGGAATGTTAGGTAGGGGTTAAGATATGATAGGGCGGTGAGGTGTGTGAGATGGCTTACGTCATGATCACACCGTAACCGTAGCATGGTAGCATTTAAGGGGTAGCATAAGATATAATAAAGTAGTATAGAATAAGGTAGGGACCCCATGCTTCCCCACCCCCCTTTTTAATTTTTAAATGACCTTGACCTACTTTCGGACTTAGAAATTTTAAAAGACCTACTTTTCAGACCTAGATATTTTGTAAAAGTTTTAAATAACCTTAAAACTTTAGTTTTTGCGTTGTATCTGTTATTGAATTATTATTTGTTTTTTTTACATTTGGGCTTTTGTAAATGCCTTAATCCCTGCTGACTAACAAGAGGTCCACGTACCTCTAAGTCCCAAAGGGTGAGTTTAGTTTTTGCGTTGGTTTGAGAAAATTATTATTGATATTTGTTATTCTTAAAATTTGGGTTTTTATTAAAGCCTCAACCCTTTGTGACTAACAAGGGGCCCACGTATTTCTAAGTCCCATAGGGTTGGGGTTGGGGTTGGGGGTTCTCCGTTTTGTAGGGGGGGGGTCTCGGGGGTTCTCCGTTTTGTTGGGGGGGGGGTCTCGGGGGGTCTTGACCTTGACCTTGACCTTGACCTTGACCCAATTTGACCCCCCCTAGGGTTAACTAGGTCGCCATAGGAGGCCATTGCCTTGGGTATATATAAGGTGTGCTTTAGTCTTGTGGTTATATTCGTCATGGAATCCCTCATGATCTTTGGTGCTGTGCACAACTTTGTTGAAGCCAGGAGAGTACTATGGTACATACACACCTTTCATAGTAATCTGAATTGTATCAGAGGAGTACTTGAAGCTGTTAAAGCAGACGGTACTAAAGTATGATGCACTTCGGATTCTATGCATTACGAAGGACTCGAAACAAGGGTCCTTCATTATGTACAGTTCTGTACTAAAATCTACATCAACGTTGATACAGACTAAGGGGGTTTTCTAGGAGGAACGAAAAGAATAGATACCAACAAAGAATGTTAAAACTAATCTTTTCATTCTTCCGCTAAGATTTAAATGACCTTGACCTACTTATGGACCTAGAAAATTTTCGCTAAGTTACAATTGACCTTCAAAATAAGTAGGTCAAGGTCATTTAATATTAAGCGGAAAAAAGAGAGGAACAGTGCTATAAATTAACACTGTTCCTCTCTTTTTTCCTAAAAGGCAGGGGGAGAAGTTCCGTTAATGTCTACTTTTATGTGGCAGAATCATAACCATCATCATCTGATTCGTTTTGAAAGTTGATGTAATTCACATCAACCCAAAGATATCATCCTTGTTCGAAAGCCATAGCATCAATATATGTTTCCACTGTTGATAACCAATTTGGATCTACGAAAGGGTCGATTGTAACCAATAAAGTTTCTAATGATAAATTTACCCATCTTTCCCCAGTAACATTAATTACAAAAAAATTAACATTCTGAAGAACATGGATTAAATTTATCATAAACTGAACATGTTGTTCAGCAGTACAATAAACATTGTAGAACATTCGGAAACTTTCCTTGGTGATCAGTGAGGGAAGTGTTGTCTTTTCATATAATACACGGTTTATATATACATTTCCCCCACCATAAAGTTTTAAAAGTGGGTCAAGGTCATCTGAAGATACCCTATGAACGGATAACAGAGCAGTAAGAGGTTAGACCACAAACTGCTCTGTTCCCCGCTCCTATTTAATTTCTTGTATTGATATGTGTTTATAAACACATAATATATGTTTATAAACACATACATTTAATTTCATATTTTGCCAGGGGGAAGAAACCACAGAGCTGGCACATTTCTTGAGGTCTCGGCGTTCGTAGTTTGTATCCGATGATTCCATATGCATATCGGATTGTGCGATATAGTTCTTCGCCCGGCTCGGCTAAAGGAAGTGCCTGAAAAAAATTATTAATTTAAAGAAATTTAATAAAATAATAATAATAATAATAATAATAATAATCCTTTTATTGCAGTATGACAATATTACAATTGCGTTGCAAAAGTCAGAAATGTACAATAATCTTGGAAATTAAAAAGCTCGAGGCTTAACACCAGTGCTGAAATTTTTATTCACGGAAATGCCTAGAATTTAGATTTCCCAGCGGTTCATCGTGAATTCTTCAACAGAGTAAAGAACTTTAGGCACCAAGAGCCTTTTCAATCGAGATTTAAATTGATTTTGATTTGGAGACTGTTTTGTGCCTTCAGGGAGCTTATTGAGGAATTTGACCCCGATCTGTGACGGCAAGTGTCCGAAAGCCACAGTTCTATGCTGCCGAGGTCGATAATTGTCCCTGCCCCTCGTTCCATACTGATGAATTTGATTGCCTTGAACGAGGGGGCATCCATATTTACAGTAGGTTGTTACCTCCATAATATATAGACTGGGCATTGTGAGCAATACAAGCTCCCTGAAGGCATTCCTACAAGATTCTCTGGCCTATTTGCAAATAATTCGAACTGCCTTTTTTTGCAGTCTAAACACTCTTTGTTGTCTAGATTTGACACAACTACCCCATAGTCTTATTCCATAGGAAATGTGAGGGTAGATTAGGCCAAAATAGGCCATTAAAAGCATGTCTTTGGAACAAAATTTGGCAAGGTTACGTAGTGCATAAATTCCGGACGTAACCTTGGTACACATGCTATCAATATGATCCTCTCAAGTCAGCCCTTTATCAAGGTGCATCCCTAGGAATTTCACGGAATTAGTTTCCTCTAAGAGGTCATCATCCATCATTACTGCAGGAGGCAGGTCCAGCTCCTGCCGCTGCAAACAAAATGAAATTACGTTTGATTTTGAACTGTTTGTTTTCAAATTGATTTCGGAAAATTTCTGAATGCAAGAGTTAAGATTAATGAAAGATTTTATTTCTAACTCTTGTTTTGTTCGAGCATTCAAACAGATGGTTGTGTCATCTGCGTATTGGATAATTTTCCCACTCTGAATTGACGAATTGATGTTGTTGACGTACAGCAAAAATGGAACTGGTCCCAAAATAGATCCCTGAGGGACTCCTTGGGCCATCTTTTCTCTTTGAGAAAGTGAATTTTGAACTTGGCACATTGGAATCTATTAGTCAGATAGGATTCAATCCACTTGTGTGTCAATCCACGAATGCCGTACGTCTCTAACTGGTGCAACAGTGTCTCATGATGCACACAGTCAAAAGCTTTCGAAAGGTCAAGAAATATGCTGAGCACATGTTCTCGCCTTTCGAGGCCATCGACAACCGTTTCAATAAGATTTGTGATCGCATCGATTGTGGAGTAATTTTTCCTGAAACCAAACTGATCCGAGGAAAGAATTTCAAAACGCTCTAGGTAATTCATCAGCCTTTCAAGGAAAAGCTTCTCGAAAATCTTACTAAAAACAGGCAGAATTGAAATTGGCCGGTAGTTGCTGGATACAGAAGGGTCATCTTTTTTGTAAAGAGGAATCACTTTGGCCAATTTCAGTTTGGAAGGAAAAACTCCACTTTGAAAAGAAAAATTTATTATTGTTGTGAGTGGTTGCAAAATGTGCCTGTAGCATCGTTTGACCAACCATACAGACGTACCGTCTATGTCAGATGATTTCTTTGGTTTGAGTCCCTCAATAACACGCGCCACGTCCGCCACACACACAGGATGCAGAGCCATGGACGAAGGCCGACCTCCAGATAAATTTGTATTGAAACAATGGGCATTGAAAGAGGGATCTGGCAGAGCAACAGAAGAAAAATATTTATTGAACTCGTTGGCCACTTCTTGCGCGTTTTCAATGATTTCATTGTTTATTGTAAGATGAATGGGGTTTGAAACTTTTTTAGATTTTGAAGAATTGTTTATTATTTTCCAGGCTGACTTAGGAAAGTTTTCGCTATTTTTTAGAGTGTGTTCAACATCATAAGCTTTAGCAGCCCTGATGACTCTCCTATAAATTCTTTTATAAGTCTTGTAGTAGTTCTTAAAATTTTCATTTTGCGTTTGAATGTAAATTGCATGCAAATTTTTTAATTTTTCTCGAGATTTTAATATAACGGACGTAATCCAAGGATTTTTTTCAAAAGAGGGTTTGACATTAGTTTTTTTCAAAGGGCAGCAATTGTTTAGGTAGAAATAAAAACAAGACTCAAATGCCTGGAACATTTCATCAACTGTGCTAAAATTATTTAAAAATTGACAAGATTCGTTCTCTAACGCTTTATTTAAATCTGATATGTTTCTGGGCTGAGTGGCTCTTTTTGTAGTAAAAGATGGAGGCAGCTTCTCCGGGCCATGGTCCCATACAATTATCTCCTGCGCATAGTGGTCTGAAATGGCCGCGTTGATGACTGAAACCGAAAAATTTTGAAGATTTGTTATTACATTGTCGATGGCCGTTCTCGACGTTGCTGTTACTCTTGTTGGCGTATTCACGGACCAAATTAGATTGAATGTTTCTAGAATATCGCGAAACCGCTGGGTCCGGTGGTTGGTGCAGTCTAGAACATCAATATTAAAATCCCCTAATATTATAAATTTGTTGTTTTTTGCAAATAAATCGTTTAACAGATGTTCTAGCTTTTTGAAAAAAGAATCATTGCACCCATTTGGCGACTTATATAAACCAATTATGACAACTTGTCCAAGGGAATCTAACTTAATCCTAATCCCACTGACTTCAAAATCTAGTTCTGAAGGTTTTTCAATTTTGAATTTTTCGAAATTCAATGTGTTTTTTTACGAAAACTGCCACACCACCACCAGTGAATTCTTCCCGTTTGAACGTGTTTGCAAGTGCAAAGTTTGGAATTTGGAAGAGGTTGATATTTTCTTCCTGAAAGCCATGTTCTGACACAATAAAAGTGTCAGGCAGAACGTCCTCTCATAAGAGTGAAAGTTCGTCGACTATATTTGTTGCCCTCTGTGCGTTTATATGCACTGCTTTAAATTTAGAAGAAGAATTTTCTGTTTGAAATGTTGATATCCCTGAAGCTTTTTGACCTGACGCACTCGATTTCAGAACTGATGTTGTTATCCCGTTGGTCTTCCTTTTAATACGGGAGAGTTTTTTTGGTCTTTTTGTATATCCTTGGAAGGCGAGTTGAATTTCACAGCATCAGCATAAGAGGACGTCTGATGCTCACCCGCCGTGGTCGTCCTTGAGTGCGATGAGATGGAGGTCCAAGATGGTGGTTTCGGGGTCACAGATTTGTTGATAACAGGTTGACTGGCTTTCAACAAACTCTCCAAAATCATTTTAGCAAGCAGCCGTTTTCCTCTCATGGTGAGGTGCAATCCATGGCGGGTAAAAAACCTCCTATTAATTTGGTTGAAATCGAGGACCTGCGCACCCGGGTGTCTGAGACAGACCTCCTCAATGTACGCATTTACTAGCGCAACCTGATCGTTGATCGAGTGATCTGAGGGTAAATCATGGCGGTGAGGTAGAGCCGCGACAATGACCTTAGAGGATTTCTTTAGTCGGGAGGTAATGTATTGCTCAAGATGCTGGTAGATGTTACGTTGCTCGCCATTAGCTAAGTCATTTGTCCCAGCGATTAGCACTGAGCAGCTTCCAGGTGGAGTAAAAGCATCGGCGGTCACACTCTGTAACTTCGCCCCAGGTTTACAATAACCCTTTACTTTAGTTTTACTTTCGAGCAATTCTTGTACAAAGCCTGCCACATGACGTCCATGACTGTCGCTTTCAATATTCACAACAGGGAAGCCTTGTGTTGTTAGGTGTTTACTTTTTACAGTTTTACTAGTTTTACTTTGTTTTTTAAAATTTGTTGTGTTTTGTTTTGTTACATTTTGAGTCCGAGAGCCTTCGTCTTCGTCAGGAAGTGAATTAAACTTGTTTGATAACTTCAGTGGGACTTTTTTGGTTTGCTTTACTTTAACCCAGTCATCTTCAAATTGTTTTGTTGCTGTTTACAACTACAAGGACAATTTTTTGAGGCGGTTTTTAAGCTGTTGTTTTCAGCTTCAATCACTTCAATGGTTGTGCGGAGACTGGCGATCAAGGTCCTCAGTTCGGTACATCTTGTATCCTCGCATTCGGAAGGAATATTGCACTGTATACCACGGTCTGACGTAAGATTAAAATTCACGTGGTTGGTAGCTACTGATGAATTTGAAACGAAAACCTGATCAGTATATTCAAGTAATCTCAAATCATTTTCTATAGAGTGGTCGAGTACAATTTGAAGTTGTCCCTTTAGTCTTAAAATTTCATCCTTAAGCGCTTTATTTTCCAACAAAGCATCGGATAACAGAGGAGTGGATGTAGCTCGGGAACAGTTTTGCACGCTCAAGGACGGGGTGAGAGGTGTCCGTGCCGGTTCTGTAGGTGTGGACAGTGATCGTGAGAGCGCGACTTCGCCGTTGATGATAGATTCAGCCGCAGAAGTACAAGCGGCAACGGACTCAGCCGCGGATGCACAGCCGGCGACGGACTCAGCCGCGGATGCACAGCCGGCGACGGACCCAGCCGCGGATGCACAGCCGGCGACGGACCCAGCCGCGGATGCACAGCCGGCGACGGACCCAGCCGCGGATGCACAGCCGGCGACGGACCCAGCCGCGGATGCACAGCCGGCGACGGACCCAGCCGCGGATGCACAGCTGGCGACGGACCCAGCCGCGGAAGCACAGCCGGCGACGGACTCAGCCGCGGATGCACAGCCGGCGACGGACCCAGCCGCGGATGCACAGCCGGCGACGGACCCAGCCGCGGATGCACAGCCGGCGACGGACCCAGCCGCGGATGCATAGCCTGCGACGGACTCAGCCGCGGATGCACAGCCGGCGACGGACTCAGCCGCGGATGCACAGCCGGCGACGGACCCAGCCGCGGATGCACAGCCGGCGACGGACTCAGCCGCGGAAGAGGCGGACGGAGTGCTATGAGTCACTTTGGAGGTACTTGGAGATGTTAAGGACCGCATTGTAACTGGGTGCGGTCCAGAGTGCTTATTATTTCCCTCTGTAACAGTAGTCTTGTTGGCATCTGTCTTTACTGTAGCACTACATGTTCTCCCAAGGCAGCGCCAAACAATATCCCCGCCTTTGAGACTGTAGCTCTCTCTATATTTGTGGTTGTTAAATAGTATATTAGGCTTTCCATTCTTGGTAAACTCAATATTTAGTGCCATTTTGTAGATATATATTAATTAAGTAACTCAAGTTGTAAAATAAATGCTATGGGATTATGCGCCCTTTTAATTTACCTTGTATGCAAATTAAGTAATACCAGGTTGTACTGGTATTGCGTTTGGCAAAATGAAGGCGACTTGAAACAGGAAGAATTATATAATAACAGTTGTCATCTACCCCAACAGATAGCGTGGGCGTTTACTTTTCCCCGCAGATGCGTGGATTGACATAAAATCCCCGCGATTCCCAGGCAGTGGCAGCACTAGATGCGTGGGTAAGATGCGCAGTAAAAATGTCAGTTTATAATATCAACTGCGGTCAAGTTTGACATGAGGTCAGTTCAGAATTAGGAATTAATGTATAACCTCTAAAATGCGTGTTAGGTTAAGTTAGTTGAAACTTAAAAATAAACCAAGTTCTGACCAAAAAATATTGTCCAAATTATTTTAAAATAAATAAAAAAATAAAATAAAATATTGTAAATAGAAAAACAATGCAGTTAATGAAAACGTACCCAGTCACATAGGGCACATATTTTGCCAATATTTGGCATTTCAAACCAAATTTTAGTTTTATAATCACAACGTCTTTTGTGCTCATAAATTAGCTCGCCTTGCAAGATTTGCGGCAGCGGCTCAGACACCTCTCTGATATGCCGGAGCATAGGGTTATCTGAGCAGATCCGCTGCAAACACAACTCGTACAAGGAGCTCATAGTTATGGTCTGGCTATGCAGACCTCACAGCCTTATATACCTATCGATAACCTTGATGGCGAAGTACCCCCCCTCCCTTTTTCTTTCCCTTTTTTCTTTCCCCTCCTTCCCATCACCTTGGGCTTCCAGTATATATTGAGCGCATAAAACTCAATAGTTTGCTACATTTTGAGTTAGCAATACACTATGGACTCTTTGCTGAAAAACCTCATTGACAGAAAATTCAAAAGAAATCAAAGGGAACAAGCATGAATACGAAAAATAAAGAAGGCTTTTGAAAATTTAAAATTTGTTGTACCGGAAAGTCAAAACAAAAAGCGAATTAACAGACAACTGATAGTACAAAACGCAACAGATTACATTAAAAAATGGAAGAAGATTTGAAATTACCGAGAACTACAAACAACTTAGAAAATGATAAATTTGATCAAGCAGTCAATCATTTTTTTCAAACATCGAAACATTTACAACAACAAATTGAACAAATCATGGAACATCCATTAGCTATTGAAACTGTTTCTTTGCCCACGTTAGAAAACGTTGATGAATATTTTTCAGAATTGTAAATTATTTTCCTTGAAAAGTGGGTGGGGGTAAGTGGGTGGGGGGCTGTTTATAAGAGCAGGGCTAACAAAGTAATCTTTACTTTCTTAGGATCCAGCGACATGGCAGGTACCTCTTCGTCATCCAGATCTTCCTCCTCCTCATCAACATCATCATCTGTTGTTTCCATTGTTAAAAAAGATCTCCTTCTCCAAAAAAATCTCCTTCTCCGAAAAAATTTCTCCAAACAAAATTTCAGAAAAACTGCAAAAACTTAACGATTAAGAAAATCGTGTTTCAAAAGAGAAGAGTGTTCTCATATTTTAAAAAAAGGAGCAAACAAAGGTGAAAGGTGTGTGAAATTGTGTAGTGTAAATGAAAAATTGTGTAGTCTGCATAACAAACGTGAACCTTCCAAAAAAGTCAAAATTCAACCTTCCAAAAGTGAACTGCCAGAAAAAACTGTAAATTATAAAAGAATTAGAATCAACAGATTGATATTAAACCACAAATATGTTTTTCTAAAAAAGATTAGTAATAAGGATGTTGTTGTTAGCTGTTGTAATGAACACTACCTGCTAAAATTGCCAGTAAATCTTCAAATTCCAAATATCAGTAATATTCATTATTATTGAGTAAGAAAATCTCCATCTGATAAAGTTAAATGGTTAAAGTAAACACAAGTGAAAAAGACAAAAAATTGGAGCGGGGGAATAGACCACTTTGTAATTCTAAAAGAATTACTTAGCGGTCTATTCCCCCGCTCATAGGGTATTTTTGAATGACCTTGACCTACTTTCAAAATATGCAGTGGAGGGGGTAATATCTTATAAAAGCGAGATAACAGAATGACTTTTTACTTTTTAGGATCCAGCAACATGTCAGGTTCTTCTTCATCATCCAGTCTTAGAAAAGAACAATGTTTATATAATTTTAAAAAAGGACCGAAAAAAGGTAAAAGATGTGTAAGGATGTGTTGTGTGAACCAAACATTATGCAGTGTGCACAACAAATATCTCCATTTGTTAAAATTGTGAGGTTAGTGTAAAAATGAAATAAAAAAATAAATAAAAAATACAAAAGAAATAGGAGCGGAGGAATAGACCACTTTGTATTTCCAAAAGAATTACTTAGCGATCTATTCCCCCGCTCATAGGGTATTTTTTGGTGACCGTGACCTACTTTCTGACTTAGAAATTTTCTCTAACTCTCCTGTTGACCTTGAATATAAGTAGGTCAATGTCATGCAATAATTAAAAAAGGGATGGTAGTGTACGATTTTACAGAACCGTACACCCCCGGAAATTTAACAGAAGAAAAGCTAATTACAATACAACTTACATACAAATGACCTTGAGACTTAGAAATTTTTGCTAACTCTTTTGTTGACTTTGAAAATAAGTAGGTCAAAGTCATTCAATGATTAAAAAGAAAATGGGGGTGTACGGTATTACAGAATCGTACACCCCCGGAAACCTAACAGAAGGAAAGCTAATTTACAATACAACCTGCCTAAAGTTTAACAATTAATAAAAAATAGAAAAGTAAAAATAAAATTAAGTTAAAAAGAAAATAAATAAAAAGTAAAAATAAGTAAAAAATAGCTAGACAGCCCAGCGCTGCACATAATGATTACGGTGTGATCATGACGTAAGCCATCTCACACACCTCACCATAAGCGAACATCGCTAAGCTAAAACAAAAATTAATTTTCCTAACACTAAAGGAGCCAGCGACTCGCCATTAGCGACGCAGTACAACTGAGGTCTAGCGAAACTCCGGAGGTAGGCGGATTACCCATCCAGCACGTATAGAGGTTGTAAGTGACCCGGTTTGATGGCCGTAATCACCACAAAAGCGGGAGCCGGTTTACCATAAATTAATTGGTTCCCCGTACTCCAAAAGAAGGAAGGAAAAAAGGAAAGGAAATGGGAATTGAAAGGTGTCCCTAACTAAAAAGGAGTACAAGCCTAGAGGGAATGCCCTCAAAAGCTTGTTGGAAAAAGGAAGTTGGAATGGAAAGGTATTAAAGACATACCATATAAATTTCTTAAAAAAATATTACTTTAAACTTAAACACTCCACCACTTTAAACTTAAACACTCCACCACTTTAAACTTAAACACTCCAGGCAAAATATATTGTAAGTAAAAGAAAGATTTTAAATTAATACTAACTACCAGACCAGCAAACTAAAAACAAACTACAAACCCTAGGGCATCTACAAGCACAAACAACTACCATGCTTAAACTACCATGCCTTAAAATTAATCAGTCCTACGTCAAGATGTTATTATACAAATGACACCAAGATATTTTCAATAAACAGTTAAAATGATAAAATGTTCAGGGCGCCTCCTGAACATGTTACCACCTCACTGTCTAGCGAGCAACTGATGCCGAAACACAAGTGCGGACCCCCTTTTGTCAACTCGGCTCGAGGTCATCCCCCCTCCTTGCTTACCCCCTCCCAAACCACAGGAGCCTTGCTGCGGGTTTAGTTTCCATCATTCTTTCGCCACTGTTCCAACAGGCAACAACACTTCTTTCTTTATTTTACTTTACATTGGACTTGTAAAAATTTTAAGTGTTAAAACTTCCCAATAATTAATACTTGAGGACTTAGAAAATTTTTCAAACATTTGCTTCAACATTTATTTTACAATATCAAGTTTCTTTTAGAATGCCTCCAACAGACAAAAATTTTCCTGCTGGACTTGCAATCTTAGAAAAAATATATAAATTGGTTGAGCCAGAAGATTTAACGGATGAGGAAAGTATTTTTGAAAATAGTTTGATTTCAGTAGAAGATACATCTGATGCTACAACTGATGAGGAAAATATTTTGGAAGAACCAGTAATAATAGGAGAAGAAACGCTAGAGACTGAAAATTATGTTAACGAAACACCGTTAACACATGTAACAATCGACTATGACCCAGAACAATTTATATATGCTCTTGTTAGTCGTCGTTTGTTTCCATCAGACACGGAGGAAGATGAAAGCGATTTGGAAATAGAATATTTAGACAACATCGATGATCTACAACGAATAATACGAATAATACAACGAATAATACGTATTTTTTAAAACTTACATGATTTAACCTTGGCACTTAGATTTTTTAAAACTTACATTATTTGACCTTGACACTTAGATTTTTTTAAACTTGCATTATTTGACCTTGACATTTAGAATTTTAAACTTACATTGGATGATCTTAATACTTTGGGGTTTTTTGAAATATAAGAAATTTAACCGTTATTTACACTTTTTGTGTTTAATACAGAAAAAAGTGGTGGGGGTAATGCTATAAATAGGGGTAGTTTTAGAGTGGTTTTCATTATTACAGCAACTTTTGTGGAGAGCACACCTACGTCATGCTTTACTGCATCAGTTGCGAAGAATCTTTTGAAGATGAAATTTTACTAAACTACACCAAGAAGTTTACCATAACAACAAAACAAACCAAGAAACGAAGAACAATGCAGAAAACAAAAAAGAAGAAGAAGATTTGGAAGATTTAGATCAAATGCTGGCTACCCATCAACAACAACTAAATTCAAGACCAAGTGTTATTCAGTATGCACCCGGACCATCTTTGGATGTGGAATTATACGCCCGAGCTTTACCAGGAAGTGTAGTAACTCATTTTAAGATGGACAATGCTCAATTGCAACTAGCACAATTTATATCAAAAGCAAAAACATTAGTAACAGAAACATTGAACAATGAACTAAGAAGATTAAATTGAACCTAGACGTTGATAAGCTTGTAGTCAACTTATCCAAGCGGCAACTACGGTCGGAGGAATGCCGGGTACTGGCCAAAGGTCTGAACTACTGTATCGCCCCGGGCAAGGTGTCTAACCTTGATTTGATAACATCACTTGAGCCGACTGCGAACTTACTGAATGAAAAAGTGAGAAATGACTATAGATGTAAAATTGTAAATACATTAAAAGCTCCTGTGAATATAAAATGCAACCTAACTAATGCTGAGAAACACTCAATAAATGAACTAAAGAAGGACGAATCGATTATTATTTTACCATCTGACAAGGGTGGGACTGTGGTTATCATGGATAAAACTGACTATAATACGAAGGTTGATGACTTAATAAATGGGGGACAGTATAAAAAACTAAATAAGGATCCTACTTCATCAATACAGAATAAGATTAAGGCTGCTCTAAAACTCATCAAATCTAAGATTCCGGATAGCACATTTTTCAGGTTAAGTCCTCAGTTTTGTAAACCACCACATCTTTATGGTTTGCCAAAATTGCACAAGGAGGGGACTCCATTGAGACCGATTGTCAGCTCTATTGGCTCTCCTTGTTATGACCTGTCTAGGTTTTTGTTACCGATTCTAAATCCACTATTTGGTGGATCTGAAAGTTTCATTCGTAATTCTGGAGATTTTGTTAAAAAATTGGCTGATTTTCCTCCTACTGAGAACACAAAAATAGTCAGTTTTGATGTTTGTAATCTGTTTCCAAGTGTCCCAATGGCGACCTGTCTTTCTATTGTTAATGAGAAGCTTAGTAGTGACCCTACGTTAAGTGAAAGAACTAGTCTACCAGTAGGATCGGTTATGGAACTTTTAACGGTCTGCGTGGGTTCAAATTATTTTCAAATAAATGACGCATTCTATGAACAGATTAATGGGACACCAATGGGTGGAATTTTGAGCCCAATACTTAGTAATTTATTTATGGATAAATTTGAGGGCGATGTGTTGAGGTTGGCTCCAGTGAAGCCCCGTCTGTGGTTGAGATATGTTGATGACGTTTTTTGTATCTGGGAGAAGCCTGTTGATAAGCTGTTTGAATTTAAAGATTTGCTGAACAGCCAATACGATTCAATAAAATTTACAATTGAATTTGAAAATGACAATAAACTGCCTTTTCTTGACGTTCTGGTGGAAAAACTCCCCAACACTTGGAGAACTTGTGTGTATCGTAAGCCTAGCGCCTCGGGTGTATACCTTAATTACGCATCGAACCATCCTGAGCATGTAAAATTAGGTTTAACTATAGGACTGGTTAAGAGGGCCAAGACAATTTGTAGTGATGAGGAGTCTTACGATAATGAAATTGGGAGGATAAAAAATGATTTAAGGAACAGTGGGTATAATGAAAAAGTCATAAACAAAGCTGTGCTAAGAGCAAATGAACAAAAATCGGACGAAAATATTGATATCGAACAGCCAGTGTCTACAGTGTCCATACCTTACTATAGGAATATCTCTGAAAAAATTCGCCGGATAAATAAAAAATATAACATCAGAACAGTTTTCAGGTCTGAAAATTCCTTACGTAGCCAGCTTACAAAGGTAAAGCCAATCAATTGTGGACAAAAAAATAAGAACGTTGTATATAGGGTACCGTGCTCGTGCAATAGGAATTATATAGGCCAAACTTCAAGACCGGTTCAGGTGAGGATTGAGGAACATCATAAAAAGGTTATTAATAAAGAATCATATGGTTCAAAGTTAAGCGAACATGTTCTTAGTACTGGACATGATGTTCTGTGGGATTCTAGTCGGATTTTATATAAGGAACAGGATTGGAAAAAACGAAACTTAGCCGAGTCTCTTTTTATGAGCATTGAAAATAATCCCATATCCAGACCGTCGGTTGAAGTCAATGCAATGTTTGTAGAAGTGGTGAGTGAGGAAATAAAACAATTACTAGCTAGGGCAGATGACAAAGGCTCGGTCTTATCTGTAAGGAAGGTAAACAAACCACTTCCCCTACCCCAACAGGATGCGTCACCGCCGCCAGTTCAAATTCGGCGCTCGCGGCGGATACGTGACCGACAACGGCAAGTTAGGGAAAATCCCCCTGAAGACGCGGGACGTTTTTGAGGTTCCGCGAAATATCGGGAGTGCGTAGACTATGTATGTAATTGTGTTAAAGAATGTGTCTGTGTGTTAGTGTTTTTTTTTTTAAATAGTTGACGTGTTTGAAATTTGGATTTCAACAAAAGGATTGACTGAGGGGTCTACGCAACTTAAAATAAAAAGGTGAGAGTAGCCCAAGAAATAGTAGGAATTAGGAATATTTGCCTCACCTAAAAAGGAAAATAATGTCATTTAAAACAAAAACGTCTGTTATTATCAATGAAAACCTTGCGGCAGTATCTATGAAGAAGACAAGCGTGAAAATGGATCGTCCGTTGTACGTTGGAATGTCAATCTTGGCTATTTCCAAAACTCACATGTATGATTTCCACTACAACAAAATGGTCGCCTTCTACGGTAGGCATAAAATCGGAATCGCCTATATGGACACGGACGCTTTCATCTATTGGATTCTTACTGAAGATATGTATTTGGCTCTTCGAACATTTGTTCACAAAGATGAATTTGATTTTAGTGACTATCCAAAAGATCATTTAAATTATGACAATGATCGAAACAAAAAAAATTTGGAAAATTTAAAGACGAAGCAAATGGAATTTTACTGGAATAACTTATTGCACTAATGACAAAATTGTATTCACTAAAATTGCATAAAGAAGAAAACAATGTTATTAAAAAATCTAAGGGTGTAAAAAGTTTGTACCTTAAGAAGAATGTAAATTTCGAACACTACAAGCAATGCTTATTTGAAGAAACGACTATAACTGCAAAATTCAACACGATCAGAAATTTCAACCATCAACTGTACAGCGTAACAGAAGTGAAAAAGCACTCTGCTGCAATGATGACAAACGGCACATTCTTCCAGACAAAATTCACACTCTACCATTTGGCCACTATTCTCTCAATCCTATCGATGAGTAAATAAAAGGGGGGAATCACAGCATGTTCGCTGTGATTTCCCCTTTTTTTTTTAATATGTTGAAATGACTTTGAACTACAAAAGCGGATGCAAAAAAGAAACATTCAATACTAACTTGACTGTGTTAGTAAAAACATCATGACAGAGTTAAAGGAGAAGGTTGTTAATGAACTTCATAAACCTGCAAGAATAAAGTTTCCACGAAGAAACACTGTTGTAAAAGGAATAAATGATTTATATCAAGCAGATTTAATTGAAATGCAGCCGCATAGTAAAATAAATAAAGGATTTAAATACATACTTACGATTATTAATTGTTTTACTAAAGTTGCAGATGCTTTGCCATTAAAAAACAAAACCGGTAACAGCATAGCAAAAGCTATGGAACTAGCTATAAAAAGAGATAAAAATAAAATTAAACATTTACATAGTGATGATGGTAAAGAATTTTTTAGTAAACTTTTTGCCTTGTTAATGAAAAAATATAAAATAAATCATTATTCCACAAATTCTGAGAAAAAGGCAGCTATAATTGAAAGATTAAATAGAACCTTAAAAGGTGCAATGTATAAAATGTTTTCGAAAAAAGGTACTTACGTATGGGTTGATATTTTACCAAAATTAATAAGCAAGTACAACAACACGTTTTATAGAACTATTGGTATGCCACCTAATAAAGTGAATAAAAAAAACGCTAAACTAGGTTTACAACGAATTAAAAAGAATAAACAGCCAAAAGCGGAACAAAGAAAACCAAGAAAATTTAATGTAAATGATAAAGCTCGAATTAGTAAATACAAAGGAGTGTTTACTAAAAAATACCTGACCAATTGGACAAACGAAGTTTTTACAGTGTATAAAGTACAACCTACTGTACCGGAAACTTATATTTTAAAAGATAACAGAGGGAATTTGTTACAAGGCGGTTTTTACGGACATGAATTGTTAAAGTCAACAGTAGGCGATGTCTATCTTGTTGAAAAGGAAGGTTGAAACACCAAGAAGGAAAAAAGACCCAAGTTAAAGTACGTTGGTTGGGGTTTGACAAAACCGAAGATTCGTGGATGCCTATAAAAGACTTGATTTAGTTTTAAATCAACTTATTTCTTCTCTGCCTTTGAATAAGATGGAGATTGTTCACCATAAAGATAAATTTAATATTAATAGCGTTGATGATTTAACTGTAGATAACGTTAAAATCAACAATGGTAAACACGGCAGTTTATTTCCAAACACTGTACGATGTATAGTAAGCGGACCTTCAAACTGTGGCAAGACTAACGTTGTGTTTACCTAATCACAAACACAAAAGGATTGCGATTTAATTACCTATATATTTTTTCAAAGTCCTTACATCAACCAAAGTATCAATTGTTGGAAAAGATCCTGACTGATGTGCCTGATGTTAACTATTACAAATTTAACACTAGTGTCAGAGTTATGCAACCAGACCAGGTTAAGCCCTATTCTGTATTTGTATTTGATGATGTATCTAGTGAAAATCATGATACTATTAGAAACTATTTTGCCACGGGAAGACATAATAATATTGATAGTATATATATCGGACAAACATATAGCAAAATTCCAAAACAACTAATTAGAGACAATGCAAATATTTTAGTTCTATTCAAACAAGACGATAAAAACCTAAAACACATATACAACGATCATGTGAATGCTGATATGACATTTGAAAAATTCAAAGAGCTTTGTGGGAAAGCTTGGGCGGAAAAATACGGATTTTTGGTAATTATGAAAGATAAAGCTATAACAGATGGTCGTTACCGCATAGGTTTCGATAAATTTGTTTTAATACGTTAATTGACAACATTATTGTACAGGTCTTCGAGGTGTAAACATGGTTAATCAGGAAAAGCTATTAAAAGAAGTAAAATCACTTAGTGATTCTATTAGACATTAAAACAGAGCGTTAAGATTAGGAAAACGTGAAAGAGAGAAATTTCTGGAATCAACATTTAAACCTATTACTGAACCATTAAAACAATTGGGGCAAAATGTTAAAACTTAAACATTTATTTTTTCCGGAGATGCTATTTTACCCATTTCAAAATTTGAACAAAAAGAAGAATATGAAGATGATACAAGTTTTACGCAACAAGGAGAAACAACTGAAGAAGAAAGCGAACAAGTTGAAGAAACGGATGTTTTAACAGAAAAAGAAGGTCTTTCTACAAGCGAAGAACAACAAGAAGAAGAAGAGTCTATTAATCCGTCCAACTTGAGCAAATTGGGCTCGGATATTGCGTATAAAGGGCCGCTCGCAAGACAATTTGTATTGAAAATGTTACATTCTGCACAACCAACTCGAACGTATCATACTTTTGGTGCTAGGATAGCAGAAAATGGTCTAATGATTGGAGATAGCAAGCTTGATGTAGACGAACATGACAATATTATTATAAATAATAAACAATACAAGGGTACAAAAGGATTGTTTGAACTTATTTTTAAACCAAAACCTAATAAATATACCAAAAAGGATTTAAACATTTTTAAACAGATATTAGAGGATACAAATGCGCATAAGAAAAATTATTCAAAAAATTTCAATGTTCATAGAAATACATCAGAAAAATATAAAACTATTATTGCTAAACTTTTCCTACCAAAAAGAAAGGAACCTCTAAAAAGGAAATCATTATCTTCTGCTGAAATAAATATTTTACATAAAAGGGGAAAAACAAATCAACCAAGTTTATCAGGAAAAGGATTATTGAAAAACTTGTATGATACTAATATAATCCACTACAACGATATAAACAAATTGGTTGACAGAATGAAGTTGATGTATGAAGCTAAACAAGCCGGACATAGCGGCTTAGAAAACGAATGGGTAGCTTTGGTCGGCGAACTGCGAAATTGAGGAGTAATCGCATAAAATATGAGTATATATAATACAAGTATAACCGATTAAACATTCAGTATAACCATGAGTGTGGATAAGTTTGGACGGTATTCCGAAACTGGAACCAAATCAGGATCTTATGGAAAAAGAGGTGGTTTACCATTAACATCCGATGGAGATTATGATATAAGTAACAAAGGTTTAATGTTTGTATATGATCCAAAAGATGATAATGATGCAGTAAATTTCAAAACTTTAAAAAGTGAAACATTACCAAGCTTAAAGCTTCAAAATGAAGTGTATAACGCTAATTTATATAGAATTGTAAATCTTCCAAAACCAATAGATAAAATGATTCGGTAAATAAAGAATATTTAATGTGGTACATAAAGCAAACCTTAAGATATGATACTAAGAGTAATAATAAAGTATATGATGCAAAAGATCTTAGAATAGCCAATATAGCAGATCCTGTTAATGATCAAGATTCAGTTACCAAAAAGTATATACATTCAGTCATCCCTGAAAAAACAGATAAATTTTCTTTTTACAGCTTTGTAATACACGATATTGGAGACCCTAAAGATATGAAAGATGCGGTAAACCTTCAATATCTTACAGATCATTGTATTACATATGATATTCATACGATTTATTGCAAAAATAAAATGTTAACTAACGTTAAGGAAGGAACTGCAAAATCAGAAATAGCTACAATAAGTCAAATAATGAAATTAAACAATAAGAAATGGAATGCGGATGCAAAAATAATTACTAATGTTAAAAAAGGGTCGGATGAAATTGATTTTGCAACAATTGGACAAGTTCCTGTATTAAAAGAATATAAAGTAGGTAGTGGACAAGCCTTTGATTGCAAAGGGCAACCACTATCCAATGTTGCAACAGGAATAGGAGACAGTGATGCAGTTACAGTAGAACATATGCGTAAGAGGTCAATGGCTTATTATAATCTTGTCCTAAGAAAAGATTTTAATAAGAAGTTTTTTTATTGTGAAAACATGCGATTGACTAGCTTAGATGACCCTATTGATATTACTTATGCTGTTAATGTAAATTACATTGTAAGACTCTTAAGTGTACCGTTATATGATGTTTGTAACACAATAAACCCCATAAAATCTGATCTAAAACTACATTGGGTTAAAAAAATGTTATGGAAAAATATTTTTTTGAAATAAGGAAACTTTAGAATTAAGGTCTTCTGAAAATGATAATGAAGAAGATACATGTACCAAAAGATTACATGTAAAAAAAATTTCATGTAGATACATAGTATTTACATGTAAACAAAAAAACTTATACATGTTTATTATAAATAAACAATGTCAAAGGATAAGTGAATCATTTACTATGAAGCATTTATAAAATAAACAAGTATTGACATTTCTTTTCAAAATAAAAGACTGTGTTGAAAGTACAACGCATCAGTCATAATCGACACGTTATAAAGAGAGGAAGAGGAATAGCATCAACAGCACTTTCTCTTATTACTAAGCCGGTTGGAGCTATAGTTAATAAAGCTATCGATTTATTACCTGTAGAACTACATTTACCCGGAGGTTATCAATATTGTGGTCCTGGAACAAAATTGAAAAAAGACTTGCTAGAGGAGATCTTGGAATAAATAAACTTGATCAAGCCTGCAAACAACACGATATAGCATATTCAAAGTTTGCAGATACTAAAAATAGATCAATAGCGGATAGAGCACTTGCTGAAAAAGCTTGGCAAAGAGTAACATCCAGTGACGCTAGTATCGGTGAAAAAGCAGCAGCTTTAGCGGTATCAGCAGCAATGAAGGCTAAAACGATGTTTGGAGGTGGAAAGAAGAAAGGAAGTGGAAAAAGGAGGAGAAAACCTGCAAAGAAATGTGGAGGGAATATAAGAAGAAAACGACGATCCACCGCAGGTAAAAACAAAAAGAAACCAACAATATGGTCAATGATACAAAAAGGAGGAGGATTATACCTAAGGCCGTATCGTGTGTATTAAACAGAAAAAAACAATTACTAATTCCAAATAAAGAATTAACAGATAAAGAATTAATTACTTATGTTTCTTGTTTAACAATTCCATTTTTTGAGGAGTGTTATGAAAGATGCATTACCTGCTAAAATTTGGAAAAATGAAACCGGAATAGTAAATTTGGATAATAGTAAAGGATCTGGCACTCATTGGGTATGTCATAAGAAACTAGGATCGACTATTTACTTCTTTGATAGTTTTGGTAATCTTCCGCCACCAAAAGAACTACAATATTACTTTAAAACAGCTAAAAATGTTCTATACAATTATAAAAGAGAGCAACCTGGTGATACGGTAATCTGTGGACATTTATGTTTAGAGTTTTTAACAAAAAGCGTTAGTCAACTTTAAGATGTCTTCCTATACAGTATCATTAACTGGAACTTCATCTACTTTGCTAAGTGTTCTTTTTCCGGCGTTACGTTTGGAAAAAGATAAATTATGGGAAGCCGCATTATTAGATATAACAACTTATAATTCTATTCCCAACGTTACTGAAAATGTAAATAACAAAATACATTATTCCAAAACAAAAGATACAAACAAATACTCAGATATACAAGTATTTAGTTTACCTACTGGAGCATATGAAATTGATGATATAAATGAAGCGATACAAAATCATATGGGAAAAGATAATATAACAATGAAAGGAAATAACAATACTATGAAAGCTGAAATCAAATCTAAATTTTATGTAGATTTTAGCAAAGAACATTCAATTGGTAGTTTACTAGGGTTTCCTAAAACAACGAAAATTTTACAACCTAATATTAACCATACAGGTGATACAACTGTAACAATAATGAAAGTTAACAGTATAGATGTTACTTGTAATATTATACAAGGATCTTATAGAGATGGAGAAAATACTCATAAATTGCACACATTCTATCCAACGGTCGCTCCGGGTTTTAAAATTGTGGAAAAGCCACAAAACCTAGTGTACCTACCGTTAAACACCAGTTTTATTTCAGACATTGTGGTGAACATACTAGATCAAGACGGAAATCATAATGATTTTAGAGACGAACCTATAACTACACGAATACATATAAAATCAACCGCATAACAATGGGGTTATCATTTAAAAAGAAAGAGCTGACTGGTAAACAAGTCAGTAGCACGTCAGCTATAGAAGGATTAACAAGTGATAACATTCGTTTTCTAGAAGAAATTGGGTTAAAACTTATTAATAATGGAAATATTGGATATAGCGCAGGGTCCGACATTCGACAAAGCCTTACGGGAAAAGGAATATCATACGCACAACCCTTGCACTTCGTCAAAATTAAATAATAATGAAGAAATTAAAGATATTTATACACTTCCATTTGAAAGTTATTTGTATATCGAAGGAAGAGTAACAAAAAGGGATGGAACCACTGCAAGTACTGTTCCGTTCATAAATAACCCCATGGCATATTTGTTTGATGAAATAAGATTTGAAATTTCCGAAGTTACAGTAGATTCAACAAAAAAGGTGGGAATTACAAGTACATTAAAAGGATTAGCATCTTTAACGCCAAGTGAAAAAAATATGCTGGCCGCCGCAGGATGGGTAACACCCGATTCCAGTACAATCACTCCAAACAGTTCAGGCAATTTTGACTTTTACATTCCTTTAAGATTACTTTTAGGCTTTGCTGAAGATTACCGAAAAATAATAATAAACGTAAAACAAGAATTAGTTTTGTTAAGATCATCAAACGACAAAGATATTATTATGGCGCCTGATGGAACAACGGAAGCTACTTTAGAATGGAAAATGCAATTAGACAAGATTGTTTGGAGAGTACCGCATGTACGGTTAAATGATCAAAATAGAATTTCATTATTGAGAACTTTAAAATCAGATCGTGATATCGTAATACCATTTAGAAGTTGGGAGTTTCATAAATATCCGGTTTTACCGGAAACACAACGTCATACATGGACTGTAAAAACTTCTACTCATTTGGAAAAGGCAAGATATGTAATATTTAGATTACAAACAAAAAGCAGAAATGAAATAACTAAACATGCTGGTGAATTTGATCACTGCAAACTTACAAATTTTAAGGTGTTTCTAAACTCGCAATTCTTTCCATACGACAACTTCAACATAAACTTTACAAAATAAAGGTTTAGCGTTTTGTACGATATGTACGCAAGATTCCAAAATTCCTATTATGGAAAAACAAACACACCTTTATTAACGCCAAACCAATTTAAATCTACCTATCCGATGGTTGTAGTTGATTGTTCCAAACAAAATGAATCTGTAACATCTTCTAGTGTAGATATAAAAATAGAAATGGAATTTGAACAAAATGTACCCAAAGATACAGCTGCTTATTGTTTAATTTTACATTATAAAATTATTACATATACACCTTTAACCGGTATTGTAAAAGCAGTTTTGTAAAAAAGAAAAGAAAAAAATTACCCCCCCACTCGGTTATAAAAGCAGGAGCAGGAACGCAAATTGTTTGGTTGACTGTCTACAGTTGTATGGGTAACATCGTCTACAGTATTATAAACAAAATGAGTTCTTTATCAGTTGTACAAGGCGTTTCCGAAACAGCACCTATATTGGAAAATGATGATGATGAACATTTTGAAGAAAATGTTGTAAAGGAAATTGATGAGTTTTTAAAGTTTGGGAAACAAAATAAAAAGTTGGAAAGTAATAAAACAAACGTAAGAAAGAAAACAAAACTTGAAGAAAATATTCCACCTAACATTTTAACTGAAGTTTTTCTTCGCATCTTTTATCCTATTTCATCTTGCATGAGTAAAAGTGTGTCAATAGGATTGGTAAAATCATTAGACTACCCTCCCATTATTACCTATTATTATGGCAGTAATACTGAGCCATAGTACAAAGATAGTTTTATTTTCAGAAAATGCTTGGGATTCCTTTTTAAAACATCTACATCTTATTGAATGTTATTTAGCCAACAGCTTCTTGGGAAGAAAAACTAACATTCGACTTTTGGATTGTGACAATGAAATTGACATTATTAAACATCGTGGTCAACAACAAGTAAGAATTAGAGACTCGACAAAATTTGAAAATAAAATTCTACTAACACGTGAAGAATTCTGCATTTTAAACTATGCAACATCACCTTTCACTAGGTATATGAAACAATAGGTATTTTCAAGTCCTGTTATTACGCATGGAGACGCAGTCGTCGCATCTTTATCCGATGCACCATTTACACCAGGTGATGAACCTAATTTCCAAGTATATCATCCAAAACGATTCGTCCAGTTGCTGCAAAATGAAGATCTGCGGGAAATTCAGCCAGGATCATTATATTTGGTGTCACACGGAATGAGCGGCAACAACTCTACGGAACGTACTCTGCACATCGCACAAAAGTAACATTGTAAATATTGTATTGTAAAAAACGATTTATATAAAAAGATAAAAACAACATATTAGTATTTGTTTGTTCATATACTGATATGTTGTATTTTTTAAAAAGCTCAAACGGATGACCTTGAACTTTTAATCGATAGTATTATTCGATTATTTTATTCGATAGTTTTATTCGGATACTTTACATAAATACGGAGCCTTAACTGAGAGGCTCAGTTCTGTTTAAGACAAGCTACAACCAACATGTCATCCAAAATAAATAATCTAATAATCATAACTTATTGTTGCAAAGAAAAGTGTTTTAGAATACCTGAAGATCAAGTTGACGGTTAAGCTTGTACAAAATGTAATTCTTTTTGCTACTGTAAATGTAGTTGCAAAACATATCAAAAGAACCGGTTGGATAAACTAGAAGAATTGCAACATCGACTCGGTCTATTGTGGCAGCGATTAAATTCAAAATGATTAAACAAACGCCTGCCATTTTTTATCCCCACCTTTATCCCCACCACTACCCCCACCGTCAGAGGTACCCGCAGCACCGGCTTTGCAATAATCATTCCTGCTACACCTCTAGTCGAGTAAACAACTCTAGTCATGTCTCTCAACATTCGCGGGATTCACTACAACACTATCAATCTTCCAACCTACAAGGATTTGGAAACTTTTAGTGAAGAACTAAAACAACTTATAGCCACTGGGTTCGGCTTATCTTTGGAACTTTATGCAACAAACAATCAAAACGAAAAAAATGTGTTTTTGCCAACTTACAACAACAATAAGAATGAAAATAAGCAAGAAATTTCAGCGCCGACAACCTACTTTTCAAATTTGGGAGCAAACTTTTCAAACTTAATGTAAAATAATACTTTTGTAAAAAAATATATCTTGCATTTTCGGATTTCCCGAAAATGCATGATCTTTTTTAAAAACACCCCTAGCCGACCTTGACCCACTTCCGGCCATTTAAAATTTAATTACCCATCACAGCCGGGCATTTAAACTTTAAATGCCCACCCCACACGTCACAGCTACGTCACATTTGATAACATCGCGTGACCGGAAGTAGCTGTCAAAATTTGATTTATGCGAAATGACTCAGCAGCCTCAAAAGCCCACTACTGTAGTGGTATAATGGAAAAGAGGCATCCCCAAACCCACAATCAGTAAAAACTTGGTCCAAAACTCTATAACTAATCCATTTTATGTTTCTCTAGTAGTGAGTGGTATAATGAAAAGAGGCATCCCCAAACCCACAATCGGTAAAAACTTGGTCCAAACTTTATAAGTTTTCGCTCAAACGATTTCCAAGTCCGAGGGATCAGTTTTCGGACATTGGCTAAATCTCGCCCTTGCCCGGGGAATCCCACCCGTATCTATATGTGATTGTTAACGTTAAGTCCAAATAGTTGTTAGCGTATAATTTTATCCCTGTTATACTGTTTCGAAAATCGGTTACCTGGTTTCTATTTAGGTGACTTGACTTGAGCCTTTTTTGCCCGTTCTATTTAACATTTGGATATGTAGTTGTCATAAGTGCGTGTAATGACATTTATTATTTCAATCTACTCTGTCTACTAATAGACCAGAAATGTTGATTTTGGTATTTATTTTACAATTTGTCTATAATTTGGATATGTCGTTGTCTTCGGTCTTAATTGTCTGATTTGTGTAATGTTTGGGTTTTGTTTTGACCTAAGCTAGTATATTTATTGTAAATTTTATATATATATATATATATATATATATATAAATCCTATTTCCCCTGTATATTTGTAAAATATAAAATTAAAAATAGGCCAAAAATATTAACATTGATCTTAATTATCCGATTGGTACAGTATTGTAATTGGTAAGTAAGTAGTGGCGAGGTGGCGTTTCTGGCCCAATCAAACTTTGACAGCCAGTCAATTTTTTGACAGCTACTTCCGGTCACGTGACCGGAAGTGACGTCATCAGCTGTGACGTAGCTGTGACGTGTTGGTGGTGGGTATTTAAAGTTTAAATGCCCTGCTGTGCTGGGTATTTAAATTTTAAATGGCCGGAAGTGTGTCAAGGTCGTTTGGGGATGTTTTTAAAAAAGATCTTGCATTTTCGGAAAATCCGTAAATGCAAGATATTTTCTTTTTTTATTTATTTGTTTTTTTTACAAAAGTATTATTTTACAAGTTAGTAAAGTTTGCTCCCAAATTTGAAAAGTAAGTTGTTGTCGGTGCTGAAATTTCTTGTTTATTTTCATTCTTCTTGTTGTTGTAAGTTGGCAAAACCACATTTTTTTCGTTTTGATTGTTTGTTGCATAAAGTTCTAAAGATAAACCAAACCCAGTGGTTATAAGTTGTTTTAGTTCTTCACTAAAAATTTCCAAATCCTTGTAGGTTGTAAGATTGATAGTGTTGTAGTGAATCCCGCGAATGTTGAGAGACATGACTAGAGTTGTTTACTCGACGAGAGGTGTAGCAGGAATGACTATTGCAAAGCCGGTGCTTCAGGTACCTCCGATGGTAGTGGGGGTAGTGGTGGGGGTAATGGCAGGTGTTTGTTTTATCACTTTGAATTTAATCGTTGCCACAATAGACCGAGTCGATGTTGCAATTCTTCTAGTTTATCCAACCGGTTCTTTTGATATGTTTTGCAACTACATTTACAATAGCAGAAAGAATTACATTTTGTACAAGCTTTTCCATCAACTTGATCTTCAGGTATTCTAAAACATTTTTCTTTGCAACAATAAGTTATAAGTGTTAGATTATTTATTTTGGATGACATGTTGGTTGTAGCTTGTCTTAAACAGAACTGAGCCTCTCAACGTTAAAGTTTCGTATTTATGTAAAGTATTCGAATAAAACTATCGAATAAAATAATCGAATAAAATAATTGAATAATACTATCGATTAAAAAGTTCAAGGTCATCCTTTTGAGGTTTTAAAAAATACAACATATCAGTATATAAAACATATACTGATATGTTGTTTTTTATCTTTTTATTTAAAACATTTTTTTTTACAATGTTATTTTTGTGCGATGTGCAGAGTTAGTTCCGTAGAGTTGTTTCCGCTCATTCCGTGTGACACTAAATATAAAGATCCTGGTTGAATTTCCCGCAGATCTTCATTTTGCAGCAACTGGACGAATCGTTTTGGAAGATATACTTGAAACTTTGGTTCATCACCCGGTGTATATGGTGCATCGGATAAAGATGCGACGACTGCGTCTCCATGCGTTGTATCAATTTTCTTCATTTCATGAACAATATAATGTTTCTGTTCTTTTAATTCTGAACATTTCTTGATAATTAGAGTATTTGATTTTGAATGCAAGTTGAATTGTTCAACTAAACATTGGAGAAACTGTTGTGATGCCATCCTTCACAGGAGATGTTGTCTGTTCGGAGTATGGAGTTAGACTGATACTCGGGGTGTGTTGCCTCTTCGTTTATATAACCTTCGGAACCCCCACTACATTCTTCCGTTTGTTGTTGTAAGTAAGAAGCCAAGTGATACGCGTTTTGTAATGCGCATTGAGGTTGGTTGTGTTTCGGATTTATTGTAGAAACACAAATATTTCTAGCACCAAAGTGAAATGTTTTGTCCACTTTTATGTTTAAAACTTCTTTGTTTGTGTACTGTCGTATCCAATTCTTTTTTTCCAATCCTCTGGTATATATGTGTGTAAATTGTTTGCAAAAATGAAACATAATTTTGTGTACATTGTTGTACGGTAGGAAACCTTCATACCAATGGATATGATGAAAATTATTTGTTAGCCATCTGTTTGTTATTTTAGCTTTTGACTTTAGTTCATGGACAGAACACGGTGCTTCAAATAAAAACGGGTATGCTACTTGTGTAAGCAAATCCAAAATTACCAATTCTTGTATGATAAATCTATCATCGTTTCCGCGAAATGCTTAAAATTCAATTACACAAGGTTTTGCTGCCATTTCTTCATCCTGTCTGCTCGTCTGCTCATCACGGTGTCTGCTGATCAACTGTTTTCCACACCACGGTAGGTTAGATATATATATATAAACCAGGTCGTACAGTTGTATGTGCGTTGGTGTATGTTTAACGTGGGCACCATCCCCAGTAGGCCTACCCCACGGTTTATTCTTTTGTTAAATTACATTAAAATATATTGTAATACTTACAGCCTCAGCAATCCGATGATATAATGTGGTGACGCGTTTCGCCGATTACGGCATCATTAGACGATCACACATTGTACACCTAATAGTTCATAACACACATTTCGCCTTTCAGGTCGTCAAATTGTTTAAAATAACAGCTAGGCCTAACACACATATTTAAAATACAAATAGTCTTTACAGTGGGAGCCCCCGTAACGATGTTCGGTAGTTGAGGCCCGTGCACGAACTAAAAAAAAAATCAGTAATTGAGTTCGTGCACGGGCCTCAACTACCGAACATCGTTACGGGGGCTCCCACTGCAAAGACTATTTGTATTTTAAATATGTGTGTTAGGCCTAGCTGTTATTTTAAACAATTTGACGACCTGAAAGGCGAAATGTGTGTTATGAACTATTAGGTGTACAATGTGTGATCGTCTGATGATGCCGTAATCGGCGAAACGCGTCACCACATTATATCATCGGATTGCTGAGGCTGTAAGTATTACAATATATTTTGATAAAAGCAATCCTGTTACCGGATTTTCAAGATGTTAAAGTACATTGTAGTTTTAACCTAGCAAAGTTTCTTCTTCTGTATTATTGTTGTTGTTGGTTTCTTCTTCTGTACTGTTGTTGTTGGTTTCTTCTTCTGTAGCCTCCGTTGCAACTTCGGTAAAAGGTTCAAAGTTTCTTAAGTGCCTCCACATTTCCACTTCGTGAGGTATTCTATTAAAGATGGATGTATCTATTGGTCCGTATTGTAAAGTGCTTTCTGGTTGTTTTTCGCATGCATCTACCAGATATTCCTTAATAACAGAGCTTGAAAATACTAATTGTTTCATATACCTGGTAATAGGTGATGTTGCATAGTTTAAAATGTAAAATTCTTCACGTGTTAGAAGAATTTTATTTTCAAATTGTGTCGAGTCTCTAATTCTTACTTGTTGTTGACCACGATGTTTAATAATGTCAATTTCATTGTCACAATCCAAAAGTCGAATGTTAGTTTTTCTTCCAAAGAAACTGTTGGCTAAATAACATTCAATAAGATGTAGATGTTTAAAAAAGGAATCCCAAGCATTTTCTGAAAATAAAACCATCTTTGTTCCATGGCTTAGGATTACTGCGGGAGAGTAGTCTAATGATTTTACCAATCCTATCGACACACTTTTACTCATGCAAGATGAAATAGGATAAAAGATGCGAAGGAAAACTTCAGTTAAAATGTTTGGGGGAATATTTTCTTCAAGTTTTCTTTTCTTTCTTACGTTTGTTTTATTATTTTCCAACTTTTTATTTTGTTTTCCAAACTTTAAAAAGTCATCAATTTCCTTTACAATATTTTCTTCAAAATGTTTATCATCATTTTCCAATAAAGGTGCTGTTTCGGAAACGTCTTGTACAACTGATAAAGAACTCATTTTGTTTATAATGCTGTAGACGATGTTACCCATACAACTGTAGACAGTAAACTAAACAATTTTCGTTCCCGCTCCTGCTTTTATAACCGAGTGGTGGGGGTATTTTTTTTCCTTTTCATTTTACAAAACTGCTTTTACAATTCCTGTTAAAGGTGTATATGTAACAATTTTGTCATGTAAAATTAAACAATAAGCAGATGTATCTTTGGGTACATTTTGTTCAAATTCCATTTCTATTTTTATATCTACACTGGAACATTTTACAGATTCGTTTTGTTTTGAACAAACAACTACAACAATCGGATAGTTAGATTTAAATTGGTTTGGCGTTAATAAAGGTGTGTTTGTTTTTCCATAATAGGAATTTTGGAATCTTGCGTACATATCGTACAAAACGCTAAACCTGTCTTTTGTAAAGTTTATGTTGAAGTTGTCGTATGGAAAGAATTGAGAGTTTAGAAACACCTTAAAATTTGTAAGTTTGCAATGATCAAATTCACCAGCATGTTTAGTTATTTCATTTCTTCTTTTTGTTTGTAATCCAAATATTACATATCTTGCCTTTTCCAAATGAGTAGAAGTTTTTACAGTCCATGTATGACGTTGTGTTTCCGGTAAAACCGGATATTCATGAAACTCCCAACTTCTAAATGGTATTACGATATCACGATCTGATTTTAAAGTTCTTAATAATGAAATTCTATTCTGATCGTTTAACCGAACATGCGGTACTCTCCAAAATATCTTGTCTAATTGCATTTTCCATTCTAAAGTAGCTTCCGTTGTTCCATCAGGCGCCATAATAATATCTTTGTCGTTTGATGATCTTAACAAAACTAATTCTTGTTTTACGTTTATTATTATTTCTCGGTAATCT
The DNA here is from genome assembly GCA_035578135.1 of Flexamia atlantica. NCBI lineage: Eukaryota > Metazoa > Arthropoda > Insecta > Hemiptera > Cicadellidae > Flexamia > Flexamia atlantica. The sequence continues at coordinate 10,885,937 of JAQJVK010000007.1, read as the reverse complement.
TCGGCAAAGCCTAAAAGTAATCTTAAAGGAATATAAAAGTCAAAATTGCCTGAACTGTTTGGAGTGATTATATTGGAATCGGGCGCTACCCATCCTACGGCGGCTAGCATATTTTTTTCACTCGGTGTTAAAGATGCTAATCCTTTTAATGTACTTGTAATTCCCACCTTTTTTGTTGAGTCTACTGTAACTCCGGAAATTTCATATCTTATTTCATCAAACAAATATGCCATGGGGTTATTTATGAACGGAACAGTACTTGCAGTGCTTCCATCTCTTTTTGTTACTCTTCCTTCGATATACAAATAACATTCACATGGAAGTGTATAAATATCCTGTTGTTGTATGGGAATTCTAATTTCATCATTATTATTTAATTTTGATGAAGCGTAAGGGTTGTGCGTATGATATTCCTTTTTCCCATAAGGTTTCGTCGAATGTCGGACCCTGCGCTATATCCAATATTTCCATTATTAATAAGTTTTAATCCAATTTCTTCTAGAAAACGAATGTTATCACTTGTTAATCCTTCTATAGCTGAAGTGCAACTGACTTGTTTACCAGTCAGCTCTTTCTTTTTAAATGATAACCCCATTGTTATACGGTTGATTTTATATGTATTCGTATAGTTATAGGTTCGTCTCTAAAATCAATATGATTTCCGTCTTGATCTAGTATGTTCACCACAATGTCTGAAATAAAACTGGTGTTTAACGGTAGGTACACTAGGTTTTGTGGCTTTTCCACAATTTTAAAACCCGGAGCGACCGTTGGATAGAATGTGTGCAATTTATGAGTATTTTCACCATCTCTATAAGAACCATGTATAATATTACATGTAACATCTATACTGTTAACTTTCATTATTGTCACAGTTCTAGCACCTGAATGGTTAATATTAGGTTCTAAAATGTTTGTTGTTTTAGGAAATCCTAATAAACTACCAATTGAATGTTCTTTGCTAAAATCTATATAATATTTAGATTTAATTTCAGCTTTCATAGTATTGTTATTTCCTTTTATTGTTATATTATCTTTTCCCATACGATTTTGTATCGCTTCATTTATATCATCAATTTCATATGCTCCAGTGGGTAAACTAAATACTTGTATATCTGAATATTTGTTTGTATTTTTATCTTTTGTTTTGTAATAATGTAGTTTGTCATTAACATTTTCAGTAACGTTGGGAATAGAATTATAAGTTGTTATATCTAATAATGCGGCTTCCCATAATTTATCTTTTTCCAAACGTAACGCAGGGAAAAGAACACTTCGCAAAGTAGATGAAGTTCCAGTTAATGATACTGTATAGGAAGACATCTTAAAGTTGACTTACGCCTTTTGTTAAAAAATCTAAACATAAATGTCCACAGATTACCGTATCATCAGGTTGCTCTCTTTTATAATTGTATAGAACATTTTTAGCTGTTTTAAAGTAATATTGTAGTTCTTTTGGTGGTGGGAGATTACCGAAACTATCAAAGTAGTAAATAGTTGATCCTAGTTTCTTATAACATACCCAATGAGTGCCTGATCCCTTACTATTATCTAAATTTACTATTCCGGTTTCATTTTTCCAAATTTTAACAGGTAATGCATCTTTCATAAACACTCCTCTAAAAATGGAATTTTTAAACAAGAAACATAAGTAATTAATTCTTTATCTGTTAATTCTTTATTTGGAATTAGTAATTGTTTTTTTCTGTTTAATACACACGATACGGTCTTAGGTATAATCCTCCTCCTTTTTTTATCATTGACCATATTGTTTGTTTCTTTTTATTTTTACCTGCGGTGGATCGTCGTTTTCTTCTTATATTTCCTCCACGTTTCTTTGCAGGTTTTCTCCTCCTTTTTCCACCTCCTTTCTTCTTTCCACCTCCAAACATCGTTTTACCCTTCATTGCTGCTGATACCGCTAAAGCTGCTGCTTTTTCACCGATACTAGCGTCACTGGATGTTACTCTTTGCCAAGCTTTTTCAGCAAGTGCTCTATCCGCTATTGATCTATTTTTAGTATCTGCAAACTTTGAATATGCTATATCGTGTTGTTTGCAGGCTTGATCAAGTTTATTTATTCCAAGATCTCCTCTAGCAAGTCTTTTTTCAATTTTGTTCCAGGACCACAATATTGATAACCTCCTGGTAAATGTAGTTCTACAGGTAATAAATCGATAGCTTTGTTAACTATAGCTCCAACCGGCTTAGTAATAAGAGAAAGTGCTGTTGATGCTATTCCTCTTCCTCTCTTTATAACGTGTCGATTATGACTGATGCGTTGAACTTTCAACATGGTTTTTTATAGTGAAAGGAAATGCCAATACTTGTTTATTTTATAAATTCTTTATAATGAATGATGCACTTATCCTTTGACATTGTTTATTTATAATAAACATGTATTTTGTTTATGGGTAATAAACTTTTACCCAGTCTTTTGGTAGGATTGTATCCTTTTTATCAACATCAACTTGAGCAAATCTTAAATTTCCAGTTTTCATATTTAAAAAATATTTTTCCATAACATTTTTCTTAACCCAATGTAGTTTTTGATCAGCTTTTATGGGCTTTATCGTGTTATAAACATCATATAACACTACACTTAAGAGTCTTATAATGTAATTTACATTAACAGCATCAACAATATCAATAGGGTCATCTAAGCTAGTCAATCGCAAGTTTTGACAATAAAAAAACTTTTTGTGTTTTTCTGTTCTTAAGCATCTTTCACGCCATTCTTTTACTCTAACTGCATCACTGTCATGTACTCCCATTCCAACATTAAATAGTGGTCTTTCTTTACAATCAAAGCCTTGTTGACCAATTCTTGATGAAATTTCTTTTAATGCAGGAACTTGTCCAATTGTTGCTACATCAACATCATTCAACCCTTCTTTAACATTAGTAATTATTTTTGCATCCGCATCCCATTTGTTATTGTTTAATTTCATTATTTGACTTATTGTAGCTGCATCTGATTTTGCAGTTCCCTCCTTAACGTTAGTTAACACTTTATTTTTGCAATCAATTGACTTAATATCATGTGTAATACAATGATCTGTAACATATTGAAGGTTTACCGCATCTTTCATATCTTTAGGGTCTCCAATATCGTGTATTACAAAGTTGTAAAAGGGAAATTTATCTGTTTTTTCAGGTATGACTGAATGTAAATACTTTTTGGTAACTGAATCTTGATCATTAACAGGATCTGCTATATTGGCTATTCTAAGATCTTTTGCATCATATGCTTTATTATTACTTTTAGGATCATATCTTAAGGTTTGGTTTATGTACCACATTAAATATTCTTTATTTACCGAATCATTCTTATCTATTGGTTTTGGAAGATTTGCAATTCTATAAAAATTAGCGTTATACACTTCATTTTGAAGCTTTAAGCTAGGTAATGTTTCATTTCTTAAAGTTTTAAAATTTACCGCATCATTATCATCTTTTGGATCATTTACAAACTTTAAACGTTTGTTATTTATATCATAATCTCCATCGGATGTTAGTGGCAAACCACCTCTTTTTCCATAAGATCCTGATTTGCTTCCAGTTTCGGAATACCGTCCAAACTTATCCACACTCATGGTTATACTGAATATTTAATCAGTTATACTTGTATTATATATACTCATATTTTTTTATGCAATTACTCCTCGATTTCGCAGTTCGCCGACCAAAGCTACCCATTCATTTTCTAAACCACTATGTCCGGCTTGTTTAGCTTCATATATCAACTTCATTCTGTCAACCAATTTGTTTATATCGTTGTAGTATATTATATTAGTATCATACAAGTTTTTTAATAATCCTTTTCCTGATAAACTTGATTGATTTGTTTTTCTTCTTTTATGTAAAATATTTATTTCAGCAGAAGATAATGATTTTCTTTTTATGGGTTCCCTTCTTTTTGGTGGGAAAAGTTTAGCAATAATAGTTTTATATTTTTCTGATGCATTTCTATGAACATTGAAATTTTTAGAATAATTTTTCTTATGCGCATTTGTATCCTCCAATATTTGTTTAAAAATGTTTAAATCCTTTTTAGTATATTTATTAGGTTTCGGCTTAAAAATAAGTTCAAACAATCCTTTTGTACCCTTGTATTGTTTATTATTTATAATAATATTGTCATGTTCGTCTACATCAAGTTTGCTATCTCCAATCATTAGCCCATTTTCTTCTATTCTAGCACCAAAAGTATGATATTTTCGAGTTGGTTGTGCAGAATGTAACATTTTTAATACAAATTGTCTTGCAAGCGGCCCTTTATACGCAATATCCGAGCCCAATTTGCTCAAGTTGGATGGATTAATAGGCTCTTCTTCTTCTTGTTGTTCTTCGCTTGTAGAAAGACCTTCTTTTTCTGTTAAAACATCCGTTTCTTCACCTAGTTCGCTTTCTTCTTCAGTTGTTTCTCCTTGTTGTGTAAAACTTGTATCACCTTCATATTCTTCTTTTTGTTCAAATTTTGAAATGGGTAAAATAGCATCTCCGGAAAAATTAAATGTTGAATGTTTAACATTTTGTCCTAATTGTTTTAATGGCTCAGTAATAGGTTTAAATGTTGATTCCAGAAATTTCTCTCTTTCACTTATTCCTAATCTTAACGCTCTGTTTTTATGTCTAATAGAATCACTAAGTGATTTTATTTCTTTTAATAGCTTTTCCTGATTAACCATGTTTACACCATGGAGACTTGTACGATAATGTTGTTAATCAATGTATTAAAACAAATTTATCAAAACCTATGCGGTAACGACCATCTGTTATAGCTTTATCTTTCATAATTACCAAAAATCCATATTTTTCCGCCCAAGCCTTTCCACAAAGCTCTTTGAATTTATCAAATGACATATCAGCATTTTCATGATCGTTGTATATATGTTTTAGGTTTGTATCGTCTTGTTTGAATAAAACTAAAATATTTGCATTGTCTCTAATTAGTTGTTTTGGAATTTTGCTATATTTTTGTCCGATATATATGCTATCAATATTATTATGTCTTCCCATGGCAAAATAGTTTCTAATAGTATCATGATTTTCACTAGATACATCATCAAATACAAATACAGAATACGGCTTAGCCTGGTCTGGTTGCATAACACTGTCACTAGAATTAAATTTGTAATAGTTAACATCAGGCACATCAGTCAGGATCTTTTCCAACAATTGATACTTTGGTTGATGTAAGGACTTTGAAAAAATATATAGGTTATTAAATCGCAATCCTTTTGTGTTTGTAATTAAGTTAAACACAACGTTAGTTTTGCCACAGTTTGAAGGACCGCTGACTATACATCGTACAGTGTTTGGAAATAAACTGCCGTGTTTACCATTGTTGATTTTAACGTTATCTACGGTTAAATCATCAATGTTATTAATATTAAATTTATCTTTATGGTGAACAATCTCCATCTTATTCAAAGGCAGAAGAGTAAATAAGTTGATTTAAAACTAAATCAAATCTTTTTTAGGTATCCACGAATCTTCAGTTTTATCAAACCCCAACCAACGTACTTTAACTTGGTCTTTTTTCCTTTGCAACACCTTTTCAACAAGATAAACATCGCCTACTGTTGACTTTAACAATTCATGTCCGTAAAAACTGCCTTGTAACAAATTTCCTTTGTTATCTTTTAAAATATAAGTTTCCGGTACAGTAGGTTGTACTTTATACACTGTAAAAACTTCGTTTGTCCAATTGGGCAGGTATTTTTTAGTAAACACTCCTTTGTATTTACTAATTCGAACTTTATCATTTACATTAAATTTTCTTGGTTTTCTTTGTTCCGCTTTTGGCTGTGTATTCTTTTTAATTCGTTGTAAAACTAGTTTAGCGTTTTTCTTATTCACTTTGTTAGGTGCCATACCGATAGTTCTATGAAACTTGTTGTTGTAATCGCTTATTAATTTTGGTAAGATATCAACCCATACGTAAGAACCTCTTTTCGAAAACATTTTATACATTGCACCTTTTAAGGTTCTATTAAATCTTTCAATTATAGCTGCCTTTTTCTCAGAATTTGTGGAATAATGATTTATGTTATATTTTTTCATTAACAAGGCAAAAGGTTTATTAAAAAATTCTTTCCCATCATCAGTTTGTAAATGTTTAATTTTATTTTTATCTCTTTTTATAGCTACTTCCATAGCTTTTGTTATGCTGTTACCAGTTTTGTCTTTTAATGGCAAAGCATCTGCAACTTTAGTAAAACAATTAATAATCGTAAGTATGTATTTAAATCCTTTATTTATTTTACTATGCGGTTGCATTTCAATTATATCTGCTTGATATAAATCATTTATTCCTTTTACAACAGTATTTCGTCGTGGAAACTTTATTCTTGCAGGTTTATGAAGTTCATTAACAATCTTTTCCTTTAAGTCTGTCATGATGATTTTACTAACAAAGTCAAGTTAGTATTGAGTGTTTCTTTTTCTGCATCCGCTTTTATAGTTCAAGGTCATTTCAACATATTTTAAAAAAAGGGGAAATCACAGCGAGCATGCTGTGATTTCCCCTTTTTTTCTTTTTTTTCTTTTTTTCTCTTTTTCTTTTTTTCTTTTTTTCTTTTTTCTTTTTACTCATTGATAGGATTGAGAGAGTAGTGGCCAAATGGTAGAGTGTGAATTTTGTCTGGAAGAATGTGTCGTTTGTCATCATTGGAGCAGAGTGCTTTTTTCACTTCTGTTACGCTGTACAGTTGATGGTTGAAACTTCTGATGGTGTTGAATTTTGCAGTTATAGTCGTTTCTTCAAATGAGCATTGCTTGTAGTGTTCAAAATTTACATTCTTCTTAAGATACAAACTTTTTACACCCTTAGCTTTTTTAATAATATTGTTTTCTTCTTTATGCAATTGTAGTGAATACAATTTTGACATTAGTGCAATAAGTTCTTTCAGTAAAATTCCATTTGCTTCGTCTTTAAATTTTCCAAGTTTCTTTTTGTTCCGATCATTGTCATAATTTAAATGATCTTTTGGATAGTCACTAAAATCAAATTCATTTTTGTGAACAAATGTTCGAAGATCCAAATACATATCTTCAGTTAGAATCCAGTAGGTGAAAGCGTCCGTGTCCATGTAGGCGATTCCGATGTTATCTCTACCGTAGAAGGCGACCATTTTGGTGTAGTGGAAATCATACATGTGGGTTTTGGAAATATCCAAGATTGACATTCCAACGTACAACGGACGATCCATTTTCACGCTTGTCTTCTTCATAGATACTGCCACAAGGTTTTCATTGATGATAACGGATGTTCCAAAGTTTGGTTTTTGTACAAGTTTTTCTAGTTTTATAGGATCTGTAATTAATTTAACATTTTTGTGTTTTCTTTTGTTTTCCAATGTTTTTCCAAATATCGCATTATTCATTAATTTAAAAAAGTCCTTTTGAAATGTTGATGTTGCAGCTGCTCTTCTTCTGGTGTTTGAATCAATGTACGGTTTTAACCAGCAGGATTGGGAAAATTTTAAAACTCTATGAATTTTGGTTACACATAAACCCAATTGGAGTGCTTGTTGAACAACCCAAAAGTGAGCTACGTATCTTTGTTTATTTTCAAGAGTCATCATTAATTTTGGATGTTTGCCAATTGGTGAAACTTCTGTTTTTGCAAGGAGCGGAAGATCGTAATGAAGATCATGCAAATGTTCTGGATATTCAAAGTCACAGTCCAATATGTATCCGGTGTCTCCGTCTTTTGAAATTTGCGAAATATCACCAATTGAGTCTGGATTAACCCATTCAAAGTTTCCAAAAGGAAGTGGATTAGACATGGCCCATCCGGATAAATTGTTGGCATCGAAATATCCTAAGAACACTGATGGTTTTTCTTTATCGTAGTTTGGGAGATATTTGTTGTTAGCTTTAACATGTCTAGTAACACTTTGGGTTAATCCACCTCTAACGCCCGATTCGATCATCAACACCATGTCAATATCTGTTAATAATTGAAGGTTGCACTTTGTTTCTTTTAGCATAGCTTGCCAAGCTAGTCCTGGAGAAGTATAAGAATGAAGAGGGTCTAATCAGTAAGCTTCAAAGCAGGTGTTTCTAAATTCTTCCATCACATCGCAGAGAAGGGTCACATCAAGTTTTACATAAAAGTCAGAATAATCTCCCAGAGTGTTCATTTCCAATTCTTCCCAAACTCTGCATGCGTGTTGATAGTCTTCAGGTGAAATGTCCAAATCGGTAAGTTTACTTTTGAAAGCTTCTGGTGGAGGAAGTGACGTTTCTTGAAATTTATGTAGTCCATCGATGTAATCATACGGGAAAACTCCTTTCCGAAGAACCAAATCCATTTTTTCTGCAGGTACAATTTTGCTTGTTTCTATTAAATTTTGTCTTCTTAAATTTTCAGAAAGTTTCATAAGACTGGAAGGCATAAATCTAAAAGAATCAACAAATCTAAGTTTAATTTTGCCCACCTTTTTTGAAAAGCTTATAAATTTTTCCATAGTTTGTGCTATAACGTCTATTTCACCGTTGTCTCTTGCTTATTCGGGTATGATAAAATGTCCATCGTATCCGCTAAGATTGTGAAAAACCACGGGAATAAAAGATGGTAGTTTGTAGTTGATGTTACATCCGTTGCAAGCTGCACCTCTGTAGGCTCCTGTCAGATGGTCATGGTCGCGAACTTTAACTTTAGTTTCTGTAAATTGATTGTTACACAAATAGCATGTTGTTGTCGAATCATAAAGATAAAGTTCTTCCGGTGTCATAGGTGACATAGGAACCACATTGCTATACATTGCTTCCACTTTCCCAGCGATGTCGTATAAATCATCAACAAAGTATCGAGCTGCTTCTTCTCCACGATAGATCTTTGGTGTAGATGTCAAACCATATTCTTGAAGATGTTCTTCAGGCAGAGTGGATTTTACTATTAAACAGTAGCTGTTTGGTTTGTGAAGTTGATACTTTGTTCTGCTTGTAATTTCCTCTCCTTCTTCTTGTTCAAGTGGAAGCAATGAAGATTCAAAATCTGCATACACTACAACGGGAATTCTGTATTGTTGGATAACTTTATCAAATTTTACTTGTGATCTGCTAGGGTGTGGTAATTTAATTCTTACTTCATAGTTTCCATTGCATAATCTTTTATGTTCTGTTAACCATTCTGAACCTCCTCTTCTTAAAGGTTTGTTTACAAAACAGAAACATCTTTTACAAGTTGTTTTTGGTTGTTCACGTTTTGATAACTGTTTGCAAACTAGAGCTTCAAAATCTTTAATGTATACATAATGTGAGATATCACCTTTAGTTATAAATAATAAATCAGTATGATCTCTGCGTTCGGTGGGTGTTATACGTAAGGGATAGACATTGTTGGATGAATCTAAGCCAAAGATGTTTACAGATGCAAAAGGATTTTTCTTTTCAAATTTTGATATGTCTTGAATTGAAACAGGATAAGTCATACCTTGAAAGTTATACATATAGCAAACCTCATCGTATGCTCTACTCGGTCGTTCCACATGATCTTCTACATATTTTGCAAGCATTGCATACTTGAAACATTCAGCATTTTCATTTTGTACATTAACACAAGATTTAGTTACTCGAATCTTCCTTGGCAAAGCAATATAACTACTACCTCTCATTCCATATCCATGTTTATGAACTCTCACATCTAAGCTTGTTATACTTAACAAACTCCATCCAGAACCTCTTCCTTCATGTTCTTGTAATTTTGTTAAAAGTTCTTCAAAACAATCATCCACAATTGAGCTTATATCCGATGCAAACATGATGGTTTTGTTTTTAGTTAAAAATCCTCTTGGTGATGTTTCATTCTGAACATTTGTAAATACAATATCTAATAATATTCCAAACTTTATAAAATTTAATCTTCTTAGTTCATTCTTCAATGTTTCTGTTACTAATGTTTTTGCTTTCAATATAAATTGTGCTAGTTGCAATTGAGCATTGTCAATCTTAAAATGAGTTACTACACTGCCTGGTAAAGCTCGGGCGTATAATTCCACATCCAAAGATGGTCCGGGTGCGTATTGAATAACACTTGGTCTTGAATTTAGTTGTTGTTGATGGGTAGCCAGCATTTGATCTAATTCTTCCAAATCTTCTTCTTCTGCATTGTTTCTTGTTTCGTTGTTATGGTACACTTCTTTGTGTATTTGTAGTAAGTTTTCATTTTCAAAAGATTCTTCACAACTGATGCAGTAATACATGATGTAGGTGTGCTCTCCACAAAAGTTGCAGTAATAATAAAAACCACTCTTAAACCACCCCTATTTATAGCGCTACCCCCACCACTTTTTCAGTATTAAACACAAAAAGTGTTAATAACAGTTAAATTTGTTATATTTCAAAAATCCTAAGAGTCAAGGTCAAATAATGCAAGTTTAAAAAAACATCTAAGTGTCAAATAATGCAGGTATTAAAAAAAATCTAAGTGTCAAGGTCAAATAATGGAAGTTTTAAAAAAATCTAAGTGACAAGGTCAAATAATGGAAGTTTTAAAAAAATTCTAAGTCTCAAGGTCAAATAATGGAAGTTTTAAAAAAATCTAAGTGCTAAGGTCAAATAATTTAAGTTCAAAATAATACATATTATGCGTCGTAAGTGTGATCATCATTGATTTAAATATGTTATTTAAATCTGTTATTAAATCTGTTATTTAAATATGTTATTTCCAAATCGTTATCGCTTTCATCTTCCTCCGTGTCCGATGCCGGAAACAAACGTCGCCGAACAAGAGCATGTATATATTGTACTGGATCATAGTAAATTGTTACAACATGTGTTAACGGTGTTTCTTCGCCTATTGCTACTGGTACTTCCAAAATATTTTCTTCATCAGTTGTAGCATCAGACGTAGCATCAGATGTAACATCGGATGTAGCATCAGATGTATCTTCTACTGGAATCAAACTATTTTCAAAAATACTTTCGTCATCCGTTAAATCTTCTGGTTCAACCATTTTATATATTTTTTCACAAATTGTACATCCAAAAGGAAAATTGTTGTCTGTTGGAGGCATTATAAAAGAAACTTGATATTGTAAAATAAATGTTGAAGCAAATGTTTGAAAATTTTTTCTAAGTCCGAAAGTATTAATTATTAGGAAGTTTTACAAGTCCAATGTAAAGTAAAATAAAGAAAGAAGTTTTGTTGCCTGTTTAAACAGTTGCAAAAGAATGATAGGTTTGAAAATTTTTCAAAGTCCTAAAATATTAAATATTAAGAAGTTTTAACACTTAAAATTTTTACAAATGCAATGTAAAGTAAAGAAAGAAATGTTGTTGCCTGTTGGAACAATGGCAAAAGAATGATGGAAACCAAACCCGCAGCAAGGGTCCTGTGGTTTGGGAGGGGGTAAGCGAGGAGGGGGGATGACCTCAAGCCGAGTTGGGGTCCGGGATCTGCGCGTGTGGTTCGGCATCAGTTGCTCGCTAGACAGTGAGGTGGTAACATGTTCAGAAGGCGCCCTGAACATTTTATCATTTTTGCTGTTTGGTGAAAATATCTTGGTGTTATTTGTATAATAACATCTTGACGTAGGACTGATTAATTTTAAGGCATGGTAGTTGTTTGTGCTTGTAGATACCCTAGGGTTTGTAGTTTGTTTTTAGTTTGCTGGTCTGGTAGTTAGTATTAATTTAAAATCTTTCTTTTACTTACAATATATTTTGCCTGGAGTGTTTAAGTTTAAAGTGGTGGAGTGTTTAAGTTTAAAGTAATATTTTTTAAGAAATTTATATGGTATGTCTTTAATACCTTTCCATTCCAACTTCCTTTTTCCAACAAGCTTTTGAGGGCATTCCCTCTAGGCTTGTACTCCTTTTTAGTTAGGGACACCTTTCAATTCCCATTTCCTTTCCTTTTTTCCTTCCTTCTTTTGGAGTACGGGGAACCAATTAATTTATGGTAAACCGGCTCCCGCTTTTGTGGTGATTACGGCCATCAAACCGGGTCACTTACAACCTCTATACGTGCTGGATGGGTAATCCGCCTACCTCCGGAGTTTCGCTAGACCTCAGTTGTACTGCGTCGCTAATGGCGAGTCGCTGGCTCCTTTAGTGTTAGGAAAATTAATTTTTGTTTTAGCTTAGCGATGTTCGCTTATGGTGAGGTGTGTGAGATGGCTTACGTCATGATCACACCGTAATCATTATGTGCAGCGCTGGGCTGTCTAGCTATTTTTTACTTATTTTTACTTTTTATTTATTTTCTTTTTAACTTAATTTTATTTTTACTTTTCTATTTTTTATTAATTGTTAAACTTTAGGCAGGTTGTATTGTAAATTAGCTTTCCTTCTGTTAGGTTTCCGGGGGTGTACGATTCTGTAATACCGTACACCCCCATTTTCTTTTTAATCATTGAATGACTTTGACCTACTTATTTTCAAAGTCAACAAAAGAGTTAGCAAAAATTTCTAAGTCTCAAGGTCATTTGTATGTAAGTTGTATTGTAATTAGCTTTTCTTCTGTTAAATTTCCGGGGGTGTACGGTTCTGTAAAATCGTACACTCCCATCCCTTTTTTAATTATTGCATGACATTGACCTACTTATATTCAAGGTCAACAGGAGAGTTAGAGAAAATTTCTAAGTCAGAAAGTAGGTCACGGTCACCAAAAAATACCCTATGAGCGGGGGAATAGATCGCTAAGTAATTCTTTTGGAAATACAAAGTGGTCTATTCCTCCGCTCCTATTTCTTTTGTATTTTTTATTTATTTTTTTTATTTCATTTTTACACTAACCTCACAATTTTAACAAATGGAGATATTTGTTGTGCACACTGCATAATGTTTGGTTCACACAACACATCCTTACACATCTTTTACCTTTTTTCGGTCCTTTTTTAAAATTATATAAACATTGTTCTTTTCTAAGACTGGATGATGAAGAAGAACCTGACATGTTGCTGGATCCTAAAAAGTAAAAAGTCATTCTGTTATCTCGCTTTTATAAGATATTACCCCCTCCACTGCATATTTTGAAAGTAGGTCAAGGTCATTCAAAAATACCCTATGAGCGGGGGAATAGACCGCTAAGTAATTCTTTTAGAATTACAAAGTGGTCTATTCCCCCGCTCCAATTTTTTGTCTTTTTCACTTGTGTTTACTTTAACCATTTAACTTTATCAGATGGAGATTTTCTTACTCAATAATAATGAATATTACTGATATTTGGAATTTGAAGATTTACTGGCAATTTTAGCAAGTAGTGTTCATTACAACAGCTAACAACAACATCCTTATTACTAATCTTTTTTAGAAAAACATATTTGTGGTTTAATATCAATCTGTTGATTCTAATTCTTTTACAATTTACAGTTTTTTCTGGCAGTTCACTTTTGGAAGGTTGAATTTTGACTTTTTTGGAAGGTTCACGTTTGTTATGCAGACTACACAATTTTTCATTTACACTACACAATTTCACACACCTTTCACCTTTGTTTGCTCCTTTTTTTAAAATATGAGAACACTCTTCTCTTTTGAAACACGATTTTCTTAATCGTTAAGTTTTTGCAGTTTTTCTGAAATTTTGTTTGGAGAAGATTTTTTCGGAGAAGGAGATTTTTTTGGAGAAGGAGATTTTTTTTAACAATGGAAACAACAGATGATGATGTTGATGAGGAGGAGGAAGATCTGGATGACGAAGAGGTACCTGCCATGTCGCTGGATCCTAAGAAAGTAAAGATTACTTTGTTAGCCCTGCTCTTATAAACAGCCCCCCACCCACTTACCCCCACCCACTTTTCAAGGAAAATAATTTACAATTCTGAAAAATATTCATCAACGTTTTCTAACGTGGGCAAAGAAACAGTTTCAATAGCTAATGGATGTTCCATGATTTGTTCAATTTGTTGTTGTAAATGTTTCGATGTTTGAAAAAAATGATTGACTGCTTGATCAAATTTATCATTTTCTAAGTTGTTTGTAGTTCTCGGTAATTTCAAATTTTCTTCCATTTTTTAATGTAATCTGTTGCGTTTTGTACTATCAGTTGTCTGTTAATTCGCTTTTTGTTTTGACTTTCCGGTACAACAAATTTTAAATTTTCAAAAGCCTTCTTTATTTTTCGTATTCATGCTTGTTCCCTTTGATTTCTTTTGAATTTTCTGTCAATGAGGTTTTTCAGCAAAGAGTCCATAGTGTATTGCTAACTCAAAATGTAGCAAACTATTGAGTTTTATGCGCTCAATATATACTGGAAGCCCAAGGTGATGGGAAGGAGGGGAAAGAAAAAAGGGAAAGAAAAAGGGAGGGGGGGTACTTCGCCATCAAGGTTATCGATAGGTATATAAGGCTGTGAGGTCTGCATAGCCAGACCATAACTATGAGCTCCTTGTACGAGTTGTGTTTGCAGCGGATCTGCTCAGATAACCCTATGCTCCGGCATATCAGAGAGGTGTCTGAGCCGCTGCCGCAAATCTTGCAAGGCGAGCTAATTTATGAGCACAAAAGACGTTGTGATTATAAAACTAAAATTTGGTTTGAAATGCCAAATATTGGCAAAATATGTACCCTATGTGACTGGGTACGTTTTCATTAACTGCATTGTTTTTCTATTTACAATATTTTATTTTATTTTTTATTTATTTTAAAATAATTTGGACAATATTTTTTGGTCAGAACTTGGTTTATTTTTAAGTTTCAACTAACTTAACCTAACACGCATTTTAGAGGTTATACATTAATTCCTAATTCTGAACTGACCTCATGTCAAACTTGACCGCAGTTGATATTATAAACTGACATTTTTACTGCGCATCTTACCCACGCATCTAGTGCTGCCACTGCCTGGGATTCGCGGGGATTTTATGTCAATCCACGCATCTGCGGGAAAGTAAACGCCCACGCTATCTGTTGGGGTAGATGACAACTGTTATTATATAATTCTTCCTGTTTCAAGTCGCCTTCATTTTGCCAAACGCAATACCAGTACAACCTGGTATTACTTAATTTGCATACAAGGTAAATTAAAAGGGCGCATAATCCCATAGCATTTATTTTACAACTTGAGTTACTTAATTAATATATATCTACAAAATGGCACTAAATATTGAGTTTACCAAGAATGGAAAGCCTAATATACTATTTAACAACCACAAATATAGAGAGAGCTACAGTCTCAAAGGCGGGGATATTGTTTGGCGCTGCCTTGGGAGAACATGTAGTGCTACAGTAAAGACAGATGCCAACAAGACTACTGTTACAGAGGGAAATAATAAGCACTCTGGACCGCACCCAGTTACTATGCGGTCCTTAACATCTCCAAGTACCTCCAAAGTGACTCATAGCACTCCGTCCGCCTCTTCCGCGGCTGAGTCCGTCGCCGGCTGTGCATCCGCGGCTGGGTCCGTCGCCGGCTGTGCATCCGCGGCTGAGTCCGTCGACGGCTGTGCATCCGCGGCTGGGTCCGTCGCAGGCTAGGCATCCGCGGCTGGGTCCGTCGCCGGCTGTGCATCCGCGGCTGGGTCCGTCGCCGGCTGTGCATCCGCGGCTGGGTCCGTCGCCGGCTGTGCATCCGCGGCTGAGTCCGTCGCCGGCTGTGCTTCCGCGGCTGGGTCCGTCGCCGGCTGTGCATCCGCGGCTGGGTCCGTCGCCGGCTGTGCATCCGCGGCTGGGTCCGTCGCCGGCTGTGCATCCGCGGCTGGGTCCGTCGCCGGCTGTGCATCCGCGGCTGGGTCCGTCGCCGGCTGTGCATCCGCGGCTGAGTCCGTCGCCGGCTGTGCATCCGCGGCTGAGTCCGTTGCCGCTTGTACTTCTGCGGCTGAATCTATCATCAACGGCGAAGTCGCGCTCTCACGATCACTGTCCACACCTACAGAACCGGCACGGACACCTCTCACCCCGTCCTTGAGCGTGCAAAACTGTTCCCGAGCTACATCCACTCCTCTGTTATCCGATGCTTTGTTGGAAAATAAAGCGCTTAAGGATGAAATTTTAAGACTAAAGGGACAACTTCAAATTGTACTCGACCACTCTATAGAAAATGATTTGAGATTACTTGAATATACTGATCAGGTTTTCGTTTCAAATTCATCAGTAGCTACCAACCACGTGAATTTTAATCTTACGTCAGACCGTGGTATACAGTGCAATATTCCTTCCGAATGCGAGGATACAAGATGTACCGAACTGAGGACCTTGATCGCCAGTCTCCGCACAACCATTGAAGTGATTGAAGCTGAAAACAACAGCTTAAAAACCGCCTCAAAAAATTGTCCTTGTAGTTGTAAACAGCAACAAAACAATTTGAAGATGACTGGGTTAAAGTAAAGCAAACCAAAAAAGTCCCACTGAAGTTATCAAACAAGTTTAATTCACTTCCTAACGAAGACGAAGGCTCTCGGACTCAAAATGTAACAAAACAAAACACAACAAATTTTAAAAAACAAAGTAAAACTAGTAAAACTGTAAAAAGTAAACACCTAACAACACAAGGCTTCCCTGTTGTGAATATTGAAAGCGACAGTCATGGACGTCATGTGGCAGGCTTTGTACAAGAATTGCTCGAAAGTAAAACTAAAGTAAAGGGTTATTGTAAACCTGGGGCGAAGTTACAGAGTGTGACCGCCGATGCTTTTACTCCACCTGGAAGCTGCTCAGTGCTAATCGCTGGGACAAATGACTTAGCTAATGGCGAGCAACGTAACATCTACCAGCATCTTGAGCAATACATTACCTCCCGACTAAAGAAATCCTCTAAGGTCATTGTCGCGGCTCTGCCTCACCGCCATGATTTACCCTCAGATCACTCGATCAACGATCAGGTTGCGCTAGTAAATGCGTACATTGAGGAGGTCTGTCTCAGACACCCGGGTGCGCAGGTCCTCGATTTCAACCAAATTAATAAGAGGTTTTTTACCCGCCATGGATTGCACCTCACCATGAGAGGAAAACGGCTGCTTGCTAAAATGATTTTGGAGAGTTTGTTGAAAGCCAGTCAACCTGTTATCAACAAATCTGTGACCCCGAAACCACCATCTTGGACCTCCATCTCATCGCACTCAAGGACGACCACGGCGGGTGAGCATCAGACGTCCTCTTATGCTGATGCTGTGAAATTCAACTCGCCTTCCAAGGATATACAAAAAGACCAAAAAAACTCTCCCGTATTAAAAGGAAGACCAACGGGATAACAACATCAGTTCTGAAATCGAGTGCGTCAGGTCAAAAAGCTTCAGGGATATCAACATTTCAAACAGAAAATTCTTCTTCTAAATTTAAAGCAGTGCATATAAACGCACAGAGGGCAACAAATATAGTCGACGAACTTTCACTCTTATGAGAGGACGTTCTGCCTGACACTTTTATTGTGTCAGAACATGGCTTTCAGGAAGAAAATATCAACCTCTTCCAAATTCCAAACTTTGCACTTGCAAACACGTTCAAACGGGAAGAATTCACTGGTGGTGGTGTGGCAGTTTTCGTAAAAAAACACATTGAATTTCGAAAAATTCAAAATTGAAAAACCTTCAGAACTAGATTTTGAAGTCAATGGGATTAGGATTAAGTTAGATTCCCTTGGACAAGTTGTCATAATTGGTTTATATAAGTCGCCAAATGGGTGCAATGATTCTTTTTTCAAAAAGCTAGAACATCTGTTAAACGATTTATTTGCAAAAAACAACAAATTTATGATATTAGGGGATTTTAATATTGATGTTCTAGACTGCACCAACCACCGGACCCAGCGGTTTCGCGATATTCTAGAAACATTCAATCTAATTTGGTCCGTGAATACGCCAACAAGAGTAACAGCAACGTCGAGAACGGCCATCGACAATGTAATAACAAATCTTCAAAATTTTTCGGTTTCAGTCATCAACGCGGCCATTTCAGACCACTATGCGCAGGAGATAATTGTATGGGACCATGGCCCGGAGAAGCTGCCTCCATCTTTTACTACAAAAAGAGCCACTCAGCCCAGAAACATATCAGATTTAAATAAAGCGTTAGAGAACGAATCTTGTCAATTTTTAAATAATTTTAGCACAGTTGATGAAATGTTCCAGGCATTTGAGTCTTGTTTTTATTTCCACCTAAACAATTGCTGCCCTTTGAAAAAAACTAATGTCAAACCCTCTTTTGAAAAAAATCCTTGGATTACGTCCGTTATATTAAAATCTCGAGAAAAATTAAAAAATTTGCATGCAATTTACATTCAAACGCAAAATGAAAATTTTAAGAACTACTACAAGACTTATAAAAGAATTTATAGGAGAGTCATCAGGGCTGCTAAAGCTTATGATGTTGAACACACTCTAAAAAATAGCGAAAACTTTCCTAAGTCAGCCTGGAAAATAATAAACAATTCTTCAAAATCTAAAAAAGTTTCAAACCCCATTCATCTTACAATAAACAATGAAATCATTGAAAACGCGCAAGAAGTGGCCAACGAGTTCAATAAATATTTTTCTTCTGTTGCTCTGCCAGATCCCTCTTTCAATGCCCATTGTTTCAATACAAATTTATCTGGAGGTCGGCCTTCGTCCATGGCTCTGCATCCTGTGTGTGTGGCGGACGTGGCGCGTGTTATTGATAGACCGGGAGCTGGGAGGTCGAAAATTACGTCATAAGGTGCACATGTAAAAGCTATGCCGTTTTGAAGAGGCATCCTGGGGGGTTTCAAAAATGGGTTTGTTAGCCCTCAATCTGGGGGCTTTCTCCAAGGTGGACAAACTCAAAAATTCGAAAAAAGGTCAAAATTTACGTCATAAGGTGCACGGATTTGACACATACCATGTCGTGGGAAAAGTTGAGGGGATCACAAAAACACCTAGGTGGACAAAAATTTTGGGGGCTTTGACCCAGGTGGACAAACTTGAAAATCCAAAAAAATGCCAAATTTTACGTCATAAGGTGCACAAATATAATATGCGGCATTTCATTCCTCAGGTATTCAGGGACCTAAAACCGCTGAGGTGGACAAAATTTTTGGGGGCTTTACCCAAGGTGGACAAGATTGAAAATTTCATGTTTCGAATTTTGGATTTTTTTAAATGCGTCTGTACCCGCATATATCTAACCGATTTCGTTGAAATTTTTTTTGGGAGGTCTTGGCATGTAACTAAAACAATTTATATCAAAATACCTGAAAAATATATAATTTTTCACTAAAAAGGGCAATTTTTTGGAAATTTTTCAATTTTTTGGGAAAAAAGTTTTTTTACATTCGTAAAAATTATCCGATCTTTATGTAATTCGGCACGGACGTGTAAAGTGATAAAAACTAACAAAATCTCGAAAACTAGCTCATTCGGATCATTAGAAGGGGGGTAATAGAGGGTTTTACCCCCCAAAAATGGGTTTTTTGGAATTTTTACGTTTAAAATTTTAGAAAATCAAATTTTAGTTTACGCCATTGAATTCAGCTTGAAAAAACAAACAATTTGGTATGTTTAATCATTGCTCTATGTCCATTCGTTCCCGAGATATTGAGGGTGATAAACTCAGTATGTTGTTCCAATGTTAACCTTATGGGAAATAAATTAAATTGTACATCTCGCTTTTTTCTGAACATAACTTGATAAAACTTGGCATATGGCTTCAACTAGTTAAGGTCTAATTGATTATGGCCTAAAATTCCCCGTTTTTGGATTTCCGTGGCAGCAAACCATCATACATTGTTCCCATGTTATTCTTATGGGAAGAAAATAAAATTATCTATCCTCCTTTTTTTACATATGTTAATAAATATAAAATTAATCCAATTTTAGCTAGCACCATTGAATTCAGCTCAGAAAACCAAACAATTTAGTACCTTAAATCATTGCTCTATGTCCATTGGTTATCGAGATATTATAAGTGGTAAACACAGTACGTTGTCTCAATGTTAACCTTATTGGAAAATAAGTAAAATTCTATATCTTGCTTATTTCTCAACATATCTTAATAAAACTTGGTTTGTCGCTTCATTTAGATGAGATCTAATGTATTTTAGTCTAAAATCACCAAAATTTCCATTTGTGTTGCAGCAAACCTGCATACTCATTCCCCATGTTATCCTTATGGGAAATAAAATTATTGCTGTATCTTCCTTATTTTTTTACATATCTTGGTAAAACTTCGTATATGGCTTCTTCGTGCTGAGATCTACTAAATATTTAATTAAAACCACCGAGTTTTAACGGAGATGTTGCAGCAATCCTGCACACCCATTCTCCTTGTTATTCTTATGGAGCTTACAAAAACGTGTCAAACCTCACTATGTTGGATTGAAATACGGTCTTTTGCATTTGAAATTCGTTGAGTATGCAGGTCTGCTGCAACGGGGGTAGTAGGAACTTATTTTAATGGTTGAAAATCATTAGGCAAGCCGGGTTTCTTCTCTCGGACAGAATTGGCTGATGTTTTAGTACATTTTCAATTTCAATCAAAGGTCTCAAAGACACTGTTCCCTTGTTATTCTTAAGGGAAGAAAAAGATTCTCTATCCTCCTTATTTTTTTTACATATGTTAATAAAACTTGGTATATTGCTTCTTCTAGTCGAGGTTAGTTGGATATTGACTTAAAACCACCCAATTTATACGTACCTGTTACAGCAAACCTGCTTACTCATTCCCTATGTTACTCTTATGGAGAATATAAAAAAGTCATGTCCCGCTACGTTTGGTTGAAATTACCCACATGTTTTGGTATTTTTCTTGTTTACTGTCACTCAAACCTCTTCTACTCTACCAAAAAGAAGCCAAAACTCCCCCCTCCTGAAATTTTGCAAAAAAAGTCTTTGAGACCTCTGATCGAAATTGAAAATGTACTAAAAACATCAGCCAATTCTGTCCGAGAGAAGAAACCCGGCTTGCCTAATGATTTTCAACCATTAAAATAAGTTCCTACTACCCCCGTTGCAGCAGACCTGCATACTCAACGAATTTCAAATGCAAAAGACCGTATTTCAATCCAACATAGTGAGGTTTGACACGTTTTTGTAAGCTCCATAAGAATAACAAGGAGAATGGGTGTGCAGGATTGCTGCAACATCTCCGTTAAAACTCGGTGGTTTTAATTAAATATTTAGTAGATCTCAGCACGAAGAAGCCATATACGAAGTTTTACCAAGATATGTAAAAAAATAAGGAAGATACAGCAATAATTTTATTTCCCATAAGGATAACATGGGGAATGAGTATGCAGGTTTGCTGCAACACAAATGGAAATTTTGGTGATTTTAGACTAAAATACATTAGATCTCATCTAAATGAAGCGACAAACCAAGTTTTATTAAGATATGTTGAGAAATAAGCAAGATATAGAATTTTACTTATTTTCCAATAAGGTTAACATTGAGACAACGTACTGTGTTTACCACTTATAATATCTCGATAACCAATGGACATAGAGCAATGATTTAAGGTACTAAATTGTTTGGTTTTCTGAGCTGAATTCAATGGTGCTAGCTAAAATTGGATTAATTTTATATTTATTAACATATGTAAAAAAAGGAGGATAGATAATTTTATTTTCTTCCCATAAGAATAACATGGGAACAATGTATGATGGTTTGCTGCCACGGAAATCCAAAAACGGGGAATTTTAGGCCATAATCAATTAGACCTTAACTAGTTGAAGCCATATGCCAAGTTTTATCAAGTTATGTTCAGAAAAAAGCGAGATGTACAATTTAATTTATTTCCCATAAGGTTAACATTGGAACAACATACTGAGTTTATCACCCTCAATATCTCGGGAACGAATGGACATAGAGCAATGATTAAACATACCAAATTGTTTGTTTTTTCAAGCTGAATTCAATGGCGTAAACTAAAATTTGATTTTCTAAAATTTTAAACGTAAAAATTCCAAAAAACCCATTTTTGGGGGGTAAAACCCTCTATTACCCCCCTTCTAATGATCCGAATGAGCTAGTTTTCGAGATTTTGTTAGTTTTTATCACTTTACACGTCCGTGCCGAATTACATAAAGATCGGATAATTTTTACGAATGTAAAAAAACTTTTTTCCCAAAAAATTGAAAAATTTCCAAAAAATTGCCCTTTTTAGTGAAAAATTATATATTTTTCAGGTATTTTGATATAAATTGTTTTAGGTACATGCCAAGACCTCCCAAAAAAAATTTCAACGAAATCGGTTAGATATATGCGGGTACAGACGCATTTAAAAAAATCCAAAATTCGAAACATGAAATTTTCAATCTTGTCCACCTTGGGTAAAGCCCCCAAAAATTTTGTCCACCTCAGCGGTTTTAGGTCCCTGAATACCTGAGGAATGAAATGCCGCATATTATATTTGTGCACCTTATGACGTAAAATTTGGCATTTTTTTTGATTTTCAAGTTTGTCCACCTGGGTCAAAGCCCCCAAAATTTTTGTCCACCTAGGTGTTTTTGTGATCCCCTCAACTTTTCCCATGACATGGTATGTGTCAAATCCGTGCACCTCATGACGTAAATTTTGACCTTTTTTCGAATTTTTGAGTTTGTCCACCTTGGAGAAAGCCCCCAGATTGAGGGCTAACAAACCCATTTTTGAAACCCCCTAGGATGCCTCTTCAAAACGGCATAGCTTTTACATGTGCACCTTATGACGTAATTTTCGACCTCCCAGCTCCCGGTCTATGAGGGACTCAAACCAAAGAAATCATCTGACATAGACGGTACGTCTGTATGGTTGGTCAAACGATGCTACAGGCACATTTTGCAACCACTCACAACAATAATAAATTTTTCTTTTCAAAGTGGAGTTTTTCCTTCCAAACTGAAATTGGCCAAAGTGATTCCTCTTTACAAAAAAGATGACCCTTCTGTATCCAGCAACTACCGGCCAATTTCAATTCTGCCTGTTTTTAGTAAGATTTTCGAGAAGCTTTTCCTTGAAAGGCTGATAAATTACCTAGAGCGTTTTGAAATTCTTTCCTCGGATCAGTTTGGTTTCAGGAAAAATTACTCCACAATCGATGCGATCACAAATCTTATTGAAACGGTTGTCGATGGCCTCGAAAGGCGAGAACATGTGCTCAGCATATTTCTTGACCTTTCGAAAGCTTTTGACTGTGTGCATCATGAGACACTGTTGCACCAGTTAGAGACGTACGGCATTCGTGGATTGCCACACAAGTGGATTGAATCCTATCTGACCAATAGATTCCAATGTGCCAAGTTCAAAATTCACTTTCTCAAAGAGAAAAGATGGCCCAAGGAGTCCCTCAGGGATCTATTTTGGGACCAGTTCCATTTTTGCTGTACGTCAACAACATCAATTCGTCAATTCAGAGTGGGAAAATTATCCAATACGCAGATGACACAACCATCTGTTTGAATGCTCGAACAAAACAAGAGTTAGAAATAAATCTTTCATTAATCTTAACTCTTGCATTCAGAAATTTTCCGAAATCAATTTGAAAACAAACAGTTCAAAATCAAACGTAATTTCATTTTGTTTGCAGCGGCAGGAGCTGGACCTGCCTCCTGCAGTAATGATGGATGATGACCTCTTAGAGGAAACTAATTCCGTGAAATTCCTAGGGATGCACCTTGATAAAGGGCTGACTTGAGAGGATCATATTGATAGCATGTGTACCAAGGTTACGTCCGGAATTTATGCACTACGTAACCTTGCCAAATTTTGTTCCAAAGACATGCTTTTAATGGCCTATTTTGGCCTAATCTACCCTCACATTTCCTATGGAATAAGACTATGGGGTAGTTGTGCCAAATCTAGACAACAAAGAGTGTTTAGACTGCAAAAAAAGGCAGTTCGAATTATTTGCAAATAGGCCAGAGAATCTTGTAGGAATGCCTTCAGGGAGCTTGTATTGCTCACAATGCCCAGTCTATATATTATGGAGGTAACAACCTACTGTAAATATGGATGCCCCCTCGTTCAAGGCAATCAAATTCATCAGTATGGAACGAGGGGCAGGGACAATTATCGACCTCGGCAGCATAGAACTGTGGCTTTCGGACACTTGCCGTCACAGATCGGGGTCAAATTCCTCAATAAGCTCCCTGAAGGCACAAAACAGTCTCCAAATCAAAATCAATTTAAATCTCGATTGAAAAGGCTCTTGGTGCCTAAAGTTCTTTACTCTGTTGAAGAATTCACGATGAACCGCTGGGAAATCTAAATTCTAGGCATTTCCGGCCACCGCTTTTGTAGTGATTACACCCACCAAAGCGGGTCACTTACAACCTCTATACGTGCTGGATGGGTAGTTCGCCTACCTCCGGAGTTTCGCTGGACCTCAGTTGTTCTGCGTCGCTAATGGCGAGACACTGGCTCCTTTAGTGTTAGGAAATAAAAAACATATTTGTGTAACATTTTTCCTAAATTTAATTAAGCAACTTGCTATTTCAAAATAACATTTTTGTTTTAGCTTAGCGTTGTGCGCTTATGGTGAGGTGTGTGAGTTCGCTTACGTGATGATCACACTGTAATCATGATGTGCAGCGCTGGGCTGTCTAGCTATTTTTTTTTAAACTAAATTTTATTTCTTTATTTTTTTATTTTTATTAATTCTTAAACTCTAGGCAGATTGTATTGTAAATTAGCTTTTCTTCTTTTAGGTTTCCGGGGGTGTACGGTTCTGTAAAACCGTACACCCCCATTTTCTTTTTAGTTATCGAATGACCTTGACCTACTTATTTTCAAGGTCAACAAAAAGACTTAGCGAAAATTTCTAAGTCTCAAGGTCATTTATATATAGGTAGATTTAGCTTTTCTTCTGTTAGGTTTCTGAGGTGTACGGTTCTGTAAAACCGTACACCTCCATTTTCTTTTTAATTATTGAATGACCCTGACCTATTTATTTTCAAGGTCAATAGCAGTTAGCGAAAATTTATAAGTGTAAAAAGTAGGTCAAGGTCACCAAAAAATACCCTATGAACGGGGGAATAGACCGCTAAGTAATTCTTTTAGAATTACAAAGTGGTCTATTCCCCCGCTCCTATTTTTTTTATTTCATTTTTACACTAACCTCTCAGTTTTAACAAAAGGAGGTATTTGTTGTGCGCACTGCATAATGTTTGATTTACACAACACATCTTTTACCCTTTTTTAATAATATACGAACATTGTTCTTTTTAGGACTGGATTCTAAAAAGTAAAAAGCCATTCTGTTATCCCGCTTTTATAAGAAATTACCCCTCCATTGTAAATTTTTGAAAATAGGTCAAGGTCATTCAAAAATACCCTATGAGCGGGGGAATAGACCGCTAAGTAATTCTCTTGGAATTACAAAGTGGTCTATTCCCCCGCTCCATTTTTTTTGTCTTGTGTTTAATTTGACCATTTAACTTTATCAGATGGAGATTTTCTCACTAAATAATAATGAACATTACTGATATTTGGAATTTGAAGATTTACTGGTAATTTGAGCAAGTAGAGTTCATCACAACATCTAAGAACAACATCCCTGTTACTGATCTTTTTTACAAAAACATATTTGTGGTTTAATTTCAATCTGTTGATTTTAATTCTTTTATAGTTTTCAATTTTTTCTGGCAATTCACTTTTGGAAGGTTCAATTTTGACTTTTTTAGAAGGTTGAATTTTGACTTTTTCGGAAGGTTGAATTTTGGAAGGTTCACGTTTGTTATGCAAACTACACAATTTTTCACCTACACTACACAACTGCACACACCTTTCACCTTTGTTCTTTCTTAAAACAGGATTTTCTTAATTTTTGAAGTTTTTGAAGTTTTTCAGAAATTTTGTTAGGAGATTTTTTCGGTGAAGATTTTTTTGGAGAAGGAGATTTTTTCGGTGAAGATTTTTTTGGAGAAGGAGATTTTTGTTTCACAATAGAAACAACAGATGATGATGATGTTGTTGCTGACGAGGAAGAAGACCTGGACGAAGACGAAGTGCCTGCCATAGCGCTGGATCCTAAGAAAGTAAAGATTACTCTGTTTACCCTGCCTTTATAACAGCCCCTCACCCATTTACCCCCTCTACTTTTCGAGGTCAAAAAAATATTCATCCAAGCTTTCTAACACTGGCAAAGAAACAGTTTCAAAAGGTTGATACAAAATTTCATAAATGTCTTGGTTTAAATTTTGCGAAGTTTGAAGATATTCTTCTATTTCCTGTACAAATTTCTGTTCAAATTGTTGGAATTCTTCTATTTCCTGTAAAAATGTCTGTTCGGATTGTTCAAATTCTTGTTGTTCTAAGAAAGTTGGTGATTTTAAGTCTTCTTCCAATTTTTTAATGTAATCTATTGCATTTTGAATTATAGATTGTCTGTTAATTTGTTTTTGTTTTTGACTTTCCGGTACAACTAATTTTAATTTTTCAAAAGCTTTTTTAATCTGTGTTGTCTTCTTTGTTCCCTTCGGTTTCTACTTAATTTTTGATCAATCAGGTATTTTTGGAAAGATTCCATAACGTTTTGTTGATTCAAAATGTGGCAAACTATTAATTCTATAAAGCTTCTATCCGCTCAATATATAGTGGAAACCCGGGGGAGGGGGAATCACCTTCGCCATCAAGGTGATTGGTACGTATTTAAAGCTTTGAGGTTTGCATAGCCAGACCATAACTATGAGCTCCTTGTACGAGTTGTGTTTGCAGCGTATCTGCTCAGACAACCCTATGCTCCGGCATATCAGGGAAGTGTCTGAGCCGCTGCCGCAAATTTTGCAAGGCGAGCTCATTTATGAGCACAAAAAACGGTTTGTTTCTAAAACTAAAATTTGGTGGGAAATGCCAAATGCTGGCAAAAAAATGTGCCCTATGTCACATGGTACGTTTTCATTAACTGCATTGTTTTTTCTATTTACAATATATTATTTTATTAATTTTCTTTAAATTAATAATTTTTTTAGCAGCTTCCTGGTGCGAATCCGGATCAAGAACTGTACAGATACCTAAAACATGAATCTGAAAATGTAGGATACAAATTGAAGACACCGATAACGCAAGAATATTGTCATCTTTGTGGTTGGTTTCCTCTGGAGCAATATGATATTAAATGTATGTGTTTATAAACACATATCAATAGAAGAAATTAAATAGGAGCGGGGAACAGAGCAGCTTGTGGTTTAACCACTTACTGCTCTGTTCCCCGTTCATAGGGTATCTTCAGATGACCTTGACCTAGTTATTTTGAAGGTCTATTGTAACTTAACAAAAATTTTCTAAGTCCATAACGAGGTCAAGGTCATTTAAATCTTAGCGGAAGAATGAAAAGAATAGCTACCAACATGCATTGTTGGTATATATTCTTTTCTTTCCTCCTAGAAAACCCCCTTAGTCCGTGTCAATTTTGATGTAAATTTTTGTACAAAATTGTACATAATAAAGGACCCATGATTCAAGTCCTTCGTAATCCATAGAAACCGAAGTGCAACAGATTTTTGTACCGTCTGCTTTAACAGCTTCAAGTACTCCACTGATGCAATTCAGATTGCTATGATACGTTTTTATGTACCATAGTACTCTTTTGGCTTCAACAAAGTTGTGCACAGCACCAAAGATCATGAGGGATTCCATGGCAAATATAACCACAAGACTGCAGCACACCTTATATATACTGTCGGTCCAAGGCGGTGGCCTCCTATGGCGACCTAGTTAACCCAATGGAGGGCGTTGTCCTTTGCCATCAAGGTGATTGGTACGTATTTAAGGCTGTGAGGTGAGCATAGTCAGCCCATAACAATGAGCTCCTTGTACGAGTTATGTTTGCAGCGGATCTGCTCAGACAACCCTCTGCTTCGGCAAATTAGGTAGGTGTCAGAGCCGCTGCCGCAAATCTTGCAAAGCGAGCTCATTACTGAGCACAAGAAACGTTGTATATTTAAAACCAAAATTTGGTTTCAATTGGCAGATAGCGAGAAAATATGTGCCCTATGTGACTGGGTACGTTTTCATTAACAGTATTGTTCTTTTCTATTTACAATATATTATTTTATTAAATATCTTTAAACTAATTTTTTTTAGGCTCTTCCTTCAGCCGAAGAGGGAGAACCGTTGCATAGGCAAATGATATATCGATTTGGAATCATAGGATACAAACTGGAAACACCAAGACCGCAAGAATTGTGCCAGCTGTGTGGATTCTTCCCATTTGCCAAATAAGAACTTAAATGTATGTGTTTATAAACATATATTATATGTTTATAAAGACATATCAATAAAAGACATTAAATAGGGACGGGGAACAGAGCAGTTTGTGGTTTAACCACTTACTGCTCTGTTCCCCGTTCATAGGGTATCTTCAGATGACCTTGACCCACTTTTAAAAACTATATGGTGGGGGAAATGCATATATATAAACCGTGGATTAAGTAAAAGACAACATTTCCCTGATCAGCATGGAAACTTTCCGGATGTCTTACAATGTTCATTGCACTCCTGTACAACATGTTCAGTTTATGTTAAATTTAATCCATTTTCTTCAAAATGTAAATTTTTTTGCAATTTCTGTTACTGGAGAAAGATGGGTAAATTTAACATTAGAAACTGTCATGGTTACAATCAACCCTTTAATAGATCCTAATTGGTTTTCAACAGTGGAATCATATATTGATACTATGGCTTTCGAACAAGGATATCATTATCTTTGGGTTGATGTTAGTTACATCAACTTTCAAAACGAAACAGATGATGATGATGGATATGATTCTGCCACATAAAAATAGACATTAACGGAACTTCTTTCCCTGCCTTTTAGGAAAAAAGAGAGTAACAGTGTTAATTAATAACACTGTTCCTCTCGTTTTTCCGCTTAAAGTTAAATGACCTTGACCTAATTTTTATAGTTTAGAAATATACGAAGTAAAAAATAATAGAAAATGTACATTTTTTTAAGTTTTTGCGTTATAACTTTTACACCGTTGGTTATATCGAAAAATATTACTGGACCTTTTTTGTTTGTCTTTTAATTTCGCTTAATTTGACTACCCGCACGATGGATTTGGAGCATTTTTGTTATATCCACTGCCATCGTGTACGGCGACGCAGTTCTAAAGTTGAACGGCGACGAAATCAAGTGGGGGGGTTTGGCCGGGGGGGGGTTGCCGGGGGTTGCGGGGGGGGGGTTTGCCAGGGGGTTGCGGGGGGGGGGGTTTGCCGGGGGGGGGTTTGCCGGGGGGTTACGGGGGGGGTTTGACGGGGGGTTACGGGGGGGGTTTGCCGGGGGGTTGCGGGGGGGGGTTGCCGGGGGGTTGCGGGGGGGGGTTTGCCGGGGGGTTGCGGGGGGGTTGTTTGCCGGGGGGTTGCGGGGGGGGGGTTTGCCGGGGGCGCGGGGGGGGGGGGGTTAAAAAAACCGACCACCCAACCCCTTTGGAAGGGGTTGGGGGGTCGGTTAGGTTAGGTTAGATAGTGACCAAGGGTTGAGGCTTTAACAAACACCTAAATATTAATAACCAACGCGAAAACTAAACTCACCATCAACAGAGATTAAAACATTTACAAAAACCCAAATGTTAAAAATAATAATTATTTAATAAAAGATACAACACAAAACTAAAATCTTAGGTTATTTAAAACTTTAACAAAATATTTAAGTCTCAAAAGTAGATTTTTAAAATCAATCAATATATAAGTCAAACAATAAAGTCTTTTAAAATTAAAATATCTAAGTCTAAAAATAGGTCATTTAAAATAATTCTAAGTCCGAAAGTAGAACAACCAAAACTAGGTCAAGGTCATTTAAAAATTATAAAAAAAGGGGGTGGGGAAGCGTGGGGTCCCTACCTTATTCTACTACTTTACTTCTATACTACTTTATTATAACTTATGCTACCCCTTAAATGCTATCATGCATGCGGTTACGGTGTGATCATCACGTAAGCGAACTCACACACCTCACCGCCCTATCATATCTTAACCCCTACCTAACGTTCCCCCTATTCTATCTTATACTATGTAATATTACAGTTACGGTGTGATCATCACGTAAGCGAACTCACACACCTCCCTATAATATTACACCTAACTTAATATTACAGTTACGGTGTGATCATCACGTAAGCGAACTCACACACCTCACCGTAATATTAACCCTGACAATTAAACCACGCAGGAAATGGAAAGGTAGGTAGATTGCCATTGCGACCGACTATTATAGGAGGGCGCCTCTCCCACAATAGCCGAACGCAGTGTGTGCTTGACATAAGCCATCCCACACACCATGGCGAACATTACGTTACAGCATAACCCTCCACGTAAGCGGACCAGTTACACCTTCACCGTAATGCCAAAGAGAAACGTTGCGCGCTTGCTTATATCAGCGAGCTCGAGACTCGACCTCGCTAGCGAGCCTTGACTAGTAGGTCAACGTGTCGCTCTGCCGGGGCCGGTAGCCTTGGCCGGGTCGCTAGCCACCGCTCTCACAACTTCGTCTGGCCTACTTGGACCTGGTCGCTAGCCTCAGCTTTCACTACCTTGACTACAAGGTTGTTGTGTCTGCTGCCTATAAGAACCCCATTCGCCCGCCTTGTGTTATTCTGCCACTCGCCACCATCGCTGTTACTATCCATTCCCACGTTTTTAACCATTTTTTTCCTATTTTATTATATTATCCATTTTATTATTCTTTTTATATCACTATGGACTCTTCGGCATCTTCTTCATCTACCCCCATTCTCCTGAGTCT
This sequence comes from Flexamia atlantica, assembly GCA_035578135.1. NCBI lineage: Eukaryota > Metazoa > Arthropoda > Insecta > Hemiptera > Cicadellidae > Flexamia > Flexamia atlantica. Next base: position 10,855,373 of record JAQJVK010000007.1, on the reverse strand, counting down.
GCTGCAGAAACCTCTGCAGCAGAAACCAACTACTATTCCGGTATCTATTGACCTTTCTTCTATTTCTACTGATTTTCTTCTAAAAAAAACAACTTCTCCCGTCCTCTCCTCCTCCATTAACGACATAATAGCTGATGCTGTTAATGAAGATCAACCCCAATTATTTAAGAATCCCACACCAGTTGTAGAAACCATCACGATTGAAGAAATTCCTCCGGCCCCAATTTGTGACGACATTTTAAGTGAAGACTGGATGGAATTGTGCGGACTGCACCCTTCCTCTACCCCCCAACAAATTCAACCCGCACCAATCAAAGAAACCCCCACCCCCCAAACAATTTATCCCGCACCAGTAAAGAACATCAGACTAAAGGAATTAAAGAAAAACAAAAAATATAACCTGTACAAAATTGAAGAAAACAAAATTTATATCTTCAACGAGGAGAGGACGAAAATTTATATCCTCACAACTCCAAAAACCAAACCACCACTTGTCCCAACAAATCCAAAATTTTTACTAGTAACAGCGGAGGGTGGAAAATTGAGAATAAATATCTTAAATTAAACCTTATATTCCTTCCCCTCCTCAATCAAAGTCCACCCTGGTGGCAAAATCGGCCCTTCTAAGGGCCACCCTAAGACTTTCAAATTTAGGCTTAAGTTTAAGCCTCAACCCTTGGTGACTACAAGCGGTTCATATACCTCTAAGTCCCAAAGGTTGAGTCAATAGCGGGGGGCTTTCGCTAAAGCCTCAACCCTTCGTGACTAACAAGTGGTCTGTGTACCACTAAGTCACAAAGGGTTGGACGCTAAATCCTCAACCCTTGGTGACTAACAAGCGGTTCACATACCTTTAAGTCCCAAAGGTTGAGTCAATAGCGGGGATCTTTCGCTAAAGCCTTAACCTTTGGTGACTAACAAGAGGTCCATGTACCTCTAATTCCCATAGGGGCTTTCGCAAACCACCCCTTGTTAGTCACCAAGGGTTGAGGCTTTAGCGAAAGCCTATATTTGAAAGTCTTAGGTCGGTAAGAATGTTCTTCCAAACTTGCTGAAAAGGTTTTCGAGCAATAGTGGTTGTAACATCATACCAATCACGATTGTTGTTCGATTGAATAATTCGTACCCCAAGCAGTTGAAGATAGGAAAACCAGTTATACCAAATCTCGGTATACTCGGAGCGGTTCATAGTGAAATTGAAGTAGGTGTTGTTAGGACGGTGGCAAAGGAAAGAATAACTTGTCGAGTGTAGAGTGTGTTAAGCAATCAAGGACTGGTGTGCCGGGTGATGCAACAAGGACGACGACCTGTATTCGCCGGCCGGCCGCAAGCGAAAGTGCGGCGCAAGGTCGACCAGTTGTATTGCTAACTGGTCGGCAACAAGCGAAAGCATGCGAGGTCAAACCCGGCCCACTCGGTCTCGTTTATCTTTTAAAACTCGCATGATAGGGTTCGCAAACATATTAATTCAAATATGTTGTAAAAATTTTCTTACGATATTTTGTTACAAATATTTTTAAGGCAGATGTTAAGAAACCATGTTTCTATTTTAATCGCAACTACAGTTTCGATTTCTTTAACTAAATATTATAACTAAGTATTAAGGTAATATAATAAAGTAGCATCTTTAAAAATATTGTAACTTATACAAAGTTAAATAAGTATTTTAAGCCAAATGTTAAAAACAATTGTTTAGTACTGAGATGTTCACCCTACAACACCTACGTTAGAACTAACACTACAAATCCAAAAATTGCGAGGAGTCTCTCATGGTGGTGGGGGGAGGGCAGATGTTCCGGGCTGCACATATCAAGGGAGGTTGCAGCGCCACTACTGACACATCAGTTTGCTGGTAGAACTGGCAGAGTAAACATCTAAATAAACATGAGTTCTGTTTTATATGTTTCTTTTATTAAAGATGGACTTTGCATTAAAACGCAAAGTTTTCCTATTGATGCAGATCCTATACAACAAATTTTAGTACATCCTCCAGAAAGTTATGATTCCATCTACATTTCAGTGCAAGAACCAAACGACCCCCCACCACCAACAACTCCTGATGCACAGTAGGACACGGCTACCACACGTCATTAAAGCTTCAGCTCTTTACCCGAGCACACATGGACTCTGAGCTTCAAGATAATACTGTTTCTTCTACATCCACACCAACTTCCGAACAATTACTTACTACAAATGAAACTACTACAAGTCTACAAGTAAATGAAATTTCATCAACTGTTAGTTCTGATGCGCAAGCAATAATATTATCATTAATTGGTTTCGACTAAAAATTCAACAATGGAAGAAGAAAGAAATTCGCTACTTTACAACTTGGTTTTTGTGAACCCGTCGAAATTTATTATTTGCCTACTTTCATTTTTATGTGGTTACAATTTTGGTTACCTTGTTCAGGAAATGCTAACAGATAAAAAGGAAGAACATTCGCTATATTTTAAAGTTTATGTTTATGTAATTGCATCTTTATTTGGATACTTTGTAGCAGGATATTTTCTTGTTAATTTGTCAATTCCATTTTTTACATGGTATTTTAACAGACGTGAAAATCAACAAAACAACAATTAAGAAACAGTTTGTAAAAAGAAGCAAAAATTATCTTGCATTTTCGGATTTTCTGAAAATGCAAGATCTTTTTTTAAAAACATCCCCAAACGACCTTGACACACTTCCAACCATTTAAAATTTAAATACCCAGCAGAGCAGGGCATTTAAACTTTAAATACCCACCACCAACACGTCACAGCTACGTCACAGCTGATGACGTCACTTCCGGTCACGTGACCGGAAGTAGCTGTCAAAAAATTGACTGGCTGTCAAAGTTTGATTGGGCCAGAAACGCCACCTCGCCACTACTTAAGTACTACCCAGGTTCCGGTCAATAATACCCATAAGGTTCTGGCCAGGACAACCAAGATTCATTCTTACCACTACTGCCGAAGTTACACCATTTTAAAAGTTTTTTTTATTTATTTTGAAATATTAAAACTTTATCTTTTAAAATGTCTACGTTATTTTCCTGTCGATCAAAACTTAAAAATTAAATAGATACTTGTAAGAAGTTGGGTTAACAAACTAGATATCGCATTGAATTACTTGCAGGATTGATTACAATTTGTAAAAAAAGTACACAAATACTATGAGTATAAGTATGGCATAACATAATTTTATCACAATTACCAAGTTAATTTTTTAGCTACCAATGGAAGGCCAAATACTTTGCATTGACATATCAGATTAAGGAACAGAATGGCCCGAGTGGTCTAAGATGATTGGACAGTGACTAGAAAGTCGTAGGGTCAAACCACATGGTGGACCACTGATATTTATTTTGAGATTTTTTCAAAAAATATATATATATCAATCAGACAAGTCAGTACTTATTTGGTTTTTTTATTTAAAATGCTTAGTTAGATACTTGAGCATCATTTTCTGAGTAGTACTGACCATGCAGGTTCTGGGCCAGATTCTGGTCAGTACTGGAACGTGGCCCAGAAAACTTTTTCCACATGTCCCTGCGTATTTCAAACAAGAAAATTATAACCTTAGGCTAATATACTAAATTTTGGCTTTTTGTCTAAAATTTGGATGTCTAGTTGTTCTAAGCAAGTGCACGTGTAAATGGCATATATTATTTCTATTTACCTCGTATATTTTAAATTATTAAATTACAAAAATTGATTAAAATATTAACTTTGGTCTTTACTATCTCATAGGATATGCTTAATATTTGGATATATAGTTGTCCTGGTATAGTACATGTGGAAAACCTTTTGATTATTCCTATCTACCCAGTATGTATTTTAAATTAAAATAAATTATAAATATCGGATAAAAATAACTTTGATATTCATTGTCTGATCTTCTTAATATTTGGATATTATGTAAATGTCCTAGGCTAGCACATTTGTAAAACGCATATATTATTCCTACCTACCCCGTATATTTTGCGTTATAAAATTACAAATGTAGGCTACAAAATTAACTTTGCTCTTTATAGTTTGATCTGCCTATAATTGTAGTATGTAGTTAACCTTCGCGAGTACATGCGTAAACAGTATATATTAATTTTGTACCTTGTAAATTTTTAATTACAGAATTACAAAAATGGGGAAAAGTATTAACTATGCTCTTTATGGTCCAGTCTGTTCAATGTTTGGACATATACTTGTCCTTGACTAGTACTTGTGTAATGGACAAAATGTTATTCCTATCTACCCTCTATATTTTATATTATAAAACTACAAAAATAAGTAAAAATAACAATTTTAGTCTTTATTGGCCAATTAATTAATCTGTGCCTATGTCATATGATAGTCCTTAGCCAGTGCATGTGTAAACGGCTCTTCATAATCGTAGGCACAACGATATTATTATTATCACATAATAATAATAACCGTGATATTATTATTACGGTTTTATTATTTTATATATCAAATAATAAAATTACAAAAACTGTCAAAAATATTAACATTGGTTTTTATCAGTCAGCTCCTCTGTAGATCTGGTATGTTGTTAACTTTAGAAACTGTATGCGTAAATTGCATATAATAATCCCATCTAATCATATATCTTTTAAACTATAAAATTACAAAAACAGGCAAAAGCAAAAATAACACTTTTTGTCTTTATTTACAGATTTGTCTAAGATTTGGATATATTGTGCTATTATATATAAATCTAACCTAAATAAGTGCAAGTATAAACGGCATATCCACACTCTACACTGTAGATTTTAAATAATAAAATTATAAAAAAGGATTAATCTACTAAAGTTTGTCTTTGTTAAGCGGTTTGTGTAATATTCGGATATAATATGGTAGCCCTAAGCACAGAGAAGAAATAAAACGACGAAAAAATAGGAGGCGGGTAAAAATATAGAACACAATATTTACGCGGTGTTGTCACTATTTCCCTATTATTAAATTATATTGGACACGTACATTAGTTTAAAACCATATTTCACCTCTAGAATTAAACTAAGTTTAAAACAGTTTGTTTGTAAACAAATTCGATGGTTTACTTATTATTTACATCCAGTAATACATAACATAAAATATAATTATAATTCTAAAAAATATAATTATAATTTAACGTTAAGCGGTTAAATCAGCTAATATTGTACATTTAGCACAATGTCAAAAAATACCTTTTAACATTTATCGTATTGTCTTACCTCGGATGGCAAAAACTCCCTACTGTGGGTTGCAAAAACTCCCTAATAAAGCAAACGATAAACGGTATTTTTAACATTGCACTAACTGTAGAAAATCTGCTGATTTTATTTATTATTTTAATTTATCATAGGTGGCAAAAACTCCCTAATAATTTAAGATTGAAAGCACGGTAACTAAAAACAGTGCCTAAATTGTTCATCATAATGGCAGCCGTGTAGAGCTTCAAAACATAAACGGCTGGCTTTATTCCAATATAATCAAAAAGGTTTAATGATCACCTGGTTGAGTTATTAAGCTCGCAATTTCAGGACGGCGAGAAAAACTCAGAGTTTTGATTTTAAATTTTGTATAAAACTTGGAAATATTGATTATTTACGTTGTTTCCGTGCTGTATCCATGTGTTTAATTGATTACTCCCAAAACAAAATACTCCTCTGACTCTACTACTCTGACTCTCTACTCTGACGGCAGACTTCTGAATGACAGCTACAAACAAACACTTTGTGACGAATTTGACAATCACTTACAATTACGACATTTCTTAAACCATGACACCGCTGATTCTTTTAAAATAATTCATTTTAATATTCGCAGCTTTTATAAAAACTTTGATTCTCTATTAGTTTTATTACAAAGCGTCGATGTAAATTTTGATGCTATTGTACTGACTGAAGCTTGGCTAGACCAAGATAAGATGATAATGGCAATAGACGGATACGACACATTCCACTCCACTGATAACTGGAACTGAAATGACGGAATTGTTGTTTACTTAAAAACCTGCTTGAATGGGACTTGTACTGAGATTAAACTAGGCTTCGCGACGGGACTGCAAATAAACTTTACTATTCACAGACGACAATTTAATGTACCTGCTACCTATAGAAGCCCAACGATGAACTGTGACGATTTTTAGACGAGCTAAAAGTTTACTATAGTAAAATGCACACCCACACTACGTACATTTTTACTGGTGACACTAATATTGACATACTTACAGATACCAACAACGTTACTAAAGACGATTATTTAAACTGTTTATCTGAATACGGTTTCCTTAAATGTATTGATAAACCTACTAGAGTAACCGAACTATCGTCATCCTGCATAGACCACATTTTTGTAAATCACGTTGATGATCAGGCAGTCATGTCTGGCATTCTAAAAACTTCAATTACTGATCACTATGCAGTACTGACTAAAATTAACTTCGCAAAGGGTGATTGCTCTGAACTTGACAATGACATCACGAATACGTATACAGACTTGAAAGAACTTCATGAGCTTGTGGGGGCTCAATCTTGGAACCATGTGCTGGCTCTGTATGATGTAAATTCGTCATGTGATTTATTTATTGAGACTTTGGAACAGTTAAAAACTGCTTCCATAAAACATAAGAAATTGAATACTAGGTACAAACATTTAAAACCATGGATAACTAGAGATTTAATTTATGGTATTAGAGTCAGAGATAAAATTAGTAAAATTTTAAAAAAAGCAACCCTTCAACTACCAACTAAGATCATATTTTCTTGATTTTAGAAACAATTTAAATAATGAAATTAAACATGCAAAAATAAATTATTCCAGGGGTAAACTTATTAGTTGCGCTGGAGACCCAAAACATTTTTGGAAGACAATTAACGAAATTAGAGGAGTGAATAAAATTAAAAGTAGTTTTCCCATGAATCAATTTGTGCAAGGGTTGGATGTCGGCGATGGGGAAAGGAGGGCGGTGGCGAATTCCTTTAATAAGTATTTTGCGGAAGTAGGGAAAAAGTTGGCTGACAATTTACCACCGCCTACTGCTCCGCCGCCGGTAGACGACGCCGCGTACAGGGCCAATCATGACTTCCGTTTGGAGCCGGTCTCCGACAGCCAGATTGTCAATTAAACATCAGATTAGGAGATGCGCGGCGGCTCGGCTTCCGGCGTAGATGAATTCCCAGCCTCAATACTCAAAGCAAATATTATGCAACTATTGCCCCAAATCAAACATATTATAAATTTAAGATTTTTAACAGGCGTTTTTCCTGAAAAACTAAAAATATCTTAAGTTATTCAATTGTTTAAATCAGGTGTAAAGAACGAAAAAAGCAATTTCAGACCGATTTCTTTGCTAAGTGTAATATCTAAGATTCTGGAAAAGTGTGTAAAAATTCAACTTCAGTCATTTCTTGAAAATAATTATATCCTATCAGAAAATCAATTTGGTTTCAGGCCAGGCAAAAATACAGCTGATCCACTTTTTGATATCACAAAAACATTGTAGAATCTTTGAATAAAAACGAAAATATTTTGATGGTTTTTGTAGACTTGGCAAAGGCTTTTGATTCAATTGATAGAAAGTTGATAGAAGTTGTGCGGGGCGTTGCGCTAAGTTGGTTCAAAAGTTATTTCACAAATAGGAAACAGGTTGTGTCAATCAATGGAACTTTAAGTGAGATTTTGGATGTTAATTACGGCGTTGTTCAAGGTAGCACTCTTGGTCCTTTACTTTTCCTTATCTACATTAACAACATTGACAAACTTATTATAACTGGTAGTATATTTTTATTTGCTGATGACACCGCTATTTTATTTAAGGCTCAGACTTGGCAAGAAACTTATACAATCGCTTCAAATGAAATGTGCATTATTAAAAATTGGTTTGATAGTAATATTCTTTCGATGAATTTTTCTAAAACTGCCAATAGCGCTGCGCCCCGCTAGCGAGCCGCCCACATACCTCAGGCTGGTGTTGCATGCGTGTGACACCACTGCCGCCACCGCTTGCCAATGTTCTGAAATAGAAAGGGTTGACCACTACAAATACCTTGGGGTGATTTTAGATTCAAAATTAAATTGGGAATATCAAATAAATTATTTGAAAACCAGACTCAGAAAAATGACTTGTCTTTTTTATCAATTAAGTGATGTTTTAAATGAAAATGAAATTCGGACTATTTATTTTGCATATGTACAATCTTCATTGGAATATGGAATTATTGCTTGGGGTGGGGCTGGGGTGTCCCTTTTGAATTCATTATCTGTCATTCAAAAAAACAATTATCAAAGCTGCATTCAAAAAACAAAAACGCTTCCCTTCAAATCTGTTATTTTCAGAAACAAAATTGCTTTCAATCAGACAACTTTTTGTTGAATCTTCGTTAACTTACATTTACACTCATAAAGATTTAGTTATAACACCTGTGGCACATAACTATCGAACTAGAGCTGCCACTAATGTTTTCCTCCAGGTACCACGAGCAGTCAAATCAATAAGCCATTCAAACTCATTTTTTATCGCTAACTTTATCTATAGGAACATTCCTGCTGAAATAAGGGACTTGCAAGTTTCGGTGAAAGTTTTTAAGGGATTTGTCCATGACTGGCTGGTGGGGATCGGTTCTGAACAAGCTGATTCCCTCATTCGTTCTGAGTACTACAATTGATTAAACTACTACTTACGTTTGCTTTACTATACCAACAGTAGTATGGGGTAGCCGTTTCTGCGGGTGGAGGGATGTGGAGGGATGTCCCCCCTCCCCCCTCCCCCCCTTCATTAGCATAATTAATTATTTTAATTTAATTTAATTTAATTTAATTACTTACATAATTAATTAACCCCCCCCCCCCTTTTTCTTCTAGGTGGAGGGATGTGGAGGGATGCGGAAGGATCCTTTTTTCTTATATTTCCGGACCACACACGTAGTTGACCTTGAGCCCCTTTTTTATGTTTGGGTGGAGGGATGACCCCTCCCCTTTTTTGTTATTTTTAGAACACCTTCATAGCTGACCTTGAGGCCTTACACAACTATGAGTGTAACGTGCCTGACTATGATACTATTTATTTTTTTTATTTTTTATTTATTTATTATTATAGAGTACAAAGGAAAAATCAGTTTATTTTTATACAAAAGCAATATTAATATTTGTCGACTGGAACTGGCTGGTAGTCCTGCCGCTTTTGCCGAGACTGGATAACACTCCAAACAGTTTGGAGGCTATCCCATAGTCCCCGAACATACGCCTCTTCTTCTGGTGTCTGCGGCTCGTAACATATTGTCGTGCTGTAGTTTGACATTGCATGCTCAAATCCCTCGACTAGAGCTTGAGTTGATAGTTTCCAATACGTCCACCAATTGTCTATCGGAAACATCTTTCCCCATTGATGATATTGGTCCACCACCACTGCTTGTTGCGATGTTGAAGGCTTAGGCTGAGACATTTTGGGCAAGTTATCTCGGTGGCGACTGAACGGAGAATGACGCTAGGCCGATAGTTTGGTGGGAGGAGTGTGAATATACGTCATAACCCCCACCACATTCTTGGGTTCCTGAACCTGAATCTCCTTTAGCTGTACAAAAACCGAGGTATAGATTTAAAGTGTTGAGAACTAATCATTAGACTGATGGGTATAGATTTAAGTGATGAAAAAATCAGTGGTGAATAGTTAGTAGTATAATGGACTTGAGGTGGTAACACCCGTTCTCAGCCATAGTGGCGGGACCATCGGGTAGTGGAAAGTCGGTGTTTGTAATGAAATTTGTTAAACACATTTCACAAATGTGTAATACAAAATTTACTAGAATAAACTGGCATTATGGTAGCAGTGGTGGAGGTGGTGCGAGTGGTGGCAACTCACAAATCACCTATATTGAAGGTATGCCAAACTTGGAAGACTTTGACGGTAAGGAACCGGTTTTGGTAATCATAGACGACATGATGCGAGAAGCAGACAATACAGTGGTCGATTTGTTTACTAAAGGTTGTCATCATAGGAACATAAGTGTGTTCTTAAATCTCAAAATCTATTTCACCAAGGACGAGGATAGCAAGACATATCTCTCAATGCTCATTACATGGTCTGTTTTAAAAACCCGAGGGATAAAGTGCAGATCAAGTGTCTAGCCAGACAAATATATCCTGATAATCCAAAGATTATCGAGGAGGCCTACACTGATGCTACAAATAAACCACACGGGTATTTACTAATAGATTTAAAACAGGCTACGCCCGATGATGTGCGGATACAAAGCATATTTCCAGATAACACTCATCATTTCGTGTATGCACCAAAACAAAAACGCAAATAGACTAGCGTGTTAAGGTATTACTTCAGTAGTCACCATGTCGTGCTTGCGGAAGGACAGAGCTCTGCTCGAAGCTTTGATACACGCAAACCCCAAGGAGCGTAAAGCTCTGTTAAAGGTGTGTGATGTCAGTCGCATTCGATCAGTATGCGAGTGTGCTTATAATGTGTTACGTGGTAACGTCCCTCTGTCTGATAAAAGTAAAAGGCAATTGAGCAAATAAAAAACCGCACTTCGACGAGTTGTTAATCGGGGTGAAGGAGTGTCCAAGAAGCGTAAGTATCTTGTACAACAAGAGGTGGATTTTTTATCCCACTACTATTAAGTACAGTACTACAAACAGCAGTGCAGTCAGCTTTAAACAACTAATACACGGGTAGATATGTCGAGTCTGTGAACAATGACGTAAGAGAGACGGTTGGGCTAATTCCCTGTCATTTCATTGCGGTACATCGTGCGTGAAGTTACACTTTAGGAGGCTAGTACCAGAAAAAAACACGCGGTTAGCAAAATGGATCATGCAAGAAAAATGATTGTTGTACCGCAAGAGTTTACTCGATCGTCTACAGTCTCCGTCTGCTAACGAAAAACCGCAACATCCGTCTCCTGTTAAACGATCCTACAAGAGTTTGGATGAGGAAATGGAAGATATAATGAACGATAAAAAGATCGATGACAGTGAAAAGTGGAAATTGTATAACCACGTATTAAATCGATTTTTAAATATCGCTTCAAGTAAACGTCAACCGATCATCATACCGATTGTGGACACCGATGTAGGTGGTGGTGGTGGTGGTGATGAGCGTAGGAGAACTGCTGTATTGAAGGAAGATTTAGTCGCATCGTTTCCGAAGATTTACAAAAACACGCTCGTAATTTATTAAATGTGTTAGCTCGTAGTGGAAACCCGGTACAGTGGAGCAGTGACGGCACTGTTTACGTCAATAATGAGGAAATACCTAATTCCAATATCGAAGACGTGTTGTATAGTATAGTGAGAGTACGTAAAATAGACATCATGCCGGCGGGTTGGGGGGAAGTAATGCACGTACTAAAAGAAATTAATGTTCCCAGAACGATAATCGGCACCAAACAAGCATTACAGTTTCTCGATGGTAACAAAAACGATTACAATCAGCAGTCGACACTCAGTCCGAGAGCGGCTTTAATGTATCCAACACCTTCTCCGTCACCGATAGCGAGTCGAGTAAGATCGAAAACAGCAGCGGTGGAAGCAACGGTGGCGGCGGCATTACCTCAAATAAGATCGCCTAGTACGCCGACGAGAGGACGGTATACAAGTCCGGACTCACTCATGAAGTGGGAGAAGTTTAATCCATAGACGCGATGGAGCGATTGTATTACGACCCAAACGAGCCTTCCTCGAACGGTCGTGTATCACCACTTTTGCGAGCGACAAGAAATGAGAACATCCCGAAACGTAAAGTGATTGATTGGTTATAAACACAGGACACTTATACTTTGCATAAACCAGTACGTAAAAGATTCACACGCAACCCGAATATAGTGTTTGGACCGTATGAACTTTGGCAAGCAGACTTGAACGACATGCGTGGACCGAGTAAATACAATGACGGTATCAATTACTTATTAAGTGTAATAGATGTGTTTAGTAAACGCCTATATGTGAGAGCGTTGAAGCTGAACGAAGGAGCAGAAGTGGGTGATGCTTTTGAAGATATATTCAAAGAAGCTACTAGAACACCACGTTGTCTACAAACCGACAAAGGCACCGAGTTCACCGGCAGCAATACGAAACAACAATTTAAAAATTATGAAATAAAATATGTCACTACGCAAAACCCTATGTAAAAGCTAGCGTGGTTGAGCGTGTGAACCGCACATTGAAAACCCGCATGTGGCGATATTTGACTTATAAAAATACATTTAGATATATCGATGTATTGGACAAACTAGTGAATGCCTACAATAGCCCGTACAAGAGCTTGGGCAACAGACTGCGTTCAGTCGATGTGGATGCCAGAAACAGAGAGGTAGTGTTCAGTGTGTGGAAACACATGTACAAACATATACCGAAACGCACTAGACCGAAACTGAAAGTCGGCGATACAGTGCGTATAGCTAAGGAGAAAGGTACGTTTACCAAAGGTTACGAAACCAATTGGAGTAAAGGTGTGCTTGTAATACACCGAGTAAATACACTTATGCCATTACCACTGTACTCGCTCACGGATCTCAACGGTGAAGAGTTGTCCGGACAGTTTTATGAACACGAAGTGCAAAAAGTGACAATCCAACGTGATCACCTGTTTAAAATTGATAAAATACTGGACACGAAAGGTCGTGGGCGCAGTAAGCGTTACCTGGTCAAATGGGAAGGTTACGGAGACGAATTCAACTGTTGGGTGAGAGCGCAAAATTTACAACATGCCTAGTAAAAACCAATTTTACTTGATATTACCCAGCAATAGTTCTATGGATTATTTTCCCAAAAACACCGTGACGAGTTTCACTACACACATGCCGAAACAAATATAGCTGGAAGGTGGCGAGTGGGAGATGGCATTGGTGGAAGCGCATTATCCGTGTTCATTAATGACAGTCAACGATAATTCGTACATTTGGGTTGAATATCAATTCTCTCCATTATTTAAAAGGAATCATTGGTGGTCAAAATAAAACCAGGATATAGCAGAAGTATAACAGATTTATTAAATGTAATAAATAGCGATGAGTAACTAAGTGAATTCCTCGAATTTGAATACTTGGCCGATTTAAAGAGTCAATATGAGGGTGTTGAGAACAATCGCAGTGAACATAGTACAGATAAGCCACGAATTATCCCTAATGTTGGGTTATGACCCTTATAAAGATAATCTAGCACCGGAAGGTGTTTCTTCAGTTATCGCCTTATGGGAACCAGATCTAACTATGGGGATCCCACCACATATGTATGTATATTGTGATTTAGTGGAGCCGCAGTCGATTGGTGACACTACAGCACCGCTATTGAAGATTGTCAATATCGAAAGAGATAACTACGTTCACAGTGCATATAAAACAATGGTTTATACAAGTCCGCATTACGTGCCCGTCATGAAGGCTACATTTGAAACTGTCGAAATCGACTTAAGGGATCACACAGGGAAAAGCCTGTCATTCCTCTTTGGATCGCCGTACGTGAAGCTACATTTCAAAAGAGCGCAGCAGCAGCAGCAGCAGCAGTAATAATGAATTAAAACGATCCGTATTTTGCGTACTACCGCCATCAACAGTTCCAGACCGGCGGTGCGATCGACCAAGTATTTCGAGGAGCGGCATATCAGCGAGGACATGGAGTGGGCAGTTTTCTCGGTGGTATGTTCCGAACAATCGCACCACTGTTCAAGTCGGGAGCGAAAGCTTTGGGTCAAGAGGCTTTGAAATCTGGAGTTGGATTTTTAGGCGACATCGCCGCCGGCACTATGGACCCCAAGGTAGCGGCCAGTGCGAGACTCAGGCAGTTTACGGGATCGCTCAAACACAAAGTCGACAACAAATTGGACCGCATGCTGCACGGTGGCGGCGGCACCCGCGCGAAAAGACGTCCCGTAGCGTGTAAGGGTAACGCGAAACGCGCAACGCGTAAGACTTCCGCGAAACGCGCTATGTGCGGTGGCGGTGGCCGTAAGACCCGTGTCGCACCTCAGTCTTTGGCTAAACTCCACAGAGGAAAGATGTCGATGAAGAAACGCTCTGTCGCAACAGCAGCAGCTGGTAAGAATAAGCGTAAGGTGAAAAAGCAATCAAGCCCGAAGAGGAAGAAGAAGAGTTCGTCTGTTATAGCGAGAGATCTTTTTGGTTAGACACGCACCATCACCACCACCGTCACAATGTCTTTTTTACATCAAAAATCTTGTGAATGCGTCAAGACTGAGCTGGACTTGTTCTCTTTACCGCCAACACAGACCTGTATCGAAAATGGAAAAGGGTTCAATATAAACCTATCTCTACTCTTACCGATGACTCGCCCATTGAGTTTGTCGTGCCCGCCAATGGTGACGAATACATGGATCTTTCGCAGACAATGATCAAAATCACCGCGTCTATCGTCAAACCAAATGGAACTAACGTCACCGAGGATGCCGAAGCAGACGTAATCGGACCCGTCAACAATTGGCTACATTCACTTTTCAGCCAAGTGCATAAGAGTATGAACCAGAAATTGGTCACGCCACAAAACAACACCTAAGCTTATAGAGCGTATATCGAAACAGTTTTAAACTACGGATACGATGCTAGAAAGTCGCATTTAACTTTTGGCGTATGGTCAGCAGACGATGCCGGATATATGGAAGACTGTACCGATACAAATGACGGACTAAAAGTGAGACGGAAATATACAAACAAAAGCCGTGAATGTGACATGCTCGGTCATATACATTTGGATATGTGTAATCAGAATAAATGTTTACTAAAAGGTGTTGAACTACGTTTCAAATTCATCCGGTCAAAAGATGTATTCTCCCTGATGGTGAACGCTGGTGATTACAAAGTGAAAACGATCGAAGCCAACCTACGGGTGCGCAGATGTAAAGTCAGTCCTACTGTTTTGCTAGCACACGATAAAGCTCTACAAACGGCCACAGCTAAATATCCAATCAATAGAGTGGACTTGAAAACATTCACACTGCCGTCCGGCATAAGAAGCAAGACTTTGGACAATGTTTTCCTAGGTCAAGTACCGAAACGTATTATCGTCGGCATGGTCACCAATAAGGCGTATAATGGAGATTTGAAATTTAACCCGTACAACTTCCGACATTTCAAAATGAACTACTTCTCTTTGTATGTAGACGGTGAACAAGTGCCGTCCAAACCAATACAAACACACTTTGAGGCCAATAAAGGAAAATATATAATGGCGTATCACACTCTGTTTTCTGGCACAGGCATTCAGTTTAGCAATAGCGGTATCGTTATCAACAAAGATGACTTTGACGATGACTATTGTATTATGGCTTTTGATTTGACGCCCGATCTAGCGGCCAGCGACACGACACATTGGAACGTGGTACGTAATGGGAGTGTACGCATGGAGCTCGGTTTTGACGAACCCCTCACAGAGACCGTCAACTGTCTGGTTTATGCGGAATTCGACAATGTCATCGAAATCGATCGACATCGCAACGTGAACAACTTTGGCGGCTAAACACACAGACCGTCGACTTCAGTATTCATCAATCACTCATTTAAGATGGATCGTCTACACAGATCGCATCGAAAACATAACCTAGCCGCACCCGTCATTGTGGATATTCAATGCTTCAAAGACAATCAAAACGAATACATAATAAAAGAAGTTTGCGTATTGGAAGCGGACAGCGGTGTACCATGTCGCCAAATCACCGTATGAAAGATCTGAACTATCAGACGAAAAACTGAGAGAAAGCTAATGGCTTACAAAACATTGCCTCGGTCTACAGTGGGGGCAAGGTGATATAGCGTATTACACTCTCTTTAGCAAGTTAACTGATTGCGTTTCAAACCGCCCGACAGTTTACGTAAAAGGGTTGGAGAAGAAAGAATATTTAAAGCGACATCACATCATTGATTTCGTCACTACTCATGTCATCGATGTTTGTGATATAGGCTGCGGATCACTGCAATCAATCAACAATCTACTGTCGACAAATATCCTGCGTTGCTGCAATAACAACTCATCGCACACTCGTTGTGCTCTGACCAATTGTGTCGCGATACGAGGTTGGCTCCACCTAACAACGAAAATTGACGAAGATGAAAATTATATTGGAGATAGGGATTCATGCTTTTGCTCTTGTTTTCGCTCTTCTGCTACTACTAGTACTTCAACTGCTGCAGCTACTGTCGGTTATGATACTGTAGAATGAATACTCTAGAAATTGGAAATTATCTTTCGACTCTGCCTGTGCAAAATGTCGGCGTCTACGCTGCCGATCACTTACCATATCGGATATCACCGTCTACTGCGATGATTGTAAATACCGATCCGCATAATGAAGATGGCACTCATTGGGTGGCATTCTACTTGGACGGCGGACAAGAGTCAAACGGAATAATTGAATTCTTCGACAGCTACGGCCAGCCTCCACACTTGTATTTCTACCATTTCTGAGACGCAACGCTCGTCGCTACCTGTACAACGAGCATCGCCTTCAGAGTGACAACACCACGGTCTGTGGACACTACTGTCTCGTCTACCTGTACTTACGCACTTACCACAGTGGTATGAAGATGACGGACTTTGTACAGCTCTTCAACTTCTCTTCGACTGCTCGCAATGATGCACTGATCAAGAGACTCTTTGTAAATATATATGGTAAAAATTTAATTGTACTGTAATTTGTTTTTTGATGTAATATGTTTTTTATGTAATATTTTTTTTGAAAAAATAAACTTGAGTACTCAGTATTAAGCCATTTCTTGTTATTTTTTCTTCCATCCTTTTCCTTTTTAATTTTTAATTTTAATATATCACATCCAGAGTTGTAGTTTGTTAAATAACAAATTTAGTTTATTGTTTCATAAAAGAAGACTACAAGCATAGGGCTCCGAATACGATGTTTCCCTTTCACTTGCACAGTTTACATAAAACACAAAGTAAAGATATATATGTTTTCTTTTTATAATGCTTTACACTCGGGATTCTTTATAAAAGACCATTTTGAATAGATTTACTTTTAGAATGATACACAGGTAAATGATTTAAAAGAACAAATTTTCATATTTCACATTTATTTACGAACAAAACTTGATACAAGTCAAATGTAAAAATCTGAATAGGTAACTAAAGGTATTTTTTTAAATACCGGAAAAAAGAAAAAACTGTTTGGTAACTAAAACTAAAACTAAAACTAAAGTGTCCACCATTATTGTCCAATCTCTCATGCACCGTAAATAAACTATGCTGTCTCATTGATGGTTCTGTTGGAAACGGGGAGATAAGGTTCAGGCTAAGGTGATGGCGGTAGGAGAGCTACTAGCTGTGCGAGTGGGTCTCTGATCTGGTAGTGACCCCACGGAAGTGTTTTACAACGTGTTCACAAACGAAACGCTTGTCATCGTATGGTGCTAATTAGCGCTTCTTCACAATAATGGAGTATATTATGTGTCTTCGGCTCATGAAACGGCTGTTTTCCGTGTATTTCACCGTGTGGTTTTGTAGACATCTTCTGTAGTCATCCATACTCAGCTCGTCTCTCACAACAGCTCTGTTTATCCCTTTGGCCCGCTTGATCGGTGGCGTAGGACGGACTACTCCGTCATCCAAGAATGTCATACAGTATAGTTTGGACATCAAACCGATGAATTCTTCCAGGGTTTTGCCACCAGCTTCATCTTTGAACTTCCCCAGCTTACGAGCGTTGTTATCGTTATAAAAGCGGTGGAGTGGGGGATAATTACTGGCGTCGAATTCATCCATATGCTGTAACATGTCTCTGTAGACGTTGGCGGTACGGATCTTATAAACAATGCCGTCAGTATTCATATAGGCCATTTCGATATTTTCACGTCCGTACCGCTCTACCATCCTGTAGTGGAAACCGTACATCCACCATTTCGAGTGATCCAAAATGGTCATACCTACACAAACAGGTTTGTCTAACACCACCCGCGTTTTTGTCATATTAAGCAGTACCAAGTCTTTATCAAATCAAACTCTATCGCTAAAAATTGACTTGGCTACATTCTTAATATGACCATAGCGGTCAGTGCAGAGTATTATATTTTTATGTTTACGAACATTTTGGAGACTCATACCATAAACAGCGTTAACCATCAGTTTAAATAACTCTACTTCAAATTTTTTATCTCCGGCTGACTGACGGAGTCTGGTATTTAGGGTGACATACGGTTTCATCCATGTGTCTTGTTTGAAGCGTAGCACACGATGAACTTGCCAAATACGTAGTCCGTTCTTCAATGCTTGCTGTAAGTATTGGTAGTGGATAACGTAGCCGGTCTTGTCATTCAGGGTAGCCATCAATTTTGGAGACTTTCCAACTCCTGTCATGAGGAGGACATCAGGGTCATAGGGTAGTTGGTCCATGGGTGCTTTAACCACTTCCGGGCAGAAAGGAAGGTCTCGGTGGTAGTCGTGAAGGGTGGCGTCAAGTGGATACTCTAGGTCCACCTCCAAAACATAACCGTACTCATTGTTTGACGGTAGACTCATGAGTTCATCTTTCAGCTCGCTTATCTCGTCATCTGAAAGCCATACAAAGTCTCCGTACGGAAGTGGTTCACACATAGCCCATCCATAGAGGTTGTTGTCGTCGTAATACATTAAGTAGGTGTCGTCATCAAACTCTTCGTCATCAAACTCTTCGTCATCACCTCTTGTGTATTTGTTATTCGCTACGACGTGACGTGTGACACATTGGGTCAAACCACCCCGAATACCCTTTTCAAAAAACATATACTGGTCGACATCTTGCAACGTATCAAGTGTAAAGCCAGTTATCTTCAGCATTACGTCCCACGCATATGATGGAAGAGTTAGGAAGTGTGCAGGATCAAGATTGTAATGTTTCTGACACTTAACACGGAAACTTTCGAATACATCAGCGAGAAGCATGACGTCTGTTTCTAGATAAACGTTTGGGCATTCCGCGATAGACCTGCAGTTGAATTTCTCCCAGACTTGTTGTGGGCGAAGTCTTCAGGTTTGATGTCCTCCTCAAACTCGACAATCGGTGGAAGGGCTTCTTCTTGCAGTACGTCCAAAGAAGTGATGTATTTTTAGGGGAAGACTCCTTTCATCTTGAGGAGATTACTCTCTTCTGGGTCAGGGTGACGGGCTCGTAAGACCTTCATTTAATTATTAGGAAGAAGCGATGCTAATGTCGATAATGATTTAGCCAAGAAACGGTAGGAGTCAACAAATCGCACTCTCACACCACCGTGGCGGCCTGCGTTTGGATACTCAAACCTCTTGGAAAATGAAATAAACTTCTCTTAGTTGTTGGCTAGAACATTAACTTCACCTCCATCGATATTCAGTTCTCTTACGATAAAATGCGCATCGTAGTTACTGAGGTTATGAAGGTAGACATTTACAGTGTCTTGCTCCTTAAACTGCAGGTTACATAGTTGATGTGCTGCTCCTCGGTACTTGTACGGTGGCGAGTGTTGGTGGTCCCTTACTTTGATGTCAGTGGGGTTAAAGTCCTGCTGACAGATATAACATACTGTGGCAGCTTGAAAGTCTAACTCCTCATTCGGTGTAAGACGTGGTGGATCACCAGGTTGTCTCTGACCGTAAAGGATCCTAGATATCATTGTAATATCGTTTCGCAGAGCAGACATAAAGTGCTTTCCTGCGTTAGCACCATTAAATAACCGTAATTTCGAGAAGGTCTCACAAGTGTCAGCATCATTTTCGTCGACGTCTCCTTCATATGCGTTCCTGTGACTGTCGCATACGTAGTATGCATACGAGTAAGGCACATGAACGTTTTTGGTCTTGACGCTCGCCGAATTGATGTTGTCTCCATGGTGACGGTGGTGTGGTAGTCCCGGTCTCGAGTTTGCCGGATCCCATGCTGGAGGTGCCACTGTTGGTGTGGGGTTAAGTGGTTGTTCACCATCGTAGGGGACAAGCATGCATTCAAAATCTGCGTAGATAGTGAAGCGGCTGCTCTGTGTTCTCTCGTGACGGGTAAATGATATTTTTTAATTTTCAGCAATGTCCGTACGGAGTGGGGCATGGTCAAAGCAGTAGCGTTTGTGCTCGTTTAGACGCTCTTGACCAGACTTGTTTAGTTTGTTTGGTTGATTGTCAAAGTAGGCAAAGCACCTTTTGCACACATACAGTTTGTGATAACGCTTTGAAAATTGGCCGCTTACCAGCCTCTCAAAATTTGTAATTTAGGCATAGTGGCACTTCTCCTCATCGGTCAAATAAAGAAGGTCAAAGTGGTTTGGCCTCTCCCTCTTTGCGGTTCGAAGGGGTACACGATGTGTCGTATTTGAAAACGTCCATTCTTCTTCTTTTTCTCTTCATCAACCGCTTATAGGTTGATACTTACCCCGTTCGTCTCTTCGAACTTGCCTATTTTATCCAGCCGCATCGGATACTCGAGACCGGTGAAGTTCAGATTGGCGAGTGCGTGTACTGCAGGTGCAAAGTCAGTTTCACGCAACTGACCACGATAAAACATCTGGCATACATAAAACATCTTTCGTCTTGGTTCAACACATTGACGACAGCCTTTTGTTTTCAATATATTGAGGTAAAGCGATGTACGAGCTTCCTTTGAGCGGGCGGTACACATTCACTCTTACCTCCATGTCTAACACCCGCACAAAAGACCATCCAGATCCCTTCATATCACATGTCTCTTTTCTAAAATTAATTTTTCAAAAAACCCACTACACACATCCTCCACATTGGTAGTGCGGAGTATGGGGACATTCTTTGTTTTAAAGGCTCGTCGACATGTTTCCCCATGAACGTCTACAAATTCACACTCGAGCCACGAGTTTACCTTTATAGCGGTGACACAACGTAGAATACGGTGCATGAGAGTTACTAAATTATCAAAAATGTCTGTCAGGAGAACTGGAAGAGTTTCCTCATTTGTAGCTGGTTCACGAAGGCTGTATGTCTTTAACCGTCCCAAAAACGCAGACTCGACTTCAACAAAGCGTTGAGGAGCTAGGTTGTTAGGGATAGCTACCTCATCTTCATCACCGGTAATGCTGCTGTCGCTACTGGATGTAGACGGAGAAGGAGAGGGGGTAGGCTGCACCGTCACAGGCACAGCTTGAGCAGCCGGATGCATCGAAGATGAGGCGAATACAGCACCTCGAATAACCTTGCAATGGTCTCGGATGTGGCGTGACAACACATCCGTCCGCATGAAGGTCTTGCGACAATGAGGACACACGCAACCTGAAAATACACAAAGGCTATTAGTAAAAATGAATAACAATCGTGATTAAAAATAAGGACGCTTGTTTATTTGTTTGTTATCACACTTTTATTTATTTTTCTTTTTACACCCAGCCATTACATAGATAGACTAAAAGGTGGTGAAAAATGCTTCCATTTCGTGTATATATAAAGATCCTTGATTTCTTTGCTCAGTCAGTGTTAAAGTGCAGAATATCAGATAGTCCCATTTCCCTGCTTGTGATTTGATATAAACTTACAGTGCTCAAGGTTTAGCATATTCAGTGTTATCCAGCATGATTTCATTTCAAACAAAACTTAGTTTGATTTTTTTTATTCACGTTTTTACTACATTATTATAAAATGATTATTTACCTGTCTGTCGATTTGGAGTGGATGACGGACCAGGCGACGGGGCTGTCGATGGACCAGGCGTAGGGGCTGTCGATGGACCAGGAGAAGAGGCAGCTGAAGGTGTCGGAGCATGGGCTACTCGCTGGTGCCGCCTTAGGTTGTCAATGCGGCCGAAGGACTTGTCACACTCAGGACATGAGAAGATCTCGACATTATCACGATGATCTTGCCTCATATGACATTGTAGGTGACACCTCTGCTTAAAGGCAGCAAAGCAGATACCGCACGTAAACCGTCTCTCGCAGCTCATGATCGATCTAGACAGAAAAATAACACACTTTATTATGTTATACTCAAAAATTTGGAAATTGGAGGGGGAGCTAATTAGGTGTTATTTGTTGAGAGGATGTCGGGAGGGAAGGGATAACTATTCTACTTCTCTTCTACGTTCGATTTTGCTAGCTCTTATTGGTATTTTTCTATGTGGGCTTAACCGTAGGTGGCTACAAACACTAACCTTGTGTGATATTTTCTTTGCTATTTTTCTACATATCATACAGCAGTACAAAAGGTATTTGTTTAAGTAGTAAAATGAAGGAAGGCTAAATATATCTCCGTTAAATCAAATATATGTCTTGTCAGTTTACCCAAGACTCATATTCAGTTAAAGTTCATTCCACAGGCAATAAATTAAACACATACATCGTTATAAGGAGCTAATATAAGAAATCGAATATCTAAATAATTATTTCTCAATTTATTGAGAGTTCAATCCATCGTTTTACAATACGAGTAGATTGGTGGTACCTACGTAAGTAAAATTAAAAATTTTATTAATAAGTATACCTTACGTTTTAATAAAATGCTATTTTAAGATCAATTAGTAAAATGAAGGTAAGGCTAAATATATCTCCGTTAAATCAAATATATGTCTTGTCGGTTTACCATAATCAAGACTCATATTCAGTCTACGGTCCAAATACTTAACACAATACCCATTCTAAGGAATTCATTTCAGTGATTACTTATCCCTGTTGTTTTCTGATTAAAAATATATTATGACTCAATTAAATCAAATACAAGTCTTGTCACTATCTATTATCAAGACTAATATTCAGTTAAAATTCATTCCACAGGTAATATATATTACACACATTTCTGGTTATAAGGGGTTAATAAAAGAAATCAAATATCTAACTGTACTTATTTCTCAATTTATTGAGACTTCAATCCATCGTTTCACAATACGAGTAGATTGGTGGTACCTACGAAAGTAAAATTAAAAAATGTATTAATAAATATAACTTACGTTTTAATAAAATGGTAATCCAACACAGTAAGTTGTCAGCACAGCACAGCACGTTGCCACAAGCGCTCACGAAACGAAACGTATGGTAAAGAAACGGAGCACTCGCAAAATACGTGTGATCGCCAGGGAAGAAGAGTGAAGACTGAGAAAGCACAGGGTGTGGTAGGGTGAGTCGAACGCATTGAAAAGCAGGGGTTCGAGAGTATAATTCAATTGCTCCCCTCGCATTCCTGACTGTCTGGGAGGGTGCAAGCACAGGGTGCGGCAGGGTGAGTCAAACACATTTTAAAACAGCGTTGTATGCGGGCAATAATTATGCTAATGAGGGGGAGGGGGGGACCAAATCGTCTCCGTTTTAAAAGTTGAGAAATTATGCAAATGAGGGGTGGCAAACGTCTCCGTTTTAAAAGTTGAGAAATTATGCAAATGAGGGGGGGCAAACGTCTCCGTTTTAAAAGTTGAGAAATTATGCAAATGAGGGGGGGCAAATCGTCTCCGTTTTAAAAGTTGAGAAATTATGCAAATGAGGGGGGTTAATTAATTATGCTAATGGGGGGGGACATTCCTCCACATCCCTCCATCCGCAGAAACGGCTAACCCATACTACTACCAACTGACTTTTTTTACTAGCCTACTCATAGACTTTCAAGCCTGGTTCCTTCATCACGCATTTTATATATTCATTATCTATGTATCATTTGCAAATTGTTCCTTGCTTTCTCAGTCAATAGTTAATGTATGTTATACGGTGCCATTATTTTTTTTCCTTACTTGCCTTTTGTTTGTAGCTGGGACTTAAATAGGTTTTTATATTTTTATATTTGAATCTTTTTCCTTTTCTACATTATGATATGGATTTAGTTGTAAAGAGTACCTGTTTATTAATCACAATGAGCACGTTCTCACGCACAGGCCATTGGTGGCCTATGTGAGAATTTTGTTTCCTTTTTTTGTACTCATATGTATAAATATGTATTATTATTGGAAATAAACTTTGAATCTATTCTATTCTATTCTACTAAGGCGACTGAAAGAATTAAATAAATCGTTATTTTTTATCAAAATGGGAGGTACACGAAATTTTTCTTTTACTTGAAAATGGATTAATCTACTTTTCCTTATGGATTAATCATGAATAAAAATATATTTATATGTTATATGTTTCATGAATCGTAACTGCACGCAACATTCATGAACTATTATCTTAACGATACGAGTAGTGGCAAAGTGGCGTTTCTGGGCCAAAACGCATTAATCAAAAGTGACAGCTACATCCGGTCTGGTGACGTCAGAGGCTGTGACGTATCTGTGACGTGTTGGGGTGGGTAATTAAATTTTAAATGACCGGAAATGGGTCAAGGTCAGCTGTAGATGTTTTTAAAAAGATCTTGCATTTTCGGAAAATCTGAAAATGCAAGATATTTTATTTGTTTCTTTTTATTTTACATTAAGGTTGAAAAGTTTGCTCCCAAATTTGAAAAGTAGGTTGTTGTCGGTGGTGAAATTTCTTGCTTATTTTCATTCTTCTTGTTGTTGTAAGTTCGCAAAAATACATTTTTTTCGTTTTGATTGTTTGTTGCATAAAGTTCCAAAGATAAACCGAACCCAGTGGTTATAAGTTGTTTTAGTTCTTCACTAAAAATTTCCAAATCCTTGTAGGTTGTAAGATTGATAGTGTTGTAGTGAATCCCGCGAATGTTGAGAGACATGACTAGAGTTGTTTACTCGACGAGAGGTTAGCAGGAATGATTATTGCAAAGCCGGTGCTTCGGGTACCTCCGATGGTGGGGGTAGTGGTGGGGGTAATGACAGGTGTTTGTTTAATCACTTTGAATTTAATCGTTGCCACAGTAGACCGACCCGATGTTGCAATTCTTGTAGTTTATCCAACCGGTTCTTTTGATATGTTTTGCAACTACATTTACAGTAGCAGAAAGAATTACATTTTGTACAAGCTTTTCCGACAACTTGATCTTCAGGTATTTTAAAACATTTTTCTTTGCAACAATAAGTTATAAGTGTTATATTTTTTTTTGGATGACATGTTGGTTGTAGCTTGTCTTAAACAGAACTGAGCCTCTCAACGTTAAAGTTTCGTATTTATGTAAATTATTCGAATAAAACAATCGAATAAAATAATCGAATAATACCATCGATTAAAAGTTCAAGGTCATCCGTTTGAGTTTAAAAAAAATACAACATATCAGTATATAAAAACATATACTTACATGTTGTTTTTTTATTTTTTTTATTTAAAACTTTTTTTACAATATTTACAATGTTATTTTTGTGTGATGTGCAGAGTAAGTTCCGTAGAGTTGTTTCCGCTCATTCCGTGTGACACCAAATATAATGATCCTGGCTGAATTTCCCGCAGATCTTCATTTTGCAGCAACTGGACGAATCGTTTTGTAAGATATACTTGAAACTTTGGTTCATCACCTGGTGTATATGGTGCATCGGATAAAGATGCGACGACTGCGTCTCCATGCGTTGTATCAACTTTCTTCATTTCATAAACAATATAATGTTTATGTTCTTTTAATTCTGAACATTTCTTGATAATTAGAGTATTTGATTTTGAATGCAAGTTGAATTGTTCAACTAAACATTGGAGAAACTGTTGTGATGCCATCCTTCACAGGAGATGTTGTCTGTTCGGAGTATGGAGTTAGACTGATACTAGGAGTGTGTTGTGTCTTCGTTTATATAACCTTCAGAACCCCCACTACATTCTTCCGTTTGTTGTTGTAAGTAAGCAGCCAAGTGATATGCGTTTTGTAATACGCATTGAGATTGGTTGTGTTTCGGATCTATTGTAGAAACACAAATATTTCTAGTATAAAAGTGAAATGTTTTGTCCAGTTTTATGTTTAAAACTTCTTTGTTCGTGTACTGTCGTATCCAATTCTTTTTTTCCAATCCTCTAGTATATATGTGAGTAAATTGTTTGCAAAAATGAAACATAATTTTGTGTACATTGTTGTACGGTAGAAAACCTTCAAACCAATGGAAATGATGAAAATTATTTGTTAGCCATCTGTTTGTTATTTTAGCTTTTGACTTTAGTTCATGGACAGAACACGGTGCTTCAAATAAAAACGGGTACGCTACTTGTGTAAGCAAATCTAAAATTACCAATTCTTTTATGATAAATCTATCATCGTTTCCGCGAAATGCTTGAAATTCAATTACACAAGGTTTTGCTGTCATTTCTTCATCCTGTCTGCTCATCACGGTGTCTGCTGATCAACTGTTTTCCACACCACGGTAGGTTAGATATATAAACCAGGCCGTACAGTTTTAGGCGCGTTGGTGTATGTTTAACGTGGGCACCGTCCCCAGTAGGCCTACCCCACGGATTATTCTTTTGTTAAATTACATTGTAGTTTTAAACTAGCAAAGTTTCTTCTTCTGTATTATTGTTGTTGTTGGTTTCTTTTTCTGTACTGTTGTTGTTGTTGGTTTCTTCTTCTGTAGCTTCCGTTGCAACTTCAGTAAAAGGTTCAAAGTTTCTTAACTGCCTCCACATTTCCACTTCGTGAGGTATTCTATTAAGGATGGATGTATCTATTGGTCCGTATTGTAAAGTGCTGTCTGGTTGTTTTTCGCATGCATCTACCAGATATTCCTTAATAACAGAGCTTGAAAATACTAATTGTTTCATATACCTGGTAATAGGTGATGTTGCATAGTTTAAAATGTAGAATTCTTCACGTGTTAGTAGAATTTTATTTTTAAATTGTGTCGAGTCTCTAATTCTTACTTGTGTTGACCACGATGTTTAATAATGTCAATTTCATTGTCACAATCCAAAAGTCGAATGTTAGTTTTTCTTCCAAAGAAACTGTTGGCTAAGTAACATTCAATAAGATGTAGATGTTTTAAAAAGAATTCCCAGGCATTTTCTGAAAATAAAACCATCTTTGTACCATGGCTTAGTATTACTGCGGGAGAGTAGTCTAATGATTTTACCAATCCTATCGATACACTTTTACTCATGCAAGATGAAATAGGATAAAAGATGCGAAGGAAAACTTCAGTCAAAATGTTTGGTGGAATATTTTCTTCAAGTTTTCTTTTCTTTCTTACGTTTGTTTTATTATTTTCCAACTTTTTATTTTGTTTTCCAAACTTTAAAAAGTCATCTATTTCCTTTACAACATTTTCTTCAAAATGTTTATCTTCATCATTTTCCAATAAAGGTGTTGTTTCGGAAACGCCTTGTACAACTGATAAAGAACTCATTTTGTTTATAATGCTGTAGACTATGTTACCCATACAACTGTAGACAGTCAACTAAACAATTTGCGTTCCCGCTCCTGCTTTTATAACCGAGTGGTGGGGGTATTTTTTTTTCTTTTCATTTTACAAAACTGCTTTTACTATACCGGTTAAAGGTGTATATGTAACAATTTTATCATGTAAAATTAAACAATAAGCAGATGTATCTTTGGGTACATTTTGTTCAAATTCCATTTCTATTTTTATATCTACACTGGAAGATTTTACAGATTCATTTTGTTTGGAACAATCAACTACAACAATCGGATGGGTAGATTTAAATTGGTTTGGCGTTAATAAAGGTTTGTTTGTTTTTCCATAATAAGAATTTTGGAATCTTGCGTATATATCGTACAAAACGCTAAACCTGTCTTTTGTAAAGTTTATGTTGAAGTTGTCGTATGGAAAGAATTGCGAGTTTAGAAACACCTTAAAATTTGTAAGTTTGCAATGATCAAATTCACCAGCATGTTTAGTTATTTCATTTCTTCTTTTTGTTTGTAATTCAAATATTACATATCTTGCCTTTTCCAAATGAGTAGAAGTTTTTACAGTACATGTATGACGTTGTGTTTCCGGTAAAACCGGATATTCATGAAACTCCCAACTTCTAAATGGTATTACGATGTCACGATCTGATTTTAAAGTTCTTAATAATGAAATTCTATTTTGATCGTTTAACAGTACATGCGGTACTCTCCAAACAATCTTGTCTAATTGCATTTTCCATTCTAAAGTAGCTTCCGTTGTTCCATCAGGCGCCATAATAATATCTTTGTCGTTTGATGATTTTAACAAAACTAATTCTTGATTTACGTTTATTATTATTTTTCGGTAATCTTCGGCATAGCCTAAAAGTAATCTTAAAGGAATGTAAAATTGAAAATTGCCTGAACTGTTTGGAGTGATTGTACTGGAATCGGGTGCTATCCATCCTGCGGCGGCCAGCATATTTTTTCACTCGGTGTTAAAGATGCTAATCCTTTTAATGTACTTGTAATTCCCACCTTTTTTGTTGAATCTACTGTAACTCCGGAAATTTCATATTTTATTTCATCAAACAAATATGCCATGGGGTTATTTATGAACGGAACAGTACTTGCAGTGCTTCCATCTCTTTTTGTTACTCTTCCTTCGATATACAAATAACTTTCACATGGAAGTGTATAAATATCTTGTTGTTGTGTGGGAATTCTAATTTCATCATTATTATTTAATTTTGATGAAGCGTAAGGGTTGTGCGTATGATATTCCTTTTCCCATAAGGTTTCGTCGAATGTCGGACCCTGCGCTATATCCAATATTTCCATTATTATTACGTTTTAATCCAATTTCTTCTAGAAAACGAATGTTATCACTTGTTAATCCTTCTATAGCTGACGTGCTACTGACTTGTTTACCAGTCAGCTCTTTCTTTTTAAATGATAACCCCAATGTTATACGGTTGATTTTATCTGTATTCGAATGGTTATAGGTTCGTCTCTAAAATCAATATGATTTCCGTCTTGATCTAGTATGTTCAACACAATGTCTGAAATAAAACTGGTGTTTAACGGTAGGTACACTAAGTTTTGTGGCTTTTCCACAATTTTAAAACCCGGAGCGACCGTTGGATAAAATGTGTGCAATATATGAGTATTTTAACCATCACTATAAGAACCATGTATAATATTACATGTAACATCTATACTGTTAACTTTTATTATTGTCACAGTTCTAGCACCTGAATGGTTAATATTAGGTTCTAAAATCTTTGTTGTTTTGAGAAATCCTAATAAACTACCAATTGAATGTTTTTTGCTAAAATCTATATAATATTTACATTTAATTTCAGCTTTCATAGTATTGTTATTTCCTTTTATTGTTATATTATCTTTTCCCATATGATTTTGTATCGCTTCATTTATATCATCAATTTCATATGCTCCAATGGGTAAATTAAATACTTGTATATCTTAATATATGTTTGTATTTTTATCTTTTGTTTTGTAATAATGTATTTTGTCATTAACATTTTCAGTAACGTTGGGAATAGAATTATAAGTTGTTATATCTAATAATTCGGCTTCCCATAATTTATGTTTTTCCAAACGTAACGCAGGGAAAAGAACACTTCGCAAAGTAGATGAAGTTCCAGTTAATGATTTTGTATAGGAAGACATCTTAAAGTTGACTAACGCCTTTTGTTAAAAAATCTAAACATAAATGTCCACAGATTACCGTATCATCAGGTTGCTCTCTTTTATAATTGCATAGTACATTTTTAGCTGTTTTAAAGTAATATTGTAGTTCTTTTGGTGGTGGGAGATTACCAAAACTATCAAAGTAGTAAATAGTTGATCCTAGTTTCTTATAACATACCCAATGAGTGCCTGATCCTTTACTATTATCTACATTTACTATTCCGGTTTCATTTTTCCAAATCTTAACAGGTAATGCATCTTTCATAAACACTCCTCTAAAAATGGAATTTTTAAACAAGAAACATAAGTAATTAATTCTTTATCTGTTAATTCTTTATTTGGAATTAGTAATTATTGTTTCTGTTTAATACACACGATACGGTCTTAGGTATAATTCTCCTCCTTTTTTATCATTGACCATATTGTTTGTTTCTTTTTATTTTTACCTGCGGTGGATCGTCGTTTTCTTCTTATATTTCCTCCACGTTTCTTTGCAGATTTTCTCCTCCTTTTTCCACCTCCTTTCTTCTTTCCACCTCCAAACATCGTTTTACCCTTCATTGCTGCTGATAACGCTAAAGCTGCTGCTTTTTCACCGATACTAGCGTCACTGGATGTTACTCTTAGCCAAGCTTTTTCAGCAAGTGCTCTATCCGCTATTGATCTTTTTTTAGTATCTGCAAACTTTGATTATGCTATATCGTGTTGTTTGCAGGCTTGATCAAGTTTATTTATTCCAAGATCTCCTCTAGCAAGTCCTTTTTCAATTTTGTTCCAGGACCACAATATTGATAACCTCCGGGTAAATGTAGTTCTACAGGTAATAAATCGATAGCTTTATTAACTATAGTTCCAACTGGCTTAGTAATAAGAGAAAGTGCTGTTGATGCTATTCCTCTTCCTCTCTCTTATAACGTGTCGATTATGACTGATGTCTGTTTATTTATAATAAACATGTATAAGTATTTTGTTTATGGGTAATAGACTTTTACCCAGTCTTTCGGTAGGATTGTATCTTTTTTATCATGATCAATTTGAGAAAATCTTAAATTTCCAGTTCTCATATTTAAAAAATATTTTTTCATAACATTTTGTTTAACCCAATTTAGTTTTGATCAGATTTTATGGGCTTTATTGCGTTATACTGGAACGAGAAAGTGTCGATTATTTTTTCTCCACTGTTATTTAGTCTTAAGTTTTATTCGTAAAAGCTTTTTTCTGTGAAAACAGTGTAGTGAGAAAGTGATACAAAAGATGTTAAATGATTTTCTCAGTGCCTTAGTGTTTGTTTTGTGTTTTACATCTAGACTGGTCTGCTGCCCACCACAACTCTTTGAGACTATCATGTTATAATGAACAGTGGTAAATCCACCGCAACAGGTAATAACCTAGGTGGTTATTGTTTCAATTGTTCGTCTTTGTAAAACATGTATTGTTATTGTTAATGTTCTGAAACAATAAAGATTTTCTTAAAAAAAAAATAAAATAAACATCATATAACACTACACTTAAGAGTCTTATAGTATAATTTACATTAACAGCATCAGTAATATCAATAGGGTCATCCAAGTTAGTCAATCGCAAGTTTTGACAATAAAAAACTTTTTGTGTTTTCCTGTTCTTAAGCATCTTTCAGAAGTAGTGGCCGAATGGTAGAGTGTGAATTTTGTCTGGAAGAATGTGTCGTTTGTCATCATTGGAGCAGAGTGCTTTTTTCACTTCTGTTACGCTGTACAGTTGATGGTTGAAACTTCTGATGGTGTTGAATTTTTCAGTTATAGTCGTTTCTTCAAATAAGCATTGCTTGTAGTGTTAGAAATTTACATTCTGCTTAAGATACAAACTTTTTACACCCTTAGTTTTTTTAATAACATTGTTTTCTTCTTTTTGCAATTGTAGTGAATACAATTTTGACATTAGTGCAATAAGTTCTTTCAGTAAAATTCCATTTGCTTCGTCTTTAAGTTTTCCAAGTTTCTTTTTGTTCCGATCATTGTCAGAATTTAAATGATCTTTTCGATAGTCACTAAAATCAAATTCATCTTTGTGAACAAATGTTCGAAGATCCAAATACATATCTTCAGTAAGAATCCAGTAGATGAAAGCGTCCGTGTCCATGTAGGCGATTCCGATGTTATCTCTACCGTAGAAGGCGACCATTTTGTTGTAGTGGAAATCATACATGTGGGTTTTGGAAATATCCAAGATTGACATTCCAGCGTACAACGGACGATCCATTTTCACGCTTGTCTTCTTCATAGATACTGCCACAAGGTTTACATTGACAATAACAGATGTTCCAAAGTTTGGTTTTTGTACAAGTTTTTGTAGTTTTATCGGATCTGTAACTAATATAACATTTTTATGTTTTCTTTTGTTTTCCAATGTTTTGCCAAATATCGAATTATTCATTAATTTAAAAAATCCTTTTGAAATGTTGATGTTGCAGCTGCTCTTCTTCTGGTGTTTGAATCAATGTACGGTTTTAACCAGCATGATTGGGAAAATTTTAAAACTCTATGAATTTTGGTTATACGTAAACCCAATTGGAGTGCTTGTTGAACAACCCAAAAGTGAGCTACGTATCTTTGTTTATTTTCAAGAGTCATCATTAATTTTGGATGTTTGCCAATTGGTGAAACTTCTGTTTTTGCAAGAAGCGGAAGATCGTAATGAAGATCATGCAAGTGTTCTGGATATTCAAAGTCACAGTCCAATATGTATCCGGTGTCTCCGTCTTTTGAAATTTGCGAAATATCACCAATTGAGTCTGGATTAACCCATTCAAAGTTTCCAAAAGGAAGTGGATTAGACATGGCCCATCCGTATAAATTGTTGGCATCAAAATATTCCAAGAACACTGATGGTTTTTCTTTATCATAGTCTGGAAGATATTTGTTGTTAGCTTTAACATGTCTAGTAACACTTTGGGTTAATCCACCTCTAACGCCCGATTCGATCATCAACACCATGTCAATATCCGTTAATAATTGAAGGTTGCACTTTGTTTCTATTAGCATAGCTTGCCAAGCTAATCCTGGAGAAGTATAAGAATGAAGAGGGTCTAATCCGTAGGCTTCAAAACAAGTGTTTCTAAATTCTTCCATCCATGGTTGTGTTTCGGATCTATTGTAGAAACACAAATATTTCTAGTATAAAAGTGAAATGTTTTGTCCAGTTTTATGTTTAAAACTTCTTTGTTCGTGTACTGTCGTATCCAATTCTTTTTTTCCAATCCTCTAGTATATATGTGTGTAAATTGTTTGCAAAAATGAAACATAATTTTGTGTACATTGTTGTACGGTAGAAAACTTTCAAACCAATGGATATGATGAAAATTATTTGTTAGCCATCTGTTTGTTATTTTAGCTTTTGACTTTAGTTCATGGACAGAACACGGTGCTTCAAATAAAAACGGGTACGCTACTTGTGTAAGCAAATCTAAAATTACCAATTCTTTTATGATAAATCTATCATCGTTTCCGCGAAATGCTTGAAATTCAATTACACAAGGTTTTGCTGCCATTTCTTCATCCTGTCTGCTCATCACGGTGTCTGCTGATCAACTGTTTTCCACACCACGGTAGGTTAGATATATAAACCAGGCCGTACAGTTGTAGGCGCGTTGGTGTATGTTTTTACGTGGGCACCGTCCCCAGTAGGCCTATTGTAGGCCCAGTAGGCCTATTGTAGGCCTATTGTACCCCACGGTTTATTCTTTTGTTAAATTACATTGTAGTTTTAAACTAGCAAAGTTTCTTCTTCTGTATTATTGTTGTTGTTGGTTTCTTTTTCTGTACTGTTGTTGTTGTTGGTTTCTTCTTCTGTAGCTTCCGTTGCAACTTCAGTAAAAGGCTCAAAGTTTCTTAACTGCCTCCACATTTCCACTTCGTGAGGTATTCTATTAAGGATGGATGTATCTATTGGTCCGTATTGTAAAGTGCTGTCTGGTTGTTTTTCGCATGCATCTACCAGATATTCCTTAATAACAGAGCTTGAAAATACTAATTGTTTCATATACCTGGTAATAGGTGATGTTGCATAGTTTAAAATGTAGAATTCTTCACGTGTTAGTAGAATTTTATTTTTAAATTGTGTCGAGTCTCTAATTCTTACTTGTGTTGACCACGATGTTTAATAATGTCAATTTCATTGTCACAATCCAAAAGTCGAATGTTAGTTTTTCTTCCAAAGAAACTGTTGGCTAAGTAACATTCAATAAGATGTAGATGTTTTAAAAAGAATTCCCAGGCATTTTCTGAAAATAAAACCATCTTTGTACCATGGCTTAGTATTACTGCGGGAGAGTAGTCTAATGATTTTACCAATCCTATCGATACACTTTTACTTATGCAAGATGAAATAGGATAAAAGATGCGAAGGAAAACTTCAGTCAAAATGTCTGGTGGAATATTTTCTTCAAGTTTTCTTTTCTTTCTTACGTTTGTTTTATTATTTTCCAACTTTTTATTTTGTTTTCCAAACTTTAAAAAGTCATCTATTTCCTTTACAACATTTTCTTCAAAATGTTTATCTTCATCATTTTCCAATAAAGGTGTTGTTTCGGAAACGCCTTGTACAACTGATAAAGAACTCATTTTGTTTATAATGCTGTAGACTATGTTACCCATACAACTGTAGACAGTCAACTAAACAATTTGCGTTCCCGCTCCTGCTTTTATAACCGAGTGGTGGGGGTATTTTTTTTTCTTTTCATTTTACAAAACTGCTTTTACTATACCGGTTAAAGGTGTATATGTAACAATTTTATCATGTAAAATTAAACAATAAGCAGATGTATCTTTGGGTACATTTTGTTCAAATTCCATTTCTATTTTTATATCTACACTGGAAGATTTTACAGATTCATTTTGTTTGGAACAATCAACTACAACAATCGGATGGGTAGATTTAAATTGGTTTGGCGTTAATAAAGGTTTGTTTGTTTTTCCATAATAAGAATTTTGGAATCTTGCGTATATATCGTACAAAACGCTAAACCTGTCTTTTGTAAAGTTTATGTTGAAGTTGTCGTATGGAAAGAATTGCGAGTTTAGAAACACCTTAAAATTTGTAAGTTTGCAATGATCAAATTCACCAGCATGTTTAGTTATTTCATTTCTTCTTTTTGTTTGTAATTCAAATATTACATATCTTGCCTTTTCCAAATGAGTAGAAGTTTTTACAGTACATGTATGACGTTGTGTTTCCGGTAAAACCGGATATTCATGAAACTCCCAACTTCTAAATGGTATTACGATGTCACGATCTGATTTTAAAGTTCTTAATAATGAAATTCTATTTTGATCGTTTAACAGTACATGCGGTACTCTCCAAACAATCTTGTCTAATTGCAATTTCCATTCTAAAGTAGCTTCCGTTGTTCCATCAGGCGCCATAATAATATCTTTGTCGTTTGATGATTTTAACAAAACTAATTCTTGATTTACGTTTATTATTATTTTTCGGTAATCTTCGGCATAGCCTAAAAGTAATCTTAAAGGAATGTAAAATTGAAAATTGCCTGAACTGTTTGGAGTGATTGTACTGGAATCGGGTGCTATCCATCCTGCGGCGGCCAGCATATTTTTTCACTCGGTGTTAAAGATGCTAATCCTTTTAATGTACTTGTAATTCCCACCTTTTTTGTTGAATCTACTGTAGCTCCGGAAATTTCATATTTCATCAAACAAATATGCCATGGGGTTATTTATGAACGGAACAGTACTTGCAGTGCTTCCATCTCTTTTTGTTACTCTTCCTTCGATATACAAATAACTTTCACATGGAAGTGTATAAATATCTTGTTGTTGTGTGGGAATTCTAATTTCATCATTATTATTTAATTTTGATGAAGCGTAAGGGTTGTGCGTATGATATTCCTTTTCCCATAAGGTTTCGTCGAATGTCGGACCCTGCGCTATATCCAATATTTCCATTATTATTACGTTTTAATCCAATTTCTTCTAGAAAACGAATGTTATCACTTGTTAATCCTTCTATAGCTGACGTGCTACTGACTTGTTTACCAGTCAGCTCTTTCTTTTTAAATGATAACCCCAATGTTATACGGTTGATTTTATCTGTATTCGAATGGTTATAGGTTCGTCTCTAAAATCAATATGATTTCCGTCTTGATCTAGTATGTTCAACACAATGTCTGAAATAAAACTGGTGTTTAACGGTAGGTACACTAAGTTTTGTGGCTTTTCCACAATTTTAAAACCCGGAGCGACCGTTGGATAAAATGTGTGCAATATATGAGTATTTTAACCATCACTATAAGAACCATGTATAATATTACATGTAACATCTATACTGTTAACTTTTATTATTGTCACAGTTCTAGCACCTGAATGGTTAATATTAGGTTCTAAAATCTTTGTTGTTTTGAGAAATCCTAATAAACTACCAATTGAATGTTTTTTGCTAAAATCTATATAATATTTACATTTAATTTCAGCTTTCATAGTATTGTTATTTCCTTTTATTGTTATATTATCTTTTCCCATATGATTTTGTATCGCTTCATTTATATCATCAATTTCATATGCTCCAATGGGTAAATTAAATACTTGTATATCTTAATATATGTTTGTATTTTTATCTTTTGTTTTGTAATAATGTATTTTGTCATTAACATTTTCAGTAACGTTGGGAATAGAATTATAAGTTGTTATATCTAATAATTCGGCTTCCCATAATTTATGTTTTTCCAAACGTAACGCAGGGAAAAGAACACTTCGCAAAGTAGATGAAGTTCCAGTTAATGATTTTGTATAGGAAGACATCTTAAAGTTGACTAACGCCTTTTGTTAAAAAATCTAAACATAAATGTCCACAGATTACCGTATCATCAGGTTGCTCTCTTTTATAATTGCATAGTACATTTTTAGCTGTTTTAAAGTAATATTGTAGTTCTTTTGGTGGTGGGAGATTACCAAAACTATCAAAGTAGTAAATAGTTGATCCTAGTTTCTTATAACATACCCAATGAGTGCCTGATCCTTTACTATTATCTACATTTACTATTCCGGTTTCATTTTTCCAAATTTTAACAGGTAATGCATCTTTCATAAACACTCCTCTAAAAATGGAATTTTTAAACAAGAAACATAAGTAATTAATTCTTTATCTGTTAATTCTTTATTTGGAATTAGTAATTATTGTTTCTGTTTAATACACACGATACGGTCTTAGGTATAATTCTCCTCCTTTTTTATCATTGACCATATTGTTTGTTTCTTTTTATTTTTACCTGCGGTGGATCGTCGTTTTCTTCTTATATTTCCTCCACGTTTCTTTGCAGATTTTCTCCTCCTTTTTCCACCTCCTTTCTTCTTTCCACCTCCAAACATCGTTTTACCCTTCATTGCTGCTGATAACGCTAAAGCTGCTGCTTTTTCACCGATACTAGCGTCACTGGATGTTACTCTTAGCCAAGCTTTTTCAGCAAGTGCTCTATCCGCTATTGATCTTTTTTTAGTATCTGCAAACTTTGATTATGCTATATCGTGTTGTTTGCAGGCTTGATCAAGTTTATTTATTCCAAGATCTCCTCTAGCAAGTCCTTTTTCAATTTTGTTCCAGGACCACAATATTGATAACCTCCGGGTAAATGTAGTTCTACAGGTAATAAATCGATAGCTTTATTAACTATAGTTCCAACTGGCTTAGTAATAAGAGAAAGTGCTGTTGATGCTATTCCTCTTCCTCTCTCTTATAACGTGTCGATTATGACTGATGTCTGTTTATTTATAATAAACATGTATAAGTATTTTGTTTATGGGTAATAGACTTTTACCCAGTCTTTCGGTAGGATTGTATCTTTTTTATCATGATCAATTTGAGAAAATCTTAAATTTCCAGTTCTCATATTTAAAAAATATTTTTTCATAACATTTTGTTTAACCCAATTTAGTTTTGATCAGATTTTATGGGCTTTATTGCGTTATACTGGAACGAGAAAGTGTCGATTATTTTTTCTCCACTGTTATTTAGTCTTAAGTTTTATTCGTAAAAGCTTTTTTCTGTGAAAACAGTGTAGTGAGAAAGTGATACAAAAGATGTTAAATGATTTTCTCAGTGCCTTAGTGTTTGTTTTGTGTTTTACATCTAGACTGGTCTGCTGCCCACCACAACTCTTTGAGACTATCATGTTATAATGAACAGTGGTAAATCCACCGCAACAGGTAATAACCTAGGTGGTTATTGTTTCAATTGTTCGTCTTTGTAAAACATGTATTGTTATTGTTAATGTTCTGAAACAATAAAGATTTTCTTAAAAAAAAAATAAAATAAACATCATATAACACTACACTTAAGAGTCTTATAGTATAATTTACATTAACAGCATCAGTAATATCAATAGGGTCATCCAAGTTAGTCAATCGCAAGTTTTGACAATAAAAAACTTTTTGTGTTTTCCTGTTCTTAAGCATCTTTCAGAAGTAGTGGCCGAATGGTAGAGTGTGAATTTTGTCTGGAAGAATGTGTCGTTTGTCATCATTGGAGCAGAGTGCTTTTTTCACTTCTGTTACGCTGTACAGTTGATGGTTGAAACTTCTGATGGTGTTGAATTTTTCAGTTATAGTCGTTTCTTCAAATAAGCATTGCTTGTAGTGTTAGAAATTTACATTCTGCTTAAGATACAAACTTTTTACACCCTTAGTTTTTTTAATAACATTGTTTTCTTCTTTTTGCAATTGTAGTGAATACAATTTTGACATTAGTGCAATAAGTTCTTTCAGTAAAATTCCATTTGCTTCGTCTTTAAGTTTTCCAAGTTTCTTTTTGTTCCGATCATTGTCAGAATTTAAATGATCTTTTCGATAGTCACTAAAATCAAATTCATCTTTGTGAACAAATGTTCGAAGATCCAAATACATATCTTCAGTAAGAATCCAGTAGATGAAAGCGTCCGTGTCCATGTAGGCGATTCCGATGTTATCTCTACCGTAGAAGGCGACCATTTTGTTGTAGTGGAAATCATACATGTGGGTTTTGGAAATATCCAAGATTGACATTCCAGCGTACAACGGACGATCCATTTTCACGCTTGTCTTCTTCATAGATACTGCCACAAGGTTTACATTGACAATAACAGATGTTCCAAAGTTTGGTTTTTGTACAAGTTTTTGTAGTTTTATCGGATCTGTAACTAATATAACATTTTTATGTTTTCTTTTGTTTTCCAATGTTTTGCCAAATATCGAATTATTCATTAATTTAAAAAATCCTTTTGAAATGTTGATGTTGCAGCTGCTCTTCTTCTGGTGTTTGAATCAATGTACGGTTTTAACCAGCATGATTGGGAAAATTTTAAAACTCTATGAATTTTGGTTATACGTAAACCCAATTGGAGTGCTTGTTGAACAACCCAAAAGTGAGCTACGTATCTTTGTTTATTTTCAAGAGTCATCATTAATTTTGGATGTTTGCCAATTGGTGAAACTTCTGTTTTTGCAAGAAGCGGAAGATCGTAATGAAGATCATGCAAGTGTTCTGGATATTCAAAGTCACAGTCCAATATGTATCCGGTGTCTCCGTCTTTTGAAATTTGCGAAATATCACCAATTGAGTCTGGATTAACCCATTCAAAGTTTCCAAAAGGAAGTGGATTAGACATGGCCCATCCGTATAAATTGTTGGCATCAAAATATTCCAAGAACACTGATGGTTTTTCTTTATCATAGTCTGGAAGATATTTGTTGTTAGCTTTAACATGTCTAGTAACACTTTGGGTTAATCCACCTCTAACGCCCGATTCGATCATCAACACCATGTCAATATCCGTTAATAATTGAAGGTTGCACTTTGTTTCTATTAGCATAGCTTGCCAAGCTAATCCTGGAGAAGTATAAGAATGAAGAGGGTCTAATCCGTAGGCTTCAAAACAAGTGTTTCTAAATTCTTCCATCCATGGTTGTGTTTCGGATCTATTGTAGAAACACAAATATTTCTAGTATAAAAGTGAAATGTTTTGTCCAGTTTTATGTTTAAAACTTCTTTGTTCGTGTACTGTCGTATCCAATTCTTTTTTTCCAATCCTCTAGTATATATGTGTGTAAATTGTTTGCAAAAATGAAACATAATTTTGTGTACATTGTTGTACGGTAGAAAACCTTCAAACGAATGGATATGATGAAAATTATTTGTTAGCCATCTGTTTGTTATTTTAGCTTTTGACTTTAGTTCATGGACAGAACACGGTGCTTCAAATAAAAACGGGTACGCTACTTGTGTAAGCAAATCTAAAATTACCAATTCTTTTATGATAAATCTATCATCGTTTCCGCGAAATGCTTGAAATTCAATTACACAAGGTTTTGCTGCCATTTCTTCATCCTGTCTGCTCATCACGGTGTCTGCTGATCAACTGTTTTCCACACCACGGTAGGTTAGATATATAAACCAGGCCGTACAGTTGTAGGCGCGTTGGTGTATGTTTAACGTGGGCACCGTCCCCAGTAGGCCTACCCCACGGTTTATTCTTTTGTTAAATTACATTGTAGTTTTAAACTAGCAAAGTTTCTTCTTCTGTATTATTGTTGTTGTTGGTTTCTTTTTCTGTTCTGTTGTTGTTGTTGGTTTCTTCTTCTGTAGCTTCCGTTGCAACTTCAGTAAAAGGTTCAAAGCTTCTTAACTGCCTCCACATTTCCACTTCGTGAGGTATTCTATTAAGGATGGATGTATCTATTGGTCCGTATTGTAAAGTGCTGTCTGGTTGTTTTTCGCATGCATCTACCAGATATTCCTTAATAACAGAGCTTGAAAATACTAATTGTTTCGTATACCTGGTAATAGGTGATGTTGCATAGCTTAAAATGTAGAATTCTTCACGTGTTAGTAGAATTTTATTTTTAAATTGTGTCGAGTCTCTAATTCTTACTTGTGTTGACCACGATGTTTAATAATGTCAATTTCATTGTCACAATCCAAAAGTCGAATGTTAGTTTTTCTTCCAAAGAAACTGTTGGCTAAGTAACATTCAATAAGATGTAGATGTTTTAAAAAGAATTCCCAGGCATTTTCTGAAAATAAAACCATTTTTGTACCATGGCTTAGTATTACTGCGGGAGAGTAGTCTAATGATTTTACCAATCCTATCGATACACTTTTACTCATGCAAGATGAAATAGGATAAAAGATGCGAAGGAAAACTTCAGTTAAAATGTTTGGTGGAATATTTTCTTCAAGTTTTCTTTTCTTTCTTACGTTTGTTTTATTATTTTCCAACTTTTTATTTTGTTTTCCAAACTTTAAAAAGTCATCTATTTCCTTTACAACATTTTCTTCAAAATGTTTATCTTCATCATTTTCCAATAAAGGTGTTGTTTCGGAAACGCCTTGTACAACTGATAAAGAACTCATTTTGTTTATAATGCTGTAGACTATGTTACCCATACAACTGTAGACAGTCAACTAAACAATTTGCGTTCCCGCTCCTGCTTTTATAACGAGTGGTGGGGGTATTTTTTTTCTTTTCATTTTACAAAACTGCTTTTACTATACCGGTTAAAGGTGTATATGTAACAATTTTATCATGTAAAATTAAACAATAAGCAGATGTATCTTTGGGTACATTTTGTTCAAATTCCATTTCTATTTTTATATCTACACTGGAAGATTTTACAGATTCATTTTGTTTGGAACAATCAACTACAACAATCGGATGGGTAGATTTAAATTGGTTTGGCGTTAATAAAGGTTTGTTTGTTTTTCCATAATAAGAATTTTGGAATCTTGCGTATATATCGTACAAAACGCTAAACTTGTCTTTTGTAAAGTTTATGTTGAAGTTGTCGTATGGAAAGAATTGCGAGTTTAGAAACACCTTAAAATTTGTAAGTTTGCAATGATCAAATTCACCAGCATGTTTAGTTATTTCATTTCTTCTTTTTGTTTGTAATCCAAATATTACATATCTTGCCTTTTCCAAATGAGTAGAAGTTTTTACAGTCCATGTATGACGTTGTGTTTCCGGTAAAACCGGATATTCATGAAACTCCCAACTTCTAAATGGTATTACGATGTCACGATCTGATTTTAAAGTTCTTAATAATGAAATTCTATTTTGATCGTTTAACAGTACATGCGGTACTCTCCAAACAATCTTGTCTAATTGCATTTTCCATTCTAAAGTAGCTTCCGTTGTTCCATCAGGCGCCATAATAATATCTTTGTCGTTTGATGATTTTAACAAAACTAATTCTTGATTTACGTTTATTATTATTTTTCGGTAATCTTCGGCATAGCCTAAAAGTAATCTTAAAGGAATGTAAAATTGAAAATTGCCTGAACTGTTTGGAGTGATTGTACTGGAATCGGGTGCTATCCATCCTGCGGCGGCCAGCATATTTTTTTCACTCGGTGTTAAAGATGCTAATCCTTTTAATGTACTTGTAATTCCCACCTTTTTTGTTGAATCTACTGTAGCTCCGGAAATTTCATATTTCATCAAACAAATATGCCATGGGGTTATTTATGAACGGAACAGTACTTGCAGTGCTTCCATCTCTTTTTGTTACTCTTCCTTCGATATACAAATAACTTTCACATGGAAGTGTATAAATATCTTGTTGTTGTGTGGGAATTCTAATTTCATCATTATTATTTAATTTTGATGAAGCGTAAGGGTTGTGCGTATGATATTCCTTTTCCCATAAGGTTTCGTCGAATGTCGGACCCTGCGCTATATCCAATATTTCCATTATTATTACGTTTTAATCCAATTTCTTCTAGAAAACGAATGTTATCACTTGTTAATCCTTCTATAGCTGACGTGCTACTGACTTGTTTACCAGTCAGCTCTTTCTTTTTAAATGATAACCCCAATGTTATACGGTTGATTTTATCTGTATTCGAATGGTTATAGGTTCGTCTCTAAAATCAATATGATTTCCGTCTTGATCTAGTATGTTCAACACAATGTCTGAAATAAAACTGGTGTTTAACGGTAGGTACACTAAGTTTTGTGGCTTTTCCACAATTTTAAAACCCGGAGCGACCGTTGGATAAAATGTGTGCAATATATGAGTATTTTCACCATCACTATAAGAACCATGTATAATATTACATGTAACATCTATACTGTTAACTTTTATTATTGTCACAGTTCTAGCACCTGAATGGTTAATATTAGGTTCTAAAATCTTTGTTGTTTTGAGAAATCCTAATAAACTACCAATTGAATGTTTTTTGCTAAAATCTATATAATATTTACATTTAATTTCAGCTTTCATAGTATTGTTATTTCCTTTTATTGTTATATTATCTTTTCCCATATGATTTTGTATCGCTTCATTTATATCATCAATTTCATATGCTCCAATGGGTAAATTAAATACTTGTATATCTTAATATTTGTTTGTATTTTTATCTTTTGTTTTGTAATAATGTATTTTGTCATTAACATTTTCAGTAACGTTGGGAATAGAATTATAAGTTGTTATATCTAATAATTCGGCTTCCCATAATTTATGTTTTTCCAAACATAACGCAGGGAAAAGAACACTTCGCAAAGTAGATGAAGTTCCAGTTAATGATTTTGTATAGGAAGACATCTTAAAGTTGACTAACGCCTTTTGTTAAAAAATCTAAACATAAATGTCCACAGATTACCGTATCATCAGGTTGCTCTCTTTTATAATTGTATAGTACATTTTTAGCTGTTTTAAAGTAATATTGTAGTTCTTTTGGTGGTGGGAGATTACCAAAACTATCAAAGTAGTAAATAGTTGATCCTAGTTTCTTATAACATACCCAATGAGTGCCTGATCCTTTACTATTATCTACATTTACTATTCCGGTTTCATTTTTCCAAATTTTAACAGGTAATGCATCTTTCATAAACACTCCTCTAAAAAATGGAATTTTTAAACAAGAAACATAAGTAATTAATTCTTTATCTGTTAATTC
Organism: Flexamia atlantica; assembly: GCA_035578135.1. Taxonomy (NCBI): domain Eukaryota; kingdom Metazoa; phylum Arthropoda; class Insecta; order Hemiptera; family Cicadellidae; genus Flexamia; species Flexamia atlantica. The sequence goes on along the minus strand of JAQJVK010000007.1, from coordinate 10,812,156 downwards.
TTTATTTGGAATTAGTAATTATTGTTTCTGTTTAATACACACGATACGGTCTTAGGTATAATTCTCCTCCTTTTTTATCATTGACCATATTGTTTGTTTCTTTTTATTTTTACCTGCGGTGGATCGTCGTTTTCTTCTTATATTTCCTCCACGTTTCTTTGCAGATTTTCTCCTCCTTTTTCCACCTCCTTTCTTCTTTCCACCTCCAAACATCGTTTTACCCTTCATTGCTGCTGATAACGCTAGAGCTGCTGCTTTTTCACCGATACTAGCGTCACTGGATGTTACTCTTTGCCAAGCTTTTTCAGCAAGTGCTCTATCCGCTATTGATCTTTTTTTAGTATCTGCAAACTTTGATTATGCTATATCGTGTTGTTTGCAGGCTTGATCAAGTTTATTTATTCCAAGATCTCCTCTAGCAAGTCCTTTTTCAATTTTGTTCCAGGACCACAATATTGATAACCTCCGGGTAAATGTAGTTCTACAGGTAATAAATCGATAGCTTTATTAACTATAGTTCCAACTGGCTTAGTAATAAGAGAAAGTGCTGTTGATGCTATTCCTCTTCCTCTCTCTTATAACGTGTCGATTATGACTGATGTCTGTTTATTTATAATAAACATGTATAAGTATTTTGTTTATGGGTAATAGACTTTTACCCAGTCTTTCGGTAGGATTGTATCTTTTTTATCATGATCAATTTGAGAAAATCTTAAATTTCCAGTTCTCATATTTAAAAAATATTTTTTCATAACATTTTGTTTAACCCAATTTAGTTTTTGATCAGATTTTATGGGCTTTATTGCGTTATAAACATCATATAACACTACACTTAAGAGTCTTATAATATAATTTACATTAACAGCATCAGTAATATCAATAGGGTCATCCAAGTTAGTCAATCGCAAGTTTTGACAATAAAAAAACTTTTTGTGTTTTCCTGTTCTTAAGCATCTTTCAGAAGTAGTGGCCGAATGGTAGAGTGTGAATTTTGTCTGGAAGAATGTGTCGTTTGTCATCATTGGAGCAGAGTGCTTTTTTCACTTCTGTTACGCTGTACAGTTGATGGTTGAAACTTCTGATGGTGTTGAATTTTTCAGTTATAGTCGTTTCTTCAAATAAGCATTGCTTGTAGTGTTCGAAATTTACATTCTGCTTAAGATACAAACTTTTTACACCCTTAGTTTTTTTAATAACATTGTTTTCTTCTTTTTGCAATTGTAGTGAATACAATTTTGACATTAGTGCAATAAGTTCTTTCAGTAAAATTCCATTTGCTTCGTCTTTAAATTTTCCAAGTTTCTTTTTGTTCCGATCATTGTCAGAATTTAAATGATCTTTTCGATAGTCACTAAAATCAAATTCATCTTTGTGAACAAATGTTCGAAGATCCAAATACATATCTTCAGTAAGAATCCAGTAGATGAAAGCGTCCGTGTCCATGTAGGCGATTCCGATGTTATCTCTACCGTAGAAGGCGACCATTTTGTTGTAGTGGAAATCATACATGTGGGTTTTGGAAATATCCAAGATTGACATTCCAGCGTACAACGGACGATCCATTTTCACGCTTGTCTTCTTCATAGATACTGCCACAAGGTTTACATTGACAATAACAGATGTTCCAAAGTTTGGTTTTTGTACAAGTTTTTGTAGTTTTATCGGATCTGTAACTAATATAACATTTTTATGTTTTCTTTTGTTTTCCAATGTTTTGCCAAATATCGAATTATTCATTAATTTAAAAAATCCTTTTGAAATGTTGATGTTGCAGCTGCTCTTCTTCTGGTGTTTGAATCAATGTACGGTTTTAACCAGCATGATTGGGAAAATTTTAAAACTCTATGAATTTTGGTTATACGTAAACCCAATTGGAGTGCTTGTTGAACAACCCAAAAGTGAGCTACGTATCTTTGTTTATTTTCAAGAGTCATCATTAATTTTGGATGTTTGCCAATTGGTGAAACTTCTGTTTTTGCAAGAAGCGGAAGATCGTAATGAAGATCATGCAAGTGTTCTGGATATTCAAAGTCACAGTCCAATATGTATCCGGTGTCTCCGTCTTTTGAAATTTGCGAAATATCACCAATTGAGTCTGGATTAACCCATTCAAAGTTTCCAAAAGGAAGTGGATTAGACATGGCCCATCCGTATAAATTGTTGGCATCAAAATATTCCAAGAACACTGATGGTTTTTCTTTATCATAGTCTGGAAGATATTTGTTGTTAGCTTTAACATGTCTAGTAACACTTTGGGTTAATCCACCTCTAACGCCCGATTCGATCATCAACACCATGTCAATATCCGTTAATAATTGAAGGTTGCTCTTTGTTTCTATTAGCATAGCTTGCCAAGCTAATCCTGGAGAAGTATAAGAATGAAGAGGGTCTAATCCGTAGGCTTCAAAACAAGTGTTTCTAAATTCTTCCATCCATGGTTGTGTTTCGGATCTATTGTAGAAACACAAATATTTCTAGTATAAAAGTGAAATGTTTTGTCCAGTTTTATGTTTAAAACTTCTTTGTTCGTGTACTGTCGTATCCAATTCTTTTTTTCCAATCCTCTAGTATATATGTGTGTAAATTGTTTGCAAAAATGAAACATAATTTTGTGTACATTGTTGTACGGTAGAAAACCTTCAAACCAATGGATATGATGAAAATTATTTGTTAGCCATCTGTTTGTTATTTTAGCTTTTGACTTTAGTTCATGGACAGAACACGGTGCTTCAAATAAAAACGGGTACGCTACTTGTGTAAGCAAATCTAAAATTACCAATTCTTTTATGTTAAATCTATCATCGTTTCCGCGAAATGCTTGAAATTCAATTACACAAGGTTTTGCTGCCATTTCTTCATCCTGTCTGCTCATCACGGTGTCTGCTGATCAACTGTTTTCCACACCACGGTAGGTTAGATATATAAACCAGGCCGTACAGTTTTAGGCGCGTTGGTGTATGTTTAACGTGGGCACCGTCCCCAGTAGGCCTACCCCACGGATTATTCTTTTGTTAAATTACATTGTAGTTTTAAACTAGCAAAGTTTCTTCTTCTGTATTATTGTTGTTGTTGGTTTCCTTTTCTGTACTGTTGTTGTTGTTGGTTTCTTCTTCTGTAGCTTCCGTTGCAACTTCAGTAAAAGGTTCAAAGTTTCTTAACTGCCTCCACATTTCCACTTCGTGAGGTATTCTATTAAGGATGGATGTATCTATTGGTCCGTATTGTAAAGTGCTGTCTGGTTGTTTTTCGCATGCATCTACCAGATATTCCTTAATAACAGAGCTTGAAAATACTAATTGTTTCATATACCTGGTAATAGGTGATGTTGCATAGTTTAAAATGTAGAATTCTTCACGTGTTAGTAGAATTTTATTTTTAAATTGTGTCGAGTCTCTAATTCATACTTGTGTTGACCACGATGTTTAATAATGTCAATTTCATTGTCACAATCCAAAAGTCGAATGTTAGTTTTTCTTCCAAAGAAACTGTTGGCTAAGTAACATTCAATAAGATGTAGATGTTTTAAAAAGAATTCCCAGGCATTTTCTGAAAATAAAACCATCTTTGTACCATGGCTTAGTATTACTGCGGGAGAGTAGTCTAATGATTTTACCAATCCTATCGATACACACATACAAGATGAAATAGGATAAAAGATGCGAAGGAAAACTTCAGTCAAAATGTTTGGTGGAATATTTTCTTCAAGTTTTCTTTTCTTTCTTACGTTTGTTTTATTATTTTCCAACTTTTTATTTTGTTTTCCAAACTTTAAAAAGTCATCTATTTCCTTTACAACATTTTCTTCAAAATGTTTATCTTCATCATTTTCCAATAAAGGTGTTGTTTCGGAAACGCCTTGTACAACTGATAAAGAACTCATTTTGTTTATAATGCTGTAGACTATGTTACCCATACAACTGTAGACAGTCAACTAAACAATTTGCGTTCCCACTCCTGCTTTTATAACCGAGTGGTGGGGGTATTTTTTTTTCTTTTCATTTTACAAAACTGCTTTTACTATACCGGTTAAAGGTGTATATGTAACAATTTTATCATGTAAAATTAAACAATAAGCAGATGTATCTTTGGGTACATTTTGTTCAAATTCCATTTCTATTTTTATATCTACACTGGAAGATTTTACAGATTCATTTTGTTTGGAACAATCAACTACAACAATCGGATGGGTAGATTTAAATTGGTTTGGCGTTAATAAAGGTTTGTTTGTTTTTCCATAATAAGAATTTTGGAATCTTGCGTATATATCGTACAAAACGCTAAACCTGTCTTTTGTAAAGTTTATGTTGAAGTTGTCGTATGGAAAGAATTGCGAGTTTAGAAACACCTTAAAATTTGTAAGTTTGCAATGATCAAATTCACCAGCATGTTTAGTTATTTCATTTCTTCTATTTGTTTGTAATCCAAATATTACATATCTTGCCTTTTCCAAATGAGTAGAAGTTTTTACAGTCCATGTATGACGTTGTGTTTCCGGTAAAACCGGATATTCATGAAACTCCCAACTTCTAAATGGTATTACGATGTCACGATCTGATTTTAAAGTTCTTAATAATGAAATTCTATTTTGATCGTTTAACAGTACATGCGGTACTATCCAAACAATCTTGTCTAATTGCATTTTCCATTCTAAAGTAGCTTCCGTTGTTCCATCAGGCGCCATAATAATATCTTTGTCGTTTGATGATTTTAACAAAACTAATTCTTGATTTACGTTTATTATTATTTTTCGGTAATCTTCGGCATAGCCTAAAAGTAATCTTAAAGGAATGTAAAAGTCAAAATTGCCTGAACTGTTTGGAGTGATTGTACTGGAATCGGGTGCTACCCATCCTGCGGAGGCCAGCATATTTTTTTCACTCGGTGTTAAAGATGCTAATCCTTTTAATGTACTTGTAATTCCCACCTTTTTGTTGAATCTACTGTAACTCCGGAAATTTCATATTTTATTTCATCAAACAAATATGCCATGGGGTTATTTATGAACGGAACAGTACTTGCAGTGCTTCCATCTCTTTTTGTTACTCTTCCTTCGATATACAAATAACTTTCACATGGAAGTGTATAAATATCTTGTTGTTGTGTGGGAATTCTAATTTCATCATTATTATTTAATTTTGATGAAGCGTAAGGGTTGTGCGTATGATATTCCTTTTCCCATAAGGTTTCGTTGAATGTCGGACCCTGCGCTATATCCAATATTTCCATTATTATTACGTTTTAATCCAATTTCTTCTAGAAAACGAATGTTATCACTTGTTAATCCTTCTATAGCTGACGTGCTACTGACTTGTTTACCAGTCAGCTCTTTCTTTTTAAATGATAACCCCAATGTTATACGGTTGATTTTATCTGTATTCGAATGGTTATAGGTTCGTCTCTAAAATCAATATGATTTCCGTCTTGATCTAGTATGTTCAACACAATGTCTGAAATAAAACTGGTGTTTAACGGTAGGTACACTAAGTTTTGTGGCTTTTCCACAATTTTAAAACCCGGAGCGACCGTTGGATAAAATGTGTGCAATATATGAGTATTTTCACCATCACTATAAGAACCATGTATAATATTACATGTAACATCTATACTGTTAACTTTTATTATTGTCACAGTTCTAGCACCTGAATGGTTAATATTAGGTTCTAAAATCTTTGTTGTTTTGAGAAATCCTAATAAACTACCAATTGAATGTTTTTTGCTAAAATCTACATAATATTTACATTTAATTTCAGCTTTCATAGTATTGTTATTTCCTTTTATTGTTATATTATCTTTCCCCATATGATTTTGTATCGCTTCATTCATATCATCAATTTCATATGCTCCAATGGGTAAATTAAATACTTGTATATCTTAATATTTGTTTGTATTTTTATCTTTTGTTTTGTAATAATGTATTTTGTCATTAACATTTTCAGTAACGTTGGGAATAGAATTATAAGTTGTTATATCTAATAATTCGGCTTCCCATAATTTATGTTTTTCCAAACGTAACGCAGGGAAAAGAACACTTCGCAAAGTAGATGAAGTTCCAGTTAATGATTTTGTATAGGAAGACATCTTAAAGTTGACTAACGCCTTTTGTTAAAAAATCTAAACATAAATGTCCACAGATTACCGTATCATCAGGTTGCTCTCTTTTATAATTGTATAGTACATTTTTAGCTGTTTTAAAGTAATATTGTAGTTCTTTTGGTGGTGGGAGATTACCAAAACTATCAAAGTAGTAAATAGTTGATCCTAGTTTCTTATAACATACCCAATGAGTGCCTGATCCTTTACTATTATCTACATTTACTATTCCGGTTTCATTTTTCCAAATTTTAACAGGTAATGCATCTTTCATAAACACTCCTCTAAAAAATGGAATTTTTAAACAAGAAACATAAGTAATTAATTCTTTATCTGTTAATTCTTTATTTGGAATTAGTAATTATTATTTCTGTTTAATACACACGATACGGTCTTAGGTATAATTCTCCTCCTTTTTTTATCATTGACCATTTTGTTTGTTTATTTTTATTTTTACCTGCGGTGGATCGTCTTTTTCTTCTTATATTTCCTCCACGTTTCTTTGCAGATTTTCTCCTCCTTTTTCCACCTCCTTTCTTCTTTCCACCTCCAAACATCGTTTTACCCTTCATTGCTGCTGATAACGCTAAAGCTGCTGCTTTTTCACCGATACTAGCGTCACTGGATGTTACTCTTTGCCAAGCTTTTTCAGCAAGTGCTCTATCCGCTATTGATCTTTTTTTAGTATCTGCAAACTTTGATTATGCTATATCGTGTTGTTTGCAGGCTTGATCAAGTTTAGTTATTCCAATATCTCCTCTAGCAAGTCCTTTTTCAATTTTGTTCCAGGACCACAATATTGATAACCTCCGGGTAAATGTAGTTCTACAGGTAATAAATCGATAGCTTTATTAACTATAGTTCCAACTGGCTTAGTAATAAGAGAAAGTGCTGTTGATGCTATTCCTCTTCCTCTCTCTTATAACGTGTCGATTATGACTGATGTCTGTTTATTTATAATAAACATGTATAAGTATTTTGTTTATGGGTAATAGACTTTTACCCAGTCTTTCGGTAGGATTGTATCTTTTTTATCATGATCAATTTGAGAAAATCTTAAATTTCCAGTTCTCATATTTAAAAAATATTTTTTCATAACATTTTGTTTAAGGGGATCCGCCACCGATAATTCGGTATTTATTTATTTTTTGTCAAATTTTGGTTTTTATTTTTTTTAGATAGAACATGTGATTCTGAACTTGTATACAAAATTTTGGGCGAATTTGAGCAGTTTTTCATATTTAAAAAATTAATATTCGAAAATTGGTATTCCGAAGGTAGGTAAGTTTACTTAGTGCATCTCTGTCAGCTCAACTTTTGTAAGCCGATTCCCGAAAATTGTGTCTTCCCGCGTTTTTTAGCACAAATTGTTGAATAACTTTTTTACTACAAGAGACAATTGACTGACATTTTTACCAGTGTATCTTCATACTGTATTGATGATTTGTTGGTATAGAGAGCTTTGTACAGTAATTTTTTCATAGGTAAAAAAATTTTTATTTGAAAATAATAAAATGAAAAATATTGTTTTTTACGTAAACGTGTATAAATAATTTCCTATTTGTGTTACACTAGTTAAAATACCGGGGAATATTCCTATGATTACAATATACAAATTAAAAAAAGATTATTAAAATCCATTCAAAAATAAAAAAGTTATTCAAAAGTTTTCAAAATTAAAAAAAAACTTAAAAAACAAAAAAAAATTAAATAAAACGTAATCAAAGGAAAGAAATGGAGTTGTTATATATATATTTATTCTTTTTAGGTTAATTTGAACCAGTTTTGGTAGTCAAACTTTTATTTATCCAAAAAAATCAAAACATATCCCGTATTGGTGGCGGATCCCCTTAACCCAATTTAGTTTTTGATCAGATTTTATGGGCTTTATTGCGTTATAAACATCATATAACACTACACTTAAGAGTCTTATAATATAATTTACATTAACAGCATCAGTAATATCAATAGGGTCATCCAAGTTAGTCAATCGCAAGTTTTGACAATAAAAAAACTTTTTGTGTTTTCCTGTTCTTAAGCATCTTTCAGAAGTAGTGGCCGAATGGTAGAGTGTGAATTTTGTCTGGAAGAATGTGTCGTTTGTCATCATTGGAGCAGAGTGCTTTTTTCACTTCTGTTACGCTGTACAGTTGATGGTTGAAACTTCTGATGGTGTTGAATTTTTCAGTTATAGTCGTTTCTTCAAATAAGCATTGCTTGTAGTGTTCGAAATTTACATTCTGCTTAAGACACAAACTTTTTACACCCTTAGTTTTTTTAATAACATTGTTTTCTTCTTTTTGCAATTGTAGTGAATACAATTTTGACATTAGTGCAATAGTTTCCATTGCATAATCTTTTATGTTCTGTTAACCATTCTGAACCTCCTCTTCTTAAAGGTTTGTTTACAAAACAGAAACATCTTTTACAAGTTGTTTTTGGTTGTTAACGTTTTGATAACTGTTTGCAAACTAGAGCTTCAAAATCTTTAATGTATACATAATGTGAGATATCACCTTTAGTTATAAATAATAAATCAGTATGATCTCTGCGTTCGGTGGGTGTTATACGTATGGTGTAGACATTGTTGGATGAATCTAAACCAAATATGTTTACAGATGCAAAAGGATTTTTCTTTTCAAATTTTGATATGTCTTGAATTGGAACAGGATATGTCATGCCTTGAAAATTATACTTATGGTAAACCTCATTGTATGCTCTACTCGGTCGTTCCGCATGATTTCTTACATATTTTGCAAGCATTGCATACTTGAAACATTCAACATCTTTATTTTGAACATTAATACAGGATTTGGTATCTTGAATTTTCTTTGGCAATTCAATATGACTACTACCTCTTATTCCATATCTATGTTTATGAACTCTAATATCCAGGCCTGTTATACTTAACAAACTCCATCCTGAACCTCTTCCTTCATGTTCTTGCAATTTTGTTAAAAGTTCTTCAAAACATTCATCCACGATTGAGCTTATATTCGATGCAAACATGATGTTTTTGTTTTTAGTTAAAAATCCTCTTGGTGATGTTTCATTTTGAACATTTGTAAATACAGTATCTAATAATATTCCAAATTTTATAAAATTTAATCTCCTTAGTTCATTGTTCAATGTTTCTGTTACTAACGTTTTTGCTTTTGAAATAAACTGTGCAAGTTGTAATTGAGCATTGTCAATCTTAAAATGAGTTACTACACTACCTGGTAAAGCTCGGGCATATAGTTCCGTATCTAAAGATGGTCCGGGTGCGTATTGAATAACACTTTCTCTTGAAATTAGTTGTTGTTGATGGGTAGTCAGCATTTGATCTAATTCTTCCAAATCTTCTTCTTCTGCATTGTTATTTGTTTCGTTGTTATGATAAAGTTCTTTGTGTAGTTGTAGTAAGTTTTCATCTTCAAAAGATTCTTCGCAACTGATGCAGTAATACATGATGTAGGTGTGCTCTTCACAAAAGTTGCCGTAATAATGAAAACCACTCTAAAACTACCCCTATTTATAACAATACCCCCAACACTTTTTTCTGTATTAAACACAAAAGAAACAGTTGTCCGTTTTGTCCCGGGGGGGGAGGGGGGGGTTCTCCGTTTTGTCCCGGGGGGGGAAGACTTGATCTCGTCGCCGTTCGACTTTGGAGCTGCGTCGACGTACACGGTGGCAGTGGATATAACAAAAATGCTCTAAATCTATCATGCGGGTAGTCAAATAACGCGGAATTAAAAGACAAACAAAAAAGGGCCAGTAACATTTTTCGATAAAACCAACGGTGTAAAAGTTATATCGCAAAAACTTAAAAAAATCCACATTTTCTATCTAAGTGTCAAATAATGCAAGTTAAAAAAAATCTAAGTGTGAAGGTCAAATAATGCGAGTTTAAAAAAACTATGTGCCAAGGTTAAATAATGTTAGTATTAAAAAAATCTAAGTGTCAAGGTCAAATAATTTAATTTAAAAAAAATCTAAGTGCCAAGGTTAAATAATGTTAGTTTTAAAAAATACATGTTATGTGTTGTAAGTATGTTCATCATTGCTGTTAACTAAATATTCTACTTACAAATCGCTTTCATCTTCCTCCGTGTCTGATACTGGAAACAAACGACGCCGAACAAGAGTACGTATATATTGTTTTGGATCATAGTCAATTGTTACATGTGTTAACGGTGTTTCTTCGCCTATTGGTACTGGTTCTTCCAAAATATTTTACTCATCAGTTGTACCATCAGGCGTAGCATCAAATGTAGCATCGGATGTAGCATCAGATGTATCTTCTACTTGAATCAAACTATTTTCAAAAATACTTTCGTCATCTGTTAAATCTTCTGGCTCAACCAATTTATATATTTGTTCACAGATTGCACATGCAGCAGGAAAATTGTTGTCTGTTGGAGGCATTCTAAAAGAAACTTGATATTGTAAAATAAATGTTGAAGAAAATGTTTGAAAATGTTTCTAAGTCCGAAAGTATTAACTATTTGGAAGTTTCAACACTTAAAATTTTTACAAGTCCAATGTAAAGTAAAATAAAGAAAGAAGTGTTGTTGCCTGTTGGAACAGTAGCAAAAGAATGATAGGTTTGAAAACTTTTCTAGTCCTAAAATATTAATTATTGGAAAGTTTTAACACTTAAAATTTGTACAAGTCCAATGTAAAGTAAAGAAAGCAGTGTTGTTGCCTGTTGGAACAGTGGCAAAAGAATGATGGAAACCAAACCAGCACCAAGACTCCTGTGGTTTGGGAGGGGGTAAGCGAGGAGGGGGGATGACCTCGAGCCGAGTTGGGGTCCGGGGTCTGCGCTTGTGCTTCGGCATCAGTTGCTCGCTAGACAGTGAGGTGGTAACATGTTCAGAAGGCGCCCTGAACATTTTATCTTTTTTGCTGTTTGGTGAAAATATCTTGGTGTTATTTATATAATAACATCTTAACGTAGGACTGATTAATTTTAAGGCATGGTAGTTTAAGCATGGTAGTTGTTTGTGCTTCTAGATACCCTAGGGTTAGTAGTTTGTTTTTAGTTTGCTGGTTTGGTAGTTAGTATTAATTTAAAATCTTTCTTTTACTTACAATATATTTTGCCTGGAGTGTTTAAGTTTAAAGTGGTGGAGTGTTTAAGTTTAAAGTAATATTTTGTTTTTAAGAATGTTATATGATATGTTTTTAATACCTTTCTATTCCAACTTCCTTTTTCCAACAAGCCTGTTGAGGGCATTCCCTCTCTTGTCTTGTACTCCTTTTTAGTTAGGGACACCTTTCAATTCCAATTTCCTTTCCTTTTTTCCTTCCTTCTTTTGGAGTATGGTACACCAATTTATGGTAAACCGGCTCCCGCTTTTGTGGTGATTACGGCCCACCACACCGAGTCACTTACAACCTCTATACGTGCTGGATGGGTAGTTCGCCTACCTCCGGAGTTTCGCTAGACCTCAGTTGTACTGCGTCTTATGGCGAGTCGCTGGCTCCTTTAGTGTTAGGAAATAAAAACATATTTGTATAACATTTTTCTAAATTTAATTAAAAAAATTGCTATTTCAAAATAACATTTTTTCTTTTAGCTCAGCGTTGTGCGCTTACGGTGAAGTGTAAGGGATGGCCTATGTCTAGCTTGCACCGTAATCATGATGTGCAGCGCTGGGCTGTTTAACTATTTCTTTTTAACTTAATTTTATTTTTACTTTTTTTATTTTTATTAATTGTTAAACTCTAGGCAGATTGTATTGTAAATTAGCTTTTCTTCTTTTAGGTTTCTGGGGGTGTACGGTTCTGTAAATCCGTACACCCCCATTTTCTTTTTAATTACCGAATGACCTTGACCTACTTATTTTCAAGGTCAACAAAAGAGTTAGTGAAAATTTCTAAATCTCAAGGTCATTTTTGTAGATTTAGCTTTTCTTCTGTTACGTTTCTGGGGTGTACGGTTCTGTAAAACCGTACACCCCCATTTTCTTTTTAATTATTGAATGACCTTGACCTACTTATTTTCAAGGTCAATAGCAGTTAGCGAAAATTTCTAAGTGTAAAAAGTAGGTCAAGGTCACCAAAAAATACCCTATGAACGGGGGAATAGACCGCTAAGTAATTCTTTTGGAATTACAAAGTGGTCTATTCCCCCGCTCCTATTTTTTTGTATTTTATTTAATTTCATTTTTACACTAATCTCTCAGTTTTAACAAAAGGAGGTATTTGTTGTGCACACTGCATAATGTTTGATTTACACAACACATCCTTACACATCTTTTACCCTTTTTCAGTCCTTTTTTAAAAATATACAAACATTGTTCTTTTTTACGACTGGATGATGAAGAAGAACCTGACATATTGTTGGATTATAAAAAGTAAAAAGTCATTCTGCTATCCCGCTTTTATAAGATATTACCCCCTCAACTCTCTTTTTGAAAGTAGGTCAAGGTCATTCAAAAATATCTAATGAGCGGGGGAATAGACCGCTAAGTAATTCTTTTCGAATTACAAAGTGGTCTATTCCCCCGCTCCAATTTTTTTTCACTAGTGTTTACTTTGACCATTTAACTTTATCAGATGGAGATTTTCTTACTAAATAATAATGAATATTACTGATATTTGGAATTTGAAGATTTACTGGTGATTTGAGCATGTACAGTTCATCACAACATAACATCCCTATTAGTGATCTTTTTTACAAAAACATATTTGTATTTTGATTAGGATTTTTGCGGACATTTGCCATCACTGATTAGTAAAAAAACAAGTTTCACGACGTTTCGGGATCTGGAATCTGATCCCGTCTTCAGGTGGAAGAAAACCTAGAACATAACAAGATTAGTAACACAAAGCCAGGAAAACCTGGAGAAAAAACACAGCTAAAACAGAGAACTGTAAAAGCAGTCACGAAAACAAAAAGCTGAAAAGAAAAACAATACACAAAATAACACAGGAATCACAAGTATCAAGAATCACCAAGCAGGAGAGAGCACGTCCACACCCAATCAGAGCTGAGCTGAGACACTAGTCTCACTCAGCTCTGATTGGGTGTGGACGTGCTCTCTCCTGCTTGGTGATTCTTGATACTTGTGATTCCTGTGTTATTTTGTGTATTGTTTTTCTTTTCAGCTTTTTGTTTTCGTGACTGCTTTTACAGTTCTCTGTTTTAGCTGTGTTTTTTCTCCAGGTTTTCCTGGCTTTGTGTTACTAATCTTGTTATGTTCTAGGTTTTCTTCCACCTGAAGACGGGATCAGATTCCAGATCCCGAAACGTCATGAAACTTGTTTTTTTACTAATCAGTGATGGCAAATGTCCGCAAAAATCCTAATCAAAATATAAAATCACCATCACCAACAATGAATTTCAAACAAAGAACATATTTGTGGTTCAATTTCAATCTGTTGATTCTAATTCTTTTATAATATTCAGTTTTTTCTGGCAATTCACTTTTGGAAGGTTGAATTTTGAATTTTTGGAAGGTTGAATTTTGACTTTTTTAGAAGGTTGAATTTTGGAAGGTTCACGTTTGTTATGCAGTCTACACAATTTTTCATTTACACTACACAATTTCACACACCTTTCACCTTTATTTGCTGCTTTTTTTAAATATGAGTACACTGTTCTTTCTTAAAACAAGATTTTCTTAATTTTTGAAGTTTTTGAAGTTTTTCAGAAATTTTGTTAGGCAATTTTTTCGATGAAGATTTTCTCGGTGAAGATTTTTTTGGAGAAGGAGATTGTTGTTTCACAATAGAAACAACAGATGATGATGATGATGTTGTTGATGACGAGGAGGAAGACCTGGATGACGAGGAAGTACCTGCCATAGCGCTGGATCCTAAGAAAGTAAAGATTACTCTGTTAGCCCTGCTCTTATAACAGACCCCCCACTTTTTATAGCTCGAAAAAGTATTCATCCAAGTTTTCCAACGTTGGTAAGGGAACATTTTCAATCGGTAATGGTTGATTAATAATTTCATTAATTAGAAGAAATTGTTCCATTTCTTCTAAAAACTTCTTTTCGAATTCTAGTTGTTCCAAGTCAATTGTAGCAGTCGTAATTTCGTTTGTAGTTGGTGATTTCAAGTCTTCTTCCAATTTTTTAATATAATTGATAGCATTTTTCACTATGAGTTGTCTGTTGATACGTTTTTTGTTTGGACTGTCCGGTACAGCAAATTTTAAATTCTCGAAAGCTTTTTTCAATTTTTCTTCTCTTCGTTTTTCCTTTCTTCGTCTTCTTAATTTTTCTTGAATCTGTTTTTGCGACAAGGAATCCATGATGTTTTGTCAACTCAAAATTTAACAAACTACTAAGTTTGATAAAGCTGTTATTCGGTGAATATATATACTGAAAGCCCAAGGTGATTGCCTTCAACCTAGTGACCTTGGCCGGGAAAAAGGGGGGGGGTCCTTTGCCATCAAGGTGATTGGTACGTATTTAAGGCTGTGAGGTGTGCATAGCCAGACCATAACTATGAGCTCCTCGTACGAGTTGTGTTTACAGCGGATCTGCTCAGATAACCCTATGCTCCGGCATATCAGAAGGGTGTCAGAGCCGCTGCCGCAAATCTTGCAAGACGAGCTCATTAATGAGCATAAAAGACGATGCGTGTACAAAACCAAAATTTGGTTTGAAGGACCAAATGTGGGCAAAATATGTGCCATATGTCACATGGTACGTTTTCATTAACTGCATTGTTTTAGCGAATTTCCCCTATAGGGAAGAAGCTATTACCGTAGGTCTCATGGTAAGACCTAAGCCCCAGACCATGATAACTTTTCGTTTTGCAACCCCCAGAAGCAAAAAACACCATTCGTTTGAATTTATATATATATATATATATCTATATATCTATATATATATATATGTGTCTGTTAGCACGATAGCGGCCGTAAAAATGGTCCGATCTTGATGAAATTTGGTACAGACATGTAAAGTGGTAATTGATTGGACGAGTTCGTGAACCAGCCCGATCGGACCACCGGAAGGGGGGGTAAAGGGGGATAAACCCCCCCAAAAATGGGTTTTTTGATCTTTTTACATAGAAAAGTAAAATTTATCAAATTTTTGTTGGCACCATTGAATTCAGCTCAAAAAAACAAAAAATTTAGTATCTTGAATCACTGCTCTATGTCCATTGGTTACCGAGATATTGAAAGTGGTAAACACAGTACGTTGTCCCAATGTTAACCTTATGGGAAATAAGTAAAATTCTATATCTCGTTTATTTCTCAACATATCTTGATAAAACTCGGTAAATGGCTTCTTCTAGTTCAGATCTACTAAATATTGAATTAAAACCAACAAGTTTAAACATACCTGTAGCAGCAAACCTGCATACTCATTCCCCATGTTAATCTTATGGAGCTTACAAAAACATGTCAAATCTTGCTATGTAGATTAAAATAAATTGTTTTGCATTTGAAATTCGCTGAGTATGCAGGTCTGCTGCAACGGGGGTATTTTTCTATTAACAAAATATAATTTTATTAAATTTCTTTAAATTAATATTTTTTTAGGCGCTTCCTCTTGCCGGCCCTGGGGAAGAACTTTATCGAACTATTGCCTATAGAAGCGGAGTTATTGGCTATAAACTACAAACGCCGGTACCTCAAGAAAAATTTCATCTCTGCGGTTTCTTCCCCCTGGCGAAATACGAAATTAATTGTATGTGTTTATAAACACATATAATCATGCGAAATTAAATAGGGACGGGGAACAGAGCAGTTTGTGGTCTAACCACTTACTGCTCTGTTCCCCGTTCATAGGGTATCTTCAGATGACCTTGACCCACTTTTAAAACTTTATGGTGGGGAAAATGTATGTATAAACCGTGGATTATGTGAAGAGGCATCACTTCCCTCACCGATCATCATGGAAAGTTTCCGAATGTTCTACAATGTTTTTTGCACTCCTCAACAACATATTCAGTTTATGTTAAATTTAATCCATGTTCTTCAGAATGTTAATTTTCTTACAATTAATGTTACTGGGGAAAGATTGGTAAATTTAACATATCAACGTTTATTGGTTACCATCAACCCTTTGCTAGATCCGAATTGGTTTTCAACACTTGAAACATACATTGATACTATGGCTTTTGAACAAGGATTCCATTATCTTTGGGTTGATGTAGATTACATCAACTTTCTAAATGAATCAGATGATGATGGATATGATTCTGCCACATAAAAGTAGACATTAACGGAACTTCTCCCCCTGCCTTTTAGGAAAAAAGAGAGGAACAGTGTTAATTAATAACACTGTTCCTCTCTTTTTTCCGCTTAAAGTTAAATGACCTTGACCTACTTATTTTGAAGGTCAATTGTAACTTAGCGAAAATTTTCTAAGTCCATAAGTAGGTCAAGGTCATTTAAATCTCTCTGTTTTGTATCGGGGGGGGGTCATTAACCGCGGTCAAGGTCAAGGTCAAGGTCAAGGTCAATGTAAAAAAACCGACCCCCCTCCCGGCCAAAACGGAGAACCCCCCCTTTCTTCAACCCCTTTGGGACTTAGACTATTGTTGGTCACTAAGGGTTGAGGCTTTAACAAAGACCCAAACATTAATAACCAACGCAAAAACTAAACTCACCTTTTGCGACTTAGAAGTACGTGAACCTTTTGTTAGTCAACAGGGATTAAAACATTTACAAAAACCCAAATGTAAAAAAATAATTCAATAAAAGATACAACGCATAAACTAAAATCTTAGGTTATTTAAAACTTTTACAAAATATCTAAGTCTAAAAAGTAGTTTTTTTTAAATCAAAATATATAAGTCTAAAAAGTAGGTCTTTTTAAAATAAAAATATCTAAGTCTAAAAACTAGGTAATTTAAAATAATTCTAAGTCCGAAAGTAGGACAACAAAAAGTAGGTCAAGGTCATTTAAAAATTATAAAAAAGGGGGTGGGGAAGCGTGGGGTCCCTACCTTATTCTATACTACTTTATTTCCATACTACTTTATTATAACTTATTATAACTTATGCTACCCCTTAAATACTACCATGCATGCGGTTACTGTGTGTGCTAGACATAGGCCATCCCACACACCTCACCGCCCTATCATATCTTAACCCCTACCTAACGTTCCCCCTATTCTATCTTATCCTATGTAATATTACAGTTACGTTGTGTGCTAGACATAGGCCATCCCACACACTTCACCATAATATTACTCCTATCTTATACTATGTAATATTACAGTTACGATGTGTGCTAGACATAGGCCATCCCTCACATCTCACTATAATATTACACCTAACTTAATATTACAGTTTCTGTGTGATCATCACATAGGCAATCTCACACATCTCACTATAATATTACACCTAACTTAATATTACAGTTTCTGTGTGATCATCACATAGGCAATCTCACACACCTCACTGTAATATTACCCCTGACAATTAAACCACGCAGGAAATGGAAAGGTAGTTGGATTGCCATTGCGGTCAACTATTATAGGAGGGCGCCTCTCCCACAATAGCCGAATGCGGTGTGTGCTAGACATAGGCCATCCCACACACCATGGCGAACATTACGTTACAGCATAACCCTCCACGTTAGCGGACAAGTTACACCTTCACCGTAATGCCGAAGAGAAACGTTGCGCGCTTGCTTATATCAGTGAGCTCAAGGCGGTAGCCTTGTCTAGTAGGTCAACGTGTCGCTACCATGCCGGTACCCACATGGTAGCGGGGTCGCTAGCCTCCGCTCTCACAACTTCCTCTGCCCTACTTTGGCCTGGTCGCTAACCTCATTTTTCACTACCTTGACTACAAGGTTGCCGTGCCAGCTGTCTATAATAACCCCATTTGACCGCCTTGTGTCATTCTGCCACTTGCCACCGTCGCTGCTACTTTACATCCCCACATCTTTCTCCATTATTTTATTTTCAATTTTTACCATGAACTCCTTACCTTCAACATCCAATTCTATCCTCCGAGGTTTGCTTCAAACGCCTACTCTTCATGAGCTACAAGAAACATTACCTACTATTGATCAGCTATTAGAACATTAAATTGAAGAAAAAGAAGCAATAACCGACGATGACGATTTTTTAAAACAATTTCTTATAATTCAACCTGAACCAATTGAAGAAATCCCGCTACCCCCACCAATTCAACCCGCACCACGTAAGAGAATACCAACGGAAATATGGAAACTGAACGGGCTGAAGAAAAATATTAACTATCAAATTTTGAAGACCAACAACAACATAATTCAAATTTTCAATGAAGAAAAAAACAAAATTTTAATCATCACCCTCCCTAAACAAATGTCTGTTCCTCCAAATCCTAAAAACCTAAAAATAACAAACGACGGTGGCAAACTAAAAATAAATCTTTCAGACTGAAAACCTTTTCCTTCCCCCCCTTCAAAGTCCACCCTGGTGGCAAAATCGGCCCTTCTAAGGGCCACCCTAAGACTTTCAAATTTAGGCTTTCGCTAAAGCTTCAACCCTTGGTGACTAACAAGAGGTCCGTGTACCTCTAAGTCCCAAATGGTTGGACGCTAAAGCCTCAACCCTTGGTGACTAACAAGCGGTTCACATACCTCTAAGTCCCAAAGGTTGAGTCAATAGCGGGGGGCTTTCGCTAAAGCCTCAACCTTTGGTGACTAACAAAAGGTCCGTGTACCTCTAAGTCCCAAAGAGTTGCGGTTAAAATTACACAATTTTCTGCGTAATTTTAGTACCCACATAATGTAGTTTAGAAATATTTAAGTAAAAAAAATAGAAAATTTAGATTTTTTTAAGTTTTTGCGATATAACTTTTACACCATTGGTTTTATCGAAAAATGTTACCGGACCTTTTTTGTTTGTCTTTTAATTCCACGTAATTTGAGTACCCGCACGATAGATTTAGAGCATTTTTGTTATATCCACTGCCACCGTGTACGTCGACGCAGCTCCAAAGTTGAACGGCGACGAGATCAAGTCCCCCCCCTCAGGGACAAAACGGAGAACCCCCCCTTCAACCCCAACCCTTTTGGGACTTAGAGGGACGTGGACCCCTTGTTACTCCAAGGGTTGAGGCTTTAACAAAAGCCCAAATCTGAAATTTTAATGTTGGCCCTTACAAGGGCCGTTTTTTGCCACCAGGGGTTGGACTTTGAAGGAGGGGAAGGAAAATAGGGTTTTAACCTGAAAGTTTTATTTTTAGTTTTCCATTTTCTTTCACTATTTGTAGGTGTCGAGGGTTAAGGGGAATAGAGAGTATTTTAGGAAGGTCGATAATATAGATCTTGGTTTTTTCTAAATTGAAAATGTAAAAGGAACAAGAATCGTGTTTGAGGATTTGGTATTTTTGGTTATGTTTGAGTTTTTTAGATGTATTTTTGTTGGGGTACGTGTAAAAGCGAAAGAGGTCTTTTAATAGTAAAAGGTTTAGAAGTAATTTTGATGCCGGTAAGAATGTTTTTTCGAACTTGTTGAAAAGGATTTTGAGCGATGGTAGATGTTACATCATACCAATCTTGATTGTTGTTGGATTGCAAAATTCGTAGCCCCAGCAGTTGTAAGTAGGTGAAATAATTGTTCCAAATGGTACAGTACTCGGAGCGGTTCATATTGAAGTAGATGTTGTTATGATGGTGGCAAGGCGGAGAATGAGTTGTTGAGTGTAGAGTGTAGAGTGTGTTAAGCAATCATTAACTTGAGCACCTGGTGTGCCAGGTGATGCAACAAGGTCGACGACTTTTATTGATTGCTAACTGGTCGGCAGCAAGCGAAAGCATGCGAGGTCACCAGGAATATAAACCTGGCCCACTTGGTCTCGTTGGTTTTATTAAACCTTTTTCAATTATCTTTTATTTCGCTTATTTTTAAAACTCGCATGATAGGGTTTGTAAACATATTAATTCAAATATGTTGTAAAAATTTTCTTACGATATTTTATTGCAAATATTTCTTAAGCCAAATGTTAAGAAACCATGTTTCTATTTAATCGCAACTGTAGTTTAGTTTGCATTTCTTCAACTAAATATTTTAACTAAGTATTAAGGTAATATAATAAAGTAGCATCTTTAAAAATATTGTAACTTGTACAAAGTTAAATAAGTATTTCAAAAAATATTTGATTGCAAATATTTTTAAGCCAAATGTTAAGAACATTTGTTTAGCACTGAGATGTTGACCCTACGACACCTAAATTACAACTAACACTACATATCTAAAGATTGCGAGGAGTCTTCCATGGTGGTAGTGGGGGAAGGCAGGTGTGCAGCAGATGTTCCGTCCTGCACATGCCATGACAAGGGAGGTCGCTGAGCCACTACCAACACATCAGATTGCCGGTAGGACTTGCACAGTAAACATCTAAATAAAACATGAGTTCTGTTTTATATGTTTATTTTATTAAAGATGGACTTTGCATTGAAACGCAAAGTTTCACTATTGATGCGGATCCTACACAACAAATTTTAGTACATCCTCCAGAAAATTATGATTCCATCTACATTTCAGTGCATGAACCTAACGACCCCCCACCACCAACAACTGCTGACACGGAGTAGGACAGGGCTACCACACGTCATTAAAGCTTCAGCTCTTCACCCGAGTACACATGGACTCTGAGCTTCAAGATAATACTGTTTCTTCTACATCTAACCAACTTCCGAACAATTACCTACTACAAATGAAACTACTACAAGTATACATGTAAATGAAATTTCATCAACTGTTAGTTCTGATGCGCAAGCAATAATGTTATCATTAATTGGTTTCGACTAAAAATTCAACAATGGAAGAAGAAAGAAATTCACGACTTTACAACTTGGTTTTGATGAACCCTTCGAAATTTGTTATTTGCCTACTTTCATTTTTATGTGGTTACAATTTTGGTTACCTTGTTCAGGAAATGCTAACAGATAAAGAGAAAGAACATTCGCTATATTTTAAAGTTTATGTTTATGTAATTGCATCTTTATTTGGATACTTTGTAGCAGAATATTTTCTTGATAACTTATCAATTCCATTTGTACATGGTATTTTAACAAAAATGAAAATCAACAAACCAACAATTAAGAAACAGTTTAAAAAAAAAGAAAACAAATAAAATATCTTGCATTTTCAGATTTTCCGAAAATGCAAGATCTTTTTAAAAACATCCACAGCTGACCTTGACCCATTTCCGCTCATTTAACCTTTAAATACCCACCCCTACACGACACAGCTACGTCACAGCCTCTGACGTCACCAGACCGGATGTAGCTGTCAATTTTGATTAATGCGTTTTGGTCCAGAAACGCCACTTTGCCACTACTTATACGTATTTGGTATCATTTTTCTCGTAGGTTCACGAAGATTACAAATATGTTATGACCATTAGTTGAAATTGATGTTAAAAAAAATGAAATTACTCACTTAAGACCCTAGTGCATGAGTCATCTACCTGCCGGTCAGAGGGTAAGAGGGCCGGCCGCTCCGCGTTGGTGAGTGTGCGTGCGAGAGCAAGGGTCGTCTTAATCCCTTACACACACAGACACACAAACGCAGCTACCCCCTCGTCCGTCCCGCCCCGCCTCGCACGGCAGGTAGATGACTCATGCACTGCGGCCTCTAGTACTGAATGATAACTTTTTTAATACAGTTTTGACCATGTATGATATTATATCTGGAATATCTGTGCAATTACGAGAAAAATGATACCAAATACGCGCTATTAGGGTGATATATTAAGGCAATACGCCCAAAAAGCTGGTTGGTTTGGAAAATAGTAATAATTATTATTATTATAATTACAACTATTACTATTATTATTATTGGAGGCCAGCCTTCACCACATAATCCAGCTGAGGAGGTCGTGGCAGTCATGTGAGTCGGTGACTGCGTCGACGCAGACGACCCCATCACTGCGGGTGAAGGCTCAGCCGGCCGGTGGGAAGCGGGCTGCTTCCAGCCCCGCCCAACCGGAGGCTGAGAAGAAACCGAGAGGTGACGGTCCAGGGGAGACATCGAACCCCGAAAAATGGACGGACGTCGTTAGGAAACGACGGAAGAAGAGAGACCCTCCCCAGGAGCCTGGAAGCCAGCCCGGCGGACAAGAGAAGAAGAAGGCGCCAAAGAAGAGGCCCCGCAAGCAGCGGCCGGACGCTCTTCTCATCAAGCCGTCGGAGGGGAAATCTTACGCCGACGTGCTGGGCGAAATTCGCAGCAAAGCGAAGCCCGATGAGAAGGGCGCCGTCATCAAGGGCATGAGAAAGACTCGAGCCGGCGATCTTCTGGTCGAACTCGGGGACGCCTCCAAATGCAAGTCCGCTTTCAGCGAGGACTTGAAGACTCTTCTGGGAGCGAACGCAACCGTCCGCGTTCTCGAACCAAAGACGACGCTGGAGGTGCGAGACCTCGACGAGCTGACGACCGAGGCGGAAGTGACCGCTGCCGTCAAAGCCGTTCTCGGAGAATCCGTCGAGGTAAAAACCTTCCTCTCGAAGGCTAATGCTCGGGGACAGAAGGTGGCGATCCTGACGCTGGGAGCCAGAGCTGCCGCGAAGCTCCTGGAGAAGGGCCACCTCAAAGTCTGGTATGTGAGCTGTCGGGTGCGCGAGAAGCTCGTGGCCTCCAGATGTTTTAAATGTCTGGGGTTCGGTCACGTAGCAGTAGAATAAAATGACCACACCTTCGCTTTTTACAGTGGACCACACCTTCTAGTTTCGTTTTATGAGAAAGCAAGTCGCATGTTGCGAGTTGCTTTGTGATGTATTGCAAGCCGGCAGGATGGAATACCGCTTGTGTTTTTTGTGACGGACGGGTCGCCGTGGGAAGTTCTCACTGAGAGCGTGCAGCTCATTGAAATTCAGTCTAGATATACATCGGCATTTAATCTGTCGTATGTTTTTTGCAACATTGTTTGAGAGCTATCTTGGGGATTTAACTCGAGTTGTCTACGAAATAGGCATGGGAATAGAATCCTGTTTACGGGTCAGTATCCGGTCAAGGTGGTAGAATCCTGTTTACGGGTCAGTATCCGGTCAAGGTGGATGCACCCGTCGGTTGAATGATCCTGACCGAAGGACACTGCAGTTGCAATGACATCTTTCAAGGTTAGGGGGTAATGCCCTAACCTTGAAACCTGTTGAAGTACTTGCAGCCATCTGCTGCAAGTGAACGACCTTAGCCAGACTGAGATGTAGCATACATACATACTAATTGAAACTTGGTATTATTAAATGTGGTTATTGTACCTTCATTGTGATTATAATGGAGGGGGAAGAGTGAATAACACGGTGATTATTATAAACAGGATTTATTATCAGAAAACAATTAACACCAACACCTTTTGTAATATATGTTAGATAAATATTGCAAGATTTATAATAATTACTGTTTTAATGAAATACATTTTTTAAATAAATTTCTCAAAGTAAAAAAAGATGGCATCTTGTTCCTTGGATAAAATATGGAATACAATATTAGGTAATATATATATTTTTAACAAGGAGAGATAGACATACTTGATTTATTAAGCATAGATTTAATCTGTTTTTATTGAATATAGCCAGGAAATGTGTTGCTTCAAATCTACTCTCTGTAAAGTTCTTATTTTAGGTTATATTTTAGCAAAGTCCAGGGATGCATTTTGACATTGTTGGATTTTCCAGGATATCCAAACAAATTATTTTTTACTTTTACCATGTTGAAGGAAAATTTTTTTTTAAGACTTATCTTTCTATAAATTTTCCATTTTTACTTTTGCATTGAATTCAATTGAGGAGTAAGTGATAAATTTATCCTTTGAATTTGCAGTTATTTTTTATACTTTATTTGCCATCTTCAGACTTGAGTACACATTTTATTTAAAACAAACTTAACCAAACAGTCTTTCAATGCTTCAATTAGAGTACATTTATTTGAGAGTAATAATGTATTCGCTGGAAGAACCTTTACCACTATAAACGAGATGTAGATTTGGTAAACGATTGTATTCCTCAATTCGTTTCTTATCGAAGATTTGCAGAAATCTTCTGGGTAAGAAGACATCACCAATTGTCGATGATTTTCCTTCATCCAATTTCTCCTCAAAGTCGAGAGATGCAATTATTGCATTGTTGGATTTTCCAGGACGTCCAAACAAATTATTTTTTACTTCAACGATTCTGAAGGACACTATTTTATAAGGCTTATCCTTCTTCAAATCTTCCATTTTTACTCATGCATTGAATTCAATGCAAGACTTTGCGTTAAATTCTTCCTTCAAACTTCCGGCCATTTTTCACCTGAAACAGAAATAGAATATAATTATATTATATGTAAAATATAATTACGAACATTTTTATTAAAAGAAAACAGAGATAATTTATACTAAAGATAAATTATTTTTGCCTGTAACTCGTCTACTTGCAGACAGACGCCTGTGGTGGGGAGAGTGGGGAGGCACAAAATGGTTGCAAGCTAGGTACTTGTCTATAAAAGCACACTCTGACCAATCATTGGTTCAGTTCAGCCTACCCTTTGCTGTATTTTGTATCTCTTACGATGTTTAAGGTTAAAGTTTTTTTCTTGAGCGATCTGTTGAAGATGTTTTTCGCCTCTGCCAGACCATCAGAGAACGGTTTCCCCAATCTACATTTGCAGGTAAATAAATTAACGATTTATTCTTCTCTAATTATTATTTTGTAAAATATAATCTTTTTGTATCACTGATTTTTCTTAATACAATACTTAAATTTGGACGATTTTTTGACAATAAATAAAAGGGTTGTGGAAAAATTGGATATTTGTACACTCATCTTCTGTGTAAGAAGCTGACTGATTAAAGAATATTTATACTATCGCTTTTAAAGTGATTTATTTATTTTATAACATCCGTGTTTTTATTTTGGTGGTGAGTTTAACAGTTAGTTGTTTTAAACTTTTGGTGATACTTTAATAAAATCCTTTCATTGGTACAATAATCAATTGTATATAATTTGTTGAAATGTATTTTTATATGAAAAATAATTTTGACTTTGCAAAAAAACATTTCTTCACATTTAAATTGTGTATTTTACTCATTCAAAATGTATATTTGCGATAGTATGTATAATTCCAAAGAGCAATGTATGTACAATATATAGATTCATCAATTTGAATCTGTAAAATATATATTTAAATCAATAAATATTTTAATTTAAATTTTGTTTCCAGACATCGCCGGGTCCGAGGAGAACACCGTTGTGCTGGAGGAGATTTCCTGTGAGAAAACTGGACCAATTGGAGAAGGTGGGTTATTAATAATAATAATGATTTTCTTTTAACATTAATAATATTTTAGTAGAAAACACGAGAGTAGTTTTCAACAAACAAACATTTTCCTATACTTAAACGCCTTATTTTTCTAAAATGCAATATATGTACAACATGTGTGTTTCAATTCTTGTATCATACATATTGAAGGAACTCAAAGAATTCTCTAATGCTAATGTGAATATAAGTGATAATCGATTTAATTGTAACCATTTGCTGATGGATAAAGACTTTTTTGGCTCAGCCAAGGTAAATAGATTTGTTCACCTTATTTATCTATTTGAAACACCTATAATTGATTTAGCTAAGATAAATAGATTGGTTCACTTCATTTATCTATTCGAAACATCAATTTTGTTTACTTATAATAAAAATTTAAGATATTATGTTTTAACGAATTTAAAATTGAGAAATATATATTTATACCATTAATTTTATATCTAAAGAAGGCTGCTTATGTTTACACATGATTTGAAGCCAGATATTTTCATGCAAAATTAGTATATATCTGTTACTAAAGATTGTGACAGCTGTGTTAATTTCATATTTCACGTGAGAGAATTGGAATATATATCTTTTTTATAATCTTTGTTTATACTAATAAATATTTTAATTTGTATGTTTTCTTCTTCCAGCTAATTTCCCCAGTACGTCGAGGCAGAGTGTTATCACGTTAAGTGATGATGAGTCATCTCCAGGAATTAATCAAGGTATGTTGATTTAATATATAAGATCATTAATAAAGGGATACAGTAAAAAATATTATGTTTCCACCTGCTTTCTCTTAACAACAATGGTAACTTTTAAATTTGGTGTAGTCTCATCTGCTCAGTCAAAATTGTTAATTTTTACCTCATTCAAAATAACAAAAACATCTGCTCACTGAAATTGCTAGATAATTTTTATTCTTTAAGTGAGTTATAAATTAACAATTCTGGTTATGTGGTTGATGTTGAACCGAATTTGAAAGTTAATATTTGTCTTAAGGGAGAAGCAAATAATCCCGCAAGATTTGAATATTTTTTAAGTTGTGAAATGGGGGAATTTTAAACATAAATTAAATACAAAATCATATTAATTTTGATTACTTTTTGCTATCTAAACTTAGAGAGGAAAATTAGGGAAGAAACAATAATCAATTTTTTTTCATTTTCCATCATAGTATATTAATAATCTTTTGCAAATGAAAAATATATATATATATCATTACTGTACTTTTCATAAACACTGAATGAAAATGTTAAAAGTATTTGTAGTAACAATCTTTATATTATGTTTTTGTGGTTAAATCAAGTCTATTTGCAATTTTAAACACATCATACCTTATATTTTTTTTGGGGGGGGGGAAATTTGGAAAAAATAAATGATTATAGGTTATGTTTTATATGTGTTTACAGTGTAAAACAAGAATTGGCAATATGTAAAAAAAAAAGATTAAAATTAACAATTTAACCATTTCAAATATAAAAAAATGATAAAAAATTTGTATTTTTAAATATATTTCTTTGTGCAGGAGGCAGCTTGCTGAGAGAATTCCTGGAGAAAAGATCAGTTCCGGCGGGGATCAAGAGGCGAGAGTACAAGAAAAGAAGATCAAGCCGGGTGGAAAGCGTCAAGGAAAAAAAAACGACGAAACAAATAATGATTGTCAACCCCTATAAACCCCCTACCCCTTCACCTCCTAATCCATCCCCTAATCCTTCTTCCCCTCCCCCCACTATAGAGATTCAACCGCCATCAGTTCCCTCCATAGAAACTCCCACCCTTCCTCAACTTCAATTATCCACCCCACTTTTGCTTCCCTCCCAAGGGGAATTAACATATTTCCCCTTCCCTACACTCAAACCACAAGAATATTCCTCCCCTCTATCACCTTCCATCCTTAATGAGGGGCAAATAACATATTTGCCCTCTCCAACTCCCGTCATCCCCGTCGCATCCCTTGATGCCAGTGAAGAAACGCCCCCAAATTTCCTCTTGCCCTCTTCAACCCCCGTCATCCCTGTTGCAACCCTTGACGACAATGAAGAAACGCCCCCAAATTTCCTCTTGCCCTCTTCAACCCCTGTTATCCCTGTTGCAACTCTAGCAACCCCTGTCGAAACGCTTCCTATCCCAAATTTTCTCACAATCCAGGAAATGGAGGAAGAGCTGAGGGCGGTTGAATCTCGGTGGGAGTAACCCACCCCCCCCACCTCCCCATCTACTGTTCTTTAGTGTAAATTGTATAATATTTTCTTTATTGTAAAAATTTAAATGTAAATTGTAAATAATTTGTCTGTTTTAAATTGAATTAGTTTGTTGTAAATAGGTTTATAATGTAAATTTACAATGTATTTAATTATTTTTTTTAAATCATGTTTTAATATAAAATACTAATATATTGTAATAATGGTAAATTATAATTATTAATTGGAAATAAATGAATCTGTAATAATTATAGTCTTTTTAAGATACTTATTTCCTTATCCCCAATATAAGTAAGAATATTAAATTAAGCAAATATAAGAGACACATTTCAAGTTGATGATGTAAAATTAAGTGTTAAATTTAGAAATTTGAACATTTGAAATCAACATTTTTGAAATTTCTTAGATGAGGAAGTTAATTCTGAAATATTATGGAACAAAATTTTTATTACTAAAGTGGAAATGTATTAGAAAATGATCATATGTGTTATAAGTCAGTAAAATTTAAAATTCAAAAAAGTTCACTTTTAAATATAAGAAAAATAATTATTTTTTTTAAGTAACATTGAAATATTTGTGAGTAGTGGTAAAATTAATTTTCTGGAAAAAATTTTTATTTTTATTTTTATAATAAATATGAAAATTTAAGTAGTGGGGAAATGGGCGTTCTGGAGCAATGAAAATAAAAATTTGGAAATGTTGTCTAAGGAAACTAAAGATAACGAAATAGATAATTTACAAAAAAAATCTGAAATTATATGTGAGTAGTGATATAGTGGGTGTATTGGAGCAGTAAAATGAAAAATATTTATATTATTTTTAGTATTTAAAGATGTAAAAATAACTAGAAACACCTTTTTGAAGGAGTTTCTCTCTGTATGTACGTATGTGTGCTCACTACAGATAGAATGAATGGACTTTTAAAATTAATAAAAGCAGATATATCTAAATAATAAAATTGGTCGATAAAGTATTGTACTTACTTGATAAGGGTTACAGTGACTATGTCTGAAAATGAACACGTAGAACTGATAGTTACAGCAGCACACAAGTGAGTGAAGATACTCTGCAGCTGTGAGTGAATTTATGCTCCTCCTATACTACGTCACTTTAGTCCTCCCCACTTTGAAATTGGACAATCTACAAGATTCGACCCCTCCATTACTTTAAACTCAAGGTTATGAAGCAATGACCTTGAACGAATGTCCTTGAGCTTAAAGTATAACCTTGAACAAATGTCCTTGAGGTATGACCTTGAACGAATGTCCTTGAGGTATGACCTTGAACGAATGTCCTTGAGGTATGACCTTGAACGAATGTCCTTGAGGAATAACCTTGAACGTGTCCTTGGAACAACCTTGAATATGACCTTGAGAATAGCCTTGAGAGAGGTGACCTTGAATATCTCTTTAAGAAAAACTTAGATATGTCCTTGGAAATGACCTTGAAAGAAGGCACCTTGAACTTAAATGACCTTGAAAAAACATCATTGATCTTATCATTAACCTTGAGGTATAACCTTGAGTGTGTCCTTGAGAAAACCTTGGATGTGTCCTTGGTAGTGACCTTGTTCTCAAGGACGGCTGTATCGTCACATCGTCAAGGTTGTCCCCACTCTTTTCAACCTTGAAAGAGGGGATTTATACCCGCAGTTGTTGCAACGATGTTTTAGTCACAGCCATCGTACCCTGAGCTTCTCCATCGGACTGCCAGCCGGTGACACTACCCATCGCTTCACGATCCACTTCGAACTTCATCATCACTTCTCCTTACTGCGGCACACCTTCATGGATACGTCTTACCAGCTGGCAGATCGAATTACATCACTAGCGGGGTCGGGATTCACATCCCTCTCATACATCCTCCGATATTGAAGAGGTAGATATCTTAGTTTTTTTTAGTTAGTCTCCTTACAGATATAAATATTTTTCTTAACACAACCATTGAAAATATTAATCTGCTTTTAACAAGAAATGGGATCATTAACAATTAGAGTAGATGTGCATGGTAGTGGTTAGTGGAATTTCCTAATATTAACAAATAGATTTTTAATTTAATTGTAATGGTTTAACTTCATTTATATTGTTTAATCATGTGAATTATGAAATAGAAATTAAATTAAAAAATAAAATATTTTATTCAATTTGTGTTTTGAAAAAATATAATTCCAAATATCATTGTTAACATTTAAAATATTCTGTATACAAGTAAAATTATATCTTGTTTATTTCTCAACTGAATAACGTTGAAGTAAAACAAATATATATATATATATATATATATATATATATATATATATATATATATATATATTTAAATATATTATTTTTCTATCTATTTTTTAAATTCAGTCATTTATCAAATTTATACAAAGAAAAATCTTTAAAATTATTATAATAGTATTTATTGAAAATTTTTAATTTTATTGTTTGTTTTTTTTAGACCTGGTTACGAGATGACATCGGAAAAAGAAGAAACCTCTAACACTGCAAGAGAATCAATGATCTGCTCTTCCTGCGGACAACAATTTCAAACACCACTCTCCATGGACTTTCATCGATGTGCTGCTCAACTCTGGTTACCTTGTCTACTCTGCAACAAAGCCTACTTCCGAACCAGGTTAGAGTTAATAGAACATCTTAAAAACTCCTGTTTTCGTTGTCAAAATCCACCTGTTATTAAAAGAAAAAGGAAAAGTGTTTATTTGGAAGATTCTTCAGAATCAGCTATCAAGTGTTCCCGCTTTGAAGCAAAAACACCACCACTACAACTGTCTTCACCACATCATCCACTGGGGAACGATAGAGAATCACCATTAGAAGATATAGTGTTGGAAGATCGAGAAGATGCATCAGTTGAAGAATCAAAGAAAGAAGAGTATAATAACCTCCAACTAGTTGAAACTGCACTAAACGGTTATGTAAAAACTTATCAACTTACTTGTACAAAAGATTGTGAAACCAATATTGATAATTTCTTAGAAAGTGCAGTTCCCGCTCTTGAGGACACCATAAAAAAGGAACTTAAAACGGTGCAAGGATTAAAATATTCATTATGGCTCGAGGCGAATTTCATGACCAGTCTCTTCCACAGGAGAGACTAGTGATCAATTGAGGAACTTCAAGACTTCAACTATAACAATATACCAGACAACTTCTGATGAAGAAATTAAAAGTCATATTTTGAAGAATATTGAAAAGCCCAAGATGGAAATGGAAGAAAACTCAGGACGTGGAAGTGGATGGACGTTTCAAGCAGTACATGGTCTTCAGTTGCGTCTCAGTAAATGTAACTTCTATAAAACTGCTCCAAAAAGGTATGTTCAGCTTCCTAGGACAATTTCTATTCGAAATGCTTGTATAAACGTTGTAAATAATGATGAATATTGTTTTAAATATGCAATACTTTCTAAACTATATCCAGGAAGCAAACGGGAAATTGAAAGTAGGGATTTATCATTTATCAGGCATTCATACAACTTTTCTAATATATTTTTTCCTGTTTCAATTAATGAAATTAAAAAGTTTGAGCAGCAAAATGAGAATACAAGCGTCAATGTTTTTACACTTGACAGTCAGCAAACAATATTACCTCTAAGAATTGTAAATCAGGAGAAAAAGGATCATTTTGATTTTTTATTAATTTCAGATCCAAAAGTGAACGAAAATAAACATTATGTTTTCATAAAAGATTTTGAAAAACTGGTTAGAAAACAACTTACACAAGATAGGCATCGTATAACCATATGTAAGCGGTGTTTTACTTATAAAAAAAATAGGCGTTGTAACCGTTTTGGAGGTGGAAAGTTATGGTTAAAAGAACATCAAACCTATTGTAACACATTTAAACCAGCACAAGTTTGTTTACCTTCAAAAGAGAGCTGTGAAATGTCATTTAAAAATATTAGTCATCATTATAATATACCAATTGTTATTTATGCAGACTTAGAATCAACACTTGCTCCAATCAGCCGATGTGAAACATCTCCAGAGATGAAAACCGTGCAAACCCATATTCATGAAACTAATAGTTTTGCATTGCTTGTTAAATCAAATCTTCCTGAATCATTGTTAACTAAGTGGGATATCCCTACTAAAGTTATAGTCTGTAGAGAGGAAAATTCAGCTTTTAAACTGATGACAAGGTTGAGGCAAATAGCTCAAAATATCAGCTTGTTATATCAACAAAATGTTCCAATGGTACCTTTAACTATTGAAGAAGAAGAAGATTACAACTCAAGTACCGAATGTACATTTTGTGAAAGAAGATATTCGGAAACAATTGTTAAAGTTCGCGACCATGATCATATAAGTGGAAAATATAGAGGTAGCTACTGTCAGGGATGTAATATAAATCTGAAAGTACCCAAGTTTGTTCCGGTGGTATTCCACAACCTCAGTGGATATGACAGTCATTTTTTAATACGTACCCTCAATCTATTTAACAGCAGGATATCGATTATTCCAAGCAGTTCGGAAAAATTTATTTCGTTCTCTGTATTTGTTGATAAAATTGAACTGCGATTTTTAGATAGTTTAAAATTTACCTTATGCTCTTTGGACTCTCTTGTAAAGACAATGCCCCATGATGAAATGAAAGAAACCATAAAAATGGTTAATGATCCCAAAAAGATTGAGTTGTGTTTCCAAAAAGGTATTTATCCTTATGATTATATAGATAGTACTGAGAAATTTGAAGAAGAACACCTTCCACCACGTGAAGCATTTTACAATCGATTTACGGATACGCATCTTACTGAAGAAGAATACAAACATGCAGAAAATGTATGGAAAGAGTTTAAATTTAAAAACTTGGGTGAGTATCATGATATATACTTGTCTCTAGATGTAACTCTTTTGTGTGATGTCATGGAAACATTTAGAAAGATTTGTTTTCAAAATTATAAACTAGATCCATTTCATTCTTACACTGCCCCCGGACTCTCTTGGAATGCAATGCTGAAAACAACAAAAGTATCTTTGGAACTAATCACGGATTATGATATTTATTTATTTATTGAAGCTGCTGTTCGTGGCGGCCTTGTGACATGTAACTTACGTCATGCAGTCAGCAACAATCCTGATCTTGAAAATCCTTCTGATTATGATTCATCCAAACCAACATCACATATAATGTATTTTGATGCAACAAATTTATATGGTTATAGCATGAAGAGCTTTTTACCAACTGGAGGATTTAAATGGGTTGAAAATGTTGAGAGCATTGATTATCGAAATATTCCTGATGATTCACCTATTGGATATTTGATTGAGGGAGATTTTGAATATGTTAAATCATTACACGATCTACATAATGATTTACCACTACTACCCTTAAATGAGAAACCACCAAATGGAACAACAAAAAAACTGCTGGCTACCTTAAATGATAAAAATGGGTACATTGCTCACCATTCTATATTTGCTTTGGCAGATAAGTTAGGTTTGAAGATTAAAAAAGTACATCGTGCTTTGCAATTTGAACAATCGCCGTGGTTAAAACCCTATGTAGAGATAAATACGAAATTACGTCAAAATGCAAATAATGACTTTGAGAAAAACTTCTTCAAACTTATGACAAACAGCATTTATGGAAAAAGTTGTGAAAATCAGAAGAACAGAATCAACATAAAACTTGTTACAAATGAAAGCGAATTTCTAAAAGAATCAGCTAAAGTAAACTATTTGGATAGAACAATTATAAATGAAGGTTTAGTTGCTGTTCACCTTGCTAAAAACCGTATAGAACTTAATCGACCTTTGTATATTGGACAATGCATCCTTGATTTAGCCAAAAAACACATGTATGATTTCCATTATAATGTCATGTTAAAACACTTTGAAAACATAGTACTAATTTATACAGATACAGACAGCCTCATATATTTAATAACAACGGAAAACCTCAATGAAACATTGGCTAAATTAGCAGAATATTTTGATTTCAGTTCTTATCCCAAAGATCATAAGCTATACAAAGCGCATTTACCAGAAAACACAAAAAAGATTGGTACATTTAAGGATGAAACTTCTGGATGTGGAATACAGGAGCATGTAGGGTTGAAGGCAAAAATGTATGCTTTTCGCTTTAATAGCAAGGCAGAGCAGGCTGGAAAGGATGTACATATGAAGGCAAAAGGGGTTCAAACTTCAGCTTTAAAAAAACAATTTTTATTTAATCATTACAAACAAACTTTGTTTGAAAATAAAGTTTTTCACGCTGATTTTAATGTCATACGATCAAAAAACCATCTTGTTTTTACAGAGAAGGTGAAAAAGAGGGCTTTGACGTCATTTGATGATAAGAGACATATCTTAAAGGGTGGCATCCACACTTTATCTCATGGACATTATTTAATAAAAATCAGCAGGGAAAGGGCAATTTAAGATTCCTTATTTTATAAATTTTGTTGCTATTGATAACTCATGTAATATTTTATTTATACTGAGTGTAAACATGAATTATATTTTATTT
The DNA here is from genome assembly GCA_035578135.1 of Flexamia atlantica. Lineage (NCBI taxonomy): Eukaryota > Metazoa > Arthropoda > Insecta > Hemiptera > Cicadellidae > Flexamia > Flexamia atlantica. The sequence goes on along the minus strand of JAQJVK010000007.1, from coordinate 10,778,197 downwards.
CTCTATGTTTCTGTAAAATAAAAATTTCTTCCATTTTGTCATTGTAATGTGCATGTGATGTGATCAAGATCATGTAAAAATATACATATATTATAGCAAAATGAGTTTTACTTTATTCATACCATTAATCTATTAAAAAACCAGGAATATGAAATAAAAAGACAGAATTTACCTGTTAATCATTACAATTTATTTATAATTGAAACAGATGTATCGAAAAGGTGTGTATATTATCAGTTTTTTAACCATGGGAACTCCTTTCATAACTCTTCTATTACTCTTGTAGACACATGATCACTGCAGAGAGCTCGAATTTCTGCATCCAACCATGCTCCAAATGGAGAAATAATCCCTCGATTGTGATCTGAAGCTTCAATGATTAACTTTGAGTAGTGATGGTTTCGTACTTGAACTGGAAGTTGTCCTTTGATTTCTTCTTTAACAAGAAGCTGCTCGCTTTGTTCTTGTGAGTTGGCGGCAATTGCCATTTGACGAAAGATGCTTTTAAAATCTTTTGTATACTGTAGTATAAGGCGGTTAGCAGCTGGTTTACATGAAGAACATAGCTGATAGTATTCATGCATGCTTTCTAGAAAGAGAATCAAATTTTTCCACTCTTCTTTGTTCATTGTGATTTCAGGAGTTGGACGTTCTTCAATAAAATTGAAAATAGCATTTATTTCTGGGTCCTCCCAATCAATTGCTTGCGTAAATGTTTTCCTTGATCGTTGAAGTCTAACAGTTGGATCTGTATTTTTTGATGGTAAAATTTTCATATGTTCAGTATGAAGCGGGTGAAAGTCCTTACATAAACGCGGTGATGCAAAGAAATCATCAACTCGTTTTCTGTAATATGCAATAGTGTTCAGACAATCAGGAGATAATGGTATTTGCATCCACCATTTTTTATCTACAATGTACATTGATGGTTCAAAGACCTCATCAATGTCTAGACCAATTAAAATATACAAGGTGTCAGAGAGAATAAACCTCTGCTTGACTATTAATGTGGTTTCAAAGTATCCAATGCTAGTATTATAAGAGTGTGATGAGTTTTGAAGAGGAATTGATGAAATGCTTTGAGGACTTACATTGTTTTCTGAATAATCTTCTTGCTGATAGTAATAGTTAACCAATGTTGTGGGTGTATCTGTTTGACGACATGGCTTCAGTGGAGAAATCGTAGTAACATCTTTGGTGATGGCGGCAGTAGAAGAGGAGACTAATGTAGGTGGTTTAGCAGTAACAGCAGTTGCAGAGGTGGTAGTGGAAGCAGAAGAGAGTGTTGTTGGGGTGATTCTACGACGTTTTTTCTTCTTCTCAGATGTAGGTGGTGGTAGCTTACGCTTCCCGACGATATTTTCCAGTAAGGAGAAATCCATGACAGTAGTCTAGAAGGAAGCTTGTGCACACTCACAACACTCTTACATAAACTAAGGCTGCTGTTCTCACGCTCCTTATATCATATCGTATCCCCTCCTATGAAAAGGCTGGAGGGGAGGGGGTATGAGTTTGTTGACCTTAAGAACCAGATGCATCCTGTTTAAAATTTATATTCTTCTCATGATATGTTTATTAAATTTATGCAGGTGGATAAATATCCTACTGATATTTATATTTTGTTACATAAAACATAATGTCATAGATTATTTTTTTTATGTCTGTTTTTTTTATTCCTGCGGCTCATCAGAAATAGGTAGTGGTAAAGGAACCTTTTTTGTATGCATATGTTTATTTGGGAAGTTTTTACCCCATTTAGTGAGTTTTCGGTAAGAAAACATTTTTGTATCTTCATCCCAAACTATTTCATCAAATGCATCATAAGCAATCTTGTTTTCAATTCCCCAACGAATTGTTCTATGTGAATATATTTCTATATCTGTACCATATGCTACATAGTGGAGACCTTTCTTTTTAGTATACAAAGCAGTTAACACTGGTCTATTTGCACTGGTTTCAACTAAATTAAAGTATTTATTACCTGCTCTAAAGTTATTAACACTGCTGTCATATGTAAGAGTTTGATCAAAAGTGCTTGCATCAGAAAATGTATCCCCAGCCACTACGTTTATAATTTTTTTATTTTTTGCATCCCAAGACGTTTCATCATCATTTAACTGTAAACATTTATGAAGTGTTTTTTCAAGTTTACAAATTCGAGTTTCCAATTCCTTATATTTTTCAATATCAACATACGAGGGTGCAGCCTTTAATTGCTCCAAAACATCTACACGCTGTACAAGCGCATTGTAATTTTTCTTTTTAACGTAATATGAATCTAAATATCGACGATTTACCGAATCATCTTCTTCTTCGGGATCAGCAACAAATCGTAACCGTTTATTCCCAACATCTATGTGTGCTCCCTCTTCATAAATCGTTGTTAATGGAGTCCGCTGTAACAACAGCGAGTTCCCAAACTTATCCTTTACGTGTCTAAACATAACTGAAGGTATTTTTATTCATCGGATGTGTTTTATAACCAACTATTATGACAATTACTAAACCCATACCATTTTACATAGGAACGATTACCTTTACGACGTAACACCTTTTCAACAAGATATGTATCAGGATACTTGGTTTTTTGTAATTCATATGAATAAAATCCCCCTTTGATGATATTCCCCTCCATATCTTGTAAATAATATACTGGTGGTATGGTTTTGCGTATATGATGAATTTTGAACAATTCTGTTGAAAATGACGGAGTATAACCCTTTTCAAATATGGTTTTATATTTTGATATTCTAACAACATCTTGTAATTTAAATAATATTCTTTTATTAATTTTCTTTTTGAACATATTTATTTTGGGTAATAAATCTTTTTCATTTGATTTTTTAACATCCATAGGTTTCATACCTATTGTTCGGTGAACTCTTGAATTATATTTTCGAATCAAAATTGGTAATAAGGATAGCCATTTATAAGTTCCCTGTATTCCAAATTCTTTCCACATCCAATTCTTCAATGTTCTATTAAATCTTTCAACAACTGATGCCTTTAAATGTGTATATGTGCTGTAGTGATTTATTTTTTTGTTTTGCATAAGCTTTTGGAAAGGATTATTATAAAACTCTTTCCCATCATCTGTTTGGAGGTTTTTTGGTATCCTTGGATGGCTTTCTTTTAATAAAATCTTAAATGCGTCAGTAACATCTACCCCTGATTTACTTTTAACAGGTATTCCCCAGGCAAATTTGGAAAGCACATCAATTACTGTAAGTATATATTTCATACCATTATTTGATCTGCTGTAAGACCTCATATCCACAAGGTCAGCCTGCCATAAATCATCTATACCTTTCGTATACACCTTACGTCGAATGAAGTTTTTCCTTGGCTGCTTATGTAGTTCGTTAATAATTTCAGCTTTTGCAGCTGCATCACTAACGGTGGCTTCCTTTCTTGGTGTCTTCATTGCACTAATGAGTTTAACATCATCTATATGGTTTTAGGAGGATGTTACAATATTATTAGGTATTAAAATAAAATACACTTGAAGTAAGGTAGTAAAATCATATTTATTATTAGCATATTTCAGTGATATATGTAAATCAGTAATTAGTTGTACATGTTTCAAGCATAACATAAACTAAATACATCAGATTTAACAACTTTCGGAATTTCATAGCATCCACATACATCTTCACCTTCTGGCTTTTCAAAAGACTTCTTCTGTCGTTCCTCTTCACTTTCAATCTTTTTATTCTTTTTTACTTCCTCTTCTTTTAGTTGAGTTTGATAATGCACAAACATGCAGAATGGTGAATTATGTTCATGATCATAAAAAGGATCATCATTTTCTTCCCATGTCATTAAAATAAGTCCACAATAGACACATTTTGTGTTATCTTTTGTACTGCACATATAAATGAATCCTTGATCAGCTAGATCTTTGACTGTCGGTGATGATATTTTCCAGTCAATGAAAGTTTTTGCCCTAATTTCAGGGTTGTTTAAATCTATTTTATCTGTGTTCTTGCTACACCATTCAGCTAGTGTTTGAACAGCTTTTTCAGTACAACAAAAACCTGGGGCATGTATATTGTGGAATAAACATTTTTTATAGATGTTTTGATTTTTTTCTGAATCTTTTTCATTCAGAACAAGTAGCGGATCTCGTGGTAGTGGCGGACATTCAAGTAATTCTAAGCTGACCACTGCACGTTCAAAGTTGAAAATCTCCTCCAAAACCTTGGCTTTTTCCGTTGATGGTGCAAAAAGTACATGTATACCACGACAAATATGAGTAAGCACAGACTGAAGGTTTTCATAAGGGGTAAATCCATTTGTATAATAAAGACCATGGAAATGGGTACTCATCCAATTATTATGATATTCAAAAGCATTATTATCCCAAGTGCTTAACATTAACTGCTGTTGATCCTGCGGTGGTTGAAATATCCAGTGCTGAGTACATTTAGAATCAATGTCTACAACTGATAGCTCTTTTACAATAACTTGTTTATCCTTGCTAATAAAAGCTGAAAAGTCAATAATACCATTTCTGACCATCTTATAAACACAACAACACTCCTTCCACAAGCACGATTAATATCAAACTGATTGTTCCTCCCGTATATTCATAGTTTTGTTCAAGGAACATAACAGATGGAGGGGGTAACCTTAATCCAGTTTACGAATAAGATTTGTTGAAGGGTCATAAATAAAAGATTTATCATGTATTATTAAACAGTAGGCAGCTGTATTATCTGGAATATCTTTAAGTGTTTCAAATTCTAAACGAATATCTACTGATGCAGATTTAACCGATTCGTTTTGTTTTGAACAATCAATTATTATAATAGGTGCATAATCCTTGAATTGTGTCTTAGTTAAAAGTGGTTGTGTTACAGTATTGTAGTACGATTCTTGAAATCTGGTATACATATCATATAAAACAGCAAAATGATTTTTATCTATGTCTAATTTCATTTCATCATATGGATAACTCAATGAGTTCAAATGCAGTTTCAAGTTGCTTATTGAACAGTGGTCAAAATGTGCTGTATTTGATTTTATGTTGTTTTTCTGATCAGTTTGAAATGCTATAATTACGTATCGTGGTCTTTCAACTTGTGATGCAGTCTTTACCGTCCAAGAATGCTGTTTCGTTTTTGGTAATACAGGATACTCGTATAACTCCCAAGAGCGATATTCCACTGGAATGCTAGTTCCACGTTTCATCTGTTTCAACAGTGCAATTTGCTGCGTGTTATTTAGTGTTATATAGGGTATTCTCCAACTCAGTTTTTCAAGTTTTACTTCGACATCTTCTGGCGTTGTATCACTTGCGTCCGTTGGGATCCACTTTACAGCATTTTTATCACTTGCAGAGCGTATAAGAACAAGTTCATGACGAACATTAACAATAATTTTCTTATAATCTTCAGCAAAACCAAAAATGCTACTTAGAGGAACACAGAAATTGAAATTTCCTTTTGAATCAATGACATCATCATCCAGAGTGCTATTTATTTTACTAGCAGATGATACCCAACCACCATTGCCAAGGGTTTTCAAGTCATTTTCATTAAAAGAAGCATATCCTTTTAATGTTGATGTCACTCCAGGATTTCGTACACGGTCTATAACAATTCCATTAATTTCATATCGTGCTTCATCAAATAAAAAGGAGAAGGCATTGTTGACAAATTTGGTCTTTGACGGAATGTTCCCATCTGATTTTAACAACTTTCCTTCAATATACAAATAACTACTTGATGGTAAAACACAGAGATCAGATTGCTGGATTGGCAAACGAATTTCATCATTATTTTTGAGTGTCATTGATGCATACGGTAGGTGGGTGTGCCATTCCACATGAGATATTGTATCATCAAATGGTACACTTTGTAAAATGTTTAAAGTATCCATTTGTTTTCACCTGAATGTTAATACACTATGAAACTTTATTCTTGATGTGAACTGAATGACGGATCGTTTTATACTGATGCTTTTGTGGTATTACTGTTTGGTACGTAATGGCTTAAGACTCCTTAGATTACTGCTTCACTGTGATTGTCTGTATTATCTTCTCCCATGGTTTTCTCTTGTGGTCACAGCAACAACAGCAACAACTACAGCAACAACAACTGCAGCAACAGCAACAGCACCCACAATAGGGAATTTCCCCATCAAAATATATGCTTTCTATGGTAGTAATAGTATCCATTTTTATTTTGTTTTATTGCAACACTGTTAAGCCAAGTGATCGAAGAAACTGTTTGTTCTTTAATGTCAATCGGGTGAAAGATCGTTTCGTACTGACAAGTTTAAACTTATTGCAATTTGTTTTGAGGGATGAGTTTATTCTTGTTGGTAAACCACAACGATTGTTTGCATAAACGTAGCCCATGATGTCTTAAACATGAATGATAAGAATTCATAAATATACGTCTTCTTTTAAATTTTTTTTAAATGTAGACGTATTGATATACGTTCACCTCGAAAGTTGACAAGTTTGCCTGTTTGATCAACTATTTTCAGTGTTATGTTATCTATTACATGCGTGGTAATGGGGAGATAAATTACCGGTGATGGCACCTCGAGGAGTATATATCCAACTGGAACATTAGGATAAAATTGATGAATAGTATGAGCAGGTTCTCCATTAACATATGACCCTGTAGCAATATTACATTCTATTCTAATTGCATTAATGTTAAATATATCTACAACACCTTTTGTAGTCACCCGTTTCTTCGCCTTAACAATTGTGTCTTCAGTAAAACCCAACAACTTTCCTATAGAATCAGGTTTGGTGAAATCAGTCGTTATCAGTCAGCGGTCGAGGTCGGATGTGCAGATAAGCCCTGACTGAGCGTGCCTCCTGCCCGCCTGACCTTGCATGCAGGTTACAAAGTGATTTTTTAAATAGTTTCTGTTTAAGCGCGGGTTTTTCGGGGTGGTCAGTGACATTTTCAGGAATATTTTCAGTGACATTCTCAGTGACATTTTCAGTGCATTTTCTGTGACATTTTTAGTGACATGAATTGAGTAGTAATCTACTTATCGTCGTTTTGTCCGATTCATTCCTGTTAACTTACCGGAAATGGCATGTGCGAAGTGTTCGCTTGAAATAAAAAATAAAAAAAGACGCATTAACGTGCTCTCAGTGTAACAAACAGTTTCACGTGGCTTGTGTGTACGTTGGTCCGCCGCCCGTCCGACCGACTACAAGATCAGGCGCCGCGACGCCGTGGCGATGCGCGGACTGCACAGCGGAAAACGATTCTGAACCCGGGAACGTGATGGATATGCTTAAACTGATTCGTCAAGAGATGGCAGCTGACCGCAATTCCAATTCTATCAATTTCGAGAGTTTACGTAAAAGCATTAATCAGGTGAGTGAATCACTTAAAAGTTTGAATGTAAAAGTCTCTTCAATAGAAGAAGATCAAGGACATATGAAATCAGACATCTTAAAAATACAAGAAAAAAACGAAACTCTTACACGGCGGGTCGAAGAACTTGAAGGGCGGATGAACGAGATCGAGCAATATTCTAGGATTCACAACCTAGAAATTCGGGGTGTTCCACTATCTACAGGCGAGAATACTCTCGCAATCTTGGAAAAGCTTGCGGAAGTACTGGGAATAAAATTCGATCGAGAGGATATATCGATTTGCCACCGATTGCCGACGCCCCAAAATCCTCGCTATCACCCATCGATTGTAGTCCAGTTTACTTCCCGCGCCGTTAGGACTCGATGGCTAACCGCGAGCAAGACTAAGAGCCTCACTACCAAGGACCTGTCGACCAACTTCCGGGACGGCCGGATTTTCGTAAACGAACACTTGACTGTTCACAATAAATCCGTTCTCGGTCGCGCACGTCGTCTCACAAAATCCGGGAAGCTCGCGTTTGCTTGGGTGAAGGACGGGAAGCTTTTCGTGAGAAAGACTGCCTCATCCCCGGTGACACGCGTGTGGAGTATCGCCGACGTGGAGGTCGCGGCTGGAGAACCGAGGTCCGAGGACTCCAACACCGGCGGCGGCGGCGACAGCTGAATGGTCGTCACGGCGATCAACACAGCGTTGGACTCAAAGTAATACCATGCCATGTTTTACTATTATACACTAATTCTCCTAAAATAGGGATTTTTTTTCTCGCATGCAAAACTTTTTTTTCTCACAACAAAAAGTATACATAATTTTAATTTCTTATTTATTTTTTTTACATAAACAGTAATCAACAAATCAGAAATTTCTTTTCAATTAACTATTAAATATAGTTTTCAGTCTTTTTTTTACTTTATGTGTTTTAATCTGCAATAAAAATACACAGGAGTTGTACTAAAAAGTAATTTATCTTAATGTACAGGGAATAATAAGATGTTAAATTTAGTTTAGTATAATAAATTAGAAATTTATTTAATTTTAAGCTTATTATTTTCTTTAACTCTCGCAATGCTTAAATTTAAATTTGATACTATCTAAAAAGTTTAGGCTTTTATTATGTTAGAATAAACGTGTGAATATTAACGAAGAATTTTAAATAATTTGTGTTTAGTTTAAAATAAAATTGTTATAATTTACAGTTAGGAAAGCTAGGTGAATGTTTTTATTTATGATCAAATTTATACTTGATTTACCATACTTTGCAAGGAAATTATTTTTTATTGTATCTTTTCTTACGATAGCATGTTTATTTATACAAACTAATTTATTTATGTCCAATTGTATGTCTTTTTGCATGTATGCATATGTTCAAGTTCGTAAATCACAAAAAAGCTGAATGTTTTTTATTCTATTGCTGGCTAATTGCAACCTGTTTTAATAACCGCAATTTAATCAATTAGTAATTTAATTAATGCATTCACAAAAGTTCATTTTAAACCAGCTCGTTCATTGAATTGTTATAAGCTTGTTTTTATCTCTTGCAAAGCACAAATTTAAACTTGATATTATCAAAAACTGTTTAGGATTTTATATATGACTGAATGAATGTATAAATAAGAATGTACAGAACTTAAATATGTGTGTAGTTTACAAATACATTTTTTATGAGTTACAGTTAGAAAAGCTAGGTGAATGTTTTGATTTATGATTAAATTAACATTTGATTTACTTTACAAGGTAATTATTTTTGAAGCATCTTTCCTACGATAGCATGTTATTTACACTACTAATTTATTTATGTCCAACTGTATGTCTTTTGCATGAACAAATGTATATGTTTCAGTTCTTCAGTCACAAAATAATGTAGATTTGTTTCAATTGTTTGCTAAATGCAACCTATTTTAGTAACTGGCAGTAATTTAATCACTGTATTCACTTAAGTTCATTTCAAACAAGGTTGTTAATTGAAAGAAAAAAAATTATTTCAATACATATAATAACAAAAATATTAGAAAACAATTCTGTTAGCATTATATGTAAGCGAAACAATTCACATATAAAATTGTTTTTGGTAAATTCACCCAGCAAACAGCAGCATCTGTTTGAAGAATTGCAATACTTTAGGGTTCCATTTGTTAATAATTAGTTTGCAATATTATAAGAACACGAATAACTTTTAATATTTGGGTAACTTATATTTATTTGTCAAAGACACGAGCTGCTAGGTGTGTGCGATCAAGATAGATAAGCTTTGTAACGGGGTGGGTGGGGGGACACGCATGCAGTTGAATGCATACCGATGACATAGATAACTTTCAACAAATTTACTGTAAGGAAGTTTTAAATCAAGTTGAACTTGGCAATTTTTTCTCAGGCAATGAGGTTAATAATATTAGCGTATTACAACAAAACATTAGAAGCATAGATAAAAACATTGATGATTTTTTTATTAATTTAAAGGCAATTAAAATTAAATTTGATATAATTGTACTGACGGAGATCTGGCACTGCGATGATACGTTTTTTCCACCACTCGACGGTTATGACCTTATTGCAACCAAGCAAAAGAGAAACCGAAATGACGGAACTGTAATTTATGTAAACAAATCACTGTCAGCCGAGTCTCGGGAGCTGGCGCTAGGCGACGTTCACTGTTTGACCTTGAACTGGACTTTTGACGGCAGACGGTTCCACTTACTCGCACTTTATAGGACTCATGACAGTAATATTGATTTATTTTTAGACGAGCTTGAAAGCTTTTACGAAAACAAAACAAAAAATACAACCTATATTTTTATTGGTGACATTAACTTAAACTTACTCAAGACTGGAAGACAGGAAGACCGTTACTTGAACATACTTACAGAGAACGGGTTTTCCTGTTGTATTGACAAACCTACTCGAGTGACTAGCGACAGCGAGTCCTGCATAGACCACTGCTTCCTCATTCACAACAATTACAAAAAAGTGCGGGCCGCAGTCGTTCATTGTTACACAACTGATCACTTCCTCACAGCAATACAGATTGAACTGGGATCAAAAACTAATTCTTCTCAAATTACTGACAATAATTCCCACGTAGACAAAACGTTGTTTAGGGCACTGTTACTGGAACAAGACTGGCAGACGGTACTAAAAACTTGTGATGTGAATGAAAGTTCACGCAATTTTCATTTTATTATTGAAGATATTCTTATTAAATCATCTAAACCCTTTGTTAATAATAATAGATTAAATCACATCAAACCGTGGATTTCTACAGGTATTATAAAATGTATTAGAAAAAGGGACAAATTAAGTAAATTAATCATCAAACAACCTTTTAATACTGATTTGAAAAAATATTTTAAAGCATACATAAATCGATTAAATTCTTTAATTCAGTCAGAGAAAAAAAATTACTATAGGCAAAAGCTCAACGAAAGCAATAATAATCCACGTAAATTTTGGAAAGTTTTGAATGAATTATCAGGGCGTAATGTAGCTAAAGATCAATTTTCAATAGAAAAACATATCAAAAGGGATATTTCAGGAATAAATAAAAACACAATAAAAGAAGTAGCTAATGACTTCAATTCTTATTTTTCATCTGTTGGTCAGAACCTTGCTTCTTTAATTGATTCTAGCGGAGCACAGATAGTGAACGACAATGACTTTGTTACTGACAGCACTTTTCAACTGACTCCTGTCACTGAACTCGACTTATTACGCAACATTAACAGTCTACGGGGAGGGTCTGCACCCGGGTGTGATGGCGTTCCTGCATCCCTCCTAAAAGAAAACACCGATTTATTTTTAAGACCCCTTTTACACATTATCAACCTAAGTATTACCTTCGGAATTTTTCCTGACACTTTTAAAACAGCAAAAGTTTTTCCATTATATAAATCAGCAGATATTACCAATAAAGCTAATTTCAGACCTATTTCTCTTCTTAGCGTCTTTTCCAAGGTCATTGAGAAAATTGTAAAGGAGCAATTGGTTTTTTATCTAGAAAATAATTCAATTTTAACTAATTGTCAATATGGATTCCGTACAGATAAAAATATTTCTGACGCTCTGTTTAGTATTAATAAAGATATTAATTCAGCAATCAACAATAATAAACGTTGTTTTTTGACTTTTTTGGATTTGGCTAAGGCCTTTGATTCCTTAGATAGAACTAAATTACTGCACAAGTTGGAAGTGATAGGTTGTAGAAATAACACCTTATCTTGGTTCACCAGCTATTTATCAAATAGAAAACAAGTTGTCACAGTTTGTGGAGTAGAAAGTATGGAACACTCAATTGATTATGGGGTAGTTCAAGGGAGCACTTTAGGGCCTGTTTTATTTTTGATATACATAAATAATGTATCAAAAATCAGTATTGAGGGTAAGCTTTATTTATTTGCTGATGATACAGCAATTCTATCTGAGGGTTCTAATTGGGAAGAGGTTAAGCTTTCAGCACAACGAGATCTTGCACTCATTAAAAAATGGTTTGATCAAAATGTATTAACTGTCAATATTACGAAAACTAAATTTATGCCAATTGCCTTGAAGTCTAATTTTAATACAAACTTTGATAGCCTCAAATTGCATTCTTGTGGGAATGTTTTGTCTGAAAATTGTAGCTGTGGGGCTATACAAAAAGTCGATTCTTACAAATATTTAGGAGTTGTTTTCAATAGTAGTATGAATTGGTCCGCCCACGTAGATTATTTAAAAAGTAAAGTTAGGAAATTTATTTTTGTTTTTAGACAGCTTCAAGAAATTTTAAATTTAAATGAATTGAAACTTTGTTATTATGCTTATTGTCAATCCTTGTTCATGGGTGGAATTATCGCTTGGGGAGGAGGTTACCGATCCATATTGGAACCTTTGAACATCATTCAAAAGTCAATTATCAAAGCTGCTTTGGGTAGAGGGCGAAGATATTCTACGGAAATGTTATTTGAGGAGTTTGGAGTTTTAAACTTGAGGCAGTTATATGTAAAAACTTTACTAATATACATTTTCAAACATTCAGAGGAAATTTTTCTTAATTTTGAACATAGTTACTTTACTCGAAGTTCACAGTGCAGTAAAATCCGAGTTAACAAGCTAGTCAGAACTTTTTCAGTCACCAATTCACATTACATTTCTCAAATTCTTTTCAGAAATCTTCCACCATATCTTCAAAACTATCATAACTGCACACTGACCACTTACAAGAAACATGTTATAAACTGGTTAAAGGAAATAGGAAGGGATGCTATTGAGGCGGTCATCACATCCGGTTACAGATAGACTTGACTCAACCAATAACTTAACATAAAACAGGTTATCGCTGAGCCGGGGTCCGTCGTTTATTTGAAGTTTTTATATTGTCAGTTATTTATTTTTTTTTCTGTCTTAATATTATTAACAATCATATTACTTTTATAACAATTATTTACTTCATTTCCTATCTAATTAATTTTCTTAACAATTTTCACTTTTTCAGCCAGGTTTTTTATTGGTTAAGACTATTTTAGTATAGCGGCTCGTGCCTACGCACAGGTTCGGCAACCTATGTAGGCACTAGTTCCAATATAATTTTTATTGTTTATTTTATTCTTATAATAGTTATTTTATTTATAATGTATATTGTGTAATGTAATTGTTTGAACTTTTTATTGGAATAAAAGAATTTGAATTTGAATTTGAATTTGAATCTATATCAAATGTTGCTTTGATAGAAGTTTGCATTGTGTTGTTGTTTGTAGATATATCAACATGATATAGTTTTCCAGGTGTTGATATTTTGTTAAATTCTTCTCGAAGATATTGTGCTATATCTTTTATTTCGTATGCACCAACCGGTATTTCAATAACTTTTCCTCCATCATAATAGAATTTGTTGTTTGTACTGTCAACATTTGGAATTGAGTTATATGTTTCAAAACTCAAAAGACCTATTTGATATTCACTCTTCTCATCTAACACTATAGGTGGAAAGTAGTCTGCTGATAAAACCGACTCTGTTCCATCAAGGGCAAGAGTAAGGGACATGACTGAATAGCTCATTGTCTCGATGTCGACTGTTATTTACTTAAAGAAAGAAAAGCCAGACATAGGTGCCTACAAATTTCACTATTCTCATGTATATTTTGATAGCCAGTTCTGTTATATGAAACATATGTACCACTTAAATATTTTTGAATTTCAAGTGGTGGTCGTAAATCACCATAACTATCGAAATAATCAACTTTCAAACCTTTTTTTCGAACGCATACCCAATGAGTACCGTTTCCACTTGTAACATCAAGATTTATAATGGTTGACTCATTTTTCCAGGGCTTAGATGGTAGATTGTCCAGCATAAAAACTCCTCTAAAATGTGGAATCCTTAACTGTTTGGCCAAAGATATCAATTCAAAATTATTAAGCGCCCTATTAGGCAAAAGCTTTACAAGTTTTTTGCCTGTTTTAAATAAGGTGTCATATAAAGTCCAAGACCTTTTTTGTAAGGTTTTAAATACAATCCTTTCCCCTGTCTCAAGGCAATTGCTTCCATTGTTATATTATGACGCTGCATTTCTGCTAATTTTCGTCTAGCATCTTTTATTTCTCCAACTGTTTTAGCAACACCTGCTGCTCCACCTGCAAGACTCCTAATTGCACTTAACCCAGCAAAAATTGGTAGTAATGGTAGGACACCTCCAGTTTTTGGAAGTGCTAACACACGTTCTCCTTTTTTTCTATATAACCATCTGATTTGATTTCTTTTATGGTTTTTCATCATTTTACGCGCACTTTGTAATGCATATAATGCTGCTTTTTTCATTCCAATACCTTGCATCCCTTTTTTTTATTTTAAACCAGCACCACGAATTGCATCCCTAGCATGTTTTATAATCCTGGTGAGTGGAATTACCTTGAGTTTCTTCACTTTCTTGCATTTCCGATTTTGTTTATGTTTTTTCTTCAATCCAAATCCAACTCTTCTTTTCTGTTTTTTTTCCAATTCTTCCTCCTATTTTAGTTTTCATATTCATTCCTGTCGTAACCAACCAGGAGGCGATTTTTTCTCCCCAGGGAATGTCTTTATATTTGTATCGTTCCCATGCTTTGCTAGCTAGTATGCGGTCTGCTTTTAATCGCGAGGATAAATCCTTATTTTTACTATATGCAATATCGTGTTCTAAACAGGCTTCGTCTAATGGGTTGATAGGTTTATCACCACGTGCTAACCGTTCATATAATTTGGTGCCAGGACCGCAGTAATTATAACCAAAGAGATGGAGTTCAAATGGAAGTTTGTTGATAATACTATTAAGTGATCCTCCTTCTTTGACGCGTCGTTTCATACTGACGTCCTCTCTTTACTTGACATCTGGTTAAACACAAGTGAGGTCAGTAGCTTGTTTGATGTCAACAAGGATGAAGTTTAAAAAACAGCAGGATTTGTTCACCATTAACAATAATATTGATTCAGTGGCTAACTTAATATCAAAAAGCTCTAACGAATATGGAAACAAACATGGCCCTTTGTTACCTAACAGTATAAGATGTATTATTTGTGGACCATCAAACTGTGGAAAAACAAATGTTATGTTTAGTTTACTCACAAATTCAAATACTTTAAAATTTGAAAATATATACATATTTAGCAAATCATTACACCAGCCCAAATACATTTTACTTTCTCGAATTATGAATGATGTTCCCGAAATTGGATATTTTGCTTTTGACAATGGTGAAGATGTCCCTGATCCAGATGAAGCAAAAAAAATTCAATCATGATTTTTGATGATGTCGCGTGTGACAATCAGGATCGGATGCGGAAATATTTTAGTATGGGTCGACATAAGGACGTAGATTGTTTTTACCTAACCCAATCATATACAAGAATACCAAAACACCTTCTTAGAGATAATGCTAATATGCTCATACTTTTTAAACAAGATGATTTAAATTTGAAGCATATATACGATGAACATGTTAATACAGATATGTCACTAACACAATTTAAATACTTATGCAACGAATGTTGGAATAAAGATCGCTACAGCTTTGTAGTAATTTGTAAAGATTTTGATCTAAATAGTGGACGTTATAGATGTGGTTTGGACACATATGTTCAAGATATATGAAATTTGTATACTCACAAGTGATCATTAACTAACAATGAGTGGTAATGAGAGGAGTAATATGAGGGAAAAGAAGCGAAAGGTAAAAATAAGTATGAGGAAAGGATTAAAAGAAAAGCAAAACAAGATTATTCAGCATATGCGTTACAATAATACACAGGAAAACAGACTTTCACGAGCAGTTACTATAAAAGAAGAATTACAAAAGTTAGTTAAGGCAGTGCGAAATAAGTACCGTCAATTACGTCGCTCGGCAGATGAAGTGCGTGACTCTATGGAGATTGGTGCAAGACCTTTTGTTGAACCCCTACAAAAAGCTGTTACAGAAAGTTTGAAAAAGTTTGGTTTACCATATTCCATAAAAAAAGAAGAAAAAGAAACCATTCTTCCAAAAACTGAACAGGCTGATATTAAGGAAGACGTTATCAAAAGAAAAACAGAAATAAAGAAAACATTAGACACTTCAACACAAACTGAAAAAGTCTTTTCCGCAAAGAAATATTTGGACCGCATTGGTGATTCTGCATTTAAAGATAAATTGGATTTTATATATGGAGTGCGTCCAGATGGTGGGGGTGGAACATTAATTGGTGACTCAAAAATTAAATTCACCCGTACCCATGTGCTTATAAAGGATAAATCTTTTAAAATCTCACCTGGTCTTCTAGAATTACTGTTTATGAAGGTTCCAAATCGCTTACTAATCAACCCTAATGATTTGACAAACTATAAGGAAATTCTCTTACTTACAAACGCTCATCTTCAAGGTTATTCTTCTGACAAACAAATTAATTCAAATAGAGGAAAAAAATATACATCTGTTATTTCACCAATGTTTTTATCAAAAAGTTCATCAAACGATCCATCAGAAAGTACAATGTCTCAAACAGATGAAAGTTTTGATTTAGTTGAGGGAAGCGGTATTTATAAAAATACACAGTTCACAACTTACAACGCCAATGTGAACACTCTTGTAAACAGATTAAGACTTCTTATTATGTCACGTTCCGCCGGTCATACAGGACACAACGAAGAAATCTCACAAATCCTCACCACCTTACGCGAGAACAGGATAATACTCTAATTTATGGATACTAAGAAGAAAAAGTCTGTGATGTTTGATGATTATTATGTTTATTGGAAATACAAACCCCGAGTTGACAATGAAGAAGAATTAACATGGACACAAATTGCTTTGGATGAGATACGTTTTAAAAACAAATTAGAATCTCTATTGCTGAAAAAAATTAAACATTTAATCACTTGTAAAAAGGATGACCACCATGAATGTTCATTCTATGTTTTCATAAAATAAATTTTATATATTCTACTACATTGTTTTTTATTTCAAACTTCCTCATGTGGAGGAGGAGGTGATACAAACCATCTCCTCCACGGCGACCCGTCCGTCACAAAAAACACAAGCGGTATTCCATCCTGCCGGCTTGCAATACATCACAAAGCAACTCGCAACATGCGACTTGCTTTCTCATAAAACGAAACTAGAAGGTGTGGTCCACTGTAAAAAGCGAAGGTGTGGTCATTTTATTCTACTCGTAGCTAATCGCTGCCCTGGACCCGATAGAAGCAAGCTCTGCTTCAAGTGCGGCGGCCAGGACCACAGGGCCAGCGCGTGCAATGCAGTGTTGTCCTGTGTCCTGTGTACAGAAGCCGGCTTGAAGGGCGACCAGGTCAAGCATTCCGCTGGGTCTGGTCGTTGCGGGCAGTACAGGCGGGCCATCCAGGAGCTTCGCCAGAAACAACAGAAATGATCAGTGTTCTGCAACTTAATATGCAGAGGAGCAGGACAGCAAACGACTTGCTGTTCCAATTCGCCACGGAGCAGGGTGCTGACCTACTGCTTCTCAGTGAGCAGTACCAGAACCGACGCTCCGCGCAGTGGTTCTCGGATCCCTCCGGCACTGCGGCAATATGGATCTTGGACCTCGGGAAGGTGCCTGTTCTCGATTCCGGATCGGGCAACGGCTTCGTTTGGGTGAGGAGCAGGGGTTTCACCGTCTTCTCCTGTTACCTCACGCCAAACCAACCGATCGGAGACTACCGCCACATGGTTGATTCCATTGAGGATGAGATCATGAAAATCTCTGGCGGGGTCATAGTCGGTGGCGATTTTAACGCAAAAGCCGTGGAATGGGGTTCCCCGCGGACCGACACTCGAGGTCGTTACGTCCTCGAGTCGGCTGCCAGGTCGGGCCTCTGTATCCTTAATACAGGCGGCATTTCCACCTTTCGCCGTCCGGGGTGCAGAGAGACGATCCCTGACATATCCCTTGCCTCTGAAGGGATTGTCCAGCGGATCTCCGACTGGCGTGTCTGCGAGGAGTATTCCTCTAGCGACCACCAGGGGATCCTCTTCAAGGTCCTTCCCGAGGGTGTGCGCTTGCGCGCTGAACCTGCTCCTCTGGCTCGACGCTGGAACACCAGTCGTCTGAGCAAAGACACTTTTAAAGAAGTAATCAAAGACCAGAGCATTGTGAATTTCACAGGTGCCGAAGATCTGGCAGCATCGACGATGCGTCTCATCGCGACCGCGTGTGAGCAGTCGATGCCCGGAGTTTCCCGCCGCCACAGGAAGAAGCCGGTTTACTGGTGGACGCCTGAAATCGCGGAACTCCGGAGGAGATGCCTTGGTCTCCGACGAGCTGCGCAGCGAGCCAGGAACCGCCCTGATGCAAATGCCAGATCGGCTGAGCACAGAGCGGCCCGCCGAGAGCTCCGCGGTGCCATCAACCGGAGTAAAGTCAGGTGCTGGAAGCAGCTGTGTCAGGATATCGACAACGACCCCTGGGGGATGGGCTACAAACTTGTAACCCAGAAGCTAGGGGCTCGCTCACCACCTGCGGTCATGGAACCACAAGCCATGGCCGTCGTCGTCGATACACTGTTTCCCAGCCACCCAGTTCGGCCAGTCAGGGAATTCGGAGAGGTAGGCGCCTTCCCAGTTTTCCGGGAAGAGGAACTCACCGCCGCCGTCCGATCCCTACGACCCAGAAGAGCGCCCGGTCCCGATGGCATTCCGGCGGAGGTGCTCAAGCTCGCTGCGGAGGTGAATCCAAGGCTTCTGCTCGATATGTTCAACGCGTGTCTGGCGGAAGGCGTTTTCTTTTCTTCGTGGAAGGTTGCCCGCCTTGTTCTTATCCCGAAGGCGAAGAGCACACCGGGGACCCCTTCTTCTTTCCGACCCCTGTGTATGCTCGACACGGCCGGAAAAGTGCTTGAAAAGCTCTTGCGCGTCAGGCTGACCGAGGCCATCGTCTCTGCGGGGGACTTGTCCCCGCAGCAGTACGGCTTCAGATCCGGTCGCTCTACCATCGACGCTATCCAGGAGGTAGTTGAGGCAGTGCGGAGGGCGGAGGACCACAACCACTGGTCGCGCCGCGTGGTCCTTCTCGTCACGCTCGACGTGAAGAACGCCTTCAACTCCGCCAGGTGGAGCGATATGCTGTGGGCGCTTGAGCATACGTTCCAAGTTCCCTCTTACCTCCTGCGTATGATCGAGGCGTATTTGTCAGACCGTGTTCTTTTGTACGACACGACCGAAGGCCAGCGGCGCATTCCCATCACTTCCGGGGCTGCGCAGGGGTCCATTCTCAGACCAGATCTCTGGAACGTGTCTTACGACAGTTTGCTGAGGCTAGACATGCCCGATGAGACCCGCCTCGTTGGCTATGCTGACGACGTCGCTGCCTTGATCGCTGCGAGGAACGTCGAGCAGGCAAAACTGAGGCTCAGCGTGGTAATGGCCAAGGTCAACGGGTGGATGCGAGATCACGGCTTGTCCCTGGCTATCAGTAAGACGGAGATCGTCGTCCTCACCAAAAAGAGGATTAACACCGTGTTCCCGGTGCAGATAGGTGACGTCACACTCGAGACTAAGCCTGCTGCAAAGTACCTGGGAGTCATGGTCGACAGCAGACTGTCTTTCGGCGAGCAGATCCGGCGCGCCGCCGACAAAGCCGCTAAGGGTGTCGCTGCCTTGGTAGGCTTATGCCCAATGTCGGCGGTCCTCGCTCCTGCAAGCGCCGCCTGCTCATGACTGCCGTCCAGTCAGTCTTGCTGTACGGGGCGGAGGTATGGGCTCACGCACTCGAGAAGCGAGTCTTTCGAGATCGGCTTGCCCGAGTCCAGCGCCGAGTAGCTCTGCGGGTCGCTTCAGCCTACCGCACAGTCTCCGAGCCTGCTGTGATGGTGATCGCCGGAGTCATTCCCGTCCTCTTCCTCGCGAGGGAGAGGCAGGCGATTTACCGGAGGAGGCCTGAAGTGGGCCGGGAAACAGCTGCCAGGGAAGAGCGCGATCGCAGCTTCGACTCCTGGCAGCGCGACTGGGAAGCCGAGCCGAGGGGACGTTGGACCTTCAAGCTCGTACCTTCCGTCCGACCATGGGTGGAACGGCAGCACGGCGAGGTCGATTACTACGTGACCCAGTTTCTTTCTGGGCACGGGTACTTCCGAGCCTATCTGCACCGGATGGGCAAAGTCGCCAGCCCGGACTGTCTGTATTGCCCCGGCATCCCAGACACGTCCGAGCACACCTTCTTTCAGTGCGACCGTTGGCACGTCCGCCGAGCCTCGCTTTCATCTGAGATCGGCGTGATCGTCAGCCCAAACAACATCGTCGGAGCTATGCTCCAGGGAGAGGGCAACTGGAACTGTGTCAAGCACTACGTCCAGGCCATTCTTCGGGCGAAAAAGGTCGACCTCGATCGGCCTTAATCCTCAGCATTTCCCCACGGAGGTTGCCCTAGCGGCGTAATATAAAAGGCCTAGCCCGAAGTAATGTGTGAAACAGTTCCAGGCTAGTGTCCTCGGTGCCGAGGGAGGTGGTTTAGTCGGTAGTTCACGGGACATCGAGCTCGTGGGAGAGTAGGGGGTATTGGTAGGTTCAACCCCAGCAGGGTGGTAGTGGTCGGTCTAAAAATAGAACTCCCCCCCCCCCCGGCTAAAAATAGATTTCTAAAAATAGCTAACCTAAAAAAAAATAATAATAAAAAAAAAAGTTTAAAAAAAAAAAAAAAAAAAACCTAACTTTCACTTTTTGGTGACGTCATAGAGGTCAATGACCTTTCAACCTTAGATTGCCCCCCCCCCCCCGTGACGTCATAGACTACCACCCTGCTGAGACCTGGAATTTAAATCTTGATTGACAGGACCGTTATGGAAAGTTAATGACTCGGCTATTGTTGGCACAGGGCTGTCCTAGCTTTCACCGTACCGTCTTCAGTTTAGGTTGGGAGCTTGACAAGTACGGACGCAAGTATGGACTGTGACTACTGGGACTGTGAGATCAGCGATGAAGAGTTGGCGAGAGTTTGCGCTGAAGCTGAGAGGATGGAGGTGGAAGAGGAGCAGCAGCACAACTACATCAGCAACAGGAATTGGATCAATCCGAAGGAACAATGGAAAGAAGAAAAATTCACTGATTTGGACTGTCGCTACTTTACTCCAACACTAAAATTCTTTACACTCCCAGACCTTGAAGAATATGAGAAGCAGCTAATGTGGCGTGGGAAGGAGTTTTGGAGTAGATGGGCAGGATGCCCATCAGACGATGACTTGGAATGGTTTTCATCAGATTATTACTACTTGGAAAATGAGTATCCACTTGAACAGGATGAGAAATGGGAACCAATAGAAACAGAGCAAAAATACTTCAGGGAAGTCGAAAAATATTGGTTTCCGGATAACCATTGGTGCCGACCATTGAAATATGTATGGTGGCCGGAGGAATCTTACTTGAAACTATTGGAAAATAAAAATTGATTATCCTGTAAAATCCTTTCACCTCCAACCTCTCAGCGAAAAACGGCCTTTTTAAAGGCCACCTAAGCCTTAAAATGACTTAGAAATAAGATAGAAACAGCCGCTTGTTCGGTTGCTTCAGGAAAGGTCATTGACCTTTGTGGCTATTAATAGAACCCCCCCCCCCCCCGACCACTAACCCAAAAAAAAGACCCCCCCCCCTCATACCAGTCAGGTCATTGACATGATTAGGGCAATGACAGGATTATCGAAAGTAGACCCATTAGTGAAACTATAATCAGTGCTTTTACTGGTGGAATTAGAAAGCTGGCGTGACATGTTAAGTGGCTAGCAACCTATTTTGGCCTGGGAAAGTTTGGAAGTTTTAGAAACTACTGGCTAATGACCTTGTTGTTACATCCGTGTTGATGACCTCGGCTGACTGTTGCTGATATTACGGTCTCAGGTGTTCATTTTGGTTTTGGAGCTCGAACAATGAAGACGCTACAGCAACTGAGCGCTGCATGCATTGCTGATGCTTTCCGTTGTTGGGGGGAGGTTGAGCAAGGTCTTGGACACATTTTACCTCCGTCCATAGTAAAACTTGTAATAAGAGAAAGAGCAAGGAAAGATTTTGAGGAACAACGAGAAGAACTTGAGGTGCGAGAAAATACAGACTGGCTGTCAGGAAGAATGGTTACAATGTACTATGACTTGTATTTGGAAGATCAAGTAAGGAAAGAGATGTTGGATTTTTTCCTCAACAACATCGAATTAATGTTTCCGTAAGGAATTTGAATAAATGGGGAAATAAACTGTGGAAAAATAAACTGTGGAAAAATAAAAGTTAACACCTTAAATCCTCCCTCCTCCCCCATCAGCGATCAATCGGCCTTTTTAAAGGCCACCTAAGCCTTAAAATGACTTAGAAATAAGATAGAAACAGCCGCTCGTTTGGTTGCTTCAGGAAAGGTCATTGACCTTTGTGGCTATTAATAGAACCCCCCCCCCATACCAGTCAGGTCATTGACATGATTAGGGCAATGACAGGATTATCGAAAGTAGACCCATTAGCGAGACTATAATCAGTGCTTTTACTGGTGGAATTAGAAAGTTGGGGCTGACAGGATTATCGAAAGTAGACCCATTAGCGGAACTATAATCAATGCTTTTACTGGTGGAAATAGAAAGCTGGGGCTATTAGCAGGTATTAAGGGAACAATGTCTTGTTGGTTCTGCTTATAGCTGGAAATCTAGAAACTTCTGGACAATGACCGTCCGGTCACGTAGACCTGCTTTCACCGTATAAAGACCTCACCGTTTCTAGCTCAGTTTAGTTTGGGAGTTTGCAACGATCAGTTAGCAAGTGCGCGTGTGCTCTGTGCTGTCAGTGATCTGTATACTCTTTGTGTCACAACACCCAGTGCTACATCATCTTTATTTCTTCAATCACTGAGTAAGTTATTACATTATTTATTTTAATTGATTTTTTTTCTTTTATTATAAATTTTAATTCTAAACTTTAAATGTGGCTTATAAATGTGTGAAGGATGATATTAATTTTGAATAACTACAGATTAGCTTAATTTAACTTTCATGTTTCACAAAGTAATTTGACGTAAATTGAAGAAAAATATAAAAACTTAAAGTTTAAAAATGAAATAATAATTTATTTTTATTTTGATTTTATTTTATTTATTTATTTATTTTTTTTTTTTGAAAATCACTTTTAACTTAATTGAGTTTTAAAGTTTCATAAATGACCTTTCAGTTTTAATGATAGTTGTCATAATGATTAAAAGAATTTATTAAAGGATTTAGTTGTAAAGTAGTAAATGACTTAGAGATCATTGACCTCCATGGTTATAATTAGCCCTGACCCCCCCCCCCCCGAGCCAAAAATAGACCTGAACCCCCCCCCCCGAGCCAAAAATAGACCTGACCTGACCCCCCCCCCGAGCCAAAAATAGACCTGACCCCCCCCCCGAGCCAAAAATAGACCTGACCCCCCCCCCCGAGTCAAAAATAGACCTGACCCCCCCCCCCGAGTCAAAAATAGACCTGACCCCCCCCCCCTTCTAAAATAGATTCAGGACTTGTACAAATTTTCAGACTTTTAAATGCTGTTCTTGTATTATAGTTGCATGATAGTTTTAAGTTAAGTTTGTACAATCCGGCTGGCATATAACCGGGGGGCGGCTAGACACTGTATAGATTGGATATGTTTTGTCAAAATTGTAGTTAAACAACTACTACTATACAGTGTTGGGCTCAGGTCAAACTCGGGTCAGTTCACGGATTTTACAAACTTGTGTGCATGATAGAAATTAATAAATAGCATAAGTTCTTATGAAAGTGTTCAGTCTGCATCGAGACAATGTAGAGACAGTGTCATGTCGCATAGGTTTCTACGTACAGCGAGGCTTGTTTTGTGATTTCAGGATGGAGTTCCACTGCGACGTCTGCGGCAAGTCCTACAAGAGCCGGGATGCACATCGCCGTCATCAGGCGGAGCACAATGCTCCGAAGCTGGACTGTGTGCTTTGCGGCTACTCCACTACTCGTAGGGACTTGATGAAAAAGCACAAGTCGTCAGTGGGACACCAACAGCGATCTACAGGGGTGCAGCCGCCTCCACCAGAGCCTCGCTTCGTCTGTGGAGTGTGTAGCACCTCTTTTACACTGGAGAAGAACCTCCAGCAGCATATGCGGGAGCAGCATGACCCGGACGTCGAGAGGAACTTCCGCTGCCAGTATTGTGGACGGCAATTCTCTCGGCGTGGGAACCATGCGGCGCATGAGGAGTTTCACTGCCCCGTGAAGAGGGAAGCAAGCTGACCTGAATGATATGCGAGGACTTAGTTCATATAATGATGGCTACAATTACTTGCTAACAGTGATTGATGTGTTTAGTAAGCGGTTATATGTGGAACCATTAAAACGTAAGAGCGGTGAAGAAGTGGCAGCAGCATTCGAACGAATTTTTAACAGTCCTTACACTGTACCACCATGTTGTTTACAAACTGACAAAGGAACAGAGTTTATAGGTGCAAAAGTGAACCGTGTGTTTAGAGATTATCATGTGAAATATGTCACTACACAAAACCCCGATGTTAAAGCGGCTGTTGTCGAACGAGTCAATCGCACACTGAAAACACGTATGTGGCGATATTTAACATATAAAAACACATTTCGTTATATCGATGTGTTGGATGAATTGGTTGATGCTTACAATAACAGTGCACACCGAAGTTTGGGTAATGGTTTATGTCCGATGGACGTTGTGAAAGCAAACAAAAGTACAGTGTACCAAGTATGGAGTCATATGTACAAAGACAGCTCATTACCAAAACGTAAAAAACCAAAGTTCAAACCGGGTGATACAGTGCGTATTGCTAAAGAGAAAGGTACATTTGCAAAAGGCTACGAGACCAATTGGAGTAAAGAATTTTTTGTTATTGATCGAGAATATGGATCACAACCACTACCATTGTATATAATAAGGGACTTGAATGGTAAACCCTTAGTCGGTCGTTTCTATGAACATGAGCTACAAAAGGTGACAATAGGACCGGATCGATTGTACCAAATTGATAAAATACTTGACACTAAGGGTAGAGGTCGCAGTAAGCGTTACCTCGTCAAGTGGGTAGGTTACGGAGACGAATTTAATTCTTGGATACCTGCATCTGAAGTGAAACAAATAACCTAACCTAACCTAACCGTCATGTCACTGTCTAGACATAATCAGTTTTATTTGACACTGCCTAGCAATAGTTCGATGGACTACTATCCGAACAATACAGTGACTCATTATGTGACACATTTTCCATCAACAATACATTTGCCTGGTGGTGACGGAGCAGATTGGGAAATAGCACTAGTTGAAGCACACTATCCATGCTCGTTTTTAACAGTTGGTAATGATGCTAACATATATATTTACACAAAACCAACTGCTGAAATTGAAGATAATGAAGTTACTAATACAAATTTGACTGTAGCTAAAGTGGAGTCTGGCAATTACAAAGATATTAATGAATTGCTAGCAGCAATTAACGGGAATACAAAACTTAAACTTAACAGTATTGAGTTCGAGTATGATAGTGATACAAAAAAGGTTGAATTGATTACAATGACAGATACACTAACACAACTTGAACTTAGCCCCACTTTAGCGTTACAGTTAGGATATGATGTAAATAATGTGGATGTGAAAAGACATAGGAAAGCTACAAGACCACCAAACTTATTAGCTGGCATTCCAGCAGACATTTATGTCTATTGTGACCTTGTAGAACCGCAATTAGTGGGTGACACTGTAGCACCACTGTTAAAAATAGTCAACATTGACACCACTGACTATAAATACGGGTCTCATAAGGTTGTGCATTTCACTTCACCGCACTACATGCCTGTCATAAAGAGCTCGTTCGAGAGTGTGGAAATTGATTTAAGGGACGACAAAGGTCATCACTTGCCATTCGAGTTCGGTACTACGTACATGAAACTTCACCTCCGCAGAGTACCAGCAGTTACAACAGTATAATGAATCTTAACGATCCCTACCTCAAATACTACCGTGATCAACAACTTGGCGGTAGTAGTGGTATTGTATCAGTGTATAGAGGCGCACCGTATCAACGTGGACATGGGATTGGAAGTTTTCTTGGTGGACTTGTTCGTTCAGTCATGCCATTAATCAAGTCAGGTGCAACTGCTGTGGGCAAGGAGGCATTACGTTCAGGTGTTGGGTTTCTCAGTGATATAGCTGATGGTACTATGAACCCACGAAATGCAGCGAATGAACGTCTTAAACAATTTACTGGTGGACTTAAACGTCGAGCTGACGACAAACTGGAACGCGTGCTTCGCGGTGGCGGCAGTGGTGTCTATAAGAAGAGGCGCATCACACGTGTCACACCACAGTCTTTGACGAAACTCCTTCGAGCACGGACGTCTCCAGCGAGGAAACGTAAGCTACGCAAATCATCAGTGACTAAACGAAAGTTACGTAAACGAGTGACACGTAAAGTAAAGCGGCGTGTGCAACATAAGAAAAAGCGGAAGACAACTAGTTCATCGAGAAGACAAATTGATATTTTCTCTTAAACACCATGTCATTTATTCACCAGAAATCATGCGAATGTACAAAGACGGAATTAGACTTATTCTCGCTACCACCGACACAGACCAGCATTGACAGTGGTAAATGGGTGCAATATAAACCCATATCGTCATTGACGGATGACTCACCTATTGAATTTGTCATACCCGGACATGGTGATGAATATACGGACTTATCACAAACATTATTACACGTACAAGCCACTATTGTCAAAGAAGATGGAACAAAATTTACAGCTGCCGATGCGATTAAGGAATTTGGTCCGGTTAATAACTGGTTACATTCGCTATTTAGCCAAGTGGATTTACACTTGAATAATAAACTAGTGTCACCGCAAAACAATACCTACGCCTATCGTGCGTATTTGGAAAACCTTTTAAACTACGGACATGATGCTAAAAAGTCACACATGACAAGTGTGTTATTCTACAAAGATGACTCTAATAACATGGATAATTGTAAAGAAGAAAATGAAGGACTAGTACAACGACGAAAATTTACTGAAAAGAGTCACTATGCAGACATGATCGGTCATCTACACATTGACTTGTGCAATCAGAACAAGTTCATGTTAAACGGTGTAGAGATGCGTTTACGTTTGATCAGATCGAGGAACGCATTTGCCATCATGTCGGACAATAACACAACATATAAAGTACATATCAAAGAGACAAATCTGTTTGTTCGTCGTTGTAAAATCAATCCGAGCGTACTGTTGGCACATAGTAAAACACTCGAGAGTGGTACTGCCAAATATCCGATCACACGTGTTGAAGTGAAATCAATCACATTACCTGCTGGCATACTGAGCAAAACATTGGACAGTGTGTACTTGGGTCAGTTACCAAAACGTGTAATTGTCGGCATGATTACTAATCAAGCATTCAACGGAGATTACAAGAAAAATCCATTTAATTTCCATCATTTCAAGATGAATTATTTCGCACTGTACTTGGATGGTGAACAAGTGCCGATGAAAGCATTACAGCCAGTGTTTGGTAATGATACGGATGTTGCCTATGCGCTATCGTATCACACACTGTTCAGCGGTACCGGAATACATTTTGACAATACCGGTAATGATATCAGCAGACAAGATTTCGAAAAAGGTTATTGTCTGTTAGCGTTTGACTTAACACCTGACTTGAGCGCTAACGAGTCCAGCCATTGGAACCTGGTACGCAATGGAAATCTACGCATCGAGATTGGATTCAGCGAAGCATTGACCGAATCAGTCAACATTATTGTCTATGCAGAACTGGACAATGTCATTGAGATTGATCGACATCGTAACGTATCGGTGGACTATGCCGGCTAAATGTATAAAGCACAGTCAACTAGTGCATTACAGCCAGTACATCACTGACAGTGTTATAATAAACATGTCGGCAGAACATCAATTGTGTCAGTCGTCTGTGGTGTTGGATTTACAATGTTTCAAAGACAACAGTAATTATTATATAGTAAAAGAAGTCAGTGTTATTGATGTGTGTACTGGAACACTACTGATTCACCACATTGCTCGTCCACCGTTTGATCGTGACTTTTTGTCTGAAGAAAAACTTCGAGAAAGTTACTGGTTAACCAAACACTGTCACGGTATTGACTGGAATCATGGTGATATATCGTACCATGTATTGATTGATAAACTACGTACATGTCTCAATAACCAATCAGTTGTGTACGTAAAAGGATCGGAAAAGAAACAATATACCATGAAACATCTTATAACAAACAATGACAAAGTGCTAGTAGTTGACATGGGTGATATTGGATGCGGATCATTGTCCACCATTAGCAATCTATTGTCCACCAATACGATACGTTGCGGTCAGCATAAAAGTGTACAACACCGTTGTGCTTTGGTCAATTGCACACTGCTACGTGGCTGGCTACTACTAACAGCTAAAGAGTCGCATTGTGGAACGTGTTATTGTTGCTGTCCTCGTCGCCACAACAACGAACAAAACCGCAAAAAGACTACAACGACTAAATCAGTGTATACCAGCTTGGATCTGACTACAGTTTCACAAGAATGAATACCACAACTATAAGAAAATATTTACTACAATTACCGAATGTACAACATGTCGGAGTGTTTGCATCAGATCGTCTACCGAGACATATTGCTCCGTCATCTGCATTAGTGGTAAACACCCAACCGCATACACATAGTGGAGAACATTGGGTGGCATTCTACAGAGCTGGAGGACAAGATACCAGCAACAATAACAGTTATGTTGTTGAATATTTCGACAGTTTTGGCAGACCTCCGTATCATGGCGATTTTCAACAATTTCTGAGACGTAACATCAATGGCCATATGTTGCATTACACCTACAACAAGTACTGTCTACAAGGCTTGGATACTTCGGTTTGCGGCCACTACTGTCTGACCTACCTGTACTGCCGTACCAACTATGACATGAAGATGAATGATTTCGTCCAACTCTTCGGTGACTCCACTGCTGAGAATGATATGCTGGTCCAGATGCTCTTCGCAGAATTCTACATCTAATTTTTATATAACCTTTATTGATAGGTATAAGGTCGATTGGAAAAATAAAATAATAATAATAATTACTACATTGACTTATTATTATACCTTATTCCCTATAGAATAAGAAAAAAGTGGGAAGAAAAAACCCGAGTGTGATGATAAATCATTTTATTGATCACTTTATTAAATCACACACTAATAATGCAGTAATATGCTAACAATTGTTTTTGGGGGTTTCCCCCCGAGCGGGCTCCCACACACCCCTACACCCGCTCCGATCCACCCACTCGCGCACTGTTTTGGGTAACCTCCATTCGCGCACAAACACTCGCGTGCAGCACAACTCGCGCACTGTCCCCACGGTGAAGTCACGCACTGACAAAGTTTGGAGGTTACCCATTCGCGTGCAGTACAACTCGCGCACTGTCCCCACGAAGTAGTTCGCGCACTGTCACAGTTTGGGGGTTACCCACTCGCGCACACTGTCCGTTAGCCACTACAGGTCCTCATCTTCAGCATCGAGTAGGTCGACGAGGGTGCGTAGGTTTTCCTCGTTCGAACCTACACTACCGCTGTCATCACCGCCACCATCACCCATGTCAGGGATGTCTTTATGGCCCCACGGCAAAGTATGTACACCGTCCGGTAAGATGTATCGTTTATCGTCCGTGGAGCTTAAAGAAATTTTTTCAACCTGCACGGTATAAACGCGGTGATGTCGCGACTGGAAACGCGTATTCACAGTTCGCTTAATCACTCCGTGTAAGAGGCACTCGCGGTAGTCGTCCGGGGTTAAAACGTTCTTCACTACGCCCCTATCAACACCTTTCGCCTTCTTAACGGTTTTTACACGTTTTGGTGGCGATGGTCCATCATTGGTCGCGGTCTCGCTGTTTTCACTGTTCTCTTCATCGTCGCAAATGTCCAAGAAGTACAGCTTAGACCGCAAGCCTAGGTACTCCAACAGCGGTAGCCCGTTGCACTCGTCCTTGAACTTGCCAAGGACTTTGGCGTTGGTCATGCTGAAGCAGTCATGAGTCCTCGGGTAGGAACTGGTGTCAAAGTCGTCAAGGTGTTCCTTCATTTCCTTGTAGAAGTCGTTGCTGATGATGGACAGGATAAAACTATCTGTATCCATATAGTCGACTTCTAGCCTATCCTTATACTTCCGTTTCATCCTCGCTAAGAAGTCATACATCAGCCACTTTGATATGTCAAGCACGCACATGCCGACATAGATTGGCTTGTCGAGCACTATGCGGATCTTGGCCATGTGCATGAGTGTGACGTTGTTCCCATAGTATGTCCTGTCCAAGAAGTTTGGTTTTACCACCAGCTTGCTGAAGCGTTGTTTGTTGACCACCAGTTCCATGTTGAGTCGCTTCCTCACATTCTCGATTGTCTTGCCGAAGACCGCGTTGTTCATAAGTTTGAAAAAGTCCTGTTCAAACTTGGTCTTGGCAAGTTTCCGCAGCTCCGTGTTCTTCTGGATGTACGGCGCCAGCCAACAAGACTGACGGAAACGAACAACACGATGAATGCGAGTCAGCTCTAACTCGTTCTGCAGGGCCTGTTGGAGGACTCTGTAGTGGCAAATGTATCGTTCCTTATCGTATAATGTAGTCATCAGCTTCGGGAATTTACCTGTCGGCGGGCGGCGGGTTTCGCAACAGTATGGTAAATCTTTATGAAGATCGTGCAGCCGTTCAGGATAATGTAAGTCCACCTCCAACACGTACCCGAACTCACCGTACGGATCAAGTGACGCAATGTCCAAGTCTTGTATTTCCTGTTCGGAGAGCCATTCAAATTGTCCTGTAGGCAAAGGTTCCGACATGGCCCATCCGTACAGGTTATTCGCGTCGAAGTACATTAGGTAACGTGATGGTTCATCGGCTACACGATCTTCTGTGCGGCACCGGTCGTGATTCGCCTTTGCATGACGCGTAATTGCCTGGGAGATACCTCCCCTGATGCCCTGTTCAAAAAACATAAACATATCAAAGTCCCGCACTGTGTCTAGTTTCACATCTGTCAACTTTAACATTACATCCCACGCGTAGGAGGGCAGGGTGAGGTAATGCGCCGGGTCAAGTCCGTATTGCTGCAGGGACGTATCACGAAATTGTTCGAAAATGTCTGTCAGTAGAGCTACGTCACACTGCAGATACACCGACGCATAATCTCCCAGAGTCGCGCACTGGAAGGTGTCCCATACGTTTCGTGCATGTTGATAGTCCGTGTCCGAGATGTGCTCGAGTGTGAGGTCATTATAGAATGCCTCCTTGGGCGGAAGGTCCGTGGTTGACCCCAACACTTCGAGCGACGTTACAAAGTTGTATGGGAACACCCCCTTTCGTCGCACAAGGTCGAATTTCGCCGGGTCGGGGAACGCTTTCTTCGTCTCGACGAGTTGCTCCGGTGGTAAAGCTGCTGCAAGGCTGGCAAGGCTCGAAGAAAGGAACTTGTACGAGTCAACAAATCGTACTCGGATTACAAGTCCTCTCTTCTTCCGCTGCTTCTTCTTCTGCTGCTGCGCCGGCTCCGATGATGTAGAAGGCTGTGGCGGCTGCTGCACTGAAGTTGAAGGCTGTGGCGACGGCGGCCTGTTCGAAGGCTGCTGCTGACGTCGCCGTCGTCGTCTCGCTGCAGTGGGTGCCTCGCCGATGACCTCGTCGTAGACGAATTTCTTTGTGAAGGATATGTATCGTTCCTCCGTATGGGCGACAACCTCAACGCTACCAGGATCCACTGCCAACTCGCGCACAATGAAGTGTCCATCATAGTTGGATAGGTTATGAAAATACACATTGATGATTTGTTGTTCCCGATAGCGGAGATTGCACGACCGGTGTGCCGCACCGCGGTATTCGTACGGAGCCGCGTGGTTGTGGTCGCGCACTTTCACGTCCTTGCTACCGTCAACGAACTGTTTACCGCACAAGTAACACACTGTGGCAGCACGAAACTCTGCCCACTCCGATGGCGAAAGCGTAGCACGAAGGTTCCTGTCATTGAAGAGGAGTTCCTTGATGCGTCTCACATCTTCCTTCAGGCGGTGCATGAAGGCCCTAGATGCATCGTCACCGAAGTATGTCACCGTCTTGCACGCTTCCCCACGGTTGTCATGGACATGGTAGCAGAAGGCATACGGGACATGGATGCGAGACGCTGTACCTCCAGCCGGATGCTCGTCGTTGGACACCTCCGATGCAGGCTGCAAAGCACACTCGAAGTCCGCATAGATGGCGAAGCGGTCCTTCCTGCTGAACTCCGGGTGGCTAAACTGGATGGTCTTCTTCGCAGCGAGGTCCATGCGAAGCGGCACCTCCACTCCGCAGTACCGTCGATGCTGCTCCAGTCTTGTCTTACCGTCCAAGCCGAGTTTGTTTTCGCGATCATCGAAGTGTGCGAAACACCGCTTACATACATACAGTTTTTGCTCATGTCGTGTCAGCTGCGGCCTGACGAGACGGCTCAAGTCCCTAATCCAGCAGTAATGTGCATTGCCGTCTTTAGTCAGGTACAGCAAATCTGTATGATCTGCCATTTCCCGCCGACAGGTACGAAGCGGATATGTACCGGGAACACCCTAGCGCTTCTATATACATAACCTCGAGTGCATAGACATTCACACTAACATTAGGATTGTTTCGTTCAAACCGTGCAATGTCTTTAGGTGCAACGGGGAACTTGAGTCCTTCAAAATTGTAGCGGGCAAACAAGGCCTGCGGGTAAGACTCCGGCCGCTCGGGGTGTGACACAACGAACTTGCTCAGCATAGCGTAGGCGAAGCACTTGTCGTCCTTGTTAAACACATTCACTACACTTCGCGTACCCGCGAGCGATTTGGGCAGTGAAATATGTCGCGCTCCACCGCCCAATGGACTATACCTGTTTATTCGCACTTCCAAGTTCGTCACGCGCAGGTATGTCCAACCGGAGCCTACCATTTCGCATTGCTCCTTCTCATGCACGAGCTTTTCAAAGGATAGTTCAACAAATTTTTCAAAGTTGCTCGTGCTATCGAGAGGAGCATTTTTGGTCTTGAATGCCCGCTTACACTTATTCTCACCGGTAATATCAACAAACTCGCACTCGAGGAACAAGTTCACTTTAATATTAGGGTGTTCCTCGATCGCGTTCCTTATCAATCTAACTAAATGGCACCTTAAGTCTCTCATCACCTCGGGGATTGTCCTGAGTGCCGGCATAGGCTCCTTCAGCGCGAATGTTTGGAGCCTACTGCCGTACCCGACCTCCACACGCACAAAGGTCGGGCCGTCGTCGTCATCAACGTCGACGTCGTCGGCGACACTCACCACGCGAGGCTGAGGCTCTGAAGAAGAAGGTCCCGGTGAAGGCACTGAAGAAGGTCCCGGCGAAGGCTCTGAAGAAGGTCCCGGCGAAGGCTCTGAAGACGGTCCCGGCTGCGGTGACTCCTCTTCAGGCTGTGCCGACTCCTCCAGCTGCTGCGGGTGCGGACGCTTCACCCCTGGCCGGGAAGCTGAGAAAGACACTGACGGGCCCCACTCTGCTTCCCTCTTCACGGGGCAGTGAAACTCCTCATGCGCCGCATGGTTCCCACGCCGAGAGAATTGCCGTCCACAATACTGGCAGCGGAAGTTCCTCTCGACGTCCGGGTCATGCTGCTCCCGCATATGCTGCTGGAGGTTCTTCTCCAGTGTAAAAGAGGTGCTACACACTCCACAGACGAAGCGAGGCTCTGGTGGAGGCGGCTGCACCCCTGTAGATCGCTGTTGGTGTCCCACTGACGACTTGTGCTTTTTCATCAAGTCCCTACGAGTAGTGGAGTAGCCGCAAAGCACACAGTCCAGCTTCGGAGCATTGTGCTCCGCCTGATGACGGCGATGTGCATCCCGGCTCTTGTAGGACTTGCCGCAGACGTCGCAGTGGAACTCCATCCTGAAATCACAAAACAAGCCTCGCTGTACGTAGAAACCTATGCGACATGACACTGTCTCTACATTGTCTCGATGCAGACTGAACACTTTCATAAGAACTTATGCTATTTATTAATTTCTATCATGCACACAAGTTTGTAAAATCCGTGAACTGACCCGAGTTTGACCTGAGCCCAACACTGTATAGTAGTAGTTGTTTAACTACAATTTTGACAAAACATATCCAATCTATACAGTGTCTAGCCGCCCCCCGGTTATATGCCAGCCGGATTGTACAAACTTAACTTAAAACTATCATGCAACTATAATACAAGAACAGCATTTAAAAGTCTGAAAATTTGTACAAGTCCTGAATCTATTTTAGAAGGGGGGGGGGGGTCAGGTCTATTTTTGACTCGGGGGGGGGGGTCAGGTCAGGTCTATTTTTGGCTCGGGGGGGGGGCGGTCAGGTCAGGTCTATTTTTGGCTCGGGGGGGGGGGTCAGGTCAGGTCTATTTTTGGCTCGGGGGGGGGGGTTCAGGTCTATTTTTGGCTCGGGGGGGGGGGGGGGTCAGGGCTAATTATAACCATGGAGGTCAATGATCTCTAAGTCATTTACTACTTTACAACTAAATCCTTTAATAAATTCTTTTAATCATTATGACAACTATCATTAAAACTGAAAGGTCATTTATGAAACTTTAAAACTCAATTAAGTTAAAAGTGATTTTCAAAAAAAAAAAATAAATAAATAAAATAAAATCAAAATAAAAATAAATTATTATTTCATTTTTAAACTTTAAGTTTTCATATTTTTCTTCAATTTACGTCAAATTACTTTGTGAAACATATGAAAGTTAAATTAAGCTAATCTGTAGTTATTCAAAATTAATATCATCCTTCACACATTTATAAGCCACATTTAAAGTTTAGAATTAAAATTTATAATAAAAGAAAAAAATCAATTAAAATAAATAATGTAATAACTTACTCAGTGATTGAAGAAATAAAGATGATGTAGCACTGGGTGTTGTGACACAAAGAGTATACAGATCACTGACAGCACAGAGCACACGCGCACTTGCTAACTGATCGTTGCAAACTCCCAAACTAAACTGAGCTAGAAACGGTGAGGTCTTTATACGGTGAAAGCAGGTCTACGTGACCGGACGGTCATTGTCCAGAAGTTTCTAGATTTCCAGCTATAAGCAGAACCAACAAGACATTGTTCCCTTAATACCTGCTAATAGCCCCAGCTTTCTATTTCCACCAGTAAAAGCATTGATTATAGTTCCGCTAATGGGTCTACTTTCGATAATCCTGTCAGCCCCAACTTTCTAATTCCACCAGTAAAAGCACTGATTATAGTCTCGCTAATGGGTCTACTTTCGATAATCCTGTCATTGCCCTAATCATGTCAATGACCTGACTGGTATGGGGGGGGGGTCTTTTTTTTTCTTTTTGAGGTTAGTGGTCGGGGGGGGGGTATTTTTTTTTTTTTGGTTAGTGGTCGGGGGGGGGGTCTATTAATAGCCACAAAGGTCAATGACCTTTCCTGAAGCAACCAAACGAGCGGCTGTTTCTATCTTATTTCTAAGTCATTTTAAGGCTTAGGTGGCCTTTAAAAAGGCCGATTGATCGCTGATGGGGGAGGAGGGAGGATTTAAGGTGTTAACTTTTATTTTTCCACAGTTTATTTTTCCACAGTTTATTTCCCCATTTATTCAAATTCCTTACGGAAACATTAATTCGATGTTGTTGAGGAAAAAATCCAACATCTCTTTCCTTACTTGATCTTCCAAATACAAGTCATAGTACATTGTAACCATTCTTCCTGACAGCCAGTCTGTATTTTCTCGCACCTCAAGTTCTTCTCGTTGTTCCTCAAAATCTTTCCTTGCTCTTTCTCTTATTACAAGTTTTACTATGGACGGAGGTAAAATGTGTCCAAGACCTTGCTCAACCTCCCCCCAACAACGGAAAGCATCAGCAATGCATGCAGCGCTCAGTTGCTGTAGCGTCTTCATTGTTCGAGCTCCAAAACCAAAATGAACACCTGAGACCGTAATATCAGCAACAGTCAGCCGAGGTCATCAACACGGATGTAACAACAAGGTCATTAGCCAGTAGTTTCTAAAACTTCCAAACTTTCCCAGGCCAAAATAGGTTGCTAGCCGCTTAACATGTCACGCCAGCTTTCTAATTCCACCAGTAAAAGCACTGATTATAGTTTCACTAATGGGTCTACTTTCGATAATCCTGTCATTGCCCTAATCATGTCAATGACCTGACTGGTATGAGGGGGGGGGGTCTTTTTTTGGGTTAGTGGTCGGGGGGGGGGGGTTCTATTAATAGCCACAAAGGTCAATGACCTTTCCTGAAGCAACCGAACAAGCGGCTGTTTCTATCTTATTTCTAAGTCATTTTAAGGCTTAGGTGGCCTTTAAAAAGGCCGTTTTTCGCTGAGAGGGTGGAGGTGAAAGGATTTTACAGGATAATCAATTTTTATTTTCCAATAGTTTCAAGTAAGATTCCTCCGGCCACCATACATATTTCAATGGTCGGCACCAATGGTTATCCGGAAACCAATATTTTTCGACTTCCCTGAAGTATTTTTGCTCTGTTTCTATTGGTTCCCATTTCTCATCCTGTTCAAGTGGATACTCATTTTCCAAGTAGTAATAATCTGATGAAAACCATTCCAAGTCATCGTCTGATGGGCATCCTGCCCATCTACTCCAAAACTCCTTCCCACGCCACATTAGCTGCTTCTCATATTCTTCAAGGTCTGGGAGTGTAAAGAATTTTAGTGTTGGAGTAAAGTAGCGACAGTCCAAATCAGTGAATTTTTCTTCTTTCCATTGTTCCTTCGGATTGATCCAATTCCTGTTGCTGATGTAGTTGTGCTGCTGCACCTCTTCCACCTCCATCCTCTCAGCTTCAGCGCAAACTCTCGCCAACTCTTCATCGCTGATCTCACAGTCCCAGTAGTCACAGTCCATACTTGCGTCCGTACTTGTCAAGCTCCCAACCTAAACTGAAGACGGTACGGTGAAAGCTAGGACAGCCCTGTGCCAACAATAGCCGAGTCATTAACTTTCCATAACGGTCCTATCAATCAAGATTTAAATTCCAGGTCTCAGCAGGGTGGTAGTCTATGACGTCACGGGGGGGGGGCAATCTAAGGTTGAAAGGTCATTGACCTCTATGACGTCACCAAAAAGTGAAAGTTAGGTTTTTTTTTTTTTTTTTTTTTTTAGGTTAGCTATTTTTAGAAATCTATTTTTAGCCGGGGGGGGGAGTTCTATTTTTAGACCGACCACTACCACCCTGCTGGGGTTGAACCTACCAATACCCCCTACTTGGGAGTCCGACACTACTGAGGGGACAACGAGCCCCTCAGTGTGCGTAAACGCATTCCACCTCCTACCCAAAAAAAAAACTATTATTATTATTTATTATTTAATACGATATTTAACTTAAACAATAATATAACTCGAAAAACGTGAACAACTGAAAAAATAAAGTTTGTTTTGATAGAATCGAAAATATGAACAAACGAACATCTGATCAGCTGTGCGGGATTCTGCACTGTTCTACTAGTAATTATTATATTAGTAGGCCTACAGGAAAAACAATACAAAAATTACTGTACATACGTTTTACTAAAGCTAATTTTATTACACATTATATTTTTGTTGTATCAGCATGACAGCTAAAATAAAATGAT
Organism: Flexamia atlantica; assembly: GCA_035578135.1. Classification (NCBI taxonomy): domain Eukaryota; kingdom Metazoa; phylum Arthropoda; class Insecta; order Hemiptera; family Cicadellidae; genus Flexamia; species Flexamia atlantica. Next base: position 10,740,730 of record JAQJVK010000007.1, on the reverse strand, counting down.
TGGATTTGTATAAGGCAGGAAAAAAAGTTATTTTCGTTTTTTAAGTTTAAGCAAATATATTTCTTACTGAACGTGAATTCCGTGTAAGAAAACCTGCTTAGCAAAAATAGTTAAATGTGTAGAACTATTTTATTCTTATGGTTTACTTTTACTTTTCTCCCGGAGGGAGTTAGAGAATTATTTTATTCTAAGAGTATATAAAACGACGAAAAAATAGGAGGCGGGTAAAAATATAGAACACAATATTTACGCGGTTTTGTCACTATTTCCCTATTATTAAATTATATTGGGCACGTACATTAGTATAAAACCATATTTCAGCCCTAGAATTAAACTAAGTTTAAAACAGTTCGTTTGTAAACAAATTCGATGGTTTACATATTATTTACATCCAGTAATACATAACATAATATATAATTATAATTCTATAAAATATAATTATAATTTAACGTTAAACGGTTAAATCAGCTGATTTTGTACATTTAGAACAATGTCAAAAAATACCGTTTAACGTTTATCGTATTGTCTTACCTCGGATGGCAAAAACTCCCTACTGTGGGTTGCAAAAACTCCCAAATAAAGCAAACGAAACGGTATTTTTAACATTGCGCTAACTGTAGAAAATCTGCTGATTTTATTTATTATTTTAATTTATCATAGGTGGCAAAAACTCCCTAATAATTTAAGATTGAAAGCACGGTAACTAAAAACAGCCTCTAAATTGTCCATCATAATGGCAGCCGTGTAGAGCTTCAAAACATAAACGGCTGGCTTTATTCCAATATAATCAAAAAGGTTAAATGATCACCTGGTTGAGTTATTAAGCTCGCAATTTCAGGACGGCGAGAAAAACTCAGAGTTTTGATTTTAAATTTTGTATGAAACTTGGAAATATTGATTATTTACGTTGTTTCCGTGCTGTATCCATGTGTTTAATTGATTGCTCCCAAAACAAAATACTCCTCTGACTCTACTAAGGCGACTGAAAGAATTAAATAAATCGTTATTTTTTATCAAAATGGGAGGTACACGAAATTTTTCTTTTACTTGAAAATGGATTAATCTACTTTTACTTATAGATTAATCATGAATAAAAATATATTTATATGTTATATGTTTCATGAATCGTAACTGCACGCAACATTCATGAACTATTATCCTAACTATACGTATTTGGTATCACTTTTCTCGTAACTTCACGAAGATCACAAATATGTTATGATCATTAGTTGAAATTGATGTTTAAAAAAATGAAATTACTCACCTAAGACCCTAGTGCATACCTGCCGGTCAGAGGGTAGTGGGGCCGGCCGCTCCGCGTTGGTGAGTGTGCGTGCGAGAGCAAGGGTCGTTCTAAAACAACTCGATACAAGAAGTACTAGGAGAGAATATAAAAGATTAAAATTCGATATCTCGCTTATTTTTCAACATATCTAATGACAACTTGGTATGTGTGGCTTCATATAGTTAATATCAACTGGATTATTGCAAAAAATATACAGTCAAAAAATATATATTGCATACGCTTCTTACACAGTTTCCTCTTGAAAAGCCAAGGGCCTGGAATTAAGTGTTAGTTTTGGGAAAGCAACCTGCTTCTCTGCGGGTCGCATCTTGATAACTGCAGGCAACAAGTGTTAATAGTCCAGGCGAGTAGTCTACCCGGGAGGATAGAGGGGAAAATAGCAGGCCCCGCCCCCTTTGGTCACGTGACTGGTCACGTGACCCGCCCTTTGTTCTGATTGGTCCCCTCCCCCTCCTAAGCCCCGCCCAAAGATGGCGGCGCCCATGGGGTTGGCGCGCTTTTATTCCCGCGCAGCCGCCATTGTTGGCGCGCGCGTGCTTTGTTTGGCGCGCTTTTTTTTGGGTGGTTTTTTTGTGGAGAGTGATGTACGAGGAGGAGGGGTGTGGTAATGCGAAGAGGGTGACAGTGTTGGACGGCCCTCGAAGGCGCCCCCCGCCCCCGCCCCCGTCCCCCGTGGACGTATTTCCGCCGATGGGACGGTGTAGTTCAATCGTTCGCTACTAGGTGGTGAAAAATTTCACACTGCCGTGGCCGGGTTTCGAACCCGGGTCTGTGAGTTGGCGTGCTTCCGCGCTAACCACTAGGCCAAGATGCTGTTGTCCTCTCTTAGTGATTTTGTGGTGTATAAGGGTGAACCAAATTTTACTCGCGTTTCCAGCCGATTCGGTGGTGTAGTTCGATCGTTCGCTACTAGGTGGTGTTTGCACTGCATTGCCGACCTGTTCCTTGCCCTGCGGCGTGGCCGAAATTCCTAACCTCACTTTTTCCCGCCGGTGGTGGCGGCCGTGGCCCGCCAAAACGTGACACCGGGTTGACGTCACAAGGGTTTGCCCCCGTCCCTCGCTTCCGTCCCCTGTATCAGTGTTGGCAACCGTAGACAGTGAAAACATTCATATTTATATAAATAACACTATATGTTGTGTTATATTATTCCCCTATAGCGTTATAATACTATATAAAGTGCAGTTAATCACATAGAGTATTAAAAGACATATGTATACTATATGATATGCCGGGTATGTTACATTAGTCCTTTGTAATGTTATAATATTATATGAAATTTTACTTAAAATTAAATAACTCGGGAATGGGCAAATTAATGTAGCTAAAATTTGGTATTTGGGTACTTCTTAGCCTCCTCTACCTTTTTTCAAGAACCAATACCCCCCTCTTACCCCACCCACCCCCTTCTTTTTCTTCTTTTTCTTTTAAAATATGGCTAAAAATATATAAAATCGTCGATATCTCGAAAACGGTTGGTCCTAGAGCAATTTTGGGCCCAAAAATCGACCCTCTGGGCATCCGACCTCATGGGGAATATGACCTTACCAAAAAAACTTAACATTTGTAACGTGTTTTGCATCTATCAAAAATGTAGGGGTAAATACCATGTAAAAATTTAAAGTTTAATAACTCAAAAACTGCTAGTCCGAATGCAATAAAATTTGGTACTTAGGTACTTCTTAACCTCTTCTACCTTTTCCATTAACTTATACACCCCTCTTACTCCACTCTCCCCCTCTTTTTGTTCTTTTCCTTCTCAAATATGGCTAAAAATATATAAAATCGTCGATATCTCGAAAACGGTTGGTCCTAGAGCAATTTTGGGCCCAAGAATCGACCCTCCGGGCATCCGACCTCATGAGGAATATGACCATACCAAAAAACTTAACATTTGTAATGTGGTTTGCATCGACCAAAAATGAAGGGGCAATTATCATGTAAAAATTTAAAATTTAATAACTCAGGAACTACTTGACCGAATTGAATAAAACTTGGTATGTGGATACTTGTTAACTTCTGCTACAATTTGAAACATACTTATACCTTGTATTGTGGGTGAGTATCTAGATAATTGAAGGGGCTACATTTAAAAATTTAATATCTAAAGAACTAGGTGATGGATATTGATGTAACTTGGTGTATAGGTACATGTCAACTTATGCTAAGGCTTAAACTGGGTGTTGCAGATTGCATCACAGAAATTGAAGGGGCAAAAAATAAAACACTATATCTCAGAAACTAATTGTTGGATTTTATTTAAAACTTGTATATGGGTATATTTGAGTCTCTACTACCTTAGTCTGTACTTTTTATCATATGTTGAGGTATTAAGTCATTAATTTAAATATTAATGGGAAAATTAACATCAAAATCAAAATCAAAATATTTTATTGTAGTAGGACAATTTTACAATAATTGTATTACAAACGTCAAACTTAAAATTAAATTCTTCTATTTACGACTAATTTATCAAATGTATCTTATGTAATTTATTCAACACTTAACTTACTCCCAGAACTCACTTATAGAATAACAGGCACGCTCCAAAAGGTGTTTCTTTAAGAGACATTTATTGTCCATAAAGGAAATGGATATTTAATAATTAACTTTGCTCTTGTAGCTTTCAAATGGTTGTCCTTTTGATTTGTGTAGTCAGTTTACTAGCATTGACATGTGTAGTTAGCAGTATTGAAGACACATGATCTATCTTGACTTGTGTAGTTATTCATGTACCATGGGCCATTACTCATGCATCATGGGCTCCCACTATTAAAAGTGAAAAATTCCAGGCCCATCTTAAAAATTATAGAATAATAGTGTATAATTATGATAAAAAAGGACGGGATGTTTACTTCTCTGGTGGTAATGATGATGCTAAATTCAAAATTAATCTGTTGTTTCATAATGGGCATTATAATGTAATAACTAACTTAACTGCTGCGTTTGTCTGCCATTATTTTTGTGAAGCCTGTCATATTCCCTATAATAACAAAGGTGACCATCGATGTTCTAATCGGTGTCTTTCGTGTCATTCTATTTCTTCACCCTGTAAAATTGAAAATGGAGGCATAACCTGCCGCTTTTGTATGCGCTTTTTCAAAAATGAACGGTGTTTTATAGCTCACCAGGGTCAGATTTGTAAGACTATACAGCTTTGTCAGAGTTGTAAAAAATTAGTTTTCCCAACCAAATGTAAGACAGCCCATGTATGTGGAGAGGTTTACTGCCAGTCATGTGAGGATTTTAAGGATCCAAAACATCAATGTTACATTCAAGTTGATCGGAGATGTCCAAAAGACCGTGATTTTTTGTTTATTTTCTTTGATTTGGAGACTCGTCAGGATGAATTTCTTCCCTGTGACCCTGAAATTAAAGTTCACAAGGTCAATTTTTGTGTTTCTCAGCAGTACTGTTTCAAATGTATCAATGGTGGGGAGTGTGAAACTTGTTCAGAGAGGCAAAGAGTATTTGAGGAGGATCCAGTAAAACAGTTCATAGAGTATGTAATGGAAGTGAGAAAACAATTTAAAAATGTATGCATAATTGCCCATAATGGCCAAAGTTTTGATTTTCAGTTTGTATTGAAGTATATCATGGAAGAGACTAAATTCATACCAAACATCACAAAGTTAATACTGATTGAAGTTGCCAATGTAAGGTTTATAGATTCACTTAGCTATTTCCCCATGGCCCTCTCTGCACTCCCCAAAGCTTTTGATTTGCCTCCCGAAAGAAAGAAGGGTTATTTCCCCCATTTGTTTAAGACTCTGGTCAATCAAAATTATGTAGGTCCAATGCCAGAAAAAAAGTATTACTGTCCAGAGTCAATGTTTGAAGAAACCCACTTAGCTTTTGAGAAATGGTATGCTGATCAAGTTGCTAAGGACTACCGTTTTGATTTTAGATAGGAGTTGTTAGAGTACTGTATATCAGATGTAGAGGTTTTGGCACAAGCTTGCATTAAATTCAGAGCTTTTCTTTTTTTGAACAAGGTAATGTAGATTCATTTTTAGAATCAATTACCAGAGCAAGTGCCTGTAACTTGGCTTTTCGCCGTGATTTCCTAAAACCTAATACTATTGGCTTGATCCCTAAAAAAGGTTACCGTTGTTCTGATAGTCAGTCAGTGGCTGCTTTGCAATGGTTGTGTTGGGAAGAGGAAAGGCGGGGTGTGAAAGTTGATGGGTTTGATGGGAAGAATATTTATGAGTTTCACGGGTGTTATCGGCATGGTTGTCCAAAGTTTTCCCTTACAACAGAGATATTTCACTGTAGGAGGATCCCTCTGATTCACTACATTTGAGGTATGAAAGGACTTTGAAAAAATGGAAAAACTAGGCAATGTAATACAAATGTGGGAGTGTGAATTTAATCAGTTGAAGAAAGATTAGAAATTAAATCACTTGAATCAGCTTTCAATTTTGAACACTTTGCCCTTAAATGCTAGAGATGCTTTCTTTGGGGGTAGGACAGGGAATGCAAAAACCTACTACAAATGTGAAGAGGGAGAGACAATCCAGTATGTAGACGTGAGTTCCTTGTATCCATTTGTTAATAAATATTGTAAGTATCCCATTGGCCATCCCACAATTTACATAGGGCATAATGAATGCCAAGAAAGAGGTTTGAAGGTTGATGGGCTGCTTGAATGTAAGATACTCCCCCTTCTGATCTCTACTATCCTGTTCTTTCAACGCGCCTTCTTGATAAGTTAATGTTTGTACTATGTCGTACTTGTGGTGAAATGTTACACAAAGGTGAATGTTTTCATGAAAGAGAGGAGAGAGCATTAGTAGGACCTTGGACCATGTATGAAATCAGAAAGGCAGTACAGAAAGGGTACGTTATTTTAGAAATGCATGAGCTATGGGAGTATGAGATGACTACATATGAGAAAGGCGGACTTTTTACTGATTTTATTAACAAGTTTCTAAAATTAAAGCAAGAAGCATCAGGCTACCCTTCTTGGTGCCAGACAGAAAAGGACAAGGACCTGTATATTTCAAAGTTTTTAGAACATGAAGGTATTCAATTACAAAAAGATAAAATTGCTAAAAATGGGGGACTAAGGTCAGTAGCTAAACTTATGCTTAACAGTTTTTGGGGAAAATTTGGCCAGCGTGAAAATATGACAAGAACTTCACTTGTTAGGAACTCTAAGGATTTTTTTGCGTTAATAACTCAACCTGGAAGTATTGGAAAATGTGCTGAGATAATAAATGAAGAAGTACGATTAGTCAATTGGCAAAATGTAGATGAGGCTAGTGAGTCACTTAAAACTGTGAATGTTGTGATTGCTGATTATACTACAGCACATGCTAGATTAACTTTGTATGAACATTTAGAAGCCTTAGGTGACCAAGTTCTCTACTATGACACTGATAGTTGTATCTATTACTTCCGGGAAGGCTTGTACAGAGTACCAACAGGAGATTACCTTGGGGAGATGACAGATGAGTTGACAGGCTATGGCCCAGGCTCTTATATTGTAGAATTTGTCTCTGGCGGACCAAAGACCTATGTATACCTTGTCTTTTACTTGAACAAAAAGATCTTGTAGCGATTGCCCGTCATGTCTCGATAGTTACAGCATGTGTCCAAAGAGCTTTGGGCACCTACCCAGTAACCTTCCTTACATCCCCAGTGATGGGTGTGTTCGAAGCCGAGTCTTGAAAGCTTCTTCTGTGGACAGACACCCACATTTTGCAGGGCTAACCCCTAGTAAGTCCATATGGGGATGGCAGGTTGGCTTAGCTGCCTTAGAAAATGATTTCCTGCGTCTGCCACAGACAAGGACTAAAGGTCCGGTGTGAATGTGAATCAAGGGTTTAGTAGATTGAGGCGCTTAGGTTTGAGGAGAACTTGAGCTACTTCTTTGAAATGCCCGGTATGAATGTGGAACAAGGGCTTAGTAGACTGTGGCGTCTAGAACTTAGAAAATTCTAGGCTACACCTTCGAACGGACCAGAGTGCATGAAAAATAAAAACAAATAATCCAAAAAAGAGTGAGATTAGGCCTACTGGGGAAACTCACTATAATAAAAAACGCGCCATGCTTATTTAAGGATACCTACCGTGGTGGGGAAATTGAGCACTCTAAATCAATAATTTTAAACTTATAGAAATCTCCAACCCATCAATATATGTGCATTTACTGCAGCTGAAATAAAGTTGATCCTCATTCAAAATATACTTATCATATGATTTTTGTGCATAGAGAGTAATGTAACAGCAAACCTAATTGATTTATTCAGTTGCTTAGTCTCTATATTAATATTCGATAGTAAAAATTATCCATGTTCGAGGTCAAATATATGAGGCAACGGAACGGAAGAAGGGAGCACCGACACAGCGCTCCCTTCGATTATCGTATTTTTTACAGTGTTTGTTAGTGAATACGGCTTGTATGAGACTATCTTCTTACGAAGTTTTACTTTTGAATGGTGTATGTTAGGTGTGCACAAGAATTTCTTTAAAGTAAGTGGATATTAAGCTAAAACATTTAGTAAAGTCAAGTTGATTTATTCAGTTGGTTAGTCTCTGTATTATTATTTGATGGTAAAAGTAGTCCATAGTTAAAGCCAAAGGTATAAGGCGATAGACCGGAAGTAGATAGCACCGAATCGGTGCTCTCTTTGAATATCTAATCTTATACAGTACTTGCTAAAAAATCTGGCTAATATGAGTCTATCTACTTATGACGTTTTACCTGTAAGTAGTATAGTATACAAGAATTTCTCACCATCGGACGAGTTCGGGTTATGGCTCGAGTTGAGAAAAGAGTCGGATCGAGTCGGCAACCATCGGACGAGTTCGGGTTCTGACTCGAGTTGAGAAAAGAGTCGGCTCGAGTCGGCAATCATCGGACGAGTTCGCGTTCTGACTCGAGTTGAGAAACGAGTCGGCCTAAGTCAGCAATCCCCAGACGAGTTCGTTTCCGACTCGAATTGAACCAATAGAGTTGCAGTTTTCCGAGTTGTTGACTCGTTAGGATCCGAGTTCGTGTAAGTTCGGTAATCTTTGTACGAGTTCGTATCTAACTCGAGTTATGTCATGGCGGCCAACCGGTAGTCATTGTGTTTCGTACGGACCGGAAGAAGAGAGCACCGATTCGGTGCTCCCTTTGATCATCGTATATTTTACAGTGTTCGACTCAAATGTACCCATATACCAATTTTAAATAAAATCCAATAGTCAGGTTAAGTTAGGATAAAATACGCCAGGTTAGGTTAGGTTAAAAAAGGTCAGGATGAGTTAGGTTAAAAGAGGTCAGGTTGAGTTAGGTTAAAAATAGGACAGGTTAAGTTAGGTTTGACGGCGGCGGTCGGTCAAACCGAGACTTGGCATCGAAGCAGCCAATGAAATTTTAATTAATATTGCTTTTATTGCTGATGCCAAGTCTCTTTTGACCGACCGCCGCCGTCAAACCTTACTTAACCTGTCCTATTTTTAACCTAACTCAACCTGACCTCTTTTAACCTAACTCATCCTGACCTTTTTTAACCTAACCTAACCTGGCGTATTTTATCCTAACTTAACCTGACTATTAGATTTTATTTAAAATTGGTATATGGGTACATTTGAGTCGAACACTGTAAAATATACGATGATCAAAGGGAGCACCGAATCGGTGCTCTCTTCTTCCGGTCCGTACGAAACACAATGACTACCGGTTGGCCGCCATGACATAACTCGAGTTAGATACGAACTCGTACAAAGATTACCGAACTTACACGAACTCGGATCCTAACGAGTCAACAACTCGGAAAACTGCAACTCTATTGGTTCAATTCGAGTCGGAAACGAACTCGTCTGGGGATTGCTGACTTAGGCCGACTCGTTTCTCAACTCGAGTCAGAACGCGAACTCGTCCGATGATTGCCGACTCGAGCCGACTCTTTTCTCAACTCGAGTCAGAACCCGAACTCGTCCGATGGTTGCCGACTCGATCCGACTCTTTTCTCAACTCGAGCCAGAACCCGAACTCGTCCGATGGTGAGAAATTCTTGTATACTATACTACTTACAGGTAAAACGTCATAAGTAGATAGACTCATATGAGCCAGATTTTTTAGCAAGTACTGTATAAGATTAGATATTCAAAGAGAGCACCGATTCGGTGCTATCTACTTCCGGTCTATCGCCTTATACCTTTGGCTTTAACTATGGACTACTTTTACCATCAAATAATAATACAGAGACTAACCAACTGAATAAATCAACTTGACTTTACTAAATGTTTTAGCTTAATATCCACTTACTTTAAAGAAATTCTTGTGCACACCTAACATACACCATTCAAAAGTAAAACTTCGTAAGAAGATAGTCTCATACAAGCCGTATTCACTAACAAACACTGTAAAAAATACGATAATCGAAGGGAGCGCTGTGTCGGTGCTCCCTTCTTCCGTTCCGTTGCCTCATATATTTGACCTCGAACATGGACAATTTTTACTATCGAATATTAATATAGAGACTAAGCAACTGAATAAATCAATTAGGTTTGCTGTTACATTACTCTCTATGCACAAAAATCATATGATAAGTATATTTTGAATGAGGATCAACTTTATTTCAGCTGCAGTAAATGCACATATATTGATGGGTTGGAGATTTCTATAAGTTTAAAATTATTGATTTAGAGTGCTCAATTTCCCCACCACGGTAGGTATCCTTAAATAAGCATGGCGCGTTTTTTATTATAGTGAGTTTCCCCAGTAGGCCTAATCTCACTCTTTTTTGGATTATTTGTTTTTATTTTTCATGCACTCTGGTCCGTTCGAAGGTGTAGCCTAGAATTTTCTAAGTTCTAGACGCCACAGTCTACTAAGCCCTTGTTCCACATTCATACCGGGCATTTCAAAGAAGTAGCTCAAGTTCTCCTCAAACCTAAGCGCCTCAATCTACTAAACCCTTGATTCACATTCACACCGGACCTTTAGTCCTTGTCTGTGGCAGACGCAGGAAATCATTTTCTAAGGCAGCTAAGCCAACCTGCCATCCCCATATGGACTTACTAGGGGTTAGCCCTGCAAAATGTGGGTGTCTGTCCACAGAAGAAGCTTTCAAGACTCGGCTTCGAACACACCCATCACTGGGGATGTAAGGAAGGTTACTGGGTAGGTGCCCAAAGCTCTTTGGACACATGCTGTAACTATCGAGACATGTCGGGCAATCGCTACAAGATCTTTTTGTTCAAGTAAAAGACAAGGTATACATAGGTCTTTGGTCCGCCAGAGACAAATTCTACAATATAAGAGCCTGGGCCATAGCCTGTCAACTCATCTGTCATCTCCCCAAGGTAATCTCCTGTTGGTACTCTGTACAAGCCTTCCCGGAAGTAATAGATACAACTATCAGTGTCATAGTAGAGAACTTGGTCACCTAAGGCTTCTAAATGTTCATACAAAGTTAATCTAGCATGTGCTGTAGTATAATCAGCAATCACAACATTCACAGTTTTAAGTGACTCACTAGCCTCATCTACATTTTGCCAATTGACTAATCGTACTTCTTCATTTATTATCTCAGCACATTTTCCAATACTTCCAGGTTGAGTTATTAACGCAAAAAAATCCTTAGAGTTCCTAACAAGTGAAGATCTTGTCATATTTTCACGCTGGCCAAATTTTCCCCAAAAACTGTTAAGCATAAGTTTAGCTACTGACCTTAGTCCCCCATTTTTAGCAATTTTATCTTTTTGTAATTGAATACCTTCATGTTCTAAAAACTTTGAAATATACAGGTCCTTGTCCTTTTCTGTCTGGCACCAAGAAGGGTAGCCTGATGCTTCTTGCTTTAATTTTAGAAACTTGTTAATAAAATCAGTAAAAAGTCCGCCTTTCTCATATGTAGTCATCTCATACTCCCATAGCTCATGCATTTCTAAAATAACGTACCCTTTCTCTACTGCCTTTCTGATTTCATACATGGTCCAAGGTCCTACTAACACAAGTCAAGATAGATCATGTGTCTTCAATACTGCTAACTACACATGTCAATGCTAGTAAACTGACTACACAAATCAAAAGGACAACCATTTGAAAGCTACAAGAGCAAAGTTAATTATTAAATATCCATTTCCTTTATGGACAATAAATGTCTCTTAAAGAAACACCTTTTGGAGCGTGCCTGTTATTCTATAAGTGAGTTCTGGGAGTAAGTTAAGTGTTGAATAAATTACATAAGATACATTTGATAAATTAGTCGTAAATAGAAGAATTTAATTTTAAGTTTGACGTTTGTAATACAATTATTGTAAAATTGTCCTACTACAATAAAATATTTTGATTTTGATTTTGATGTTAATTTTCCCATTAATATTTAAATTAATGACTTAATACCTCAACATATGATAAAAAGTACAGACTAAGGTAGTAGAGACTCAAATATACCCATATACAAGTTTTAAATAAAATCCAACAATTAGTTTCTGAGATATAGTGTTTTATTTTTTGCCCCTTCAATTTCTGTGATGCAATCTGCAACACCCAGTTTAAGCCTTAGCATAAGTTGACATGTACCTATACACCAAGTTACATCAATATCCATCACCTAGTTCTTTAGATATTAAATTTTTAAATGTAGCCCCTTCAATTATCTAGATACTCACCCACAATACAAGGTATAAGTATGTTTCAAATTGTAGCAGAAGTTAACAAGTATCCACATACCAAGTTTTATTCAATTCGGTCAAGTAGTTCCTGAGTTATTAAACTTTAAATTTTTACATGGTATTTACCCCTACATTTTTGATAGATGCAAAACACGTTACAAATGTTAAGTTTTTTTGGTAAGGTCATATTCCCCATGAGGTCGGATGCCCAGAGGGTCGATTTTTGGGCCCAAAATTGCTCTAGGACCAACCGTTTTCGAGATATCGACGATTTTATATATTTTTAGCCATATTTTAAAAGAAAAAGAAGAAAAAGAAGGGGGTGGGTGGGGTAAGAGGGGGGTATTGGTTCTTGAAAAAAGGTAGAGGAGGCTAAGAAGTACCCAAATACCAAATTTTAGCTACATTAATTTGCCCATTCCCGAGTTATTTAATTTTAAGTAAAATTTCATATAATATTATAACATTACAAAGGACTAATGTAACATACCCGGCATATCATATAGTATACATATGTCTTTTAATACTCTATGTGATTAACTGCACTTTATATAGTATTATAACGCTATAGGGGAATAATATAACACAACATATAGTGTTATTTATATAAATATGAATGTTTTCACTGTCTACGGTTGCCAACACTGATACAGGGGACGGAAGCGAGGGACGGGGGCAAACCCTTGTGACGTCAACCCGGTGTCACGTTTTGGCGGGCCACGGCCGCCACCACCGGCGGGAAAAAGTGAGGTTAGGAATTTCGGCCACGCCGCAGGGCAAGGAACAGGTCGGCAATGCAGTGCAAACACCACCTAGTAGCGAACGATCGAACTACACCACCGAATCGGCTGGAAACGCGAGTAAAATTTGGTTCACCCTTATACACCACAAAATCACTAAGAGAGGACAACAGCATCTTGGCCTAGTGGTTAGCGCGGAAGCACGCCAACTCACAGACCCGGGTTCGAAACCCGGCCACGGCAGTGTGAAATTTTTCACCACCTAGTAGCGAACGATTGAACTACACCGTCCCATCGGCGGAAATACGTCCACGGGGGACGGGGGCGGGGGCGGGGGGCGCCTTCGAGGGCCGTCCAACACTGTCACCCTCTTCGCATTACCACACCCCTCCTCCTCGTACATCACTCTCCACAAAAAAACCACCCAAAAAAAGCGCGCGCCAACAATGGCGGCTGCGCGGGAAAAAAAGCGCGCCAACCCCATGGGCGCCGCCATCTTTGGGCGGGGCTTAGGAGGGGGAGGGGACCAATCAGAACAAAGGGCGGGTCACGTGACCTGTCACGTGACCAAAGGGGGCGGGGTCTGCTATTTTCCCCTGCTATCCTCCCGGGTAGACTACTCAGGCGGTATCTGCTAAAAAAAGACATGGTTGGGTAAATCGTACAGTCTCCGAGATTTTTGTGTTAATGGCTTCGGAATATCATTGAAAAAGAAAATTTCACTATGCGTACACATATAAACCTGTGCAAAATTTTTTATCGAGAAAAATATTAAAAATTAAACAAAAAATCCATCTTCTCGCCTGTTTTCGAGGATATCTCCAAAACCATTCACTTTAGACCAAAATAAATGGCACCACCAAATGATTTGTTATGAAATTCTACATTGAAAAAAGTCATTTAAAATTTTGGTTTCCCTACAAAAAGTGCATTTCTTATCAAAAAAAGTAAAAAATAATCTAAAAATTTACGTTTTTCACGATTTTGTTGGAACACGATTACTCAACCAATGACCCTCAAACTTTTCACAATAAATGTTTGTATTATGAAAAATAATTAAACCAAGTTTCATAAAAATCAGCCTAATATCTTCAGCAATTTTCATATCCATCTAAACCGAAAAGTACGATCCGCACATATACATGAAATTAGGACCAAATATAAAGGAAAGTAGATGTTTCAAATAAATCTTAAAATACTAAAATCGGTTTACTAGGAGTGCCTCGGTAGATGTTTATATATAGTATTATTTTTGGCAATTCCTAGCAATTTCATCAATTTGCATAATTTTAGATTAAAGTATATTTTTAAACCTCAAAAACATTTATTTCAGGCATGAGTTGCCTTAACATCAAGTCTGACCTTCGTTTTTCGAAGCTCGGCCTCCAAAAACGCAAGAGGCGCCTTTTGTTAGCAGTCCTCGAACAACGCGATCGAACTGACATTCGCATGCATGAAGCTCGGCCCCCGATTACATAAATCCCTTATGCTTACCTTCCCTTCGCCAAGCTCGGTCCCCTGAGCTGAGTAATACTCAGCCCCAATCATAGGACTTTTTTTATACGAAGCTAGATTACCAAGCGAAAAAAGGTCCACTTCAGTTTCCCGTGACCTTCTCTCAACCGGAGGTCCTTCTTGTCCACTTCTTTATGTATGTATGCTGAAGTCGCTCTTTGCAAGATGTAAAGTGTTATTTGTAAACAACAGAAATTTAAACATTGTTAATTGCATTGTAACCTCAAAAATATTTTTATGACAAAAATTTCAACTACTAAAAGCTTATTTCCGCAGTATGATAAAAAAAATCGCTCCATCTGATGGAAACTACTATTTTAAGCTCTGCGTAGACAACTATAAGAAATAAAATTATTTAGTAAAACACACACTATTGAAAACAAAAGTCTTCAGCGACTAAAATATCTCCTTACATAGTCTGCAGCAAGTATTCAGAGAAATAGAAACAGTCCTCATCGTAATTACACAATTTACATTTTTCAATATTCACTGAAAAAAAGATAATTAAAGGTATAAAATATTCATATTAGCAAGAAAGTTTTTGTTACCTGCAAACATGACCATTGCCTTTTTTTACTTACATGCATAGTCTCACCAACTTAATATGATAACCACCGTCCCTCATGTCATGCATTTGCGTACAGGACATACACAACAGACACGCATGCTTAGAATGTACTATTACATCAGTAGTGACCCTTTCACATTAATTCAAATCATCTTTTTTTCAATAATAAAATAAAATTGTTTGTTAAATCCTTATACTCCAGCGTGAGTCTGTTCGTGTTGGTAATGGCTTAAGTAAGGCTATAGAAAATATAGCCTTAACTAAAAAAACATTCCTTATGAAAAACTCCTCTATGTGCATGAACAAAATAAACTAAATTGTTGTTACAGAAAATAACTAAAACGCTAAAGTCCAGTATATTGTTCTTTTTTATTATAATCTAAGGTGTATGGACAGTACATTTTAGACTTCAGGAGGAGACAAAAAGATGTGTAGCACGTTTTTCTATCGTAAAAAGGTAGTTAAGAATAAACGTTCAACTCAATACGTTCAATTCTTTCAATAAACGTTCCCTGAAAGAATTTTATAAAATTTGAACCAATTTCACGTGGAAAACAGTTTAAACCCATTAATTTCACCTAAATTGCCTGAATATTTTTTACACTTTATTTTGTCACAATTGACATTGCATTAAACAAAATGCAAAATATTTCAATTGCAAAGAGCGACTTCAGCATACATACATAAAGAAGTGGTCAAGAAGGACCTTCCGGTTATGAGAGTAGGAGGAATTGGCCGGTTTTGGCGCAGGTGATTGGAGCCAAAAGGTGGAGCCGTTTTTGCAAATCTGACACCCGCCAGCCTGGAGCCTGGCTATAATTGAAATCCATTTCGGTGACTTGTCAACACGATTCTTCTAAACCCACCCTATTGCGTCTTGACATCGACCGAGTAGCGCATGACTGATCGGATCAGAGATAAAGACTGAGGACCCTCCTATTACCCCATCCCCCCATTAGATCAATTAGTGAGATAAGGTGATTGGCAGGTCCGTTAGGGAACATAACCTACTTCTGAGGAACGAGACCGCTGCCTGTGAAAGAGACTGAGTTCTGGGGAATCCGCCACCCGCCAGCCTGGCACCTGGCTATAATTGAAATCCAATACGGTAACTTGTCAACACGAACCTCTTAAACCCACCCTAATGCGTCTTGACATCGACCGAGTAGCGCAGGACTGATCGGATCGGAGATAAAGACTGAGGACCCCCCTACCCCCTACCCCCCATGAGATCAATTAGTGAGATAAGGTGACTGGCAGGTCCATTATGGACCATAATATTCTATTCTTAATTATAAATTACCTATAAATTAATTCATTTAAACTGTGAACTGAAAACCATGTATTTTTATACTTAATTGTTTACATAACAAAAGTTCAAAATGACACATTTACAGCCAGCTGATTTTAGTTATAACATATGTAACAACTCTCCACCCGTAATCAGCAGTATGAAGAGTTGAACTTAAAGAGGTAGCAGTTGATCCAAATGTCTGGTCCAAACCCTTCCATCATCCAGTTTGACTTCGTACATAACTTCGCCCAATTTTGCGGTTATTACTCCTGATACCCACTTCTCTTTAGATGAGTAATTTCTTGCTTGGACTTTTTGGAGTACGTTTAGCTTTCTTCTGTTCTCGTCCTGGTTCAGTCGTATTTTGTCTTCTTTAATTTCCGATAAAACGTTAAGTCGTGTTCTAATGTCCCTGCCAAACATTAATTTATACGCAGACAGACCTGTTGAGTTTGGAACTTTTCTTATCTGTGTCAGCAGCCTGTCGAGCTTGCATTGGATGTCTCCGGGTTCTCCAGCCATTGCACTGAGAGAGTTCTTGACGAACTGTACAAAACGTTCGGCTTGTCCGTTGCTTGACGGGTGAAAAGGTGCGGTAGTTCTGTGACTTATTCCATTGTTTCGTAAAAATGTTTTAAAATCCAAAGATGTAAATTGTGGTCCATTGTCACTTACCAAGGTTAAAGGTAGCCCGAAAATTGTAAATAAGTGTCTCAGTTGATGTATACACCAAGCTGTCGTCGTGACTTTTGTCGCAATTACATCAACCCATTTTGAAAATGAATCGACTATAACAAAAAAGTGTTGACCCGGTTTCAGTTCGAAGAAGTCAATATGTATTCTATGCCAAGGTGCACAAGGTTCTTCCCATGGATGTACTTCTTTCGATGGTTCTTTCTTCTTTTGTATACATTTTTTACAAAATTTAGCTATCCTCTCGATATCAGCATCCATATTTTTCCAATACAGGTAGCTTCGAGCTAACTCTTTCATCTTAGTTATTCCCAAGTGGCCGATATGAAGCTCGTTAAGTATTTCCGATTGTAAAGTATGTGGAATTATAACTCTAGAACCTCTAAAAATACATCCATCGTGTAATGAAAGTTCATTATCGTGAAATCCTAGCTTTTCCAAACATTCTCCCTTTTCCAAAGCGTTTAATACAGCATTAAGTTCCTTGTCCTTTTTCGTATGTTCTGCCAACATTTCTTTGGTTACAGGAATAACCGATAATTGATTTGCTTGCACTTTTGCGTATATATCCTCTTTGTCATTCATATGCTCAGTAGGAAATCTTGACAGGAAGTCTGCATTCGAGTGTTCTGTGGTTCTTCGGTATTGGATGTCATAATCAAATCCTGATAGAAATAAAGCGTAGTTAAGTAACCTAGTGGCTGACATAGCTGGTAGTGATTTACTTGGGCTAAATATAGACACTAGTGGTTTGTGATCCGTGATTAGGGTAAACTTTCGCCCATAACAATATGGGAAAAACTTCTTTACCCCCCAATATATTGAAGTTGCCTCTTTGTCTATTTGGCTATACTGTTTTTCACTCTTTGTTAATGATCTCGATGCAAATGCAATAGGTTTTTCCGTTCCGTCCTTATATCTGTGTGACAAAACTGCCCCTAAGCCATCAGGAGATGCGTCTGTAGAAAGTACAAGTTGCTGTTCTGGTTCGTAGTGAGCCAACGTTCTTTCACTAGCTATGTGTTCTTTTACAATTCGAAAACTATGCTCACATCTTTCATCCCAAACAAACTTTTTGCCTTTTTGTAAGAGTTCATTTAACGGTCTCAGTAGTTCTGCTAGTCTTGGAATAAATTTGTTATAGTAGTTAGCTAATCCGATGAATGATCGCAACTGATAAATGTTCTTTGGTTGTTTGGCGTCAATCACTGCTTTGATCTTTTCTTTGTTTGTGTGCAATCCATCTTCATCAATTGTATGTCCAAGGTACTCAATTTTTCTTTGGAAAAATTTACATTTTTCAAAATTAAGTTTCAAATTGTTAGCTTTAAGTTTTAGTAACACTGTTCTTAGCCGGTTCATTGTTTGTTCATAGTTTGCACCTTGAATAATTATGTCATCGAAAAAACATTTCACTCCAATCAAGCCTTGTAACAGCTTGTCCATATACCTTTGCCATATTGCTGGCGCCACTTTTATCCCAAACATCATTCTGTTTACCTTATACAAACCTTTCTGTGTACTAATTGTTTGCATAATTGCACTTGTGTCGTCCATGGCCATATGCAGGTATGCGTTGCTAATGTCCAGAGTACAAAACAGTTTTCCTCCACTCATTGCTGTAAAAATTTCTTCTATTCTTGGAATTGGGTAATTTTCGTCTTTAATGACCTTATTGAGCGTTGTCTTGTAATCAGCACAAATACGAACTGCTCCATTCGGCTTCAAAATCGGAACTATTGGAGTCCCCCACTCAGAACTCTCAATTTTTGTTATAATGCCAGCATTTTCCAAACGTTGTAATTCCTGATCTACTTTTTCCTTTAAGGCATATGGCACTTGTCTCGGTTTGATATAGATTGGTTTGCTCCCTTCTAAAACTTGTAGGCTTGCCTTCTCATTAGGTATACATCCAATACCTTTTTCAAATACATCTTGAAATTCTTGTATAATCTTTTCTAGTCCTACTGATTTTTCTTCCAATGCTTTTATTTCACATATTTGCAAATTTACTTCTCTTAGCCATTCTCGACCAAATATGGGTTCCACATTTTGATTAATGATAAATAGTTTTCCAAAGTATGATTTTCCTTCAAATTCAAATCTTACATAAGTTACACCCTTGGGTTTTATTATTTCTCCAGTGTATGTTCTAAGCTGTACTTGGGTTTTAAATATCTTCTTGTCAATGTTCATAGACCTGAAGTCACTGTATGAGATAGAAGATAACGCTGCTCCTGTGTCTAGCTCCATGATTATCGGTTTGTTCTCTATCTTTAAACTAACAGTAAATTTGTCGGATGTACAGCTGTTTATTAAATTCATGTCGAAAGTTGCATGATCCACTTCGTCTTCCTTGTTCGCAGTGTCGCCTAGCTGTGCAACTCTTTTAGGTTTGTTAATGCTTTTACCAAGACATACTCTTGCTAAATGTCCTAACTTCTTACAAGAGTTACAAAATTCATTTTTAAACTTGCACACATTTGCTTTATGGAATTCACTTCCACACCGAAAACATTTTCCTTGGAGGTCCTCAAACGATCTTGGTTTTTGCAATGTAGGTTTTGTCGTATCCTTGATATGGTTGTATTCCCTGACAATTGACTTACTTTTGATGGTTTTAGATTCATCAACTTTAAACATAGGTTTCTGTTCATTTGTCATAATAATGCTTTCCTTGCAAGTCGATTCAAGTAAAATTGCAAGATTCACCGTATCAGAAAAAGTTGTAACACTTTTATTTTGTAGTATTTGTACTCTAATATTTGAATCTTGTAATCCGCGTACAAATTGCATTCTGAGCAACATGTCAGCAACAGATTTTCCACACTCACAATTGAATTTACAATCGTTTGCCAATTTCTTGAGTTTCAACGAGAAATCAGTTAAATTTTCATCTTCTTGGATGCAGCTTACAAATCGGTGTTGCAATGTCAGTATGTTTGGTAGAGGATCCAAATGAGCTTTTAATATACTTACTAGCTCCGTGTACGTCATAGTATATGGATCATTAGGTAATACCAAGTCTTGTAGTTTTTCATGTAGTTGAGGTGGCAAGCAGTGCATGAACGTAGAAATTTGTGTTTTATTGTCTGTGATGTCTTTTAAAGACATGAAGTTCTCAAAACGTTTTATGAAATTCGCAAAGGATTCTTCCTCATGAAAAGGAGCAAAGTTTATTGTAGATGTAATGCTATTTTTGACTGAGTTTGTAGGTTGTTCAGCTGTTTTTGAACTTACTAAGACGTTGTACCGTCTTTTCAACCTTGCTAGCAACGTAATGTATAAATCTTCTGTCTCTCCTCTTATCACTGTTTCTTCAAATTCTATATCTTCTTCATTTTCTTTTGAATTCTCAATCTTACTTTGAGCTTTTTCAAATTGGTCCCAATATGCACATAGACTTTTTATTCTTAATTCAACTTCTTCCAGACTCATTTCTTCTGTTTCATTATGTGCAATTAGTTGTTGTAATCTTTTTATTTGATCTTGAGCTGTTTTCCGGGTTCTTTTACTGGCATTCGTCGCCATTATTCTATTCTTAATTATAAATTACCTATAAATTAATTCATTTAAACTGTGAACTGAAAACCATGTATTTTTATACTTAATTGTTTACATAACAAAAGTTCAAAATGACACATTTACAGCCAGCTGATTTTAGTTATAACATATGTAACAACCTACTGCTGAGAAACGAGACCGCTGCCAATGAAAGAGACCGAGTTCTGGGAATTCTGGCGCCTGGCTATAACTGAAATCCATTACAGTGACTTGTCAACACGGACCTTCTAAACCCACCCTAATGCGTCTTGACATCGACCGAGTAGCGCAGGACTGATCGGATCGGAGATAAAGACTGAGGACCCCCCTACCACCCATGAGATCAATTAGTGAGATAAGGTGACTGGCAGGTCCATTATGGAACATAACCTACTGCTGAGAAACGGGGACGCCACCAAATCGTCGCATTGTGATGATGTCATATCCTATATGGATCCTATGGTGTGATTTGTCAAAATAAGAAGGCTTCTGATTGGTCTAAATAAAGAGGCCTCTAATTGGTTGAGAAACATTGCCGAGTTTTAAATATTGTTTTGAAAATTCAGTCTGTTCTGTGCATTCAAGCTGGTAAGAAGTGCCTGTGTTAGTTTACTCTTTGTCTAACATTACCTCACTTTCATATTTGAAGAAATATCATGTCCGGTGTTGCTGCTTTTGTATTCAATAGCCAAACACTCAATATACTTTTAGACGGTGAACACAACCTTTGGTTTAAAGGAGTAGATGTAGCGGAGAGTCTTGGTTATGCTAGACCAAGAAAAACAATTCATGATCATGTCAAATCGAAGATTCAGTCTCAGCTCAGCTCTGATTGGGTGTGGACGTGCTCTCTCCTGCCTGGTGATTCTTGATACTTGTGATTCCTGTGTTATTTTGTGTATTGTTTTTCTTTTCAGCTTATTGTTTTCGTGACTGCTTTTACAGTTCTCTGTTTTAGCTGTGTTTTTCTCCAGGTTTTCCTGGCTATGTGTTACTAATCTTGTTATGTTCTAGGTTTTCTTCCACCTGAAGACGGGATCAGATTCCAGATCCCGAAACGTCGTGAAACTTGTTTTTTACTAATCAGTGATGGCAAATGTCCGCAAAAATCCTAATCAAAATATAAAATCACCATCACCAACAATGAATTTCAAACAAAGAAATCGAAGAATTATAAAACAGCACTGGAAGTAGGGAGTACAATATCCACGCTTCCTTTGAATACACAACCTCATACATTATTCATTAACGAAGCTGGTCTATGCCAACTAATATTCTCATCCAAACTAGAAGTCGCTGACAAATATCAAGATTGGATTTTTGATGAGGTCTTACCTTGTATCAGAAACCGTGGAGAGTACAGACTGATGTATAAGAACCAAACGCTTAAAAATAAAATCAACATACTATCACAGCTGTTTGTAAAGGCTATTGAAAATAACCAACAGCTGGCTCTTGCAAATAACCAACTTCAAGTCAGTAAAGCCGCAATAGAAGCAACTACAGACACTTTGAAAAATACTCTAACTGAACAGACACCGAAGGTTGCAGTAGTGCCTATAGACAGTGAATTGAAACATGTGCTTTGTGTATTGATAAAGGACACCCTCTTGGAGATCTATGGAATGTGTGAATACAAATGCATCCGTATTGAAAAAAGAAACTTCAATCATGCGTTGAAAAAAGCTCAAGAAGAAGGGTTTGAGATGTGTTTCTTCAGAGATTACGTGCCCAACAGCATAAACATATTCAATAGGGCTAAAGAGGTCATGCACAACAATGGTTTGTACTATGAATCCACGTATAATCGAATATTGACCCGTCACAAAGTTGTACATATCATTGAAAACCTATTGGATCACGAGTAAGGTCTCCGAGACGATCACAAATACGCCATCAACAATATTAGCTCAGTGATGATTTACACGATATGCTTCAGTCGTGCGACGCCTCTCACACAGATCAGACATGGAAGCTCACTCTACAGTTGACGACTACCTACAAACCTTCATGGAGGAGATCAACGAATTAAACGATTACGCCGTAGAACAACCAGCACCAGCACTAGCACCACCACCAGCTACAAGCAGCGGGAGGAGGAAAAGATCACCAGCCAAACCAAAGGTGGACAATATGTAAAAGCCAGGATGGGTACCGAAACCAACAGACGACTCACCTATTGTTTCATGGACGGAAGGTGATAATTTATATGCAGTTCGAAATCCGGCTAACAGTTGACCTCTGTTATTGAAAATGGAACTTTATGACGGTGCGAACATGGTGAACATGTGCGGATTATATTTGGAAAAGGAGAGTGAAATGTAACAATATTAGCAAATCGTATAACAGTTACTGAATAAACTGGAAAACATGTGGATCAATAAAACGACTGGTGTGCCGAAAATTTACCGCATTACTCAGACCGTTACGCAACGAAGTGTAGTTTCGGCGCCAAAACAGAGGAAGCGAGCATCATCCAGAAAACAAGTAAGAAATCTACGAGTATAGACATGTCACTCTAACCGTCTGAACACCTGCACGCCCAGACTGTCACTATCCCCCTTCTACCCGCGCACCAACAACTGCGTGTCTAACCTTCACTGAATTTGTTTAACTCAGTGTAAAGAAAGACATCAAGACAAAACCTTTGTAACATTTGAACACTTATACATTGTTTTATTCAATATACATTTACCTATGCTTACATTCCGT
This sequence comes from Flexamia atlantica, assembly GCA_035578135.1. Lineage (NCBI taxonomy): Eukaryota > Metazoa > Arthropoda > Insecta > Hemiptera > Cicadellidae > Flexamia > Flexamia atlantica. Next base: position 10,717,742 of record JAQJVK010000007.1, on the reverse strand, counting down.
CTTAATTATTGAACTAACCTAAAACTCCTTTTATCTATAAGACCGAGGTATAGTTTTAAGTAATGGAGGTATAGTTTTAAGTGGTGAATAGTCAGTAGTAATCATGGACTTGACGGTAAACACCCGTTCTCAGCCATAGTGGCGGGACCATCGGGTAGTGGAAAGTCGGTGTTTGTAATGAAATTTGTTAAACAGATTTCACAAATGTGTGATACAAAATTTACTAGAATAAATTGGCATTATGGTAGCAGTGGTGGAGGTGGTGCGAGTGGTGGCAACTCACAAATCACCTATATTGAAGGTATGCCAAACTTGGAAGACTTTGACGGTAAGGAACCGGTTTTGGTAATCATAGACGACATGATGCGAGAAGCAGACAATACAGTGGTCGATTTGTTTACTAAAGGTTGTCATCACAGGAACATAAGTGTGTTCTTTATAACTCAAAACCTGTTTCATCAAGGGCGAGGACAGCGGGACTTATCTCTCAATGCGCATTAAATGGTTTGTTTTAAAAACCCGAGCGATAAAGTGCAGATCAAGTGTTTAGCCAGACAAATGTATTCTGTTAATCCAAAGTTTATTGAGGAAGCATACATTGATGCTACGAATAAACCACACGGATATTTACTAATTGATTTAAAACAGGCTACACCTGATGATGTGCGAGTACAAAGCTGTATATTTCCAGATGACTCTTATCATTTCGTGTATGCACCTAAACAAAAACGAAAATAGACTTGTGTTTTATTGTTTTACTTCAGTGGTCACCATGTCGTGCTTGAAGAAGGTCAGAGCTCTGCTCGAAGCTTTGATACATGTGACACCCAAGGAGCGTAGAGCTCTATTAAAGGTGTGTGATGTCATTAGCATTCGATCAGTATGCGAGTGCGCTTGTAATGTTTCTCTGTCTGATAAAAGTAAAAAAGCAATTAAGTAAATACAAAACTACACTTTGTCGGAATTTGACAAAGTCATCGAAATCGATCGTCATTGCAACGTGAACGTGGACTTTGGCGGCAAATCACTGAGACCCGACTTCAGTATTCAACAATCACTCGCTCAAGATGGATCGTCTACTAGATCGCATCGAAAACATAACCTAGCCGCATCCGTCATTGTGGATATTCAATGCTTCAAAGACAATCAAAACAAATACGTAATAAATGAGGTTTGTGTATTGGAAGTAGACAGCGGTGTACTACTCATGCATCATGTCGCCAAATCGCCTTATGAAAGATCGGAATTATCAGACGGAAAACGGAGAGAAAGCTACTGGCTCACAAAACATTGCCACGGTCTACAGTGGGAGCAAGGTGATATACCGTATTATACACTCTTCAACAAGTTAACGGACTGCGTTTCAAACCGCCCGACAGTTTATGTCAAAGGGTTGGAGAAAAAAGAATATTTAAAGCGAAATCACATTACTGATTTCGTCACTACTGATGTCATCGATGTTTGTGATATAGGCTGTGGATCACTGCAATCAATCAACAATCTACTGTCAACAAATATCCTGCGTTGTTGCAATCACAACTCATTGCATACTCGTTGCGCACTGACCAATTGTGTCGCGATATGAGGTTGGCTCCACCTAACTACAAAGATCGATGAAGACGAAAATTACATTGGAGATAGCGATTCATACTTTTGTTCTTGTTTTCGCTTTTCTGTTACTGCTAGTACTTCAACTGCTGCAGCTACTGTCGGTTATGATACTGTAGAATGAATACTCTGGAAATTGAAAAGTATTGGTCAGCTCTACCTGTGCAAAATGTCGGCGTCTACGCTGCCGATCAACTACCATATCGAATAACACCGCCTACTGCAATGATTGTGAATACCGACCCGCATAATGAAGATGGTACACATTGGGGTAGCCTTCTACTGGACGGCGGAGAAGAGTCAAACGGAATAATTGAATTCTTCGACAGCTACGGTCAGCCTCCACACTTGTATTTCTACCAAGGATTTCTGAGACGCAACGCTCGTCGCTACCTGTGCCTGTACAACGAGCATCGCCTTCAGAGTGACAACACAATGGACCATGGACACTACTGTCTCGTCTACCTATACCTACGCACTCACCACAGTGGTATGAAGATGACGGACTTTGTGCAGCTCTTCGACTTCTCTTCGACTGCTCAAAATGATGCACTTATCAAGAGACTCTTTGTAAATAGATATGGTAAAGATTGAATTGTATTGTATTTTTGTGTAATGTTTTTTTAAATATAAACTTTAGTACTCAATGAATACAAATTTGTTAATCATTTATCCACCCTTCCATCCTTTTAGTAAATCATTAACAGAATCATAGTAATTTTTTTACATGAATTCAAAACCACGTCATATCGACGGGTGAAAACTTTTCAAAAGAAAGTCTGTTTTAGCTTAAAGGTATTCGTCTTAAAGAAAAATCAACTGGAAAATGGAAAAGAAAAAGAAAAAAACAAACATATACAGAAAGTGGTTAGTTTATTGATTGAAAATGGTAATACCAATAAGAATAGTCTTTGGCTTGTATATCAGTTCAATACCCGATTAACCATCGTTCATGTCCTCAGCACACTTTAGCCATCACACTCATGCGACTTAGAGCCTAAACCATAGTTGTATCAGTCCAACTCCATCGGAGCTGGAACGAAAGGTGCTGGAGGTAGCGCTGGCGTCCTTGGGGGTATAGCATAGTGACCCCACGGTAATGTATCAAGACCATTTTCTGGCATAACATATCGCTTATCATCAAACGGAGCCAAAGATCGTTTTCTCACCACAACAGTGTAGATTATGTGATGTCTAGCCCAAAACCATTGATTGTCGGTGCTCTTACAAGTCTTGTTCCGCAGACAGTCCAAGTAATCGTCAACGGTCAATTGGTTCTTGACTACGGCGCGGTTAATACCTTTTGCTTTTTTCACAGGCGGTTGCGCACTATCGATATTATTGCCATGTCCGCTATCCACAGAACATGAACTTCTACCAAACACAAAACAGTATAATTTTGCCATCAAGCCAACAAATATCTTTATGGTCACAACTCCTGCTTCGTCCTTGAACTTTCCCAGGGCTCTCATATTTCTTCGGTCGTAGCAAATAAGATTCGTAGGGTAGTTACTTGTGTGGAATTCATCCAGGTGCTCAATCATGTCACGGTAGACATTCTTGGTTCGGATTGCATAAATGATTCCATCTGTATCCATATAGGCCATTTTGATGTTTTCTAATTTATATCGCTCTACCATGTCATAATGAAAGCCGTACATTCATCTCTTGCTATTATCCAAAATGCACATGCCTGCGTATACTGGCTGGTTTAACAAAATTCTCACTTTCCCCATGTGAAGTAAGGCCAGCTGCTCGTTGTACCAGATACGATCATTAAAGTTTGCTTTTGCAACATACTTCGTATAGGTTTTGCGGAATGATGTGATTTTAAAGGTTTGATGTTTATTCACATTTTGCAGACTCATACCGTAGACAGCATTCATCATCAGCTTAAACATTTCAACATCGAATTTGTTGTTGTTGTTGCTGGCTTGCTGTCTCAGTTGGTTATTCAATGTAACGTACTGCTTCAACCATGGTGACTGTTAAAACCGGATAACACGGTGGACGAGTCGAAGGCGTAGTCCATTTTCAATCGAGTTTGCAATGAGTTGTGATTGCAACAACGCAGGATATTTGTTGACAGTAGATTGTTGATTGATTGCAGTGATCCACAGCCTATATCACAAACATCGATGACATGAGTAGTGACGAAATCAGTAATGTGATTTCGCTTTAAATATTCTTTTTTCTCCAACCCTTTGACATAAACTGTCGGGCGGTTTGAAACGCAGTCCGTTAACTTGTTGAAGAGTGTATAATACGGTATATCACCTTGCTCCCACTGTAGACCGTGGCAATGTTTTGTGAGCCAGTAGCTTTCTCTCCGTTTTCCGTCTGATAATTCCGATCTTTCATAAGGCGATTTGGCGACATGATGCATGAGTAGTACACCGCTGTCTACTTCCAATACGCAAACCTCATTTATTACGTATTTGTTTTGATTGTCTTTGAAGCATTGAATATCCACAATGACGGATGCGGCTAGGTTATGTTTTCGATGCGATCTGTGCAGACGATCCATCTTGAGCGAGTGATTGTTGAATACTGAAGTCGGGTCTCAGTGATTTGCCGCCAAAGTCCACGTTCACCTTGCAATGACGATCGATTTTGATGACATTGTCAAATTCCGACGAAGTGTAGTTTTGTATTTACTTAATTGCTTTTTTACTTTTATCAGACAGAGAAACATTACAAGCGCACTCGCATACTGATCGAATGCTAATGACATCACACACCTTTAATAGAGCTCTACGCTCCTTGGGTGTCGCATGTATCAAGGCTTCGAGCAGAGCTCTGTCCTTCTTCAAGCACGACATGGTGACCACTGAAGTAAAACAATAAAACACAAGTCTATTTTCGTTTTTGTTTAGGTGCATACACGAAATGATAAGAGTCATCTGGAAATATACAGCTTTGTACTTGCACATCATCAGGTGTAGCCTGTTTTTAATTAATTAGTAAATATCCGTGTAGTTTATTCGTAGCATCAGTGTAGGCCTCCTCGATAAACTTTGGATTATCAGGATATATTTGTCTGGCTAAACACTTGACCTGCACTTCATCCCTCGGGTTTTTAAAACAAACCATGTAATGCGCATTGAGAGATAAGTCCCGCTGTCCTCGCCCTTGATGAAACAGGTTTTGAATTATAAAGAACACACTTATGTTCCTGTGATGACAACCTTTAGTAATCAAATCGACCACTGTATTGTCTGCTTCTCGCATCATGTCGTCTATGATTACCAAAACCGGTTCCTTACCGTCAAAGTCTTCCAAGTTTGGCATACCTTCAATATAGGTGATTTGTGAGTTGCCACCACTCGCACCACCTCCACCACTGCTATCATAATGCCAGTTTATTCTAGTAAATTTTGTATTACACATTTGTGAAATGTGTTTAACAAATTTCATTACAAACACCGACTTTCCACTACCCGATGGTCCCGCCACTATGGCTGAGAACGGGTGTTTCCACGTCAAGTCCATGATTACTACTGACTATTCACCACTTAAAACTATACCTCGGTCTTATAGATAAAAGGAGTTTTAGGTTAGTTCAATAATTAAGACGGAATGTAAGCATAGGTAAATGTATATTGAATAAAACAATATATAAATGTTCAAATGTTACAAAAGTTTTGTCTTGATGCCTTTCTTTACATTGAGTTAAACAAATTCAGGGTAGGTTAGACAAGCAGCTGTTAGTGCGCGGGTAGAGGGGGGATAGTGACGTGTCTGGGCGTGCAGGTGTTCAGACGGTTAGAGTGACATGTCTATACTCGTAGATTTTTTACTTGTTTTCTGGATGATGCTCGCTTCCTCTGTTTTGGCGCCGAAACTACACTTCGTTGCGTAACGGTCTGAGTAATGCCGTCAATTTTCGGACACCAGTCGTTTTATTGATCCACATGTTTTCCAGTTTATTCAGTAACTGTTTTACGTTTTGCTAATATTGTTGCATTTCACTCTCCTTTTCCAAATATAATCCGCAAATGTTCCCCATGTTCGCACCGTCATAAAGTTCCATTTTCAATAACAGAGGTCCACTGTTAGCCGGATTTCGAACTGCATATAAAATACCACCTTCCGTCCATGAAACAATAGGTGAGTCGTCTGTTGGTTTCGGTACCCATCCTGGCTTTTACATATTGTCCACCTTTGGTTTGGCTGGTGATCTTTTCCTCCTCCCGCTGCTTGTAGCTGGTGGTGGTGCTAGTGCTGGTGCTGGTTGTTCTACGGCGTAATCGTTTAATTCGTTGATCTCCTCCATGAAGGTTTGTAAGTAGTCGTCAACTGTAGAGTGAGCTTCCATGTCTGATCTGTGTGAGAGGCGTCGCACGACTGAAGCATATCGTGTAAATCATCACTGAGCTAATATTGTTGATGGCGTAGTTGTGATCGTCTCGGAGACCTTACTCGTGATCCAATAGGTTTTCAATGATATATACAAAGTTGTGACGGGTCAAGATTCGATTATACGTGGATACGTGGCTGGCAGGTGTCAGATTTGCAAAAACGGCTCCACCTTTTGGCTCCACCCACCTGCGCCGAAACCGGCCAATTTCCCCTACTTATGAGAGAAGGCCACAGGAAACTGAAGTGGATCTTTTTCACTAGGTAATCTAGCTTCGTATAAATAACGTCCTATGATGGGGGCTGAGTATTACTTAACGAAGGCAACATGTTTAATTTTGGGGACCGAACTTGGCGAAGAGAAGGTAGGCATAAGGGATTTATGTAATCGGGGGGCGAGCTTCATGCATTCGAATGTCAGTTCGATCGCGTTGTACGAGGACTGCTATTAAGAGCCCCTTGCGTTTTGGGGGACGAGCTTCGAAAAATGAAGGTCAGACTCGATGTTTAGGTCCCTCTGGCCTGAAATAAATGTTTTTGAGGTTTAAAAATATCCTTTAATTGAAAATTATGCAAATTAATGAAATTGCTAGAAATTGCCAAAAATAATACTAATTTAAACACCTGCCTAGGCACTCCTAGTAAACCGATTTTAGTATTTTAAGATTTATTTGAAATATATAATTTTCTTTTATATTTTGTCCAAATTTCATGAATCTGCGGATCGTACTTTGCGGTTTTGATGGATATGAAAATTGTTAAATATTTTGGCAGTACGATTATCAGATGACTATTGTGCTGAAGATATGAGGCTGATTTTTATGAAACTTGTGTAATTAATTTTTATAATACAAACATTTATTGTGGAAAGTTTGAGGGTCATTGGTTGAGTCATCGTGTTCCAACAAAATCGCGAAAAACGTAAATTTTTAGATTATTTTTTACTATTTTTTTACTGTTTAGTGTTTTCGATAAAAAAACACTTTTTGTAGGATAACCAAAATTTAAAATAACTTTTTTCAATGTAGAATTTCATAACAAACATTTGGTGCCATTTATTTTGGTCTAAAGTGAATAGCTTTTGAGATATCCTCAAAAAGCAGGCGAAAAAGGTGGATTTTTTTAATTTTTAATATTTTTCTCGATAAAAATTTTGCACTGGTGATATATTTGTACGCATAGTGAAATTTTCTTTTTCAATACTTACTTGGATACTTGGAGATTCGCCTCGTTGGCAAGCAGCATGAGGCGTCGTCATAATACGGCCGTAGGCCAACATTTAGAAGTTGGTGAATATTAGGTTTTAGGTTTTAGAGGGAGAAAAACGTAGGTTAGGTCTACAAAGTTAAAAAAACTCACTCAAGCTATAAAAATATTTTGTACAAGAAAGTTTTTTAAATCACTCTTCTTAAATCTATTAATGTTTTCCTGTAGCTTAATATTTGTTGGCAAAAGTTGAAAAATCTTTAAACCGGAATATTTTGGCATTCTTTCAAACAAAGACAAGTTATGTTGAATGGAAAAGTTGTATTTGAATCGAGTATTATATCTATGGACTGAATTAACATATTTTTCGGTATGTAATTTAATGTAAATGGCAACTTCAAAAATGTACAAAGATGGAACAGTAAGCAAACCTAACCTAATGAAATGATCTTTACAATGAGCATTGTAAGGAAGCCTTAGCATGCTCCTAAAATTGTTTTGAGATTGGACTCTGCAGCCCCCCATAGAATGATTGAGTAGGAGATGTGAGACTGGAGCAAGCAGTAGTAGACAGTCTTAAGTAGCTCCAAGTTTTGGGATTAGCCAGGTTTTTAAGAACGAAAGTTCCCCTGGCAAGTTTTCCCTCAATCCTGTCCAACTGCTCACTCCAGCTTAAACCACCGTCCAACGTCACCCCCAGAAAGACAACCACATCAGCACAAAAAATGTCTGTGTCATCAATTGCAATGGTTGGAATTTTTGACAATTTTCACATTTGTTTTTGGTATGATTGGATGCAAACATATTGGGTTTTGTCCAGATTCAATTTCAATTTGTTTTCGCTGAAAAACTGGCCGCTTCATTAATTTTGAACGTCGAATCTATTTCTAAGTTAGTGATGTTTTTATTTTTGGTGACAGTTCTGGTATCGTCAGCAAAAATAAACAGGTTGCTTTCTGGAATTCTATCGGAAACATCGTTTATGTACACCAAAAATAAGAGTGGGCCCATAATCGATCCTTGTGGAGCACCACAAGAAATCGATTTCGGACTGGACAGGACTGACTTAATTTTGAATTTTGATTCGTGTTGAACTTCGGTAACTTGGCGTTTATCACTGAGGTAGGATTTAACCCACCCCAGGGCATCACCACAGATACCGAGTGTGAGAAGTTTTTGAATGAGAAGATCTGCATCGACACAATCGAACGCCTTGCTGAGATCAGTAAAGCATCCTATTACCGTCTCGCCAGCATCCATTGCCTCGATACAGTCATTTACAAAATCTATTAACGCCAATTTAGTGGATTTGTTTTTCCTGAAACCATACTGCCACCCGCAGAAGAGTTCATTCTCATCAAGGTAGGCAGTCAGCTGGTCACAGGCCACTTTTTCAAGAAAATTGGAAACAACAGGGAGGAGTGATATCGGACGGTAGTTGCACATATCCTTCTCATCCCCCTTTTTAAACAAAGCCTTGACCTTGGCAATGATATTCCGAAGCCATTAACACAAAAATCTCGGAGACTGTATGATTTACCCAAGTCAAAACACATACCGCCTGGTCTATAAAGGATCCTGCAGCGTGCATTATACAGGGTGTTTTTATTTTTTATTTTTTTAACGCGACCTATTTTTAAGATTGAATAACGCACATATAAATATGAAATGAGTATTGTTTTGCTGATATTTAAATTTTATACAACCTATTATTTAAGTTTGATCACATTTAGTTTACATTATGTGTTCAAACAATCCGCCATTGGCATTTGAACAAAGTTGTGCTCTCTCCATCAAATTTCTGAACACGTGTTGCAAGGTACGTCTTTGAATTTCTTGCATTACATTTGTTTTGTTTGTTTTGAGGTGCTGAATATCCTGAGAATTGTTTTCGTATGCCTTACTTTTTATGTATCTTCAAAGAAAACTATATAATGAAGTAGAGAGAAAAGAGAAAACTTCCTCAAAGCTCAAGAGGCGTTTATGCTCTGTGGAACAAACGAAAAGAAAGCTGATGCAGCTCGTAAGAAGAAAGAGTACGATCTCCACCTAAAGCGAATGAGGAAAACACAGAATACCGATTTCATAAATAAAGCTGAGAACAAGTCAAAAGCGATGTGGAAAATAATAAACTCAGAAAAGCAAAGTAAACATATGAAAAATGAACCTATTCAGCTTAGTATAGGCAATAGAGTCACATCTGACCCTCAAAAGATTGCTGAAGAATTGAATCACTATTTTGTTAATGCTGCAACTAACATCCTGGCACAGTCTACCAATAACATAAAACCAATGATACATGACCTTCATTACTCACCTGAAGATTTTATACTCTGGCCCACAACTCCATTAGAAGTTAGTAAAACTATCCAGGCACTTAAACCAAAAAATTCATGCGGGTTTGACGAAATCTCATCAAAAATTCGAAAAGAACTGATAAATCCTCCAATGTAATAAACAAGTCTTTTGCACAGGGGAAATTTCCAAGTAAACTTAAGACAGCAAAAGTCTATCCTAAATTCAAACAGGGTAACTCAACTGAAACAAAAAGCTACAGGCCAATTTCTCTCTTGTCAACTTTCTCCAAACTTATTGATAAGATCGTTCTTACAAGACTTCTACAGCACCTCTCACGATACCAGCTTTTGCCAGTTGAGCAACATGGATTCACAGCAAACAGATCAACAAACCGCGCCATCATAAGCATTACTGAACGAATCATAAAAGCCCTCGAGGATGGCGACACTATAACTGCAGTCTTCTTAGATTACAGCAAAGCTTTTGATTGTATTCAACATGATTTGCTGCTGGAAAAACTGGAAAAATGGGAATTAAGGGTGTCGCAGGAAAATGGTTCAAATGCCATTTAACGGACAGAACTCAAGCAGTTGAAATCAAGTACATGAACTCCGGAATGCTTGAGAAAACAACATCTGAACTCCTCCCAGTTAAATCAGGGGTTCCGCAAGGCTCTGTTCTGGGACCTGTCCTATACATAATTTTCACAAGTGATTTTCCGAACTACCTTGCTGACTACTGCAGTGCATTGATGTACGCAGATGATTTTGTCCTGCTGCTCAGAAACAAAAATTCTTCTGATTTGGAAATACAAACTTTTATCGCTCTAGGCATGGCACAGAAGTATTGTCAAGCAAATAGTCTGGTATTAAATGAAAAGAAAAGTCAACAGCTCATCATTGGGAAAAAGAAAAAGGAAACAGGAGGATTACCAGATGTACTGGAAGTTTCAGAAGCTACATATTTGGGAGTAATAATAGATGACAAACTTACCTGGTCTGACCACCTAGACAAGCTATGCTGTAAACTCAGTTCAGCTCTGTATGTCCTTCGAAGGCTTAAACAAATATCTAATGATGAAACTCTAAAAACCGCTTACTTTACCCTGTTTGAGGCACATATTCGGTATGGGCTACCTGTTTGGTAGCCAAAGAAACACGCAAAGAGTCCTGGTACTGCAGAAGAGGGCAATACGCATACTGGCAGGACTTGGACCGAGAGACTCATGTCGTGATGCCTTTAAACAATTCAAAGTATTGACTGTTGTGTGCCTGTTCTTCCTAGAAACAGCCCTCCATGCAAAAAGACAGAACCTGCAGAGAGGAACAGACACTCATAATTATAATACAAGAAGGGCCAACAACATCATCCTCCCTACTCATCATCTATCACTTTATGAAAAGCAACTATCGTATCTGGGAGCCAAGTTCCTGATCATCCTTCCCGGTGAGGTGAAGAACACCAACTGCAACCTAAAGCTGCGAAAAAACACCATGAAATGGCTACAAGAGCGACCATGCTACACTGTAGAAGAATTTGAAAGTTGGAGACAAGTTTTCAGTAAAAATATCACAATCTCTTTAGTCTGAATCCCAATTAAGATCATTTTTTAAACTAAAACTAACCACTGTTCTTGATAAGTTTTACTAATTTGATTTTTTATCGTTTTGTCATCCTGAATTAATTGTTTTTATTGAGTTTTATCAATAATGTTTATTATCTGTTATTTCTGTCAGTTTTACCACTCCATTGTATTACTCAATTTACAACATCCAATGTATTTTGTTCTGAATTTGTGACCCTATTACTATTCCTGGAGAATATGTTAATAAAGAAATTTTGTCTATTGTCTATTGTCTATTGTAGGGTCAAATTCGAAGAAGATCTTGGGGGGAAATAACCCTTCACTGATAGAATAAAGTTTTGGGTTGCGTTAAAAAAACACCCTGTACATATACAACATTTAGTTTGTTGTTTGGTCTTTAGGGTAATTAGGGCCTACAACTGCGCTGTCTAAGTTAATAGTGATGTATGCATGATTTTACGTATCCATACTAATAGTCTACTTACGCCTGTATTAAAGTATTTCAAATGAAGCGTATTTCATATTTTGAGGGAACTTTGACATAGTTCCTTTATTAACATTTATTGAAATTTAATATCAACATTAAAGATTTCAAATGAAGCGTATTTCATATTTTGAGGGAACTTTGACATAGTTCCTTTATTAACATTTATTGAAATTTAATATCAACATTAAAGATTTCAAATGAAGCGTATTTCATATTTTGAGGGAACTTTGACATAGTTCCTTTATTAACATTTATTGAAATTTAATATCAACATATGGCTGGTGTGTTTAATACTGATTTTGTTAATGGATTTTATTAACTAATAAAAACTAAGTTTCTTATCTCGAATTTAGTCCCACAGATCGAGTAAAGAATAATTATTTTAATTAACCGTAAAAAATTGTACGGTAACACGCACCTCATACTATGTGTGTATTTTCTATTTGTTGCAGTGTTTTTAAAATACTGAACTAAAACTTTTTACGTCAGGATGAAGATTTCACTACTAATCTTAACTACTTAAATAAAGTACAGGGTGTTTTTAAAAGTTTACCGGACTTATGAACGAGGTCTACTGTAAAAGTATTGTAGATGCCCAAATAATTAAAATGTCAAATTGAGGAGGGTAAAACAAAGTTTTTCATACGTTACAGTAATAAATGAATGAATGAATGAATGAATGAATGAATTAATTAATTAAATATTTATTCCATGTAAATATACAGTTGTTACAAGCACGGAATACATACACATGCACTATAATCTAGGCGAACGTCATGAATATATATTAAATTAACATGCATGGTACCTACAATCATTTATATAACAAAGTTTGCAAAGCCTAATAATATGGAATAGGCCTACATGGGCAGGAGCCTGTGCGTAGACCTAGTTGTTATCTAGTAAAATTCCATTGGCCGTACTTTATGAAGTTAGAAAAAAAATATATATATATATATATATAATCGTTGTAATAGATGTCATAACGAAGTTAGTTAAAAGGAGACAACAGCTCATCTGATTTTGCAATGAGGGCATGGATTACTAAAATTGGGAGAGGGGAGGGGGGGGCAGAGTATGTGTCAAGTCATAGTCCAGGTCGAGCGTAAGTGGCCAAGATGATGGTCTCAGCGCCCTCTAAAAGATAATTAAAAATTCTTTAATTCTTTTTTTAAATAACGGCAAGGATGGTGAGTAAAATAAATTAAGTTGAGAAAATCTTCGAGAGATATTGCGGTACAAAATATTAGAAACATAAAAATAGTTTGTTGTCAGAATAGATTTACTAGGATTTAAAGCAGATACAGAAATGTTATGAGCGTAGCGTGTGTGGTAGTTGTGCGAAGTTACAGAAAATATATTGGCAAAATTTTCAAAAATTAATACTAACAGATCTTTAATGAAAAGTTGACGAATGGTGAAAACCCCAGTTTCCTGAAAAAGAGCAATTGAAGGATATCTTCTTTCTTTCCTATACGCGACTTTTAAGATGGTTTTTTGAACTATATTTATTGGCTCCAGAATCGACTTAAAAGCGCCTCCCCAGGCCACAATACCTAAGATAACAGAGACTGAATGTAAGCATAGTATGTGATTTTTATTTCTTGTTCATTTAAAACTTCACCAAGACATTTAAAAGCGAATAAATATTTTCTAATTTTGGATTTCAAAAAATCAATATGATGATAAGTTTTTATGTGAGCTACATTTTTTTCTACATACAGTCGTATTCGATTTCTCGCAAAGTATTTTGTAGCGCCTGATATTACAGTCGTGATCGCTGCCAAAATTCGCTCTCGCAGATGTCTCGAGTCATTATTTTTATGCATATACAATAGTCTTTTTGTAGCCCCTCCCGTCTTCTCAAAAATAGGTCCAAAGGGGTCAACTAACGACTCCTAAGAGGACATAAAGCATACATAAGTGTATCCTATTCAACAGTTTGGGATTTGGTTTTTAGCATCGATGTAAATAAGTACACTGGATTGGTAACCAGGCCCCGCAAAGCGAGCCGCCGGCAGTGGTTGCATTTAAGATTTTGTAGGGGCGATGGGGAAACGCATCTTTTGCCGGCCAACTTGTACTGACCGTCTAGTTAAATATCAATTGTAATTACTTAATAGTTATAACAATACATTTATTATAGCAAGCTTTACCCGTAAAACTGCTCCCAAATTCGTGCGGTTTCAACACGGTTAACAATCAGGCACGGCCCTAGGGACTTTGCCGCCCTGGGCGAAATCGGCGGCCGCCGCCCCCTCCTCCCTAGGGGCATACCCAGGGGGGATATCGGGATATATCCCCCCCCGAAATTTTTGGGGATTTTGTAAAATTTATGGGAAGAATAATATCTTGTTCATACTGAAGTGGTGGTATCACTAAACTTGCCGTAAAACAGAGAACACTCTACAAGAATTATACTCACTAAACTTTTATAAGGTTTTTAAATTGTTAAAGTCTTTTATTTTAAAGATAACTGATTTGGATGGGGATTGAATATTGGATTATTAGGATATTTTTACCTATTGCGGTTATCGTGACCCGTGAGTAATTGGCGGGAGTAGGCCTATGGCAAGCAAGCAAAAACTCCTGATAACAACAGTGGTAATTAATGGTGTCCGGTATCCAGTGGCGGATCCAAGGGGAGGGCAAAGGGGGCAATCGCCCCCCCCCCGAGAATGTGGGAAAAATAAATGTATGTGCTTCACGAAAGTTGTGATCCGCCGCAATAAACGATCGCGCGTATTTGCCGATCGCGAATAAACGGCAAATCCAGCTTTAAGAAACTCGCGATCGGCCGCAAAACGTATCGTGCGTATTTGCCGATCGCGAATAAAAACGGCAAACACTTTTCATAACCCGCGATCGGCCGCGATAATGATCGCGCGTATTTGTTAGTCGCGGGTGAAGGGTTAAATAAACTTTGCGGAATTTGTGAAAGGCCGCGAAATACGATAGCGGTATTAGCCAATCGCGGATAAATGGCCGATGTAGCTTTGCGGAACTCGCGATGTCGGCCGTGAAAAACGATCGCGAGTATTTGCCGATCGCTGATAAACGGTAAATGTAAAGCTGGTTAAATCTTGGCCACGGAAAAGAATGGTCAAAGGTTGAAAGGACTATGTCTTTTATACGTTGATCGTTATATTGAGGTAAATGTTGACAATGTAATCGAGCGTTATGCTATAAGAAAGGAAAAAGAAGGCCCGACTTAAAACTTAAAGTTTTTAGTTAAGGTTTTCTGGGTAAATTATTGTAAATAATAAATTTATGGCTTGAGCCTCTAAACAAGTCTTTTTTATTTCCCTAATTACCTAATCAAGTACACTTTAATAAATAAATCCAATAAAAACTGTAGTTTTAAATTGAAAATTGAGCATGTTTTTTGTCTTTAGATTGTCTAAAAACAGGAGTTTTCAGTTCAAATTTTCACAAATTTTACCCCCCAAACCTCCCGGGGGGTTTGGGGGGAAAATTCCTACGTAATCCTACTTGCCTCCCCCCCGAACTCATGCTCTGGATCCGCCACTGCCGCTATCTTGCCGCCATCGCGCCATCGTCGACACATGTGGCAAAAGACTCATCATATGTATTACGTGAAATATTTATGGTAAAAAAATCACGATGTTAAAATGAGGCATACAAACATTGTCGTCTTCTCAATGCCGTGCACTTAACACTATTCGTCTGTCGGACAATCTCGTAGGAGCATCGCGCGCGGCAGGCAGACGAATCTCGTCTGCCTACGTCGCGTCGCGTGAAAACCACGCAAGTCTCGCCTCAAATCTGGGCACAATTGTGATAAGTTTACGATGCTTACGAGGATTTACGATTATAGCTTTGCGGTTGCGTTCTGGGACTTGATAAACACTGCACAAGTGAGAAAACAGCATTTTCTAATTCTATTCATCAACCTAGGTCGGATATGTAGGATCCGCTTACTTCAGGTCCGGAAGGTCCGAGGCGTGCAATATGTGAGATATAGTTTTTACTTTGAAATTAACAGAAAAAATCTCTTTTTCTAAGGTTAACAACGTTTAATACTTTCTCATTTGTCATCCTTTAGTATTAGGCCTACTACATAAATATGCTATTTTTATTGTGAAAAAAATATTTTTCTAAAATTTCAGTGCGATCTAAAATTTTCAGAATTTAGTCTGCGAGCAGCCTGAAATTAGTTCAAATTTCGGGAGTTATTCTGTTTGTTGTTATTCCTCTAGATTGCCTAAAAACGAAAATTTTCAGATGTAATTTATGACGCCCCGAGATGGTTATAGTGCATCTGTGCATCGTTTATTTAGTGGTAAAAATTCAAATAACTTTTGTTTTAGGTTTAAACTATTTAAAGGCTTTGGCAAATGTAAATCTTATTGCTACTACAATAATAAACATAACGTCGGGGGAGAAGAGAGGATTCCATCAAGGTCACTCCCGACTCCCGACTCCCAACCGCTGCGCTGTTGCTTTGACGCTGTCACTGTTCTGCGCAGCGCGCCGGCGACGGACGATTGTTCTAAGCAGAGTGGTTTGTTTTTAACTCAATAACTCAATAACTCGTTTATTCAGCCAAATTGACAAATTACATTGCATTAGCCAAGTCATAATGCACATTAAAACTAAAGGAAAACACTTCTCAAAATAAACCCTTAAGTTAAACGATTGCAACGTTACAAGCTAAGAAGACCCGTCAGCGAGAAACTGACGGACACTGTAGTAACACCTTTGCACAAGAAAAGACTTAAGGTGCCTTTTAAAGCTTTTTGGGTCGCTTAAGGATTTGAGATCGTTTGGCAAGGCGTTAAAAAGTTTAACGGCATTGAAAGAGAGATGCTTTTGAAAGAAAGTTGTTGAATGTGTGGGTACTCTCAAGCAAGAACCATTACGTAGTGGATAGGTATGGGCGGTGCTGCTTTGAAACTGAGATGAATTTAATTTGAGAATATTCAGTGCTTCCAAGATGTAAATTGAGGGAAAAGTCAGAATTCTTGACGAAACGAAGGACTCTTTGCAGGACTGTCTACTAGCAAGGCCAAAAATGACGCGGATAGCTTTTTTCTGTTGCCTAAAAAGAAAGAGGGTTCTAGAGTTCTCGCCGCCCCAAATCGCAACAGCATACATCAAGTATGGAAAGATTACACCATAGTAAGCAGTCAGAAGGACATCCTGATTACAAAATTTCGCCAGTTGACGCAAAAGAAATATCCCAGAACTGACTTTTCTGCAGACAGCACTAATTTGTGGATGGAAATTCAAATTTTCGTCCACCAGCAAACCCAAAAATTTGACCTGAGCAGCGGCTTCAAGCTCGCTTTCATCCAAAATGAAATTTTCTTTGTTGTTGTTTTTCCGAATTGAAAATTCAACAAGCTCAGTTTTTGATGAGTTCAGTTTCAAAAAATGATCTTCAAACCACTGCATCAAGCCACTCGCTTGTATAAAGGCACCTATTGTTACGTCGAGTCGGTTAGAACCAGAGACGGAGAGTGAGGTGTCGTCTGCAAAGAGACAAATTTCGCCCCTCTGAACAACCGAAGGGAGATCGTTTACAAACAGCAGAAACAGAACCGGACCGAGGACAGATCCCTGGGGCACACCGCTGACAGTGGTACCAATGGAGGATCTGTAGGGGCGCAGGCATCCGGAGCCATCCACTGCCTTCACCTCAACGTATTGCTTACGGCTGATCAGGTAGGAGGAAAGCCAGTGTAGTGCCAGCCCTCTAATCCCAACAGAATGGATCTTTTCTAGGAGTAATGCATGGTTGACGGAGTCGAAAGCTTTACTTAGATCGAAGAAGAAACCTAAAGCTTTCTCCCCTCCGTCTAACGCCCTGACAACGCTTGATACAAGATGATTTATAGCATCTGTAGTTGACTTGTTCTTTACAAATCCAAATTGTTTTTTGGACAGAATGTTGTTTTTGGCCAAAAAATCCAACAATCTATTGAGGAATAGTTTCTCAATCAGTTTAGAAAAAGTAGACACGATAGAAATTGGTCTGAAATTGTCACAAATACGGTCATCCCCTTTTTTATAAACTGGCTTAACAACTGAGAGCTTCAATGACTCCGGAAATTGCCCACTCTCAAATGAGGAGTTGATAATATGAGTCAAAGGTGTTGTTATGATGCTCCCGATTTCTTTCAAAAGTCTAGGCGAGATTTCATCAGTACCTGCTGAGTGCTTATTTTTCAAATTATGAATTTCAGCAGAAACTTCACTTTCTGTGGTAGGCCGAATAAAGAAAGAATTTGAGGTGTTATGTAAATTCATGAAGTTTTGATCTTTTGATGGTAAGCCTGAACCACCTCCGGCCTTAATGAAGAACTGATTGAAAGTGTGTGCAATGTTGAGGGGGTCATTTGTTATTTTGCCATCATCGTCAAAAATACTTATTTCTCTGGTCTGATTATTGCTCCCATTTTTGTTCTCTTTAACAATATCCCATATGACTTTACATCTATTGTCTGATTTATTGATCTTGTCTAGTAACACTTCAGATTTTCTTTGTCTCACCATTCTTCTGAAATTTGATTTCAGTCTTAAGTAGTATTGTCTCATGAAATGGTCAGAATCAAGATCTTTAGTTCTTATGTACCAGTCAATCATTAGTGCCCTAGCGTCCAGTATTTCCTTGTCGAAAGTGAT
Source organism: Flexamia atlantica (assembly GCA_035578135.1). Classification (NCBI taxonomy): domain Eukaryota; kingdom Metazoa; phylum Arthropoda; class Insecta; order Hemiptera; family Cicadellidae; genus Flexamia; species Flexamia atlantica. The sequence goes on along the minus strand of JAQJVK010000007.1, from coordinate 10,699,551 downwards.
TCTGCAGGAATTGGTTTTATCCTTAACTTTTAGTACTTTTAGAGGGAATGCATTGTTAAAAATGTACTGAATCTTGCTTTCGAATATCGAAAACTTGTCATTAACATCATCCGCATTGATTTATATTTGGACTTGAATTATGATTGAAAATCGATGCTTACATTGCCGTATATTTTCTTAGGCTTGTTCTTTGGGTAAAATGTGATACGATACAGAAAATGTTACTCTTCACATTCATATCATAAATTTATTATTTTATTCATAATTTAAAATTTGCCGTTCCTTACAATTTGCCGCCCCCAAAAATCTGCCGCCCTGGGCGGCCGCCCGGTCCGCCCACCCCTGGGGCCGGCCCTGTTAACAATACAGTTTCACGCTTTTTTCCCCCAACGTCCCTTCAATTCGGCCCGGCTGCAACCCCAACGCATAGCTGTGTTGGCTCGGAAATCACTACACGAGCCTTACGGGGAGCGCGCTATCCAGTTATATTTATTTACATCGATGGTTTTTAGTGATTGTGTTGCGCTTTTCCTTATACGGTGTTAAGGGGGGGGGCACCATCACTTTTCAGCCCATGCTACTTGGTAATCTAAACTTACTTGTTTTAACTTCAGATTAATATTCAAACTGTTTAGTTATTTTTGAAATTCAGTTGCGCTCGTTCAAAACCCTGGAATACCTTTATAGACATATACTGTATTTAATTTTGATTTTTTAATTAATTCAGTCCTATGTTTACAAACCCTCACGCAAAATCATGACAGTTCTTAAACAATAATTCCCACAACCGTGTAGGCTCCCATGACTCAGTAAAGATTTTCCAGAATTCTTAACAGGACGGTGAAAACACCTGTTGCGGGATATTTAGACAGCGACGGGAACCACAGACTGATTAGCACAGTTTACGTCGTCCTGCGAGTGCGGGCGTGCGTGGAAGAGCCCGTGAGGCATCCGCTGCGCCTGTGAAACACAGGGACCAGTGGCGTAACAGATTTTCCGGGCCCCCGCAAACTTATTTTTTGGGCCCCAATGAGTTTTTTTGGACCACCGACACATCATGATCAGCTGAGTCAGTAAATTATGGGTACGTACACCACCTTCAAATTGGCAAAAAATAATAGGAGAATGAAATGCCCTATAAGGTTGATAGCGAGTAGTAAGGCCGCCAAGAGGCCATGTCAGCCAAGTCTTAAATTAGGGGCCCGGGACGAGCAGGATTTTTTTAGTTTGGGTTTGTTAGGCCTTGAACGACTCACACTAACTTAGAAGAAATAAAATTAGACAGTGAAAAATATTTTCAACTTATCACCAGATGGCTATTAGTAGAAATTATTGCACGGTGAAACAACTATGCTTTTTGGCTGTAGGCTATAACTGTAGTGCTTGTAACGGGTAGGCGTCTCTAGTTGCAACTTCGACAAGTCGCCACCTTGCCATAATGACAGATATCCACCTCATAAAAATACAATAATCCCGTCAAGGTGTCACCCCGTCAAGTCGCCACGTTTCTAGCCCGAGGTGGCGGGTTGCCATCTGCGTTCACTACTGATCGCCACATCACAAGGGCGCGTCAATTATAGCCACCCCGACAGATCACCACCTCGCTCTGTTTTCATCCGTGTAGATAACGAGAAATAGGCTTTACAACCCTCCTCCTCCTGATATATCAAAAATGTGCTTCAGAACTTGTAAAATTATAAGAAAGTAATGATAAAACCATTGATTAATTTCTTGGATTATGGAAGTTTGAGAGTAATCACTACTTTACATCTGAAACCAATTTAATTCAATTTATTTGACTTTTTACTTATGATCCTGAATATGGGATTTAATCATTTTAAATTCGTATAATCTACATATTTTATAAATATTGTTTCTACAAATTTCTTTAATCCTTTAAACTCGTTAAAACAACTACCGACTATTTATACCACACTTTAATATTCAAAAACCTCTTGTAAACTGAATAAATATTTTGCCAATAAAATACTTAATTAACTGCAAAAAGATTGTAATAAAATTATGATGGCCAGCCTCAATTTCACTGGACTGAAAAAATAAATAATAATATTATTGGATAAATATTAGTTTTGATTTTAAAAGATATAGAGTGGTGGGACCGGATGGAATAGCTCATTGACAGGGTGGTATTCCTCTATAATCCGAGGTGGCGATTTGAAGCCACCGCACACGACAGATCGCCACCTTTCATGACCGCGTCAAGCAACCACCCCGTCAAATCGCCACCTCCTCAATAGGTGGCGATCTGACGTGGACTCCAACGACAACCAGCCCCCTCAAAACTGGTTTGAAAAGGTGGTGGTCTGTCGGAGTGATGTCTTGTCGGGGTAGCACCTACTGACTGACTTTACTCTATGGCACAATGTTTTCACAGTATGAAATGTAAAATCCCACTCCGTGAAGCCCATCTTTTTATACCTCGACAGTTTTTTTGCTATCATAAAAAAATACATAAAATCCCAACTCAGCGTGATGCAAGCTCAATAGAACAAAAGTTTTTATTTCTATTCATCTATGGAGTGATGGTACTACGCAAAGTTAAACGCAAATTAAACACACATGAGTCTAATAATTATTCCTTCAGGAATTTATTTTGTACAGCAAAACTCCTTCATTTATGAACCGATTTTTATGATTTAGGTGTCAAATTAAAGGGATTTTTTTGAGGAACTCGTGGAATAAGTTTGACCACTTTCAGATCAATTTGCTTTGCCCCACTGGACTGCTAAGTTTCCATGTACTTTAAATGGGAGTAAATTTTATCTAACATATGGTTAATCTAAATTATATTTATTTAAGTTAACAGTTGACTGAAGAAAATCCATAATTTCTACCTTCTTTTACTATGATGTTTGTTTACATTTTTCGGTATATTTTTTAATTCACAAATTATGAAAGCATTAATATTTTGGTGGATTTTTTATCTTCAAATGTAGTGAAAATTTAAATCTATCGTAGAAATTAAATCAGTTAAATAAAATAATCTTACTGAGAGGAAATCAAAAATCTAATAAAGTAAAACAATGCATTACACCAATGGAAAACACATTCAATTCTGAGTAGTTGAAAATAGTTGTTCTTAGCATAGGTTGGTGGCTCGTAATTAGGTGGCTCGTGACGTCAGAGGTCATACCCCCCCCCCGAGATCAATTACCGAGATAAGAGTACTTAGCCCCCCTCCCCCCCCCTCCCCACCCCAAAAGTTTTTTGAGCTTTATTTTGCCAAATCTTTTTGCATTTTTTTGCAAATATTTTTTTTGTTCCGGAAGAAAGCTGGTAGGTGGCTCGTAATTAGGTGGCTCGTCCAAAGATCAATTACCGAGATAAGAGTACTTAGGCTCCCCCGAAATTTTTTTTAAGCTTTTATTAATTTTTTCTAAATTTTTTTGCAATTTTTTTAAAAATTGTTTTTCTATTTTTTTGCAAATATTTTTTACAATTGTTTTTATTTTTTTACAAAAACAATATCAATACATATGGACTGGAACTGGCTGGTAGTGCTACTGCTTTTGCCAAACTGAATAACGCTTCAAACAGTTTGGTGGGAGGAGTGTGAATACGTCATAACCCCCACCACATTTTGAGGTGTCTCTATGCTAGCGAAAAGATACCATTTCCAGGAATTTCTTAAGCCTATTGTGCAATAATTCTGATCAATAAGTGAGATAAGGTGATTGACAGGCTTTTAAGGGAACATAGCCTAGTTCTGAGAAATGGGACTGTTGCCAAACCATCGTCTTCAAACCGCTGGGAAATTCCAGACTGACACTCCCAGACCTTTCCCTTTGTTTGAACATTTAGTTTGGATTTGGAGTTTGTCGCGATTAGACCGACAGTTCTGCGCTCACGAGTGACTAGTAGTGTTGTGCAATCAATACGGTATTGTTTTGTGGCGTGACCAATTTCTGGTTCATACTCATATGCACTTGGCTGAAAAGTGAATTTAGCCAATTGTTGACGGGTCCGATTACGTCTGCTTCGGCATCCTCGGTGACGTCAGTTCCATTTGGTTTGACGATAGACGCGGTGATTTGAATCATTGTCTGCGAAAGATCCATGTATTCGTCACCATTGCCGGGCACGACAAACTCAATGGGCAAGTCATCGGTCAGAGTAGATATCGGTTTGTATTGAACCCAATTTCCATTTTCGATACTGGTCTGTGTTGGCGGTAAAGAGAACAAGTTCAGTTGAGTCTTGACGAATTCAAAGGATTTTTTATGTAAAAAAGACATTGTGACGGTGTTGGTGCGTGCGTGCTTGTCTAACCAAAAATATCTCTCGCTATAATAGACGAACTCTTCTTCTTCGGGCTTGATTGTTTTTTCACCTTACCAGCTGCTGTGACAGAGCGTCTTTTCGTCGACGTCTTCCCTCTGAGGAGTTTAGCCAAAGACTGAGGTGTGACACGGGTCTTACGGCCACCGCCACCGCACATAGCGCGTTTCGCGAAAGTCTTACGCGTTGCGCGTTACGCCTACGCGCCACGCGACGTCTTTTCGCGTGGGTGCCGCCGCTGCCGCCACCATGTAGCACGCGTTCCAATTTGCTGTCGGCTTTGTGTTTGAGCGATCCCGTAAACTGTCTGAGTCTCGCACTGGCCGCTACCTTGGGGTCCATAGTGCCGGCGGCGATGTCGCCCAAAAATCCAACACCAGATTTCAAAGCCTCTTGACCCAAAGCTTTCGCTCCCGACTTGAACAGTGGTGCGATAGTGCGGAACATACCGCCAAGAAAACTGCCCACTCCACGTCCTCGCTGATATGCCGCTCCTCGAAATACTCGGTCGATCGCACCGCCGGTCTGCAACTGTTGACGGTGGTAGTACGCCAAATACGGGTCGTTTGAATACATTATTACTTGAATTCATTAATGCGGACTTGTATAAACCATTGTTTTATATGCACTGTGAACGTAGTTATCTCTTTCGATATTGACAATCTTCAATAGCGGTGCTGTAGTGTCACCAATCAACTGCGGCTCCACCAAATCACAATATGCATACATATGTGGTGGGATCCCCATAGTTAGATCTGGTTGCCATAAGCCGAGAGCTGAAGAAACACCTTCCGGTGCTAGATTATCTTTATAAGGGTCATAACCCAACATTAGGGATAATTCGTGGCTTATCTGTATTATGTTCACTGCAATTGTTTTCAACACCCTCATATTGACTCTTTTTATTTCGGCCAGGTATTCAAATTCGAGGAATTCATTTAGTTGCTCATCACCTTAGTATGTTTAGCATGTTTGGCCTTAGCATGTTTAGTTGCTCATGATTCCTTTTTAAATAATGGAGGGAATTGATATTCGACCCAAATGTACGAATTATCGTTGACTGTCATTAATGAACACGGATATTGCGCTTCCACCAATGCCATCTCCCACTCGCCACCTTCCAACCGTATTTGTTTCGGCATGTGTGTAGTGTAACTCGTCACGGTGTTTTTGGGAAAATAATCCATAGACCTATTGCTGGGTAATGTCAAGTAGTATTGGTTTTTACTAGACATTTTGTAAATCTTGCGCTCTCGCCCAAGAGTTGAATTCGTCTCGGTAACCTTCCCACTTGACCAGGTAACGCCTTCTGCGACCACGACCTTTCGTGTCCAGTATTTTATCAATTTTAAACTGGTGATCACGTTGGATTGTCACTTTTTGTACTTCGTGTTCATAAAACTGTCCGGACAACTCTACACCGTTGAGATCCGTGAGCGTGTACAGTGGTAATGGCATAAGTGTATTTACTCGGTGTATTATAAACACTTCTTTACTCCAATTGGTCTCGTAACCTTTGGTAAACTTACCTTTCTCCTTAGCTATACGCACTGTATCGCCTACTTTCAGTTTCGGTCTAGTGCGTTTCGGTATATTTTTGTACATGTGTTTTCACACACTGAACACTACCTCTCTGTTTCTGGCGACCACATCGACTGGACGCAGTCTGTTGCCCAAGCTCTTGTGCGGGCTGTTGTTGTAGGCATTCACTAGTTTGTCCAATGCATCAATATATCTTAATGTATTTTTATAAGTCAAATATCGCAACATGCGGGTTTTCAATGTGCGGTTTACACGCTCAACCACGCTAGCTTTTACATCGGGGTTTTGCGTAGTGACATATTTTATTTTATACTTTTGAAATAGTTGTTTCGTCTTGCTGCCGGTGAACTCGGTTCCTTTGTCGATTTGTAGACAACGCGGTGTTCTAGTAGCTTCTTTGAATATATCCTCAAAAGCAAAAGCAACTTCTTCTGCTCCTTCTTTCCGCTTCAACGCTCTCACATGTAGGCGTTTACTAAACACATCTATTACACTTAATAAATAATTGTATTTACTCAGTCCACGCATGTCGTTCAAGTCTGCTTGCCAAAGTTCATACGGTCCAAACACAATGTACGGGTTGCGTGTGAATCTTTTACGTACTGGTTTATGCAAAGTATAAGTGTCCTGTATTTATAACCAATCAATCACTTTACGTTTCGGGATGTTCTTATTTCTTGTCGCTCGCAAAAGTGGTGATACACCACCGTACGAGTAAGGTTCGTTTGGGTCGTAATACAATCGCCCCATCACGGTGTCTATGGATTAATCTTCTCCCACTTCATGAGTGAGTCCGGACTTATAAACCGTCCTCTCGTTGGCGTACTAGGCGATCTTATTTGAGGTAATGCCGCCGTCACCGCCATCGTCTCTGCCGCCGCTGCTGTTTTTGATCTTACTCGACTCGCAATCGGTGACGGAGAAGGTGTTGGATACATCAATGCCGCTCTCGGACTGAGTGTTGACTGCTGTTTGTAATCGTTTTTGTTACCATCGAGAAACTGTAACGCTTGTTTGTTGCCGATTATTGTTCTGGGAACATTGACTTCTTTTAGTACGTGCATTACTTCCTCCCAACCCGCCGGCATGATGTTCATTTTACGTACTCTCACTATACTATGCAACACGTCTTCGATATAGGACTTAGGTATTTCCTCATTATTGACGTAAACAGTGCCGTCACTGCTCCACTGTACCGGGTTTCCACTACGAGCTAACACATTTAATAAATTACTAGCGTCGTTTTTGTAAATCTTCGGAAACGATGCGAGTAAATATTTCTCCAATACAGCAGTTCTCCTACGCTCATCACCACCACCACCACCTACATCGGTGTCCACAATCGGTATGTTGATCGGTTGACGTTTACTTGAAGCGATATTTGAAAATCGATTTAATACTTGGTTATACAATTTCCACTTTTCACTGTCATCGATCTTTTTGTCGTTCATTATATCTTCCATTTCCTCATCCAAACTCTTGTAGGATCGTTTAACAGGAGAGGGATGTTGCGGTTTTTCGTTAGCAGATGGAGACTGTAGACGATCAAGTAACTCTTGCGGTACAACAATCATTTTTCTTGCATGATCCATTTTGCTAACCGCGTGCTTCTTTCTGGTACTACCTTCCTAAAGTGTAACTTCACGCACGATGTCCCGAAATGAAATTACAGAAAATTAGCACAACCATCTCTTAAGTCATTGTTCACAGACTCGAAATATCTACCCGTGTATTAGTTGGTCAAAGCTGACTGCACTGCTGCTTGTAGTATTGTGCTTAATAGTAGTGGGATAAAAAAGCCATCTCCTTGCTGTACAATATATAGTCTTCTTAGACAATCTTTCACCTTGTTTCACAATTCGCCGAGGAGCGGTTTTGTATTTGCTCAATCGTCTTTTTCTTTTATCAGACAGAGGAACGTTACTACGTAACACATTATAAGCACACTCGCATACTGATCGAATGCGACTGACATCACACACCTTTAACAGAGCTTTGCGCTCATTGGATTTTGCGTGTATCAAAGCTTCGAGCAGAGCTCTGTCCTTCCGCAAGCACGACATGGTGACTACTGACGTAAAACCTTAAGACGTAAGTCTATATGCGTTTTTGTTTCGGCACATACACGAAATGATAAGTATCATCTGGAAATATGCAGCTTTGTATTCGCACATCATCGGGCGTAGCCTGTTTTAAATCTATGAGTAAATACCCGTGTGGTTTATTTGTAGCATCAGTGTAGGCTTCCACAATAAACTTTGGATTATCAGGATATATTTGTCTGGCTAAACACTTGATCTGTACTTTATCCCTCGGATTTTTAAAACAGACCATGTAATGGGCATTGAGAGATATGTCCCGCTGTCCTCGCCCTTGATGAAACAGGTTTTGAGTTATAAAGAACACACTTATGTTCGTATGATGACAACCTTTACTAAACAAATCTACCACTGTATTGTCTGTTTCTCACATCAAGTCGTCTATAATTACCAAAACCGGTTCCTTACCATCAAAATATTCCAAGTTCGGCATACCTTCAATATAGTTTATTTGTGAGTTGTCACCACTCGCACCACCACTGCTACCATAATTCCAGTTTATTCTAGCAAATTTTGTATCACACATTTGTGAAATGTGATTTATAAATTTCGATACAAACACTGACTTTCCACTACCCAATGGCCCCGCCACTATAGTTGAGAACGGGTAAACCCACCCGAGCCCATGATCCCATGGGCCCACCTCAAGTCCATGATTAATACTGACTATTCACCACCGATTGTTCAACACTTAAAACTATACCCATCAGTCTAATGATTAGTTTTCAACACTTAATTCTATACCTCGGATTTTGTGTACAGCTAAGGGGGTTTTGGGTTAAGTTCAATAATTAACACAGATTGTACAGTATTTAAATGTTTATTGAATTGAAAATATGCAAGTGTGAAGTTTTACATAAAATATATCTTCAGTCTTCTTTAGTCTTGCTTTACAAAAATAAAATTTTTTAGACAAACTCGAGCGGGGTGAAACTCGTACCTGGCCTGGCAGCTCGCTTCACCATACGGAGACGATCCCCGAAGCCCATGTTGTAGCGCTCGATGTCGTTGTCGCTCAGCACGGTGTTGAAACGCCTGGGAAGGTAGACCCGCAGGAAGAAGTCGTCCCCGACTTGGCCCTCCAGGATGACGATAACCGTCTCGCCGAACGGTGTGGTGACCCTCTCCATGGCTGTGATGAGGTAGCCGCACTCCTCTCGAAGATCGGCAAGCCTGGTGTATGCCGGGGAGCTGGATTAACAGGTGTTGAGGGAGGTCCTCAGGTCCATGGTGAGGCCGGTTACGGTTGAAATCTCAGAGGTGGTAGCAGCTGTTGACTGTGAGCAAGCCATCTTGTAGTAGTGACGATCGTTGGAGCACAATGAAACTAGCTGGTGTGCTGGCGAGGAGTGATGCTCTGCCGACTCGCGTCTCGGGTTTTATGCCCCATGCGCCATCTTGGTTGGTGGAGGGGAGGGAGTGAAGGTCAGACACGCAGCTGTCGATGTGCGGGATAGAGGGGGAAATGACGTGTCTGGGTGTGTAGGTGATAGGGCGACATGTCTAGACACGTGGATTTTTTCCTTGTTTTCTGGACGGTGCTCGCTTCCTCTGTTTTGACGCCGAAACTATACTTTGTTGCGTAATGGTCTGTGTAAGTCCGTCAATTTTCGGCACACCAGTCGCTTTGTCGATCCACATATTTTCCAATTTATTCAATAAATGTTTTACATTTTGATGCATTTCACTATCTTTTTCCAAATATAATCCGCATATATTTACCATTTCCACACCATCATAAAGTTCCATTTTCAATAGCGAAGGTCCACTGTTAGCCGGGTTTTGAACTGCATATAAATTACCACCTCCCGTCCACGAAACAAAAGGTGAGTCGTCTGTTGGTTTCGGTACCCATCCTGGCTTCTGATTGTTGTCCACCTTCGGTTTGGGCGGTGCTCTTTTCCTCTTCCCACTGCTTGTAGCTGGTGCCGTTGATGGTTGTGCTACGGCGCCATCGTTCAAGGCGTTGATCACCTCCATGAACGTTTGCAGGTAGTCGTCTACTGTAGTGTGAGCTTCCATGTCTGATCTGTATGAGAGGTGTCGCACGACTGAAGGGTATTAAAGAAAAATAACACTGAGCTGGGCATTATGGTCACGTGATTGATAGCTGCTACCAATATTCATAGCTCGGTTTAGTGTTTGCAACGAGTGATATTCGGCAATAGCCACAATGATACAGGCTTTTAACCTTGTCCCATTGCGGTTTTACACGCTAGGTGTTTTTAAAACAAATTCAGATTTGTTTTGGTCACTTGGTATGTCACTGTAATATTGGAAAATGCACTTACGACAACGCCCCTCTACAAAGTCTGCCTATGGTGATGGTTCGGTTTTGAAGTAAATCAGTTCTATTGTCACGTAGTTTTCAGCGTAATAGCTCATGAGTTTATTACACAAGTGGAAGGGTATAAAGTCCTCTAGTTCGTAGATGTCCGTATAACACTCAATGTTTTCACACTCAACACTCACGCACTGCTCAAAAAGAGATTTCATTTTTGTTTAAAAAAAAGTAAAAACAGTTTGACGGTAGTCAGTACACTAAGCTAGAGCACACAATGATGTATAAAAGTTTTCTCATGCCTCGCTAGCGTAGAGAAACCCCAGAATGAGGTGGGGGTTATGACATATATCTCCTCTGACGTCACGAGCCACCTACCTGATCATAAATTCCTGGAAATAGTATTTTATTTAGCTTAGAAGCCTTGTACCGCTAATGGACCTGTCAATCAAGATTAAAGATAGATTATGCTCTAAGTACTCTGGCGGAGACGTATATTCCCAGAATTATTGCACAATAGGCTTAAGAAATTCCTGTAAATGATCTTTTATTCGCTAGCATAGAGACATCCAAAAATGTGGTGGGGGTTATGACGTATTCACACTCCTCCCACCAAACTATCGGTCTAGCGTCATTCTTCGTTCAGTCGCCACCGATATAACTTGTCCAAAATGCCTCAGCCTAAGCCTTCAACATCGCAACAAGCACTGGAGGTAGACCAACATCAATGGGGAACAGATGTTTCCGATAGTCAATTGGTGGACGTATTGGAAACGGTCGAAACTGATATACGGCATCAATTCGATGGTATATCAACTCAAGATCTGGTCGAGGGATTTGAGCATGCAATGTCAAACTACTCCACGACTATATGTCACAAGCCACAGACACCAGAAGAAGAGGCATATGTTCGGGAACTTTGGGATAGCCTCCAAACTGTTTGGAGTGTTATCCAATTTCGGCAAAAGCGGCAGCCTTACCAGCCAGTTCTAGTGGAAAAATATTGATTTAGTATAAAAAATAAAGAAAGGAATAAAAAAAAAATAAATAAATACAAATTGTAAGAAAAAAAGGAAAAAAGAAAAAAATGCAAAAAATATTTGCAAAAAAATTAGAAAAAAATTGCAAACAAATTGCAAAAAAATTGGAAAAAATTTAAAAAAGCTAAACAAATTTAAGGGGGGGGGCTAAGTACTCTTATCTCGGTAATTGATGTTTGGACGAGCCACCTAAATACGAGCCACCTACCAGCTTCCGGAGCAAAAAAAATAAAAAAAAATTTGCAAAAAAATTTGGGGAAAAATTGTCAAAAAAATGCAAAGAAAATTTGCAAAAAAATAATTTTGTTAAAAAAAGCTCAAAAAAATTCGGGGGGGGGTTTAAGTACTCTTATCTCGGTTATTGATCTCGGGGGGAGCGGGTATGACCTCTGACGTCACGAGCCACCTAATTACGAACCACCAACCTGTGCTATGAACAACTATTTTCAACTACTATTCTGACTGCCTGTCTACAAGAAATTCCTAATAAGTTTTTATGAGACAAACTAATAAAATGTTATATTAAAAGGTGTTTTAACTTCCAAGCGATACTCCAAAAGGGGTTTTCACTTCAACAATAAATATAAAGTGTGAGAATAACGAGGATCGCATGGGAAGTATGAATTCGGTTGGTAAAAGAAAGGTACCTTTTTACTATAAAGGTGTTTAGCTACCCAGAACTTGGAGACAAAAAAAGTTTCGAAGGAGTTTGAGTTTTAATTGACTGCCACCCATCCGCAAAAATTAAAGGAAATATTGTTATGTACAAGCCAGTCCCAAATGCAAACAGTGTTGAAGAAATATGGACTACCTACACTGAGAAAAATGTTATACCGTATAGTCAGACATAAAATGTCTGCAGCAGACACTATTTTCATTCACGTTTAGTTATGTCTAAAACAGAAGTGGTTATGTCTAATACAAAAATTTCCTATGATCTTACGAAGAAAAGGTTATGTCCGTTTAAAATATTTTATATCTGTAACTTACACTATGTTACTAAACCCAATATAATCAGTGCAATCAGATATATTTATTGTCGGAATAGATATTAGGCCAAAAGTGATTTTTCTCAGTGTAGGTAATGGCGGGAATGCCTGAAGGAAACATCAGGCGAGCCCGTAAAAGCCGTAAGAACATGTCTGCCAGAGGCCCTAATAAAAATGTTGTAGAAATTGGAACGAGTATATATACGAATTTAAGAGAGAAAACTTGGAATCATAAGAAGAAGAGGACTATGCATTTTGGATGCTGGAAGTTCAAGAATTGTTATTGAAGGATTGTTATATTCAGAAGAATCGTTATGTTCAGAGGAAATAGTATAATTAGCGAATTTCCCCTATAGGGAAGAAGCTATTACCGCAGGTCTCATGGTAAGACCTAAGCCCGATACCATGATAACTTTTCGTTTTGGGGCCCCCGTGCAGAAGCAGAAAACACCATTCGTTCGAATTTATATATATTATATATAACGTAACGTGTATATATATAACGTTTTCGTGTGTCTGTGAGCACGGTAGCGGCCGTAAAAATGGTCCGATCTTAATGAAATTTGGTACAGACATGTAAAGTGGTAATCCCTCGGATGAGTTCGTAAACCAGCCCGATCGGACGACCGGAAGTGGGGGTAAAGAGGGATAAACCCCCCCCCAAAATGGGTTTTTTGAGGTTTTTATGTAGGAAAATAAAATTTATCGAATTTCTGTTGGCACCATTGAATTCAGCTCAGAAAAAATTAAAAATTTAGTATTTTGAATCACTGCTCTATGTCCATTGGTTACCGAGATATTGAAAGTGGTAAACACAGTACGTTTTCCCAATGTTAACCTTATGGGAAATAAGCAAAGTTCTATATCTCGCTTATTTCTCAACATATCTTGATAAAACTTGGTAAATGGCTTCTCCTAGTTCAGACCTACTAAATATTGAATTAAAACCACCCAGTTTTGATATACCCGTAGCAGCAAACCTGCATACTCATTCCCCATGTTATTCTTATGGAGCTTACAAAAACATGTCAAATCTCGCTATGTTGGATAGAAATATGTTGTTTTGCATTTGAAATTCGCTGAGTATGCAGGTCTACTGCAACGGGGGTATTTTACAGTTGAGACCTCGCACGGTCCGGTTCGAGACCACTTCTATACAACCCGAAGAATTTCACACGGAGAAAAATCTATAAACACAACAGCAATACCGTACCTCAAAGAAAAGCAAATATTGATTATAGGTCTTAATTTTGGCTCAAAAAGAAACCACAAACAAGAAATATATGTAATTTAGAACGAATTTCAAAATTCCTAAGACAGCGGGCAACTATTTAGCGACAAACATTCTTAAAATATCGGTGAAAATTCTGAAAAATAATCTGCAACTGTAAACTATAAGAATTCTTCGTGAATAATTATTTATTACAAATTATTTTTACTTGCCATAAGTTTCTCAAATACAAAATTACAAATATGAAATAATCCCACATTCAAAAACGTAACAAACGTAAGATGAAATACGATTTAAAAAACACGATTAAAAAAATTGCTTACAGGTTTAGTCCAAAGTTAACTGAATCCGAAAAATGAGAAAAATTCATCTCTCAATTAATACGAATTTGTGGAGTTCCTTTGTATGTTTTTATGCCTCTAGACCACGGTATCTGCCTAAAATCACGAGTTCAGGTCTAATTTTTATAAATCCTCCGGCGGAGACCCCCAGGCCCCCGTTCTCGTGGTCGAGGCCCAGGGGCCCACGATGTTTATAGACTTGGGGCCCGGCTTTGTTCAGCGGCCCTGGACAGCAGCTACCAGATGCATCGCGGCCGTGATCGGCTCTCTACTCACAACAAAAGCGCCCCATTTGTATTTGTATTATTTTGGAAATGGGATTTTATGGCCGTTTTGTTGACAACTTTCTGTTCGCCTAATCAAACCACACTGTTTTAGTTATTTTATAGCCTTACCACAATTAATATCACGAGGACCGATGCTGCTAGATATCGAAAGAGATTTCCTCTACCTTGTTGCGCATAGCGCAATACTAATAGCGTTACCAACAGCGCTACTAAAAAAACATGGCAATATTAAGAGCCCCAGTCAACAACGCTCATAACTCCAAATAATTTAGTGTTTAAATGTTATTTGGTTTCAGACGTAAGCAGTGAAAGACATCATAATAATAAATAACCAATGTTCAAACGTTAAATTTGTGACCTTAATTAGTTATCATTGAATAAGCATAACAAAATTAAACAATAACAACATCATATTATTAATAACATTTATGTTATTAATTATGAAATACAATTATTGAATTGAAATTCAATATGAATGATCTCAAAATTTTCGACCCCGACTCGCCTAGCGCCCCCCAGTTCGTCGTTTCCCGCTTACCGGTTCCCGTTCGCCCCCCCCCCCCCCGGCTCCCGTCCCCCCCGCATCGCGGGGCCCACGGGCCCTTCCGTTACGCCACTGACCTCGACGCTTTCCAACAGCGACAGAATCGCATGACCTTGCAACCGCTTTCAACACCCAGCCGATGTCTGTAGATCCTGTGCCTTGAACTTCTAATGGCCAGGGAACCTTGCAACCTACATCGGACCAGGACCAAAACAAAGCGAGGAAGCGAGGAGGAGAATGTTCTGAGAATCTGAGCCACAGACGACTGGGCTATACGGGACATTTCACATTTTAACGGGGGTGTTGTTGCAATTCAGTCACGGGTTGCAGTTGAGTCAAAGGTACAGTTGAAGGGCACAGTTGAAGGGCACAGTTGCAGTTGAGTCAAGGGTATACAGTAGCAGTTGAGCCAACGGGACAAGTGCAGTTGAGCTGTCTGAGACCCAAGACTGTTATCGTTTTAGTTAAATGACAATCTGGCATACTGCCTGTAGTATAGTTAATCAGCTGATACCATAGAAATTGGTTCTCTTATTCTGTTTATATTTTGTTTGTTTATGTTTTACGTTTTACAACTGTCACGTTAGTAATCTAATACAATATTCTACCTACAAAATGTATTTTTATTTTATTTAATCTACGACACAGACACAACAAATGGCGCAGTCCACTAAACGAACCGACGATTTGCGAATAGATGCTTTTGATGGAAACTCTGAGGATTGGACTTTCTGGCATGAACGTTTCAAGATTGCATTACGAAACAGAGGAATCAAGAATGAAGATACAAAACGAGACCTATTACTAGGAAACCTTGGACCTCAACCATTCAAGCTAGTATTTGACCACGCACGCCCTGCTCCCGTCAGTAATCTTCACTTTACAGAAGTTATTGACATACTGAAGAAATACTACACAAAAGCGTCTGCACCACTATCGCAACGGGTTGTCTTCACTCGCCGTTTCAGGCAAGAGGGAGAATCTGTGAGTCATTTCGAACTTGCTTTACGCTAAGTTGCAGGTCTCTGTGATTTTGGTGACAACCTAAATGAACGGCTAAGAGATCAATTTATTCTGGGCATCAACAATGATCGCTGGCAACTTGAACTTTTACGCTTGCATGCTACGACAGATACTACATTGGAACAAGTCACAAACACTGCTACGTTGTTAGAAAATGTCGACAATCAACAGTCACAATTCCGTGATACACACATAACAGTCAACAAAATAAGCAACAGAAACAAAAAGAATGAAATTCAATCGAAACAAGAAACAAGAAGAAACACTGTTTCAAAACAAAAAGTCTTACATCTTAACAAAACAACAGACTGCATTCGTTGTGGTTATAAGAAACATGAACGAGGAACAAACTGTCCCGCTCTCGATGCTATGTGCAACGCCTGTGGAGGACTAAATCACTTTGCACGCGTATGTCTTAAAGTGGGCAATGCAATCATCAACAAAGGTAAGCGACTTAATATGTTACAAAAAAGTCCCTCGTCTAGTAACTCTAGTGTAAAATCGTTTTCTGATACAGATCAAATACAAGCGATAAATCAAGGTTCAAAGGTTATGCTTTCAGTCAAGTTAAACAAACATACGATTTCAATGTTGTACGATCCAGGTGCAGCATTTAGTATCATTGGTAAAACGTTATGGGAGGAAATAGGAGCTCCTAAACTGTTCCCTACAGAAAACTTAAGTGCTTACACAGGGGTACCAATTGAAACTATGGGAAAAACGTATATTTCTGTTGAAGCGTTTGGTTCCAAACGCAAGCTACCGGTAATCGTTGTTAAGAAAAACGACTTACCTTTGTTCGGTCTAGACTGGGTCCTTGCTTACAACTTACCACTGCCACCCGGCGCTAAAGTATGTACATTGTCCAAACAGGAAACGAAGAAAGTAAGTGAACAAACTGTACATGACATTGTTAACAGTTTCCCAGACGTGTTCAGTCCCTCTTTAGGTACAATCAAAAATCACAAAGTATCATTTCACATGGCATCAAATGCAGTTCCTGTAGTTTCAAAGCCACGCCCAGTTCCCTTTGCTTTACGGGAACCTGTAGAAAATGAAATTCAAAGACTAGTAGATAGTGGAGTTTTGGAACCAGTTGATGCTAGGATAGAACCTATCATTTGGGCTTCACCCATTGTAATAGTAGTAAAACCGTCTGGAGCTATCCGCATATGCGCGGATTTCAAAAACACTATAAACAAACATATGCTCCCTGATAAGTATCCTATGCCTACATTCGAGGAAATCACCTCAAAGCTTACAGGTGGCCAGGAGTTCTCTGTTATCGATCTCAAAGATGCGTATCTACAAATGGAGGTCGAATCATCAGCACAAAAGTACCTGATTATTTCTACACTCAAGGGATTTTTCAAGTACAAACGCTTACCCTTCGGAATCAAAATTGCGACCGGGGTTTTTCAGTGCAAGATGGATCAAGTATTGGCTGGATTACAAGGAGTCGCCTGTCTCCTAGACGATGTTATAGTCACTGCCCCAACGAGAGAGGAGCATGTAGCTCGAGTCAAAGAAGTTCTAAGGCGTTTCCAAGAATCTGGAATTCGTGTTCAAACGTCAAAATGTAAATGGTTTCAAGATTCCGTTAACTACCTAGGTCACAGAATCGATAGTACTGGTATACACCCAACAACAGAACACCTGGAAGCAGTGAAAAACATGCCATCTCCGAAAAATGTGAAAGAGTTGAGATCATTTCTTGGGTCAATTAACTACTACAGTAAGTTTGTTCCCCATTTACAGTCTTTGTGTGTTCCATTACACAAACTATTAAAGAAAGGAGTGAAATGGCATTGGAGTGAAAAACACGAACAAGTAGCAACAAAATTAAGACATCTCCTGACTACAACAGACACTTTGGCTCACTATGACGAATCACTACCTCTGATCCTCGCGACTGGTGTCGGAGCTGCTCTTTTTCAAAAGTACCCTGATGGGGCTGAGAAACCTTTGCCATTTTCATCAAGACGCCTTGACCAAGCTGAGTGTCGATACAGTGTGATAGAAAAGGAAGCGTTAAGTCTAGTTTTTGGAGTCACTCGTTTTGAACAGTACCTTTATGGTAGACATTTTGAAGTTCGCACGGATCATAAAGCTATGGTTAAAGTCTTCGGCGAACATGATTCAATTCCGAAGGTAGTATCAAATCGCATCGCTAGATGGGCATTAACACTGAGTGCTTATGATTACTCAATCAACTACCAACAAGGAAAAGATAACAAAACAGCGGATCTACTATCAAGGTTTCCCTTGCAAACCACGACCAAATCTACAGAGGAAGACCAGGGTTGCAGTAACAAAGCACACCTTTTTCATTTACGTTCACAGGATTTACCAATATCTACAAAGAGTTTACAAGAAGCGACAAAAACTGATCCTACACTTTCAAAAGTAGTAAACTATTTACGAAGTGGTTGTTGGCCTCTAGAGAAAAATGAAGATATCAATCTCCAACCTTACTACAACAAACGCGAAGAACTTTCCTTTGAGAATGGAATTTTGCTTTGGTTTGGAAGATTAATTATACTCACAAAACTTAGATCAAGGGTGATGGAAATACTCCATGAGGGACATCCAGGTATTGTAGCCATGAAGGGAAAAGCACGTTTTCAAGTCTGGTGGCCTAATCTAGACAAAGACTTAGAAGAACACACTAAACATTGCTCTGGATATCAAGAAAATAGGAGCAAAGACCCTGAAATGCCGTTATTCTCATGGCCTGTACCTGCAGAAGTTTGGTCAAGGATCCACATCAACTTTGCCGGACCCTTTATGGGGAAAATGTGGCTGATCGTAGTGGACGCACGGTCGAAATGGCTTGGAGTAATACCAACGTCGTCAACAACAACAAAGTCAACGATCAAAGCTCTGGAAGAGTTGTTTTCAAGATTCGGCTACCCAAAGGTCATTGTAAGCGATAATGGACCACAGCTAACATCCTACGAGTTTCAAACCTTTTGTAAGAGCCTAAACATCAGACATGCTCGAATCACTCCTTATCACCCTAAAAGCAATGGGTTGGCGGAACGATGTGTGCGGACGTTTAAAGAGCGCATGAATGCCTCAAAAGAAAATATTGGGACTGTCCAGGAAAAGCTCAACAGTTTTTTGTTCGCTTACAGAACATCACCGAGAAGATCTACTGGGAAAACACCAGCATTCATGTGTTCGGTCGTGAGTTATGCTCTAAATTAGATTTGTTATTTCCTGACGTTGAGCAGAAAATCGACGAAGAGTTGGTTCAACAGCGACTACAAAAACCTGGATCCAAAGCGAAAATGTTTGAAGAAAACGACAATGTTTGGGTCCTGAACCAATCGGGGTCTGGGTTTAAGAAAGGAACAATTGTGAAAGTGAATGGCCCGTACTCGTACGTAGTCAACACAAATGGACTAAACAGACGATGCCACGCAGATCAACTTCGCCAGGCTTAATTCTTAGAAGAAGGGGGGACGATGTAGTATAGTTAATCAGCTGATACCATAGAAATTGGTTCTCTTATTCTGTTTATATTTTGTTTGTTTATGTTTTACGTTTTACAACTGTCACGTTAGTAATCTAATACAATATTCTACCTACAAAATGTATTTTTATTTTACTTAATCTACGACACAGACACAACACTGCCTTGTAATAAAAGCGACTTGTAACATAAGTCAGTGGCTGTGGTCGCGGGCGTGGGAGCGGTGAGTGGTAGAGCGCTGGCTGCGGTGCAGTCGCCACTTTCAGCCGCCTCCTCCCACCACTCATCTGTTCCCGGCACCGCGGCTTTATGTACTTCAACTCTGGCGCGCTATAGCCAGTCTATATTATTCTTTGATTCAGGGCCAGCCCCAGGCAAGGGCGGGCGGGGCAGCTGCCCAAGGCCCCGCGCTCTTGGGGGCCCCACGATTTCAAGAACCCCGCACGAAAATTCTTCACGATCAAATTTAAATTATGGATGGTATTTTATCTGTTTCAAAATGTGATTAAAAATGTTGATAACACGACAAGTGCAAATTCAGATATACGAGTTTAATTGGATTAGCAATGGTGGGTCCTTTCTTATGTAGCACTTCGGTAGACGTCGGGAAACAAAACTACTGTAGTTGTCTGCTGCGGCTGAGCGATGAGCGGCAGGTGGTTTGCGCCTGCGCGCGATGTTGTCGTCTGTCTGTTTTGATTTGACTACCAGTACGGTGGGCGAAAATTCACATCGAGCAGAGCTGATGATAACGTCATCGTTGATGCGTTATCGATACGTGTTTCAGTATCCACTTCAGGCTCGAATAATCGGCGGTCGATAATCGAATCAAATAAACTTGGACTTATGGGCTACGCATTAGTACGAGTTGGCTACGTAAAATGCTACGAGTCACGAGTATTTTAAATCCGAATTCTATCAACAATAAACTTGGACCAATGCAGATGGTACTCAATAATAAATAGCCTACTTAAGTAACTTACCAGTAAGTTTAGTCAATACTGAACTTGGTGGGAGGTAAAGTTTGTAAAAGTTGAGTTCAACCAGATCATAACTTATTTGGTATTTTTAAAATACAGCCTAGCAGCCAAGCCAGATCCTTGAATTAAGGCCTACTTCTAAAACCTTATTTAAACTTTGAAAATGACAGTAGGTTTAGGATTAGGGGTTGGAAAGTGCAAAGGATTTTTAAGTTTTAGTACAGTTTCTGAGATTACAGAAAATGTAAATACAGATCTTCTTACTTGAGTTTAGTTTTAGAGAAGTCTTATCATACTTTAATTCTGCAATAGTGCACGATTTGTATCTACAAGCAAATAAGTAACAAGGCTAAAATGATGAAGATTAATTTATTGTAGTGATATTAAGTTAGGCCAAACTTAATATACCTTCAAGCGTGAAAAGACCAATTTTAAGTAAATAAATAAAATAAACAAAAATTGTATTGTCAGTAAGTTACCGTACCAAAGTTAGGTAAAATCTCTAGAAACTGTTTTTAAATTATATTAATTAGAAAAATCGCCTGAATTAAACCAGATTAAACAGTTTATTATACGCCAAAGACTGTTCCTCTAAACATTTGAGGAATAAGTTAAATTATAAATTCTGATTAGCTTAACCTCTCTCGAGGCTGTGATTTGCTGAGTCTGTAGCCTGCACTGCAGTGGTGAACCGATATTCAAATATTGATAGACTAACTATCGATCGAAGGAACTACGCTGGAAAAGGTTGTCGACTTCACGAAGGCATCGCATCAACGATGACGTCATCACCGGCTCTGCTCGATGTGAATTTTCGCCCACCTTGTAACGACGTGCACGCTGTTGCAATTTATCGTAAGTTTTTACAAAAGCGACAATGCTGTTACGTATGCTTTAATGGATCAGGTAGGTTGAGTCGGGGTCGGGGCCTGAAACTTTACCAATCTTGCCGGATTTTCAAGGCCATTGTCGTGGCATAACGGGGATTAAGCCTATAAAAATCGGGTAGACGTCTAGGTGCCACCCCGTCTAGTCGCCACCTAGCCATAGCGTCAGATCATCACCACATGAAAATACACCAATGCCGTCAAGGTGTCACCCCGTCAGATCGTCACCTTTCTAATCCGAAGAGGTGGCGGGTTGATGTTGGCGTACACGTCTGATCGCCACCTCGCAGGCTCGCGTCAAGGTGTCACCCCGTCAAGTCGCCACCTTTCTAGCCCGAGGTGACGGGTAGTCGTTGGCGCAAAATCCGTTCAGCGTTATTGGGGTTGGACTGTGAAAAGAAAACCGCTTGCGTATTAATATAGATAATGTCACCGATGAAATGAATGAATCAATTATAACGCCAATGAGGGCAGTTGTAAAATCATGAGATTGACATTATTTATTTCTTACATAAAGGAAATCTGATAATAATCAGTACATTTCAACTGAAAAATTATTTGATCGAAAGTAAATAATTACTAGGCAAGCATGATTTGTGTGATCCCACTTTCTCAGCCTGTATGCAACGTGGGAAAAACACAAGCACACCGTGAAAAAGTTCTTTCCTGTAAAGTTCCACAATCCATAGGCCTAAATTGTTATAGTTTTAGAGAATTTTTGAAAAATTAATTTGAAATTATAAAAAAATTAACATGGACTAAATGTGTTGCCGTGATGGTTGCAGAATAACAAAAAATGTAAACAAGAACAGTCACATGTTCTAACAGAGCCCACATATTTTCTTGTTGAATTTCGACCAGTAAGCTATCTCTAGTTTACTCTAATTACGATCCTGAAATGTAAATTTTATCATTTTACATTTTTGTAATATACATATTTCATTGTTTGTCCAAAATCCTATTCTTTCGAAGAAGAAACAATGTGAATTACAACGCAAAATAGAATAATATTATTGTATAAATATTATGATTTGGTCACCCTCTTTATTCCAAGGTGGCAATTGGACGCCACCGCACACGACAGATCGTTACCTTTCACGACCGCGTCAAGTGACCACCCCGTCTAGTAGCCACCTCTCAAACGGTGTCGATCTGACGTCGACGCACACGTCAACCCGCCACCTCAAAACCGGTTTAAAATGGTGGCGATCTGACGGGGTGAGTACTTGTCGGGGTGGCACCTAGTCGCGTTCCCCTATAAAATAGAGAAGCTGAAATGTATCAGAATTAGTTTTTATCACATTTTAAAGAGTTTAAAATGTAATGCTCGTTCAAAATAAATGGAATCAAATCCAGATACAATACGCAATTGCGCTAAATGAATTAGATTAAATAATTTATTATCACCAAGTAAATTGTTTATTATGTTGGAAACAATGCTCTGTAATACTCTGGCATTCATATATACATTTTAAACGAAAACTTTAAATATATTTTTAACGTGTTATTTTGCTACTTTTTTATTACATACTGTAGTTAACTATGCACAACCTATTGCTTTCGAAAACATCCGATTTTTAACCGGTTAAATTGAAAAAGTATAGTTTTATCTATTAGTGCAGGGGTATTTTTAATACCTCTACATACGTACCTTGGTAGGGGTATTTTTTATATATTTTTGTTGGACTAATACAGACTTTACAAACAAAATTAATTTGAAAACTATAAATACCTGGTATTATAATTGTTATAATATTTACTGATAACATTGTAAACTTAATAGAATACTAACATTAAAAATAAACACGTTATATTTTTTCTAACTAGTGAGGCATGTTGTTTTTAATTCTTTGCGCCCTTGTTGAGCCCCTCCGGAGGTCCAAAGTCTCGACTTCATTGATGTCCGTTCCGAGCATAGAGGGTCTCATGGACAGACGGGACGCGCGCCAGTCCCTACATAGTTCCAGCCCGCCGGGGTAGCGTCCGTTTTGAGCATGGAGGGTCGCATGCACAAAAGGGACGCGCGCCACTTCTAGCATGGTCCCATCCGTGCATGCTACACCGCCTCAGTTTAATTCTTATCGACTGGACGAGTATAGTGTCTAGTGAGTAGTGTGTGTGTTGAAATGAGTGGTGTAAAATTAATTTGGGATTTGCCAAAAACTGGCTTCATAATTGGAAATAACATACTTTAATTGACTTACTGTCCAAATTGGACATAATTATGACGAGCGGTATTTGTTTTTTGCTGTTGGCGATGTTCTGTCTCATGTTTTCTTTGTAATAGCGATGATGGCGAGGACTGAGTTGAACGCGTCACCGCCGACGCGACGCTAGCGACTTCACCCGATCGCCACCCTTATACAGTGCGCTGCGGCGGTCAAGTTAGGTTAGGTTATTATAAATATCTTAGTAGGACTTTCCTCGTTTCGTTATGAATCGAACGATACCAGATAAGTCATACTTTCACCCGCCAAATACCTTTTAAGTAGGCCAAGGTCAGGTCGTTGACCGGAGACACGTATCACCTGTCAACGGAATTTGGCAGGCAAAAGTATGATTCATTTGGTGTCGTTCGATTCGTAAATATGTTAGTAGGACGAGGAAAGTCCTACTAACATATTTATGATAACCTAACCTAACCTAACGTAACCGCCACAGCGCGCTGTATGAGGGTGGCCTCCGTATAACGGAAAAGTACCCCATCGGTACCCTCCTCTCACTTTTCTCTTCTCTTAATCACCTCCCCTTTCCGTATGGAGCCGTAGGTTCGCGCTGTCCATGCCCTCCCGATACCTCCATTAAAATAATTGGGCCCCAAGCTTTACTAAACGAAGGTGTGAGATGGCTTTAAAAATGAATGGGGGCGAGCTTTGTAAAATGAAGGCAACGCTTTGATAAATAGTTGGGGGCCAAACTTTACTAAATGAACATATGCGAAAATGGAGCTTTGTAAATTGAAGGTAACTTCTCTCGCTACAGATTTTAAGAAATTAGGGGACGAGCTGCGCTACGAAATAGACTATAATAAAAGTTGTGGCCGTTTTTTTATTGCGAGAATCTATTATTAAAAGAATTTCTGGGATTTTGTACAGAGCATATCGACCTCTAGAAATTAATTTTTCTACACATAATTGGTATAATAATAAGCTATTACTCTCTAGATGTGACTTTTGAGGGTTTGGTAAATATACCGTTAAAAGCCTTGGCACAGGAGGCTTTTGAAATTCCAGCGAAAGTGCTACTATCTGTGGTAGAACCTGAGAACTTTTTCGAATTCACATTTGTAACTAAACATATGATCAAGGTTTGAAATATTTCAATTTATTTCCCTTAAACAATTGGAAGAAGTAAGTGATGTCACACTGGACGGTTTTTCCCGCTGATGTTGAACGGTTTTCAGCCGCTTCATGTGGCACCCGCCTCCAATTTAAGTAATGTGGTTTTGCTTCACGGGCGGCAAAAAACCGCGCAACAGCTGCGGGAAAAACCGCCCCGTGTGACATCAGCCTAAGATTCGTAAAGCAAATCTGGTAAAGTGGGAAGATAATTCGAGTATTCAAACCTTGTGAAAAAAATACCTCGGTCACAACGAACGTTTGAACCCCTTAGCGAATTTTTCAAATGAAAATCTTTTGTGTAATTTGACTAAAATATGAAGCCAGATGTTATTATCATCTTCTAAAATGAGATACGTATGTTGCTTTGTTCCCTTAAAATAAACTTGATGGTTAAATTGATCAATTCAGGTTTACTGAAAAAAAAACAAGAAAGTTAAATTTTTTGTGGCCTATTAATAAACCGCAACCAGGTGAATCTACAAATACGTTTTATCTATTTTCTACAAAAAAGTTCTATGATACCGAACTATGAGCTATGTTTTTAAAGATGACAAAATTACCTACATTTTTAGACCACAATCGTCCCTGAAGACTAAACTTTTAGCGAGTATAATAACAAATAATATTAAATGGTGGAGACAATATTAGAGCCTTCATAAATTGAAATGCGCTAACAGCTATACAGCTATGTACAACTGTTCACTCGTGAAAATACAGGAA
This sequence comes from Flexamia atlantica, assembly GCA_035578135.1. NCBI lineage: Eukaryota > Metazoa > Arthropoda > Insecta > Hemiptera > Cicadellidae > Flexamia > Flexamia atlantica. Next base: position 10,674,469 of record JAQJVK010000007.1, on the reverse strand, counting down.
CCGGGAGATAATTACGGCTAATACAATCTTATTGCAGGGTTAATTATATGAATAACTATCTAATAAAGGAGCAGGATTATTAAGTGTTGGCTAATTATAGCAATGACGATTGTTTATGCATTTTAATCCACGAATTACTCAGATTTCCCCCCAAAGGGATTTTATTTTTAATATTCACTTAGGTTGGTATTATTGTTTCCTACCACCTCTTCTTCTCTCATAGACTCCCGCCTTCGCCCCGCCCTGCGTGTATTAATAAACACATCGACCAATAGCGTGACTAAAGACCGCCATCGCGTTTACCTCTCTGTCGGGGTACCGGCCAAAAAATAGAGAAAATTTCATTTCTGGTTACCAAGAATATCGATTGATGACCGTAAAAGTTACCTGCCATCAAGCCTCCCATTCAAACTAGTTTGGTATTTTTTTAATTTCAAAAAATCCAATTGAATTATTAAGTTTATCTAAAAGTAGATTAACATTAGGAATTATTGGTCTATGTATAGAGACCCCACAAAACAAATCTAATATGTTTTAATGTATGTAGATTTGCGGAACACTCAAACTGCTTTTCATTGAGAACAGACTCTTGATTATGGATAGTCATCGGTGTTTCCTGATAGTCTCTTCTTGAAACCACAACTCCTCACCTATTAAGTAGATATTTATATAACATATTAAGTTTTCTCATGGTTAAATCTTTTACTTTAATTTTATTCTTGTTTTAATGTGGTTTTCATCTTGCCTAACATTGTAAATATTGGCTATAAATATTTGCATTGTAAAGTGTTGAATTTCCTGCTTGAGGTAGTTGAAATCTATTGAGAAAAATATGTTCCATACCTTTATAAGTTTGAAGCCTTTATAATGGATTTAAATTTTTTCATCGTACATAAGTTCATAATTTAAAGTGTTTTTTAAGCGCAGTAATCTCTTTTAGAAGAATTATTATATATTTCGGCTGCCTTATTTTCAAGTAGCTGCAATAAGTTTTCTAATTTTCTTTCTCAAGACACAAATTTGTTATCAAATTCACTAAAATTTTTGACACTCAGTTCCTGATAATTCTGCTCAATATCTAGATCATATATAGGGTGGGTGCACCAGTGAATGACCACCCCCCAGTGAATGACCGTTTTGCTTAAGAAAGCCTGGTATTAAACATATTCTCTAGGCTAGCTAATTAAAAATACTGTAAGCGTAAAATCAGCCTTGGAATATTATACAACAATAATATTTCACTGGTTATAATTGTTGGAGTCGAAAATACTTTTTAAACATATTTAATATTGAGTGTCCCACTATCTTCGATTTTGATGTTTCCTGCTATAGTGACTATTCCTGCAAGGCTTACCTGGATTTACATTCATTCAGTATATGATGATTATTTAAAAAATGTGTTGCAATGAAATAATATTTAACATATTACCCTACAATTTAAAATCAATTTCATAGCTCTGTATGTTGAAGTTCATTTTTACAGAGGGCGGTCATAAATTGGAACATAACTGGGGCAAAAACCAATGAATGACCGGAGAAAAACTTAGCGGTCATTTACTGGAACATGATCGGTCATTTACTAGCTATGATCTTTATTCTCAGCTGAATTATTCTCATTCATTGTTGTCAGCTGATTTTTCAATTTTTTGACAGTTATACAGCCAAAAGAGACCGGTGCACTAGTGCAAGATCGGTCTTCACTGGTGCAGTCCCGGTCATTTATTGGAGCATTGATATAGTTGCCTTTTAATTAATATTACAATCAGTATTCCCATCAAATAATGCATTTAACTACTGGTGCGCAACAAGCCCTCGCGGCTGAAGCGCCATGGGACTACGGTCCGCCCTTCAAAATGAATGCAATTAACTAATATTGCTTGATCCTTTAAGAATAAATGAACTTTCTGTAGTAAAATGTATAACTGTGACTATGAAATAAGGAAGTAATGACAAATTAACATGAGACATCGTCCTTAACCAGTCATTCACTGGTGCACTCACCCTAAATCCATTATCCATCCAATTATAAATTAGAAATCCACCTTCATTTTCATTTTTATTTTAGTTGTAATTTGGAGAAAACTAGCCAAATAAATGTCAAGTACTAACTTGTAATCAATATATACACTCAGAGCACTTGCCATCATATATTAACTGGTCTTTGTATATTAGTTTTAAAACACATTAAGGCATATGGCAGCAACTAATATGGAACCACAAGGTTTTCAAATAAAATTTATGCCACCTTTTAAGTTTTTTACTAATTGGCGTTTCTCGCCAGTCAGGGTATTTGAATATCTCAACTTTCTATTTATTTGTTTTATTTTTATGTGGGTTCTCATTGAAATATATCGTCTAATAACTTCTTTACTAACATCTTCATTTAGACATTTTTATTGGGTAAACTATCAAATTGTTTATGACTCTTTAAAGTCAAATCATTTATGATTTAAGAACAAGTAAGCTTATTTAGCTAAATAGTGTGAACTTTACCAGTGCCCAGAATGTTTTCTGTAGGGAGGGGGTTATCATTGCCTTACGTCCACATTTCACCTATTTTGACATTATATTCAACACATTTTAAGGTTTCGGTAAAGAAGAGGGGTATATTCCGATATCTCCCATCCCCCCAAACTTAACTGATTGAACCAACACAGCCAACACAAATCAGCCATCACACACTTCAAAATTCGCTAAACTTATTAAAAATTCAAGCATTTAATAGGGGACGCAGTCCTTTAAATTATATTGTTTTCATTCGAGTATAACGGACGCAAATGTAATTAAGTTTGCACATCTTGGTATATTTTTTGAAAACTTTCCTATTATAATAGTTAGCCTTACAAATAAATATTTTAAAGCTATAGAGAAAAAAATGTATTGAAAGTCCGAGTGTAAGTTAAGATACAAGAATAACATATTTATTTGGCCATACTCTTATTGTATTTTTGCCGTTGCAGTTTTTGCTGTATTTTAGTAAACTAATACAGTATTTAATTGCGTTCAAAAGATTTTTTAAATTTGTATTATTTAATAAAAATGGCTAAATTTAGCATTGATATTACGGGAACTTCTTGAGAAACAAGAATAAATAGTTTTTAAGGTAAAACTTTCTATTTTTCCAAAAATAACGTAATTGGAGTGGTGGTATTTTCATAATAAATGATAACTCTTCTACCTTTGGTCGTCTATAATGATTAATAAAAAAGACTATACGTAAAAACAAATTATACCAATCGATAAAGAATTTTATTTTCTTTGAAAAATGCACTCGGAGGACGAGATGGAAGTTTTGGTTTGGTCATAATTTAAATTCAAAGCAGCGCGCGTCGAGTTTCCCCAATCTCTCGCCATGTTTTTGTCGTAGCCGCTAGCCCCCACATGACGTCATGACAACAGCTGGCCCGACAATCAGCTGACGCTGGATGCGCAGTAGCACACCTTACTAATTCCACCAAGATTGAAATAAAATGTGATGTTTTTGTTCGAAGTTGTCAACTCTGAGGTCGAGACGAGACGTAGAAGTACAGGCTTGGTCTAAAGTTATTGTTTGTGTGGTTTTATTTTTGTGACCTAATTTCTTTGACTTTAATTTATTTTTTTTTGTTGGATTATGTTTGGTGAATTTTAATATTTTACTTTCATTAGTTGATTATGTGGAGTCCAACACACGTCCAAGTTACAGGTTTGTTCCTGATTGGGAGCCGCCTATAGTATTAAGTTAGTCCCTAAGCCTTTTATCTTGAAAAATAGTTCCCAAATTTAACGCTATTATCTAATTATTTTAGTTCCAATAGATATTTAATTTTGTTCCGTCATCTACATTCAATGATCACCATAAAGCAGTATTTAAAGTTGTTGAGGGCTTCTACTTAGGGCCTTGATTCTTTATAAATCATAACCCAAGTTATTAGACTTGCAGGAAAATTATAAATTTTTCAGTTGGCCTCATTTAAGTCAGAAATTGGGCGCGTTCAGCCGCATTCCACCGGTGGGTAACCGATTACCATAGTCACTAATAGGCAAATCCACCGCATCTTGACAATCAAGAATGTCCGGTTACTTACCGAATCCACCGTAAACACAACATCGGTGGATGCACAACAATGATCGGTAGATGGTACGTCCACCACTACCGTTCACTTATAGGTTAGTATATTACCCACCGGTGGAATGCGGCTGAACGCGCCCATTGATTTTTCAATCTGGGACATTTGGCCTCCGATTCTAAAATGCGAAATCATGCTCTCACCAGTAGGTAGGCCTACTATAGGCTATATTTTGGTTTGCTATGTAGGAACATTAGCGCTTGTTCTGAAAATGATGGGTTTTTATTAGCTCTGGCCAGAAAACCCAGAAAAAGGTAACTATGCAGTTTACGGTACTCCTCCCGAAATTGAAAAAAAATGTTTCAAAATGTAGGAAATAAACAAACCCCCCCCCCGGATTCCGGAAACGATAGTTTTTTCCCGCGGAAGACGTCGGTAAATAGCGGAAAATCGGAAAAACTAAAAAAATTTGTTTTGCTCGGAAATGGGTCATGTGGGTACTCTAATTATTCGGGAGAATGAGCTGAACAAGAATATGCAAGAATGTTGAAGATCCGATGGATATTAACGGAGATACAGCCGGAAAAGTCATAGATTTGCACAAAATGGGTTTGTTTTAGGTGAGTTATGCTAAACTGTGGGATTTAAGGTTAGGTTAGGTTAGGAATCTAGGTTAGGCTATGTTAGGTCAAGTTAGGTTATGTTAGGTTTGGTTTGATTAGGTTAGATTAGGTTGGTTAGGTTATATTGGATTTGGTTAGGTTGTAGTAGGTTTGGTTGATTTAAATTAGGTTTGGTATTGTTAGATTAGGATTATAATATCACATTCTTACTTTACCAACCACATCCTTACCTAACTTAAGGTACCCAATCCTAGTGTAACCTAAAACAATGCAAGTTATCATAACCTAACATAACCTAACCTAACCTAACCAAAACTAACCAAACCAAACCAAATACAACCTAAACTAACATAACCAATCCCTATCTAATTTATTCCAGCCAAATCCATCATCAAATGAAGGGGTCCCCCGTAAAACGTTCCAACCGACAAAAACCTAATTTCGAGTAATCAAGGGTTGAAAGTTAAATTCTAAAGTTTACGGTTTTATTAAGGTTAGAACTTATAATCATGTATAATCTTTTAACACCCTATTTATAACATCATAATGTAGCATTATATTGAATTTGTACTTGCCATAAAGCATTTAAAAACATTTTACGTGTTTTTTTAGGGGTTATAACGTTCTAAATGACTGGCGCTTGGAACGTTTTCTGACGGACTGCTCTTCTACTTTGGAAGAAAACATGAGGGAGAGTACGAATACCAACAGAAACAAAAATAAAACTGAATATAAAACAATTTTATTGATGTAAAAGTACAAAAACGTAATGTTGTTAATAAAACATGATACGTCATTTTGCTAAAAGTTATCTACATGTGGTGCTTAAAACGTTATTCTACCCATCTCTTTTGGGGGCAATTTCCAGGCCTTGGCTTCTTTTTTTTTAAATATAGGGTAATCCAGCTTTTCTATATTCAATCCTGGTCTTATCCTTCCACTTTCCAATATTTACTTCACGTCTTTTATTTTTATTTACGCGATTTTGGTCCTTGGGTGACAGCGCAACGACCGGCGGGGATTCCATCTTTCGGCGAATAGAACGTTATTCCCCAGAAAGTCTGTGCAGTCTTGCGAAGCACACTAACTTTGACAGACGAAATCAGGGCTACCAACTCAAAAATCTTCAAAACTAAATATACCACGGTGTAGCTCATGTCCTGGAGAACCTTTTTCACTGAATATCTCCGATTTTGAAATTTTGTTGCTTAGAACGTTTTACGGGGACCCCTTCAAATATTTTAAACAAAAGTCGGTTTATCAATTGTTTATGATTTTTGGCTTTATCTCGACTACTATATGTCAGATCATGAAAATTATTCCAGAATGCTGTTCAGCGTGCAATTTCCTTTAATTTGAGTACCCACATGATATGTTTTAGACAAAGTTGGTTTTTGGCTTTTCCGACGCTTTTCCGGCCGTATCTCCGCTAATGTCTGTCGGATCTTGAAAATTCTTGCATATTCTTGTTCAGCTCATTCTCCCGATCAATTTGAGTACTCACATGACCTATTTCTATAAAAAAGATTTTTCCCAGTTTTTCCGATTTTCCGGCATTTTCCGACGTTTTCCGCGGAAAAAATTATTATTTCCGGAATCAGGGTGTTATTTCCTACATTTTGAAAAAAATTTTAATTTCGGGAGGAGTACCTAGTGTAAACTGCATAATTACCCATCAGGGTTTGGTAAATATTTTTTAGGCAGATTGATAGGTAAGGCAGACTAAGATTCCATGTAGCCTAGAGTTCTGTCGTGAAGTTCATGGCCTTTTCCAGCGGCTCATATAGTTCTGTTGGCTCACAGCAGGGCTTGTAACAGGTTATTTTTTTATTTCTTTGTTATTTTTTTCGCTCTTGCTTATTTTTTGTTATTCTTTTTGGAATTTGGTTATTTTTTTGGAATTTTGGTTATTTTTTTTTTTCAACCTCAAGAACTGCTACAAGCACAATATTCATCTGTCAGGCGATCTCGTAGCAGCATCGAGGATGATGTAGGTTGACGAATCTCGTCATCCTACATTGCGTGAAAACCAAGTCTCACCATCAAATCTAGGCTGATTTTTAATTAGTCTGTTTAGATTTTCTTTTTTACCAAGGTTAAGAATGTATTATCCCTAATATAATGCCGGTTTTCTAATTTTTAGCAACATTTTTGTTTTCAAAAGGTTATTTTTTGGTTATTTTTTCTCATTTTAGTTATTTTTTTATTTTTTTCAACCTCGAGAACTGTCACAGTCATGTTTCACAAAGGGATTCTGGGATATGGAAATGGTGTTTACTGTAAAATTAGTTATTGTAATACCTATATCTGTAGCCAAACTTTACTCTGGTAATATATTTTACAGAACATGCAGTTTCTATAGTGCGTGGAACAAGTGTAAAAATCTTTCACTTCCTGAAACCAGCACCATACTTTTGGAATTGACTAAAACATATAAAAGAGTGAAAATCAGCCGGGAGACAAGCTTAAGAATATTTAAGTCACGGGTTAGTGTCGTCATCAATATGGCCGCTCAGCCAACTATAATAATGTCACATATCTCGGAAACCACTCAACCGATTTTGACGTGAGACATCTTATTTGAAAGGTCTAATCATTATCTGCAATAAAGGTTATTACACTTTCAGCGGTAAAATCAGCGGTTTTTGAGTATTTTGTAAAATATTAATTTTTTATAAATATTTGTATTTTGATGTTTTTAAATTAAAATTAATAATAGGATAAGTTATCCCCGTTGCAGCAGACCTGTATACTCAGTGAATTTCAAATGCTTAAATAAATCGTTGAAATGGGGCCACGAATAAGTAAAATCTACGTAAATCCCAAAATGAGTATACAACAATTTTCTCCATAAGAATAACATGGGAAATGAGTGTTCAGGTTTGCTACAAGGGAAATGTAAAATTGAGAGATTTCTTAACATAATCCATTAGATAGGCCTATCAATTCGATGAAGCCATTTACAAAGTTTTATTCAGATATGTTGAGAAATAAACGAGATATAGAATTTTATTTATTTCCCATAAGGTTAGCATTGGGACAACATACTGTGATAACCTTATAGGAAATAAATAAAGTTCTACATCTCGCTTATTTCTCAACATATCTGAATATAACTTTGTCAATGGCTTCATCTAGTTGATACCGACTGGATTATGACAAAAAATCTCTCAATTTTACATTTCCCTGGCAGCAAACCTGCATACTCATTTCCCATATTATTCTTAAGGAGAAAATTGTTGTATGCTCATTTTGGGATTTACGTAGATTTTACTTATTCGTGGCCCCGTCTCAACGATTTATTTAAGCATTTGAAATTCGCTGAGTATACAGGTCTGCTGCAACGGGGATACTTATTATTAATTTTAATTTAAATACATCAAAATACAAATATTTATAAAAAATTAATATTTTACAAAATATTCAAAAACCGCTGATTTTACTGCTGAAAGTGTAATAACCTTTATAAAAGATAATGTTTAGACCTTTCAAATAAGATGTCTCACATCAAAATCGGTTGAGTGGTTTCCGAGATATGTGACATTATTATAGTTGGCTGAGCGGCCATATTGATGACGTCACTACCCGTGACGTAAGCTTGCCTCCTGGCTGATTTTCACTCTTTTATATGCATTTAGTCAATTCCCAAAGTATGGTGCTGGTTTCAGGAAGTGAAAGATTTCTAGGTACAGTATTATGTTGTTTGTTCCATGCACTACTACCAGATATAATTTACCCTAGACCTACTGTTATTAAATTTTTCTGGTTTTTATGAAAATATTTAAAACTTAAGTAGGTAATACTTATTTTTAATTGGATTAAAATCCAACAGTTACAACAGTAACAGTAACTTACCATTAAAAATATTGACAGTCTTTTATTTTTATTGTAATTTTTTTTACAGTCCAGAAAGCTCGAGGCCTGATATCCAAAGGAAAAAATGGTATGTTACCAATTATTTCCTAATAAGTTTAAGCATAAAAAGAATTGAGAAAATGCTGAGTTTACATGTAAGTTTGACTTAAAGAAAAAAGGATACCGGTAAGGTGAAGTAGAAGTGGGGTAAGTGAGACTCCTGGCTGTTAAACCCTTAAAATGGCTTTTTTATGGGCTGAACTTTAGTTTCCGTCCCCACATCCATCGTCTTCTTTTCTAACTTGGGGGCTTGGCGGGATCGGGTATTGTCGGGCGGGGAAACCGATTAACTACCCAATTGTGATATACATTGATAATTGATCGATGTACGGTATCGATTGTTTCTGAACGATGTTTTTCAATTGTTTTTGTTTAGAATGACTTTGAGACATCAGTTGGAGTCATTTTGGTAGCCATACAATTGTTCATTAATTTTCAGGAAACAAGAATTGTTTTTTAAGAAAATTATATCAATACCCGAATTGGCTGGACTTCAGATTGCTGTGTTTACTTTTGACCAGATTAGTACTTTCCTTATCAAAAGAGCTATCAAGCTGTGTTGGCAAATTTCCCCTATAGGGAAAAAGCTATTACCGGTCATGGTAGGTCGTAAGCCTGGACCCTCATAACTTTTCGTTTTAGGGCCCTCAGAAGCAAAAAAAACACCATTTGTTCAAATGTTTCTAAACATATCTATCTATTCAGGGCCGGCTCCAGGCAGGAGCGGGCGGGGCAGCTGCCCAAGACCCGTGCTCTTGGGGACCTTGCGCTTTTGAGAAGCTCACGCGAAAAATGTTCCCAATCAAATTAAATATTGGCTTGAATTTAATCTGTTTCAAAACGCGATTAAAAATTTTGATAAAACTGTAAGTGCAAATTCAGAAATACGAATAAAATTTGATTCACTAAGGTGGTCCTGACTTCTATTAGCATTTCGGTGGACGAAGGACTGTGGAAATCCTGGGAAAAAATTCCAGTCGTCTGCTGTGGCCAAGCGGTGAGCGGCAGGTGGTTTGCACCTGCGCACGATGTTGTCGTCTGTCTGTTTTGATTTGACTATCAGAGAGTAACCGCACTGATGTGTTTAACTGTGAGTAAGTCATGTTCTTGTAAAAGCGATAATGAATGTCCATATTAATAATAATTTTCTGTTATTAAAATGCTGTTACAATATGCTTTAATGGAACAGATAGCTTGAGTTGGGGTCGTGGTCTGAAACTTTACCAAACATGCTGGATTTACCAAGGCCTAGGCTGTGGCTCAATGAAGATCAGGTCTAGAGAAGCTGAAAGGGATTAAAATTTGTTTTTATCATATTTTAAGGAGTTTCAAATTTTAAACTCGCTCAAAATAAATGGAATACAAAGCATAGGCACTATACGAATGTGCTAAATTTGATTTAGATTAGGCTATATAATTTTGTCACTAAGAAAATTGTGTTAATATGTTCAAAATGACGTTCTATTCCCGGAAAGAGTGTATTTTTTACTATAAACGTTGGAAAATAATGAAAAATCAACGTAAATACCTTTTTTAAGGAAATAGGTCATGACGGGACACAAATTGTCAAGGAGAGCAAGCTGAACACAAATATGTGAGAAATTTCAAGATTCTATCAATAACGGAATACGTCAATTTACATACCGTCCCTATAACTGTAGCAAGTGCAGAACTTTGTTTTTCGCTTTAAAAACTGATAAAACATAGATCATTGACCACAAGTGCCTATAGTTCAATTCAATTCAATACAAAACTTTTTATTTATCAAAAAAATATAAAACAAGAAATACGTGTCTCATGTGCACATGCACTTGCGAGACAAAACAAATTATTCAAATGGTAATATACAAGAGTATCATGTGGCTGAACAGATAGAAGAGGACTGTAAACAAAGTATTGCAGGTTGTAAGATAAATTTGACTACGAGCATATAGCAAAAAATAGTAGGTATATAGTATAGTAGCATATAGTAAAAATAGTAGGGGTAAGGGGACTCCCCCTTGTAGGCAACCCTTTCTTGCCATGATTATGACTGTATAGCCACTTTCAGTGGCAGTGATTTCTCTAATGTATAGCAGAGCCATTATCCAGTAGGCAGTTTCATGGGGGATTCCCCTTCTGACCAAGGCTGCTTCTATGGACTGGTACGTCACGTTGTCAGAGGCTCCTTGGACTCAACTGCAAGGATTTCCTTTTGCTCTAATGTGTTTTCAGTTTCTGTGACCAAGCAGTGGAACGCTGTTGTTGTTGATTTCCCATCATGAGGACGTTTTGGTTCATACTCAGTGGGGAGTTGACCATAGTCTATCCCTTACGTGCCTTCTGATTTCTCTTCCATTGCCCTTATTGGCTTGTATGATTCGGGCAGGATTGGGCCTATTCCTTTCTTTCGTAGCAGCACAACTCTAGCCTCCTCCAGTTTCCTGGTATGTGCCCTAGGGCAAAACAGCCTCTGAATATCACAACCAGGAGAGATGTTAGGATTTCTAATCTTTCTTGTAGGAGGGCAGGGAAAATCCCATCCCCTCCAGGAGACTTGAAAGGGCAGAAAGAGTTGATCGCCCACTTCACCGTCTCTGGTCTGAACATTTTACCCGAAAGCCTTCTGGCTTCTGCTATTTCCCTCGGGTTCTTCCTTCATAGGAGACGCCTGTTGGCAATCTCCCCAAAGGGCAGTTCCCTGGGGAATGGGTGTTCAGTAGCATCTGAAGGTTGTCTCCCATATTGGTTGTGAGATGGCCATTTTCTGCCATTACTGCTTACTTGATACTTGGCGCAGTCCCACATGTATTGCATATGCGACGTGGGTAGGCCAAAATTTCTTCAATACCATAATAGGCCTTTTCACACAAGTGACTCTTCAGTTTCAATTTAAATTTCTTGATACATAATTCTTCTGTGATAGTTTGGGAAGTTTGTTTAAAATTTGAACGCAGTTGTAATAAGGGTTTCTCCCAGCTAATGCAGAATTTATTTGAGGGACGTGTACATTTCTGGCCCTTCTAGAAATGAAATAAGTTATTGGCTATAAAGACATCAAGGATATTTTCTTACAAGTAGAGCAGATTCCATAGGGGAGAGTCAGTATTCCTAGTTCCACGAATAAGGGCCAACAGTGTGCCAGGTGTTGTACTCCACACATTTTCCTTGCAATGCACTTCTGTAGCAGAAATGCCCTCTTAGCAATGGGACTTCTACCCCAAAAAACAATTCCATATGATAGGACACCATGGAAGCATCCATGGTAGACCTTGAGCAATATTTCAAGATGGACCAGTTTCTGCAGCCTGCAAATTACGGTAAGTAAATAACAGAGGTCAGTCTTGATGCTATTGAGCCTATATGGTGGTCCCATTTAAGATAATCACTGATGTGAAGCCCAAGATATTTTACCTCCTCGCAAGTTTCAAGGGAAAATCCGTTCAAATTCAGCTGTGAATGGAGCTCAGATTTGTTTCTATTGTGAAATTCCATCAACTTAGTTTTATCTGTGTTCAAAATCAAACGATTTTCTTTGCACCAGTTGGACATGTCATCCAGGCCAGTTTGAGCATCAAGAAACAAGACATCTCGATCAAAGTTACAAATCAAATGGCAAACGTCATCGGCAAATAGCCTCACTGTGCCAGCTGAAATAGCACTCGGCAGCTCATTGACATACAATAAATACAACAGAGGGCCAAGGTTCGAGCCTTGCGGGATCCCAACATTCATTGGTGAAGAGGGTGTTGACCTATAGGTCTGAAGAACATTGTCACTACTTTGATGTTTCAGTGAGTTGACCAGCTAACGGTCCCTGAGGTACGAGAATATCCATTAAAATGACTTTCCTGCTATTCATACAGCACGAAGTTTTGCAAAAAAATTGTATGGTTAAGAATGTCGAAGGCCTTTGTCACATCATAAAAAAGGCACAGCAAATTGTCTGACAAATCGAGTTGACTGTAGACAATCCTTAAGAAGAGCTAAAATAGCATCACAAGTGGACATGTGTTTACGAAAACCAAATTGGCTCTTGGTCAATATGTTATTAGAATCAATATACGAAAGGAATCGTTTCAAAAATACAATCTCGAAAATCTTACCAAGGCTTGGTTGTACTGCTATAGGCCTATATTTACTTAGGCCTTCATGAACACAGGGACAACCCTAGATGTTTAGAGCTTACTTGGGTAGCAACCAGACTCAAACGATTTATTAATGACATTTGCTATCGCAGCAACAACATTCTCATTACATGTTTTCAAGAGGCAACAAGGGATCTTGTCAATACTAGAGCGTTTCTTTGAGCCAAGTGAGAGAATGACCTTTTTGACCTCAGCAGCAGAAATGGGGGTTAGCTTAAAGCGACCCTCCTCCAAATCAACGGGGATTTCAGGAGCAATGTTATCATTTGCCAGCCTAGAGATCTCATCAACAAATTATTCACAAAAATGGTTAACAATAGTTTGTGGACTATTGACCATGACATTAACGATATTTAGACTCAGTTTGGTATGGGTATTATAATCTTCTTCACTCAAGGTGCGAACAGCAGACCAGGATTTTTTACTTGTGTATCTAGAATTCAATTTTCTTTTTCCAACGTAAGACCTTTTTGTCTCTGTATCCAGTTGAGTTTGGTGACTCCTAGCCCTGCGCTAGGACACCTTAGTGTCTTCACTGCAGTTGGGGGACCAAGTGTCCCAGTATAAGCCCAACAGATCAACATGTGAGTGAGCAACCTCATCGCTTATCCAGCAGGAGCTAGCTAGGTTCATTCCTAGACTTAGATACACATGTAGGAAAACTAATATCAAATACATATACAAATACACTATAAAAGTCATCAAATATATCGTCAAGTGTCAAGTAGGCCGAATTGCCAGCTGGTAGCCAAACTTCATTACTGATCAAGACACGAAACATGTCAAGGGTAGCAGCTAGGGGTGGGCGAGTAGTGGATTTTGAAGTCAAGTCGAGTATTAAGCCAAATACTCGAGTATTGAGTCGAGTCGAGTCGAGTAGTTGTAAAAAGTAATGAAATCTTAATTTTTTTGAAGTAATTATGTCTTTGAATTACAGATAATTAAAATCTTTCTTCTATTTTACTTATAAAATTGGTCTAGCCATAGACGAGCCGGCAGACGAGCCATGCGCCAGACCTGATGCACAGTTTTCTATGTCGACTCAAAGGCTACTCAACACTGCGACCCCCTTCCCTCCCCCCACTAGCCAAACTAACTTGCGAATTCCAGTGCAGCAATCCGTTGTTTTCGATCGTCCTTCAAACAAAGTGTTTTTTTTTTATCTGTGCAGTGTCTTGTTTTTAAGTGTTTAACACGTTGACTGCGTAGCGCCGACCGGTCGGTAGTGTGGCCATCCGCCGTCGACGGCGCGCCGACCGGTCGGTAGCGTGCACATGCCTAACCTATTCAGTCCCGCTGCGGCCGCAGTCGAGTGTAGTCGGGAGCTGTGTCGACCGTGTCTTGTATAGGACAGTGGCTATATTTCGGCGCAAGTCGTTCGTAATTATCTTTATCCGTTCTGTTTCTGTGCCTAGTGGATTATTACCCTCTTTTTGATTACGTTTAGTGTAATTGTGAGTCATATTAGTGTGTTTTGCTACTGAATAATGGCATCTACTTCTCAAACACCACGTGGCAGTCGGCGCCAGCGGTCTTCCGCGTCAAGTGATGATGGAGGTGGAAGTTCATCGGAGGAGGACATTAGGAATACTGACGATGAGTATTTTTTGACTGATTCTGATGAGGAAATAGATTATGATTCGAATCCCCCTGTCTGGTCTATAAATACACAAGGAATGAAACAAATAGAATTTGTTAGAGAGGAGAAATTTTTAGTTCCATTACCAGGGCAAGGTAGGCCTATTGATTTTTTTCACTTGTTGCTTGATGATATCATTTTGGAAAATATCGTAAAGTTTACCAACAGCAACGCACTCCATATTTTTACTCATTATCCTGGATTGACACCTAAATCACGTATAAATAAGTGGAAGGACGTTACAGTAGATGAAATGAAAACATTTATTGGACTTGTCATACACACTGGTACGATCAGATTGAATGTATTGAATGATTATTGGAAAACACACTGGCTATTTTCCATTCCATGTTTTTCAACCTACGTGTCACGAGATAGGTTTCTCGCTATTATGAGATGCTGGTATTTCAAGGACAAAAATGTGCAATATGCTAATGAAAGAATAGCGAAGATCCAATATTTCGTTGACTATTTCAACGCTAAGATGGAGGCCACTTATTACCCACAGAAGGAATTGTCCTTAGATGAGTCGATGATTCTCTGGAGGGGGCGCCTTGTTTTTCGCCAATACCTAAAAGGCAAAAGGCATAAGTACGGAATAAAACTGTACACATTGAGTGATCCCCATGGACTCATTTTGAGATTTTTAGTTTATTGCGGAGTGATCGATGAACTAGCAGGGAAAGGCCACGCTGCCAATGTCGTGTTGAAGCTGATGGAGCGTAAATTAGATGTCGGTCACAGTTTGTACATGGATAATTATTACAACTCATTTTTGTTAGCAAGTAAATTGTTGTCTAGAGACACTTACTGTACCGGGACCTTACGTATTGACCGAAAATTCACCCCGGCCGATGTCAAATCTGCTACTCTCAAAAAAGGGGAGACCATAGCAAGATACGCGGAAGGCGTGTGCATCGCTAAGTGGAAGGACAAGCGGGTAGTGAATTACATCTCAACTGAATTTGAGAATGAAATAGTTCAATCCACCAACAAAAGAAACGAAGTACCTGATAAGCCTCTTCCGATTGTCAAGTACAATAGCTTCATGAAAGGGATTGACCGCGGAGACCAAATGATGGCGTACTACCCGGTGGAAAGGAAAACACTCCGATGGTACAAAAAGCTTGCGGTTCACATCCTGCACATGCTCCTGCTGAATTCGTATACTTTGTTCAACATCTACACTGTCAATAAAGGTGAAAAGAAGTGGAAAATGTATGATTTTCGCCTCTCCCTACTAGAACAGATGCTGCCGAAACCTGTTGATCCACTACCTATCATGCCCCTTCGAGGAACCCCTCACACCCTCTCGCCGCTTGGAACCCGACCTGATTCCAACAGGACCCTGCAGAAAGACTGCCGTATTTGTAGGAAGGACAAAATCAGGAAGAAGACAAGGTATGTGTGCAAGGCCTGTCCCGGTGAACCAGGACTCTGCCCGGAAAAGTGTTTCGACACATTCCACCAAGCGTAAAAAAACCCCCGGACTGTTGTAAATATATGTAAATAGATTTTTTTTAATCCTACAAACTGTTCTTTAGGCTATAAATGAAATGTACTCTGATTTCAATTGACGAAAGTGAAGTGAAAGTGGATCGGCAAAAAAGTGGACAGTCGAGGGAGGGCGCCAGCTGCTGACTACCGACCGGTCGGCACCATTTTCAAAATAAATCTTTTTTTTATGTACTACAAACTACAATTTGAGTTATAAATGAAACAAACTATGATTTCAATTGACGAAAGTGAAGTGAAAGTGGATCGGCAATGCAGTGGACAGTCGAGGGAGGGCGCCAGCTGCTGACTACCGACCGGTCGGCACTATTTTCAAAATGGCGGCGGATGAGGAAAAAATAGCGGAAACCCATTTTCAAGGCTCGAGATCATCTTCGGGAAGCATAAGGTATGTTTTTTCATGTTAATATTATTTAGTGTCTCGGGAAGTCGTATCCGGCCCTTTTAGCAGTCAACGTGTTAAAAGTTTTTACGTAACATTAAATAAGTGTAGTGATCACTTCGACAAAATCTCGGACCTATAAAACACTCACTTTAGCGGAAAGTCAATGAGCGTGCAATTGTCAATGTTACACAAAATTAAGTTGGTAGCCTGAATTAAGTTCAGACGTGGCAGAACGTACTGTATTTTTTCTAGCAGAAATGTTTATTTGCATTATCGTACGTCGCGTCGTACGTAGTTTATACTTAAGGGTAGTTATTTCTGTTTTATGATTACTGTTTCTGAACCCTTATAATTAGCGTTTGTTGATGAATTTATTCTTTTAGAGTGTCAGTTTGATAAAGAGGTTAAATTCACAATGTGAACTTTTAATGTCTTGGCCTCATTCTTTAGAACTTCTTTAATTCGAATTTATGGATGATTCGAAGTTTTTAGCTGGTCCCTTGAGGTTCGAATTATCCAGGTTCCACTGTATTTCTATGGTTTTAGTAAACTATTTGCGTAGAAATAATGAATTAACTATTTATCTAAATAATAATTAAGAATTAATTAACATTTTGATTGCAAAAAATAATTTTTCACAAGTTCTAAACGTTAGCAATAGTCTCCTAATTCCATAAGGAATGCAAACTTTTGAGTTCCCGCAAAACAGTTTTAGGACGTTAAAATTTAAGTTTCTAGGCCTACATCGAAGGAATAGAAAAAACTTTACAAACCTACAGCACTTAGTTTCCCGTCTCTTTGTTACAGTCTGTATGTAGGCTATTTTTACCAATAACTTTTTATCAGCTCGAGAATTCCCAAACTTTTTTAGTTAGTTGGGTCCAATAAGTAATATTTTTGTAAAAAGTTCATATATTAATTGATTAAATTTAGAATTTTATATATTTTTAAAATAAGATAAAGTATAAACTAAAAATTCAGGATTTTTTACACAGGCCCTACAAGTGTATTATGAGGTTGAAATGGAAGTAACCGAGAGAATTAATACTAATTTCTTGAAAATATACATTGTCCCAAATTTGAGTAGGTTCTGCATGCAAGCGTAGAAAATGTACCTCAGTTGTTTATGTTGTGCTTCTAAAATAGTAATAAATTGTTTATAAAATAATAAAATGGTTTTTCATTCGTCAAGTATTATTTATTTTTAAATATGTTGTTTTACAGTATTTTCTGCCATCCAATTATCTAAGAATATTACCTCGGAAACTAAAATGGATAATATAGTTAAATGGTACGGTTCGAACTTGAAACTTGATACTGCAAACAAAGCTATGTCTAATTGGTTCCAGTTTACAGTAATGAACTTAGTTTTAAAGTCAAAGCTAGTTAATACTAATTTAGTCAGTTGTGACTTAGTTCAAGTCGTTTAAAATGATGACGTAAAGAATAACATATACATAGGTTAGTGAAAACGAATCTAACAAGGTGTGACACGTCTTCACAGGATTCTTTTTCAAAGTTTTATGAGGTAAATGGCTCTAAAATAATTTATGGGGCTCATCTGCACAGCATGTAGTCTCCTTTTTTTACAAACTCCTTAGGACAGTACGCTGTGAAGTGTGAGCTCGCACTCTTTGGAAATGTTTGATGCAAGCATTATGGGTATATGTTTAAGACTTTCCATTAGTTTTGTAGTTTTTTTGGATGATATTGTTTTTGCTAATATCATATTATTTGACTTCATCCTACCAAGTTTGCTGTAGTCGAAATTCATTGGATGTAAACCGTACAATATGATAATCTCGTAAGTAATCTTAGAGTTTACATGAAAGACGATGTGGGAGCAATCTCGACTAGCTATGAGGAATCTGAGCGTATATAGCGTCGGAATTCTTTTCAATGATTTAAATTCGAAATCAGCTGAGGGAGTTATTTATTAATGTCAGAGTGATTTTTGAATATACAGGCTCAAAGTTGTGGATGTTGAAGACCACGACAGGAGTGTAAATATGGTATTTGAAACTAGAGTGCCAAGACACAATATTCCCTCGAAGAACCGGGACGGATCACAGAAATGAAGCTTGAAGATTCCAACTCGAAGACTACAGATTATTAAGCACATAAGAGAAAGAATAAATATGGGTTTATATTATAATGTTACAAAACCCAAGATAAACCAAAAAAATCCCGTTAATCTCTCAAGTAAACGGACATGAACAAACTGCAGACTGAGTGGAAATGTTTAGTTTGAATACAACTAAGGAATCTATGATTGTCACCAGGGTTCTAGAAAGCAATGTGAACACCAGATTAAATCTGGAATCGGGCGAAAAAAGTGGCGAGGGAATGCAAGATGAGGCAAGAAACTGAAGCTAACACCAACAGGAGGTTAAAAGTAAAGGTTAACATTATTAGGACAGTAGACTTCACCAACAATAACATTGCGATGGTGATTTTCTCAGTAGTAAGGAATCACTTAGCTATCACCCAAAACTCATTTGTGTAGTTGTGATCGTATGAAACTGCTGTGAAAAAACGATCAAACTGGGAGCCTAAGCCGACATTTAATTTCACTCTTATATCTCAAAAGGAGGAACAGATTTTGATAAATTTTATACACTCGTCGATCTACTTCGATACCAAGTTTTAAACTTTTGACAGAAGCTATAAATGCAACATCAAATGTTCGTGCATATTTGATGACATTTTCCTGAAGAGCAGGGAACTAATTAAGAAGTTTCCTTCATCAAAGCATAGATAAATTCAATTGGTGGTTTTCATTGCGTGAATGGCCAGAAAAGATTTTACCGAAGCTAAATAAATTTCATCACTAAAAAGCGAGTAGAAGACTTTCAGGAAAACCATTCTCTTATATTATTTACAGTTGTTATTAAATAAAACGTTTTGACGCCCAAAACTTAAACAGCTGGTTTAAAATGACCGGGTATTTGCATTTAACCCGGTAGAACTCGAGGTTGGTCTCGGGTGATACTGAAACATGAAGTAACCTCACATTTAATATGTTACGACGATAATAAACGACAAATAATGTTGTAATATATATAAGATTTGCCTTAATAAGAGATTTTGAGAGATTTTAATCAATTATTTTTAAAAGGCGAAGACACAAATTGAAAACTTTGCAGGAATAGTGCTACAATATCAATAGACTGTGACTATTTTGACACAAGTACGTTAAAAAAGCTAAATATGCTTTAATCAAAATTTGACGAGGAAATAGGCGATGCAAATGGTTGTAACAAGACAATACAGTAGAGCGCCGATTATCCGAACTAATTGGGGACAAGGGGTGTTCGGATAACTGAATATTCGGATGATCCAACTTGAAAAGACAACATTTTAAAATTATATATGTAAAATAATTATTAGTAGTAAAAAGGCTGAAAAATTATCAAACAAATATTATTCATGTAATTTTATTATGAAATGTATCAGAATACATGGATATCCTGGCGCGACGGGAGTTTCGGTTGGCGCACGAATTTTAATTTTTTAAGAATCATGTTCAAAATATGAATTATTACGGCGTTCGGTTAACCGACGGTTTGGATGACCGACGTTCGGATAATCGGCGCTCTACTGTATAAACGTAAGGTATTTAGATATAAGTTATCACGTTATTTCATACAAAGATAATAGAGTAAATAGAAAAAAATTACCCGGGTTAAAAGCTGGCTTAATAAATAAATAAATAATGCCTTTATTTTCAAGCGTTCTTCAAAGTTTACACTCTGCTTTACAAGACAACTTACGTCAAATATACATATAATACAAAAGAACACTAAATAAACAGTAAAATAACAACTTAAAAAGATAGGTCTTTTATTTTTTTCTTAAATTGAATGTAGCTGCTGCCCTTGATGGTCGGAGGCAGCGCATTATACACTTCAGACCCAAAAAATGAAAAAGATTTTTTCCCCTTTTCCAATCTAACTCGCGGGAGCTGCAATTGGCAGTTCTGCCTGGTGCTTCGGAGGCTCACATCGCTTCGGTAAACCAACTTCCTCCCCAGATAAACAGGCCTTCCTGACAGAAGAACCCTGTGAACAAGTTTTGCGGTTTGATTTTTCCAACATTGGACAATGCCCTGTACTTCAGCTCTTTCTCTGAAATCACTGATATGATCGAATTTTTTGACGTTGAATACAAATCTCAGTGAGGCATTTTGAAGCCTTGAGAGGAGTGTGATGTTTTCACGGGAGAGACTATTTCCAAAGACTGGGATTGCATAATTGATAGTTGGAAATATTGTGGAGCGGGTGATCTCTAGTTTAGCAGATTCAGGTAGGATGAATTTCAATCTGTACAAGGTTTTTAACTTGCAAGTAACAGTTCTACGAATGTGACTAACATGATCTGAAAAACTGAGGTTTGAGTCCAATAGAACTCCGAGAACTTTCAAAGAGCCACACTCAGGTAAAGCTCTCTTAAAGCAGCATTTAGACATATAAATTGATTAACTGCTATCAATGGTTCCTCATTTCCAACCCACGGCGGGCTTAGACACTTAAGTGCATGAAAAGTGCACAAGGGTGAGAATTACGGTAAAATGTCTCAGGACTAAAATTATTCCCCCGCATTTTTTTAAATTTTTTGAGACGGTAACATTTTATCTAGCATTAAAATTAAGTAAGAGTTAGAATATCTTTAGTTTTTCCGACTTTTCGCGCATAGGGGCTAAACTAAACATATTTTAAGTCTAAAAATGAGCCCATTCGACTGGTAAAGTGCAAAAACATACATTTAGACGTATAAATTGATGAATTGCTATGGGGCGTTCCTCATTTCCAACCCATGACGGTCTTAGACACTTAAGTGGATGAAAATTGCACAAGGGTGAAAATTACGGTAAAATGTCTCTGGACTAAAATTATTCCCCGTATTTTTTTTATTTTTTTGAGACGATAATATTTTATCTAGCATTAAAATTAAGTAATTGTTTGAATATCTTTAGTTTTTCCGACTTTTTGCGCATAGGGGCTAAACTAAACATATTTTAAGTCTAAAAATGAGCCCATTCGACTGGTAAAGTGCAAAAACATACATTTAGACGTATAAATTGATGAATTGCTATGGGGCGTTCCTCATTTCCAACCCATGACGGTCATAGACACTTAAGTGGATGAAAATTGCACAAGGGTGAAAATTACGGTAAAATGTCTCTGGACTAAAATTATTCCCCGTATTTTTTTTATTTTTTTGAGACGATAATATTTTATCTAGCATTAAAATTAAGTAATAGTTAGAATATCTTTAGTTTTTTCCGACTTTTTGCGCATAGGGGCTAAACTAAACATATTTTAAGTCTAAAAATGAGCCCATTTGACTGGAAAAGTGCAAAAACATGAATTTATACTTATAAATTGATTAATTGCTATGGGGCGTTCCTCATTTCCAACCCACGGCGGTCTTAGACACTTAAGTGCATGAAAAGTGCATAAGGGTGAGAATAACGGTAAAATGTCTTGGCCGCCTTTTAGGGCTCTGAGACATATATATATATATATATATATATATATATATATATATATACACACTGACCTCCTAACCCTGCAATTTATCCTGGCTGCCTTTTAGGGCTCTGAGACGTATATATATACACTGACCTCCTAACCCTGCAATATATCCTGACCGCCTTTTAGGGCTCTGAGACATATATAAATGTTTTTTAATTGTTGAAGAAGAAGTTTCAAACTGATATATATACGTGCGGAAACATTAAAAGAAACGTGTCCAACAAAAAAAATCACCATAGAGGATATAGTTTAAGAATATATATGGGGGTCCCCCTGGCCGCCTCTCCTGTGTTATATACAAGTGGCCGCCTTACCCTGCACGTTTTTGAATATATATATTCATTTCAATGAAACACTGAAAATATTACGAAAAACTCACTTGCATATGTATAGGCTCAGCACTTGGCATAAGAAACAGATTTGCCTTATTTGAATCTACAACTAAATAATCCAGGTGCGTTATCGAATTCTCAGAAATTCTGGTAGGGCCACTAAAAATTGAACTAAGACTATGGCTTTCCAACATGTCTTGTAGCAATTGTTTTTCTAAGAACATTCAAGATTATCAATGTTAAAATCTGCATATAGGAGTATCAAATTTACTCCTCACAGAGGACAGAATCAAATCAAAGCGCCAATGAATCAGTGTAGTTATCATCATAAGGAGGCCGATAAATAGTAACTATAATCAGCTGAGTTTTCTTGTGTTTTAATAATCCCAAACAGAATTCAAAGGTATACTCACAACGAAGGTCATCGACATTTGATAAATTAATAGGATTGACATTGAGCCGTGAGTCAGATTTTAAGAGGATGGCCACACCACCACCAGATTGATTTACTCCAGAGTATTCATTAAACAGTCTTGTAATCATAGGCCTTAAAATATTTGAGCTTATTTTTGTCAAGCCAGGACTCGGTTTTTCTTTGTTGAAAGTATCTCAAAATCTTCAATCTTATTAAACATGGACCTAATACTAAGAAAATAAAAATTAAAACTAGTCTCACAGGTAATTGGCACCTGAGGATTGCAAGAGTCAGGGCCTACTGGTCGCTTTATGAATAGGCCTCTTCAGTTCAGTTAAGATAGGCCTAGTACTGCCCTCAAAACTAGACTTGTTCCTAGTTAGCCTTGGCTGCAAATATTTACTGACTAGCACTCCTTCAGGCCATAGGCTACTGTTCATCAACTTTTCAAATATATCAAAGGGGACACCTACCGCAAACGATGCATAGCTTTGGTACCTAGCATGGAGCTGCTCTCATTGAATTTGTGACCGCTCAAGGCCCATGTCAAGATTATTAACGTAGTCAATTAAATTCTCAGCATTCAGTATAGGGTCCTAATCTTGATAAGAATATCCAGGACAGCCTAGGGACGACTTCAAGGGAGCCAGAAGTTTTTGCTTTGATTTTTTACTCATTGTATTGCCCCTGAACTGGTGACTAATTAAGTGGTTTTATATTACCTTTTCCGTCTCCGGTTAGTCAATCGTTAAAAACTACGACTTAAGTTTCAACGCTTATTTTGCATCACTATGAAGTAAAACAAGGAGGGAGTCCTTTGATGGTTCCCCTTGACACCCAGGGATTTTGTATTAGGGCTATGTCCAGCCCTTGCATGGAGGATCTCCTGCTTAGGAGCACGATGGCTCCTTTAGCATGGTGGAGATTTGCCTTCAGTACTTTGGTGCCTATTCTCGCCTTCCTTTCCTCCTTTCGGAAGAGCCTCGACTCCCTTTCCCTCAGCGATAATGAGACCCGTGTCTGCCCAGTGTTCAGGGTCTGCAGTGTATTATTTTTTCTTTGCAATATTATGTAATTTAAAAAATGTGAAGAAAATCATCGTTGAAGTAATTTATATTAAAAATCTTTACCATCCCTTACACTGTATGTTACAGAAATAGTACAAAAATTAGTGACATTGTTAAAGTTTTACAATAATAGCTTTAAAACTAGGGGAAAAAATTTTGCTTGTACAATATTACATGAAATTTTGAATGTAGGATTCTTCCTTATGTTATTTTCTTTTGATTAAGTTTTACTGGTCCAATCCCCTAGAAGTTAAAACCAGATCACCTATACAATTTTTGCTGTTTCATCCATCATCTGAGGAACAATGATGGCATTTAGAAACAATGGGTTACTAATTAAGATGAAACAATGAGGCCATTAAAGAGGCACCAGGTTTGGTAGCTTTCTACTCAAAGACGATGGAGAATTCAAAATATAATATAGTATAGTTGATACGCGGCATCAAGCAATTACAATTTCGCTGGCCCGGCCGTGTTTGAAAATCAATATTTAAAACATACCACTATTTAATATTCAACTAGTACTAACAAGACTTCTTATAAAATTGGTTCAGGGTGTTTACTGGTACTGGAAATACTTGAAACACTGGAATTATTTGAGAATTTCTTTTTCATACCGACTGAAGTTCAAAAAATTAAAATTTAATCCCTTCTTAACAAATAGTTATTGTACTTTGTAACATTATTTTTTTTATGGTTTAGTCAGAGAAACTTAGTTCATTTGACTTTTTGTTTCAGGGACTAACGATGCTTTTGTCACAATTGGACTGGGAAAGGATAAATACCAAACTTCAATCAAGGAAAAGGCCACTGACTGTGTGGAATGGCATGAGAAATGTGAACTGTAAGTAACAGCCATGTTTCATTTCAAACAATCTAATCTCATCCCAAGGGAGAGTGCAGACATGTAAATTGGAACTCTCTAGAGGCATGGTTATTGTTAGAACAGTGTTGCAGTTTAAGGCCATGTTAAACTGTAAAGACTCCCTCTTATCTTATCCGGATACCTTTTACAGGACATCGATTTAACTGGACTATTCTCCGTGAAAATAACATCTTCTGAACTGGACGATACTTATCAACATATTGGTTTAACTGAATGTGATGGGCAGGAAATGGACTGTATCGTCTTTTCTTGGGGAAAGATTTTTGAGAAATAATATCTTGCATTAGTCACAAATTTTAATGGTTGCTTGTTTTTTTTTAAGATGTAAAAGAAACAAAATTTTAACATACTTTCTGGTATTTTATGTTTGGAGTAATTTTAATAAAAAGTTTAGTATATACTATTTTAACGTGATAATCAGTGTTGATGTATATAGTAAGCATTACATACATACTAATTTAACAAGTTCAATGATTATTATTTCACACATATTTGTGTGAGCAGTTTAGTATCATTACCTTATAAATAATTTGAAGATGAAAAATGCTATGAAATATGATACAATTCATATGTGAATGGAATATTTTATTAATTTTTTAAAAGTATACATGCAAATCAAAAATAGAGTGGCATTAGAAGAATTATAGTAGTAGCGCATCTGCATGGGAGTTTGGTGGCAGGAGGGCCCAAACACCAAAATTTGTACATCTCAATTTCTTTTGTGTCTCAAATTAAGGAGTCCCACGTAAAACGTTAAACGTTATTTAAAAAAGAACTGTAAAATTTAGACTCTTTTCATGGTTAGAACTTATAAAAACGTATATTCTTTTAACACCACATATTTAACATCATGATGTAGCCTTATATTAAGTTTTTACATATCATTAAGCATTTTAAAACATTTACGTGGGTTATAAAATTCTAAATGACAGGTGTTTGAAATGTTCTCTGGCCGACTGCTCTTCTGCTGTGGAAAGAAACATCAGGAAGTGTAGAAATGCTAACATAAACTAAAATAAAACTGGATTTAAAACAATTTTATTGATGTAAAATTACAAAGTAAATGTTGTTACATCACGTGATACGTCATTCTGCTAAAGGTTAACTAAATGTGGCGCTTGAAACGTTATTCTACTCGCCTCTTTTGGGGACTGTTTTCCAGGACTTGGCTTCTTAGTTTTTGAAATACAGGGTAATCCAGCATTTCTGTATACCTTCCTGGTATTATCCTTCCACTTTCCAACATTTACTTTTTGTCTTTTACCTTTATGCGATTTTGGTCGCTGGGCGACAATGCATCGACCGTTGGAGAGTCCATCTTTCGGCAGATAGAACGATATGTGTCAGAAAGTCCGTGCAGTCCCGCGAAGCAAGCCAAATTTGGACGGACAAAATCAGGGCTGCCAACTCAAATATCTTCAAAACAAAATATACCACGGGGTACCTTTTGTCCTATAGAATCTTTTTCACTGAATTTCTCCGATTGATTTTGAAATTTTTGTCGCTTATAACGTTTTACGGAGGATCTTTTCAAATATATCTATATTTTTAAACTCTTCTTTGATGTTTGAAAGACTATTCAAAGGCCTATAACTATATTTTAAACTGTATATTAAAAATTATTTTTTCCAATATTTTTGCTAATAACTTTTTTCAGGCAAATCCCGAAACAAGGCAACACTGCAGAAATAGTCTTGACGGTTCTTCATCACAACTTCATTGGAGTGGATGAGTTCCTCGGATGTGTGAGCATTCCTTTGGCTGAGATGGATGTTTACGAAAGACCAAGAAACAGGCAAGCAGTTATTATAAAATTATATATATACTCGTATGCGGAATTATATATGTGATTAGGAATATCAAGATAACGATAACAAATCTACCTTTATCAGAGCCTCATAACCCAAAAACTATTGAACTGGACAAAAATTAATACAACTTACATTTACTTTGAATATTTATTCTCTGCACATTTGCTGTTTATTTAAAAAGGTTCAAGAAATGTTTAGACATTTTGGAATTTGGAATCCATAGGTAAAATTGACTCAACATTTTACAAAAGCTCTGGAGATTTTGAATTTGGTAAACATATGGATTCTGGATAGTTTTTTTTAATGAAAGTTTTGGTGTTCAGAAAGAGCAAATTGCTTTTTCATCACTCTGCACCAAATGTAGCTATTTTCGATGAGAGCTGATATCAACGAAAACAATCGTTTCCCAAGCCCTAATTTATTGCAAGGGAAATCGATCAGCTGATTTTCCCTTGCTCTCAATTAGTTTTCCACTTGTCATCTGCGGACAGTGATATTTGTTACCATTTATTTTTATGATTGAAATCAGCTGTTTATACTTAACAATTTTAAATGTAAACAGAAAAATACATAAGCTATTTTTGCTGTGTTGTTAGCATTGTGCGTGTTGAAACAGCTACCTTTTTACTGGGGTCTCTTATTCCGCATGTGTGTATTTTTGCATTGTAATGAAAAGTATCATTCATAACTTGTATCAAAAGTGATTTTCCAGCACTTCCTCCAATTATTCCCATACTCAGCTTCGCCTCGTACATGAAACTTACTTTCACATGCTTGGCTTTGCCTCCCACGCGAAACTCAGTGTTCCTGTGCTCGGCTCCACCTCTCACATGAAACTAGAGAGTGCACCGGAAAATACCACTTTCAGTACTAGGAATGAAATATACTATTTCTTCGGTTCTGCATCAGGGATCTCAATCTCAGACCTAAATTCCAATCCTGGGATCAATAAATTTCAAAATTGACAAAATCTGTTACCGGGATCGGCCGCGGTATTTCCGATTTCTATTCAACTAGAATATATTGCTGTGTGATGACAACGCTGATAGAATTATTGATTAAAATTTAAAACAAACTATAATTTTATTTTATTTTACAAACTCGTCAAATCTGGCTAGCTTGACTTATTTTATACTATTGTCTTCATGGCTGCAGCTATCAGTGAACTGTCTCAATTTTTTAAACTCTAAAGCGAGTTTGAGCCGCCTAATGATTTTAAAAAGATTTGCTGCAGTTTTTTGTCCTTTGTTTTAAGAAAATAATGCCAGAACGGATGAATCATCACAATGTTCCGTATGGGTCACAAAAACATTTTGGTCACTCATATTATTTCACTATTCACAAATTAAATAATTCACGGATCACGGTTGGTTATTATTAAAACTAGCAGTTGCCCGTGGCTTTGTTCACGATAGATAGCTTGAAACAGCTGATCTTGTGATCAGCTGATCTTACAAAAAGAAACCACGTAGGGGGTGTGTCTTGTGCGTGGTTGCTGATAGATGGAAGTTTGTGTGATTGAGTAAAATTGAGTTCTTTTTGTAAATATAAATTTTAAGTTTTTTGTAAATATGTTGCATAAATATTTATTGTACTCTTTTATATCAGGTTAAGTGTAAGAAAGGGCCAAGAGGCCCTAACTTCGCCTGAATAAATAAACAATTTTTCATTTCATTTCATCTTTCCACTGCTCTTAGAACTGTCAGATTATTACCCACAGCTGTTTACATTTCTGTGTTTGAATGTTTACATCCGTATAAAATGTAATCATTGAAACTGAGGACATTCACAGGGCATAGCCTGAGGAGAATTTAAGGAAGTGAGTAGGCCTATGTGTTTCCCAGGTTCAATATCTACCTCTGTGTGAAATTTCAACCCAGCAGGTTCAGTATTTTTTGAGTTCACTTGCTACATACATACAATGAGTTCACTTGCTACATACGTTTAGAGTTCACTTGCTACATACATTCAATGTATGTATGTAGCAAGTGAACTCGAAAAATACTGAACCTGCTGGGTTGAAATTTAACACAGAGGTAGATCTTGAACCTGGGAAACACATAGGCCTACTCACTTCCTTAAATTCTCCTCGGGCTATGCCCTGTGACATACATACAGAAACCACCTCTTATTTATAATAGTATAGATAACATACTAACGTCACTCACTATTCACACAGTGAAAATGTAAAATGTTCCCAGCTCGCACAGATGTTCGAATGTTTGCTGAATGAAAGCATGATAGCAACTGAAAATGTTGGTGATCGAATATATTGATATAAAAATTTAGTAAGATAAAAAAATAACAAAACAAAGTCACTTGTGTGGCCATGGCCCATGGGATATCTCGATTTGTGGCAATTAAATACAACAGAAGTTCAGAGCCGTAAGGAAAGTCTTCAGTGCTGTCCCATTATATTCCAGTGATAAGTTATCATTTTTGAATTGAATTTTGGTTTTGGACAAAGAAAACTTTGGGAAACGTCAATAACAGTCTATAGGGCTGTGAATTTATAAAAAAATTTTGCTATTAATTATTATTATTGAAATATTAACTAACTAAAACCTTTTTATTTTTATATGTTTGCAAAGGTGACTTTTGCTGTAGTTCAAATCACGCAAAAATTGTAAAACAATTATTTTTTGCAATCCCGTCAATCTTGGTATTGAGAGACTCTAATCCCGGGACTATCAGGTACCCAAAAGCAAGCGGGATGTCGAGTCCTGGGATTGAGAACCATATTGTGCATATTTAAACATCCCATTTAAAGCCCTAATTTCAAGGACTTGGATATTTCAGATTGATTCAATTTACCTTAAAGTCTTTGTTGTATATGTAGATCTCACGAGCACTAATTGAATTTACATAATGTTACAGATGGTATAAGTTGAAAGGAAAACCTGGAAAAGAAAAGAACAAAGAAGGCAAAGAGAGAGGGGAGCTAGAGGTTAAAATATCTTTCACTGTAAAATCTGGTAGCCTTGCAGACCTCTCTAAGAAAGAGAAACACAAATCTTCACTGGGACAGTTATCTACAGCTCTCGGTTAGTAAAAACTTTTTTGTCGGTAGGTAGCACTAGGTAGCATTTATCTTCTTGCAGTTTTATATTTAGTTTCTTTATAATATGAAATAAGTAATAATT
The DNA here is from genome assembly GCA_035578135.1 of Flexamia atlantica. NCBI lineage: Eukaryota > Metazoa > Arthropoda > Insecta > Hemiptera > Cicadellidae > Flexamia > Flexamia atlantica. The sequence continues at coordinate 10,645,025 of JAQJVK010000007.1, read as the reverse complement.
TATCATGCTGACATTAGGGAGCGGATTTCAATTTCAAGGCTCAAATTTTTGACCCAAAAACCCCTAATTTTGGGCTTTATGCCCCGTAAAATAAAGACTGGGCTTCCGATTTTTTCTTCTATCTGCCCAGTCATATCATAGAGAATAAACACTTCTAAATGAAAATAAAATTGGCTGTTAATCGCAGCCTCTAGAGTACAAAATCCCCTTAAAGCAATGTAATGCGTTTTGTGAATTCACATTTTCATTCATATTCATAGTCATAGTCATAACTCTTTATTTATTTTTGCACATATAGTTCAATAAATAGCTTCACAGTCATTGACATATAATAACTACATAAAACCTAAATCTAGAACATATTTGAATTTACAGGGAGGTGGAAAGTTCTTCCAATGAATAGAAAGATTTGTGTATCTAGCTATTTGTGTATTAAGAGCGCAAAGTACGTCAATGCCGCTCGAGAATTGTAGATGGCGCACGAAGCTTTAGCTGAGTGCGGCCAAACATTTCGAGAGCGGCAATGACTGTTTGTGCTCGTAATACACACAATATTTTTCCTACCACCATTATTTAAACAGTTTAACAACTAACCTGTACACAAGAGTTCATTGAGGTTATGTTTGCTTATTCTATTGGAACGAACCGGAAGTTGAGATAGAAACGCCAACTGTGAAATCAGCTGATTTAAAGCAAGGCAACTAGAATTTAGAATGTGGTAAGTGTCATGGGATTTCTGACCAATAGGAACTGGTCTTTGGTGTTTGACGTCATAGTTATCTCTCTTGTGTGCCACCTTAACCTAATAAGTAACCCTGATTTAGCGAGCGAGAATGAAATGAAAGCGGAAATGAACTGTTTTGCGTACTGTTTACAGGTGTGGCAATGTGATTATTTCCATGCAGTGGTAGGAAAAGAAAGTTTTTTAGCATTTTTTCAACTTTTAGGAGAACCCATTTCAATTTTTATATCTTTTGGAATATATTTGAAAAATATGTTTCCTATGTATAATGGTTTTTTCTTAAAAAATTTTAGTCTGTGGTCCTCGAACACCAAATTCTTTCCCCTAGTATTATAGGAATGCTTAAGTGTCCTATTATCAACGTTTAGAATTTTATTTTTTGCAATAAATATAGTTTCAAAAATATATTGGCTGTATAATGTGGAAATCTTTAGTTGTTTAAAGTGTTCTCTTGATGACTTATACATATCCAGCTTTAGCATAACTCGGATAGCTTTTTTTTTGTTGTCTTAAAATCAATATATATATATATATAATATATATATATAAAGAGAGTTGTGTGTTGGTATATTTCGGGCTACAGCCAAAACTACATATCGTAGACACTTGCTCTTGGTGTCAAATTAAAGCTTGAAATCTCATGATGTGCACTATGGTGGTTTGGTTTTGATATCTTCAAGGGCTTAGGCACAGGATCATCCGAAAGAGGCCCATGTCAAGTATTTTGGAAGTTTCTTCAATAGTTGCTATGGCTACCATTTGAAATAGCTGCTATGGTTACTATCAGAATGCAGCACTAAGAAACTTCAAGAACACGACAAAAAGAAAATAATCGCCTGGGCAAAGCCGGGATTATCAGCTAGTATTTTCTAAATTAATTTTTTTTGTGGACCCATAGAGTGCAATGCAAATGTTATATGAGAATGAATGTGAGCAAAATAATTATTTTTAAAGATTTCAAATCATACGTAACTCATTTGCGCCAATGCATACACCCCAGAATTAATTTTATTTAAAATTTTGTGTATATGATCATCCCAATTTAGATGTTCATCAATTGTTAATTCAAGAAAGTTAATACTATTTTTCTTGTTAATGGGATTTGAATCATAAATTACTATAGGATCTTTCAGTTTTCTATTTTGAGGGGTTCTAAAATTCATTACACTTGTTTTAATTGTATTCAATTTCAAATTGTGATTCCTAAGAAAAATCCTAATATTTTCTAACTCACTACATGCACAGATTTCAACAATAGGTTTATTTTTCTCCTAAAAATAATTGTTACCTATTAAAACCTAAGTAAACAATTGTGGAAAAAATACATAAAAATAAGACCAGTGAGAGAGAGCTATGCTCAGTTTTCTTTCTTCTTCCTTTTCTTTTTTTTTTAAAAAAAAAGAGGGTGGCGGCCTCTTTTTCACCTTGCCTATGCTCCGCCCATATAGACTATAAATCTGTGCGTGGACGTTATCAAGCAAAGCCAAGGAGTGAGCTGGTACAGTACGAGGATGAACATTACTGCTAAAAGTATGCGACAAGCTCGAGTCTCAAACCTACGACGCTTTGTGACCACAGTTCCGAGGCCGAGTGCGCTACCAACTGCGCCACCGACTCACTACTTCTAAAACCCTATTGTTTTTTGACATCTGTTGTTAGTCGGTCTAGCGTTGAGTTTCACAGCTGCAATCAGATAAGAGGGAGATATCCTCCCTAATACAAAAATTCCAAAACTTAAACCAACTGTCATATATAAACCAATGAAACCTCATAATTTTTTTCTCATTTTACAAATTAAATTAAGCAAAAATTAACACTCTGAAACATTCAAAAGTTAAACTATGAATAAAAATTAGATTTAAGTTGTATAAGTGCAAAGTTAGAGCTAAAATATGGCTGAAAGTTTCCAATTTCTGAATTTTTAGAGATTGTATATCTAGATACCTACTATAAACATCCTTTCTTCTATGAGTTTATGAAACATTGATGAGATATTGTTATGAAAAACTAGTGAACAGCCATTAAAAACAATAGTGCCTATCTGTAAAATGTGGATAAATGGCAGATGTAGCTTTGCGAAACTCGCCATTGGCTACAAAATACAAATGCATGTCTGTGCCGATTACTAATAAACGGCAAATGTAGCTTTCCAAAACTCGCGGTCAGCCACAAAACACGATCACGTTTCCGGACAAATGAATGGAAAATTTAGCTTTGTGAAACACGTGAATGGCCGCAAAAAACCAAAGCGTGAACCTGTCAAATGCGGGGTGAACAGCAGATGTAGCTCTGGGAAACTCGTGATCAGCTGTGAAAGTAGATCGCGCCTACAAATTTTGGATAAGCGGCAGGAGTAACTACGCAACCTTTTTCCTTTTTTTTTCGAGTACCCAGTTTTAACTATTCAACTCAAGTTCAAGTAGTTGTAACTACTTGAGTAATTCCTCGAAAATCGAGTACTCGCCCACCCCTAAAAGAATTCTAACAAGACTAATGTTAATGCACTGATTAGTAAAAACAAGTTTCGCAATGTTTCGTGATCTGGAATCTGATCCCATCCTCAAGTGGAAAAAGAACCTAAAACAAAACAAGATTAGGTAAGAAATAGCCAGGAGATATGCACATAGGCAAATTCTTATAAATAAATCAGAACAAAACAATTACAATTTCTACAGTTCTGCTATTTTCCTCATCAGGTTTTGTACTATCAATTTTTTAATTTTTTTTACTATTCGCTAACCTTACTGTTTTAGCGAATTTCTTTAAAGGAATAAGCTATTACGGTAGTACTCATGGTAAGACCTAAGTCCGAGACCATGTTAACTTTTCATTTTGGGGTCCCCAAAAGCAAAAAACACCATTCGTTCGAATTTATATATATATGTGTGTCTGTTAGCACGATAGCGGCTGCAAAAATGGTCCGATCTTTATCAAATTTGGTACGGACATGTAAAGTGGTAAATCAATTGGACGAGTTAGTGAACCAGCCCGATCGGACCACAGGAAGTGGGGGGTAAAGGGGAATAAACCCCCCCAAAAATGGGTTTTTTGAGTTTTTTACATAGAAAAATAAAATTTATTGAATGTTTGTGGGCACCATTGAATTCAGCTCAAAAAAAAACAAACAATTTAGTATTTTGAATCACTGCTCTATGTCCATTGGTTACCGAGATATTGAAAGTGGTAAACACAGTACGTTGTCCCAATGTTAACCTTATGGGAAATAAGTAAAATTTTATATCTCGGTTATTTCTCTACATATCTTGTTAAAACTTGCTAAATAGCTCCTTCTAGTTCAGATCTACTTAATATTGAATTAAAACCACCCAGTTTTAATATACCTGTAGCAGCAAACCTGCATACTCATTCCCCGTGTTATTCTGATGGAGCTTACCAAAACATTTCAAATCATGCTATGTTTGATTGAAATATGTTGTTTTGCATTTGAAATTCGCTGAGTATGCAGGTCTGCTGCAACGGGGGTATTATTCTAAACACTTCCTCTCAATTAGGTATGTGCTAATAGTGATTTCCAAACCCGAGCCAAGCTGAGCTTTTACAAAAGTTTTTGAGTTCGAGCTTTTACAAATTTTTTTAGCACGAGCTTTTTTGAGCCGAGTTTTATCACCAACCATTTAAATTATTAAGCTTGATTTTAATTTTAAAAGACACAAGAGACTAATTTTTATATACTTAATTTGTTCTAGGGAGGTTAGAAAAATAAAATTTTGGAATCTTCAAATAAATTGGGGTTACGGAATCTTATGGTAGGTCTCAAAAGTTGCGAAATAGCATGCCGAATATTGTAAGATTATCATTAAAAAAATTACAAAAGATCTTCAGACTGCGCAATGACCTTGAAGTTTAACATATAAAACTCCATAAGGGAATTAGTGAATCATCCTAATTTGGTTTATGCTGGACATTGCTAATCACACAAAAAGTTTGTCATGAAAAATGGAAAGAGCTCTTTAAAATGTTTAGAACATTGGTATAATTTGTTCAAAACACTGCTCAAGGTGCTCACAACCTTCCTCATCGAAGTCTAGATAACAACTGATAAGGATTTATAATACTATTTCTACACATTTAAATGCAAGATTAACAAGATACGTAGCATAAACTATATCACTCGATATTAAAAAAAAAAAAAAAAAAAAAACAGGGAAAAATATTGCAATGTTAAGAAAATAATCTCATTCTTCAGGCAGTAGATCCTTCACATAACATATTTATGTAAACATCACTCAATTTACAGATCTCTTACTAAGTTACATTAAACATGTCCATGTGGCTAAAGATTTTGCTAATATTCAAGAGTCAATGTAAAACCCAAAAGTATAATGTTGTCATAAAAATACGTACATTATGTACATAGGATATTTTCTTCAACTATATATAAGATGGAGATTAGGATATTTTTCATTTGCTGTGTTTGGCTTTGCAGGAGGAAGCCTTATCAGCATCAGCAGTCTGGACAAGAGAAAGGGGTTCAAAAAATTTGCCAAATCATTCGGTGAGTCATTTATTAATTGCCTTCGTACTATATCACTTAAATGAACATACTGCTCGATGGTTTTCAAATTATTCAACTGTCTATAATTTAATTGCAACATTTAATTTTTTTGTTAAAATCCATTTAATTTTTTTACTTCACTTCTCATAATTTAAGCAGGTTAAGCTGATTGTCGGATTAGGGAACTAAGAAGTGTAATTATACAAATTGTACTTTTTCAAAAGATTTTATGACAGAAAAGACCAGTTCTGTGAAGAATATATTTTAAATAGTGAATTAGTTTTTAGTACGGCTAACATATTGTAGCATGTGTAAAGCATATATCTTGAGTTTTTATAGATTATCATTCATTAATGCCATTAGCAAATGTAGTATTCAAACTACATTTTTCAGATGAAGAAAAAACTTAAAAATAACCAAATTAAAGGGGTATTTTCTTGTGTGAAATATTATTTATGTCGGCCAAGATAACTTAAGTCGTGTGTGGTAACCAAATGGTTCCAGTGGTCGAACATTTCTCTTTTACTTTATACCCAATTAAAAAAGTATAAAATAATCTACAAATTTTAGCTTGTAGAAAAGATATATTTATTTAGACTGTGAAAACCCAATTAACTGAATGTGTGTCAAATTAGATACCTTAATGCAGTAACAATTTTGATTGGTTCATCACCACTGACACTTAACCCTTGAGGAGGCGCTTCACCAGCAAAACGCGAGCGGGCGCATGCGGAGTTTTACTCCGCAACACTAGATTGCACAAATTTATCCGTTTTTACCTGTTTTATAACGAAATATTGTATTTAAATATTGACAAACTTCATTAGGAATCACATTTCATCGTCGATTCAATTAATTGTTCAACTTAATAGGTGTAATATTTCAATTAAACATTGTAAGTAATTTTCTAGTATAAAATATGTATTAATTATTATTTACATTTTTGGACTTTTCCTTTCGCTTATTTTTTTCGAAAGCAAAAGGAAAAGTCCAAAACATCAATAATAATTACAAATCCATTGCTATTATGAATTTTAAAAATAGGTATCAGTGTCTGTGTAACGGGAGAGGGGGCTCCGCAAACTGAGACAGCATCTCTGAATTGCATATATAACGAGGTACCAAGGGGGGGGTGGGGGTGTAAATAGCTTTAGGAAATTCCTGGAATTAGGAGCATAAAGTACGGAGCCGTACACGACCGTCGACACCCATTATGTCTGTTTATTTTAAAATAAAAAACACGTGCGGAGGAAAACTCCGCGTGCGCCCGCTCGAGGGTTAACAAAAAAGTTTAAAGGAATTAAAAAAATGATTTTGATGAAAGTAAAATTCACCTCAATTGATTAATATTTACCGACAGCAGAAATTCTAATTTCGGGCAGTAAAGGCTCCTTTTCCAACACAGCGTCAGTGCGCTCAACGCTGGCGTCGGCGTCATTGCGCTAGAGTTAAATGTGAAGCGGGCAATGAGGACACTTTCCTAGACGCTGCGCGCGCTGATTGTTGACGTGGCATCAATCACCATTGTCTGCTTTACATTTGACTATTGCGCTGGCGCAATGACGCCGATGTCGACGTCGAGCGCGCTGACGCCGCGCCTTGTTGGAAAAGGAGCCTTAACTGGCACAGGATAAGGCGTCAACCAGGTGATCTAGGATTGTTTGACAGCCCATTAGATAGTTGGATATTTTTTAAGCTACGAAAATAAATGACAACAACAACCAAACACACAGAGCCGGGAAGCCAACAACCTGCTGGTGCTGTGTCAGATGACTCTCGGTCATCTGGATCGGCCTTGTTTGGACTCCTGCTGGTACGGATCAATGAAAGATAAAAAATTTTTTTGCTAATAAAAACAAAAAACATAGCTTTACATTTTATCACCTGCATTTTTCATGAGAATAAGCCCCACAATACACTAATGACATGCATTTTGCGTCTTCAGGCTATGCAAAATCAATACAGCATTGATCATCTTGGCAATGGCACGTGTCACTCGGGAGGAGGAGGGGGCATGTCACTGATCTCTGCCACCTGCAGGACAGTTAACATCGCACGCATTGTTATTGCAGATGTAAATCCTGTGATTACTGTATTGGCATTGCTCTCAATAAAATACAGCACAGTAACCTGCTGTTGTGTTGCAGTCCCGATCAGAATGCCTACCAGTACAATTTGTTACATTGAGTTAAAACATGTTTTGGACGCTCACATTTGTGTTAGCCCGTGTATTGACAAAACCCCTCACCATAACAGCGGAATTTACGAATTTTGACTCATCTTCTGATAGTCTGGATTTTCTTTAATCCGGACCGGACATCCTCCACATTAGTCCATTTGAGCGAGAGTCTTCTGTAGTAGGTTTGGGTAAGCTCCGCAAAGGATTATATGGTGTCAGTTATGATAGCAAGTGTAGTGTGATGGTGTCATTATGATTGCAAGTATAGTGTGACACTGTTATCGCTAGGAAGCAGAAAGATTTAGCAACTTTCATTGATAATCAAACAATACTGTGTATGAGGCCAATCCAAGCAGCTAATTTATTCTAAGCAATCAGCATATAAAAATGCAAATCATTGTATAGCGTCACTAATCTACCACAAACTAAGCAAAATAATTTATAAGTGGTGTTTACTACCTGTTTGTTAGCTATATTACACTTTGTAAAGGTTTTAGATAAGGCTCGAGCTAGAATTGAGATGCAAATATTATAATTTTGGTTGAAAAAAAACATACAGTTTTACTACCTCACTGAATCACTTTGGGAAATCAACAAGACTTACATCAGTTGGCATCAGGAATTAATTTAATGGTTCGGGACAAACAAAGAGTGTTTTGTTTGCCTAGGATATTATGTGAAACAGTTGAAAATTTCAGTGCATTTAACTGTTTTGTACAAGGAAAACATAAATATAGATCAATGGCCGGAACAGTGGCGGATCCAAGGGGGGGCAGAGGGGGCAATTGCCCCCCTCCCCCCCCCTGAGAATGAGGGAAAAATCAGAAATTTTCGGGAAAATGAAATTCCTGATTTTTTGGTGGGATATAAAATAATTAGCTTCAGGAAATTTAGGGACGGGATCGCTTTAGCGACTGCAACAAGAGTGTAGCTTCACGAAACTTGCAATTCGCCGCAAAAACGATCTTGCGTATTTGCCGATCGCGAATATACGGCAAATCCAGCATTGAGAAACCTGCAATCGGCCGCAAAAAGTATCATGCGTATTAGCCGAGCGTGAATAAAAACGACAAATGTAGTTTTGCAGAACTCGCGATCGGCCACTATAACGATTGCAAGTATTTGTTAGTCGCGGGTGGACGGCTAAATAAACTTTGTGGAATTCGTGAACGGCCGCGAAATATGATAACGCGTATCAGCCGATAGCGGATAAATGGCCGATGTAGCTTTCCGGAACTAGCGATCGGCCGTGATCTCGAGTATTTGCCGATTGCTGATAAAAGTCAAATGTATAGCTAATTAAATGGTGGCAATGGACAAGAATGGTTGAAGAGAGGTAGAACGGATTATGGTTTTTATCCATACATCGTGATATTGAGGTGAGTGTTGATGATATAATCGAGTGTTATGCTAAGGGAGGAAAAACTGGAAAAAGAAGGCTTGACTTAGGACTTATGGTTTTTTTTATTTAAGTTTTCTGGAGAAAGTATTGTAAATAATAAATTTAAGGCTTGAACCTCTAAACAAGTCTTTTTTTATTTCCCTGATTACCTAAACAAGTATAATGTATTAAATTAATCAAATAAAAAACTGTTGTTTTAAATTGAAAATTGGGCATGTTTTTGTCTATAGATTGCCTAAAAACACGAGTTTTCAGTTCAAATTTTCACCAATTTTCCGGGGAAAAGCCCCCGGACCCCCCGCAAAGTTACCCTCGTAATCATGCTTGCCCCCCACCCCCCCCCCCCGAACTCATGCACTGGATCTGCCACTGGGTCGGAATTGTGCTAATCAGTTCAGTGAGAAAACCAAATAATAAATAATGATACTGTCAGTAGTTTGCTCAGCAAAATAATTAAAGTCTCAAAAATTATTGCTCACTTTCATAATTAGGTAATTGTTTACTATTAGCTTGTCACCTGCAGTTTTATCGTATTGGGATATTTTACTCAGAATGTGAATGTGTTTATAAGAAGTAAACATAAAATAAATGTCGGAAATGCTATTTTATGGCGCTAGGTTAGGTTAGGTTGGGCTAGGTTAGGTTAGGTTAGGTTTGTTTAGGTTACTATAACTAGTTTATGTATCAGTTACCAAAAACAAACATAACCTAACCTAATACTAGCTTGTTACCTGCATATTTTAGTATTGGGATATTTTACTCAGAATGTGTTTATAAGAAGAAGTAAACATCAAATAAATGTTGGCAGATCCAGTGCATGAGTTCGGGGGGGGGGGGGGGGCAAGCATGATTACGAGGGTAACTTTTCAGGGGATCCGGGGGCTCTCCCCCGGAAAATTGGTGAAAATTTGAACTGAAAACTCGTGTTTTTAGGCAATCTATAGACAAAAACATGCCCAATTTTCAATTTAAAACAACAATTTTTTATTTGGTTAATTTAATACATTATACTTGTTTAGGTAATCAGGGAAATAAAAAAAGACTTGTTTAGAGTAAACATAATAAATTTATTCTTAAATTTATTATTTACAATACTTTCTCCAGAAAACTTAAATAAAGAAAAAAAGTCCTAAGTCAAGCCTTCTTTTTCCATTTTTTCCTCCCTTAGCATAACGCTCGATTATATTATCAACATTCGCCTCAATATCACGATGTATGTATAAAAACCATAATCCGTTCTACCTCTCTTCAACCATTCTTGTCCATTGCCACCATTTAACTAGCTATACATTTGACTTTTATCAGCAATCGGCAAATACTCGAGATCACGGCCGATCGCTAGTTCCGGAAATCTACATCGGCCATTTATCCGCTATCGGCTGATACGTGTCATATTTCGCGGCCGTTCACAAATTCCACAAAGTTTATTTAGCCGTTCACCCGCGACTAACAAATACTTGCGATCGTTATCGCGGCCGATCGCGAGTTCTGCAAAACTACATTTGTCACTTTTATTCACGCTCGGCTAATACGCGCGATACTTTTTGCGGCCGATTGCAAGTTTCTCAAAGCTGGATTTGCCGTATATTCGCGATCGGCAAGGACACACGATCGTTTTTTGCGGCGGATTGCAAGTTTCGTGAAGCTACACACTTGCAGTCGGTAAAACGATCCCGTCCCTAAATTTCCTGAAGCTAATTATTTTATATCCCACCTAAAAATCGGGAATTTCATTTTCCCGAAAATTTCTGATTTTTCCCTCATTCTCAGGGGGGGGAGGGGGGCAATTGCCCCCTTTGCCCCCCCCTTGGATCCGCCACTGTTCCGACCATTGATCTATATTTATGTTTTCCTTGTACAAAACGGTTAAATGCATTGAAATTTTCAACTGTTTCACATAATATCCTGGGCAAACAAAACACTCTTAGTTTGTCCCGAACCATTAAATTAATTCCTGATGTGAACTGATGTGAGTCTTGTTGATTTCCCAAAGTGATTCAGTGAGGTAGTAAAACTGTATGTTTTTTTCAACCAAAATTATAATGCTTGCATCTCAATTCTAGCTCGAGCCTTATCTAAAACCTTTAAAAAGTGTAATATAGCTAACAAACAGGTAGTAAACACCACTTGTAAATTATTTTGCTTAGTTTGTGGTAGATTAGTGACGCTATACAATGATTTGCATTTTTATATGCTGATTGCTTAGAATAAATTAGCTGCTTGGATGGGCTTCATACACAGTATTGTTTGATTATCAATGAAAGTTGCTAAATCTTTCTGCTTCCTAGCGATAACAGTGTCACACTATACTTGCAATCATATTGACACCATCACACTACACTTGCAATCATAATTGACACCTTATAATCCTTTGCGGAGCTTACCCAAACCTACTACAGAAGACTCTCGCTCAAATGGACTAATGTGGCGGATGTCCGGTCCGGATTAATAAAATCCGGACTATCAGAAGATGAGTCAAAATTCATAAATTACCCTGTTATGGTGAGGGGTTTTGTCAATACACACGCTAATACAAATGTGAGCGTCCAAAACATGTTTTAACTCAATGTAACAAATTGTACTGGTAGGCATTCTGATCGGGACTGCAACACAACAGCAGGTTACTGTGCTTTATTTTATTGAGAGCAATGCCAATACAGTAATCACAGGATTTACATCTGCAATAACAATGCGTGCGATGTTAACTGTCCTGCAGGTGGCAGAGATCAGTGACATGCCCCCTCCTCCTCCCGAGTGACACGTGCCATTGCCAAGATGATCAATGCTGTATTGATTTTGCATAGCCTGAAGACGCAAAATGCATGTCATTAGTGTATTGTGGGGCTTATTCTCATGAAAAATGCAGGTGATAAAATGTAAAGCTATGTTTTTTGTTTTTATTAGCAAAAAAATTTTTTATCTTTCATTGATCCGTACCAGCAGGAGTCCAAACAAGGCCGATCCAGATGACCGAGAGTCATCTGACACAGCACCAGCAGGTTGTTGGCTTCCCGGCTCTGTGTGTTTGGTTGTTGTTGTCATTTATTTTTGTAGCTTAATAAATATCCAACTATCTAATGGGCTGTCAAACAATCCTAAATCACCTGGTTGACACCATATCCTGTGCCAGTTAAGGCTCCTTTTCCAACACGGCGCGGCGTCAGCGCGCTCGACGTCGACGTCGGCGTCATTGCGCCAGCGCAATAGTCAAATGTAAAGCGGGCAATGGTGATTGCTGCCGCGTCAACAATCAGCGCACGCAGCGTCTAAGAAAGTGTCCCCATTGCCCGCTTCACATTTAACTCTAGCGCAATGACGCCGACGCCGGCGTTGAGCGCACTGACACTGTGTTGGAAAAGGAGCCTTTACTGCCCGAAATTAGAATTTCTGCTGTCGGTAAATATTAATCAATTTAGGTGAATTTTACTTTCATCAAAATCATTTTTTTTAATTCCTTTAAACTTTTTTGTTAAGTGTCAGTGGTGATGAACCAATCAAAATTGTTACTGCATTAAGGTATCTAATTTGACACATATTCAGTTAATTGGGTTTCACAGTCTAAATAAATATATCTTTTCTTCAAGCTAAAATTTGTAGATTATTTTATACTTTTTTAATTGGGTATAAAGTAAAAGAGAAATGTTCGACCACTGGAACCATTTGGTTACCACACACGACTTAAGTTATCTTGGCTGACATAAATAATATTTCACACAAGAAAATACCCCTTTAATTTGGTTATTTTTAAGTTTTTTCTTCATCTGAAAAATGTAGTTTGAATACTACATTTGCTAACGGCATTAATGAATGATAATCTATAAAAACTCAGATATATGCTTTACACATGCTACAATATGTTAGCCGTACTAAAAACTAATTCACTATTTAAAATATATTCTTCACAGAACTGGTCTTTTCTATCATAAAATCTTTTGAAAAAGGTCAATTTGTATAATTACACTTCTTAGCTCCCTAATCCGACAATCAGCTTAACCTGCTTAAGTTATGAGAAGTGAAGTAAAAAAATTAAATGGATTTTAACAAAAAAATAAAATGCTGTAAATGGCGACTTCCCACACTGAAACGGAAGCAGAAATCGGCTACTTACTAGTGTAGTGTTGCGAAAAAGTTTTTCCAACAAAAAATTACTGTTTCCATTATAATTAAAAATAGGCCTATTATTATAGTCACCTTGTAACTGATATAACAGACAGTTCAGACATATGCTTTTATTGGTGAAAATTTGAATTTAAATTGAAAGATTAAAATCATTATTTTTTATTTAATACTCAATTTGTTACTTAAGGCTCCATTTCCAACACGGTGGCTCAACGTTGACGTCGGCGACGTTGCGCTCGGGTCAAATGGTTTCTATTTACCGTGGTCAAATGTAAAGCAGGCAATGGTGATTGTTGACGCGTCAATAATCAGCGTGTGCAGCATCTACGAAACAGTTACCATTGCCCTCTTCACATTTAACTCTAGCGCAATGACGCCGACGTTGACGTTAAGTGCACTGACACTGTGTAGGAAAGGGAGCCTTTATGTAATCTCTGTAAAAAAAAATTATCAAGTAAAAATTACATAAATGTAAAACTTAGCCTCGTACAAAAAGCGTCACTTTAGGCCCTAGTAATGAAATATAATATTTTGTACTTTTGTGGTGTATTCTTGGTTATCTGTTACAAGTATGAGTTGACATACTTAACTTCAGTTCCTTACGATACGGTGCAATTCTTACAATATAGTGCAATTTGAACCCTCTGAAAGTTATTTTTCTTAGTGACAATACATTTCTTGGATAGCAATTTTTTAACTAATTGTTATTCATGAAGGTGATTAACTATGGGTAAATATTTGCTATTCGCTTGTCACCTGCAAATTTTTAAGTATTGGGTAATTGTTTACTATTAGCTTGTCACCTGCAGTTTTATCGTATTGGGATATTTTACTCAGAATGTGTTTATAAGAAGAAATAAACATCAAATAAATGTTGGATCCACTATTTTATGGTGCTACCTAACCTAACCTGATAAACCTAACCTAACCTGACCTAATCTAATCTAAGTTAGATTAGCTTAGTTAGGTTAAGTTCGTTAGTTTATCTGATCATCATAAAATAGTGTTTCCGACATTTATTTTATGTTTACTTCTTCTTATAAACACATTCTGAATAAAATATCCCAATACGATAAAAAGGCTCCCTTTCCTACACAGCGTCAGTGCGCTTAACGTCAACGTCGGCGTCATTGCACTAGAGTTAAATGTGAAGAGAGCAATGGTAACTGTATCGTAGACGCTGCGCACGCTGATTATTGACGCGTCAACAATCACCATTGCCTGCTTTACATTTGACCACGGTAAATAGAAACCATTTGACCCGAGCGCAATGTCACTGACGTCAACGTTGAGCCACCGTGTTGGAAATGGAGTCTTAAGTAACAAATTGAGTATTAAATAAAAAATAATGATTTTAATCTTTCAATTTAAATTCAAATTTTCACCAATAAAAGCATATGTCTGAACTGTCTGTTATATCAGTTACAAGTTGACTATAATAATAGGCCTACTTTAAATTATAATGGAAACAGTATTTTTTTTTTGGAAAACATTTTTTGCAACACTACACTAGTAAGTAGCCGATTTCCGCTTCCGTTTCAGTGTGGGAAGTCGCCGTTTACAAAAGAGTACGGCAAATATCAGCTGTAGTGAGGTAACAAATCAGCTGGAGTGCGGTAAAGAGTTTGCATTGAGCATTTACCGCACTCGTGTGAAAAAAAATAGTATATCACACAATTTACATACATTATACATAAACACAACATACACATTTTAACTATTACGACCATATCTCAATTGTAACTAAACTGGTTTCCCAGGTTTTGACTACGTACAGTTAACAGCGATAAGTTAATAAAGAGTAGTATTATTTAATCAATTGTTGCCGTCTGTGTGACGATAAGACGTATTCCTAGAAAGGCTTACTTGGTCGCTGAACAGCAGAGATAACGCTTTATGTTATCTCCCCCGCACAGATAAATATAGTTTTGTTCGTATTTTCTCCCTACAGTTAATTCAATATTTTTTAAATCTCTTAACTTTAATAGAAGTGTTGTTTTTTTACTTACCCTGTATATTTGTTGCTGGTAGTGTCGCGAAAACTATCGTGCACAACTCATCCGGGAAGGTGTTTACGTTGCTCGCATGACATTCCCGCGTTCCGCAAGCGTGAACTATCATGCTCGCACGTAAACACCTACTTCCCGAACTAGTTGCGTAATATACTATTACAAAATTGTAATCATAAAAATGTAGTTTTGGAATGTTATCTAATTTCCTCTGAAGTAGTTTATTTTTTACTTATTTCATGCTATCCTTGGAAAGGTCAATCGTTTGATGCTGGAATGCTTGGTGAGTAAATCAATTTGCTGTATTGGTATAAGTGAAATGACACGTTTTGGTTTTAACCATTTGGAGGCAGTACCATCTTATGGCACCGATTAACTAACTAGCTCTGTTCACTGAGATGAAGAATTGCTAACAGCTTGAGAAGATTTTACCCGGAAACCTTAGCCTTAATCCCCGATTTTACCTGGAATTAAAATCGAGTCACCCGGAATAATCCTTGGAAGAAGATGCCGGCTAAATTACCCTGAAACTTATTTTCTGCTGCCCTTTATTGTGTCATTTTGTGAAAGTTAGATGTCAATATAATCTGGAAAAGTTTGAATTTATATTATATAAAGCCCAAATCACAGGAAACTTTTGAGAAAACCTTAACACCCATCAACCCCAGCAACTTGAATAAAAGGTCTCGGTGAGAAAATTCTGGGAAAAATATTACTATTAATGGTTTAAATACCAGCTTCAAAGTAATCCAAACCCCTTAAAAGCTCCTCAAACCTCTGATTTTGCCAAACATTTGATGTCCCATAACCACTCCTTTACAGGCATAAATAGTAATATGGACATTTTACATTTATCACAGGACCGACTAAACATAAACACATTAGAAGAGTTTGAGATTTATATAAAGCGGTTAAAACCGATAGCCTAAATGATTAACACGTTAACTGCCACGCCGACCCGATCGGGTCGGCAATTGGAGTAGTGCAGCGTTTGACCGAATCGCCGATAGATGTCTCTGGTAGGCACCTAGCGGCACTCTGGGGAACTAATATGACGTAGAACATCCCAAGCCTTCTAGATAGCGTTGCAGCAGTTTTCTAAACCTACTGGAAGTGACTCAAGCATTCGCGTCAATTTCGCCGATCCAATCGGGTTGACATTGTTTCCTAGCAACATTTCTCATTATTAAAAACTATTTAATATCGTAGAATACACCTAATATATCATTGTTCTTGAGTTGATCTTATCTTTTCTGTGCCCAAAAATTGTTTACAAAGCATTTTACTGGTATATAGCATTGTTTTCATAGTTTCTAATTTTGCTGTGTCGGTCCGATCGGGTCGGCACATCAAAATAGCATAGAATATTTCTTTTAAAAAATTAATGCCGACCCGATTGGTCACCAATTTTTTTTACGTGTATTTTTATTTATTTCATTATAAGTCATAACTAACCTCAAAAAGTACAAAAAACATCACACAACTAGAATTTCAACAAAAAATGTGCGTGGCACTACAGTAATCAGCACAAAAATATGCGTGGCTGCTAACGTGTTAAAACAAAAAACTTTCATTCCAATGGAATTTTATTTAAATCCGGCCATCAAGATACTGGAGGGGGGACAGGAATCAATGAATGAACTGAACGTGCGTGCGTGCATTGGTGTGTGTGCGTGTGACTACTATGGGCCCCCCTTGAGTGACACTTTTGACCTTTTACCCGTGGGATTGCCTTACTAACTTTGTCCTACCTGGGCTCACGTGATCTTCGACTCCTAGGATTTTCCACTAACCTAACCTTGTCTGACTTGTCTTAATCTGCCTTTAACACAGTGTTGCCAACTTAAACATTACGGTATATTTTTTATATGTATAAAATGATTATATAGTGCTTTTGTCACGCTTATGTCAACATCAGTGGCTAATTTGATTTTGTTGAATGATTTTTTTTGTATCAAACTGTACCAATATACTTTCACACATGATTTACTTTCCTTAATAAGAATTTCCAATCTATTTTGATAACCAATTTAAAAAATAATAAATCTAATTTTTAATATTGTTTTATGATAAAGCAGCTATTTGAGTATTAGGATCACTCTTGATGTTTCTCTCTCGTACAAGTTAGAACATATCAGTTGGCTCTTTATTTTTTTGTTCTATTACGAAACATTTTATGTTTTTTTCTGGGTGTAATTCCTAGTAAAATATTTTTCTTGTACAATATAATCATTTAAGGTAAGTTTTTAATTTTATGATTTATGAGAGGAAAGTTAAAGCCTAATACACAAACATTAAACCATGAAACAAGGAAAGTAATAAAACAAGAGTAGAGATACAAGATTTATTAATACAACATTTTCTAAAGCTATTTAGAAAATTGTATTTACACAAATTCTATTCCTTTGCTGCTGCCTCGGTACAATAGTGACATCTTTTTGGCTTCTCCGTTGTTGTAGCTCTCGATGGTGGCGTCTGTGAGGATAGTGAGGAAGCGGCGCGGTAGGTACAGGTTCAAGAGGTCTCCTTCAATTCCCTTGATGATTGCGCAGACAGCTTCGCCATAGCGTGATTGTGTCTTGGTAAAGTTGTTGATCTCATACGGGACTCCCTGCTGGAGATCTTGCATTCTGGTAAAGCGTGGAGCATTGCAGTTGTTGAGAGGTCCTTTCAAACCAGTTGTATTTGCAGAGTCGGCCATATTTAGAGTAGATGATAGAACACTTGACGTAACGATGCTGCTTCTAGGGCCTCTGATGTGAGAATGAACGTTCAACTAGGTCGAGACATGTCTTTCTGCTGAGGGTCACGTGACTGTTGGGGGATGTCCTATTGGTTATGATACTGAACAAGTTTCAACACGTTATTCAGTGCGCACATCTTTTTCGACTGGGCGTGGTAGAAACAAAATACGTGTGATGACGTAAGCGTTTTCAAAGAAGGATAATTGTCCAAGTCCATCACCAAACAGGGTTTGAAGAAGTCTCGAATGTATTTTACTTTTTCCAACCCTTTAACGTACACCACTAACTCTTGAAATATTTGTTGTAATTGTCTATGTAACGCTTGAATAGTCACGTCTCCATCTTGCCAACGTATGCTGTGATGATTATTGGTGACCCACGTACACTGTTTCTTGGTTTTTAAGTCCAATGTCGCGTATGGACACGGGGATTTCACTGTCCAATGTTGTAGGACTGTTCCATCACCAGAAGCGACAGCGAATTCTTTCACTTTAAACTCATTTTGCGAGTCTTTGGACCCTTGGAAATCAGCAAACACCTCCATGACCGTCCGAATCTGACCGCTACTGGAACGAGAATGACGCTCCGCAACTATCCCCTTCCCTCACCACCTCTTTCTCCCCACCACCAGAGCTGAATAGAATAGCAACAGCTTGTATTTATAGAATATTATGATTCATCATGATTAGAACAGACATATGTAATATGCATCAAGTATATAAAAATTAAACATAGGATAAAAAGCAACAGGGTAAAAAGTTTGTTGATAAACAAATCTACTATACAAAATACCATATAGCAACAGTTAAACTAAACAGTATTTTTAAGATTAAAACATAACATTTTATCATTTCAAATAGGCAATTTACAAAGTTTTCTGTGTAAATGATAAAATAATTAAATTCGAACAAAACAATCTTTTTAGCGAATTTCCCCTATAGGGAAGAAGCTATTACCGTAGGTCTCATGGTAAGACCTAAGCTCGGGACCACTATAACTTTTCGTTTTGGGGCCCCCAGAAGCAAAAAACACTATTCGTTCGAATTTTTATATATATATATATCTATATATATATATATCTATATATATATATATATCTATATATATATATATCTATGTGTCTGTTAGCACGATAGCGGCCGCAAAAATGGTCCGATCTTTATGAAATTTGGTACGGACATGTAAAGTGGTAATCAATTGGACGAGTTCGTGAACCAGCCCGATCGGACCACCGGAAGGGGGGGTAAAGGGGGATAAACCCCCCCAAAAAAGGGTTTTTTGAGTTTTTTACATAGAAAAATAAAATTTATCAAATTTTTGTGGGCACCATTGAATTCAGCTCAAAAAAACAAATAATTTAGTATCTTGAATCACTGCTCTATGCCCATTGGTTACCGAGATACTGAAAGTGGTAAACACAGTACGTTGTCCCAATGTTAACCTTATGGGAAATAAGTAAAATTCTATATCTCGCTTATTTCTCAACATATCTTGATAAAACTTGGTAAATGGCTTCTTCTAGTTCAGATCTACTAAATATTGAATTAAAACCATCCAGTTTTAATATACCTGTAGCAGCAAACCTGCATACTCATTTCCCATGTTATTCTTATGGAGCTTAACAAAACATGTCAAATCTTGCTATGTTTGCTTGAAATACGTTGTTTTGCATTTGAAATTCGCTGAGTATGCAGGTCTGCTGCAACGGGGGTATTGTAACTAAAATATATATTTTTTATGTTGGAGGGCTACATCTAGTGTTTAGTTGTAGTCGACGGTGACATTCCTGTACTTGTCCACTTCTATGACGTTGCGAAATTTGCCAAAGACGATGCAGTTGACAGCTTCAGTGAGGGCGACTCCAAATTTGATTTTTATGCGTAGACTGCCTCTTCGGATCAGGTTCCAGTGGGAAGATGTGGCCGCCAAATCGGATGTCAAGTCGAAGGCGTAGAGACAGTAGCCGTTGGGGTACATGCTCCTCGAAATCCCGTTCCCTTGGTTTCTGTTGTGGATACCATAGCCGGAAAACAGTGTGTTGTAGCAGCTGATGTACAATTGGTGGTGGGTAAAGTCGGGTTGAAGCGCTTTGGCCGGTATTTGTTGGCCGTCAACGTACAAGGCGAGAAAGTTCACGTTGAAATGGGCGAAATTAAAGGGATTGTGTTTGAAACTTCCGTTGAATGCATTGTTACTCACTAAGCCCAGGACGATCCGTTGTGGCAACTGCCCCAAGTATACATTGTCTATCGTTTTTCCCAGCACTTCGCCGGGAATCGTAAACGCCTTGACGTCTACACGCGTTATAGGATACTTTGCAGTGCAAGTTTCTAGCATCTTGGCGTGTTCAATCAGTATTGAGGGGTTGATCTTCACTCTTCTTACTATCAGGCCGGCTTCCATCATGTTTACTTTAAACTCCGACTTGGACATTAGGCTGAAGTTATTGCGTGAATGTGTCCAATCATATCCACGGATCGACTATTGGCGAAATAACTCCGCCTTTCTTTGAGCCCTGCGTTTTCATCTTCTGTCTTGTCCATATGGCCGGCTGTATCGTTGACCCACAGAGCCGCGGATTGGTGTGTTTCTTTGGCTGTAGAATCATAATTTAGCAGAGTCTCGATATAGGCTCGGTAAGGATAGGTGTTTCCATTGCCCGAAACGAGTTTTTGATTAAAATACACATCCACTTGACTGAAGAGTGAATGTAGAAAATAGTTGACCGGGCCGACTTTATCGGAGGCACCGTCCAACGCGGTATCGTCTGCTTTCACAATTCTCACTTTCACCACGATCAACGTTTGAGACAAGTCCACATATTCGTCACCGTGGCCAGGCACAACAAATTCGATGGGTGAATCGTCAGTAAGCGAGGACAAAGGTTTGTATTGGACCCATTGCCCTCCTTCGATGGTGATCTGTGTAGGCGGTAGTGAAAACAAGTCCAATTCGGTTTTTTGAACAGCCGGCCGAGAGGGTATGCGCATACGCCATTATGAAAAAATGTCGGCAGGATATTTCCTCTGTTGAACTTTCTTCTTCTTCTTCTTCGGTGTCTCTTTAGGTTTCTTGCGAATCTGCTTCTTCTTCGGTTTCGGTGCTGTTTCCTTCTTCTTCTTGACTAAAGTTTTGCTCGTGGGCGATGAGTCGGGACAGGTGTTCACTCTGCGAGGTTTTGGCGATGACTGAAACTCTGGCTTTGATGCACAGCCTAATATAGGCATTGGGGCGCGCTCTGCAGCGGCAAACATTCCGCCCATACCAACCATGTACACTCGATGGTGTCTCAAACCAGACTGACAGTACCGAACACATTCAGCTAGGTATATTCAACAGGGCCGAAGCGGGAATCCACGAGTTGAACTTTGCAGGGTAGCCTTTCCATTTGACGAGGAGTTTCTTTGCCTTTCCAGAACCTTTCATGTCCAGCACAGATTCGACTTTGTCTTTTGGAACAATCACTTTTTGAAGTTCACTTTCGTAAAATATTCCATCGATTAATTCCCCCACCAAGTCCTGCACTTCGTAGACAGGAATCGGATGTCTAATCACACGTTCGACTTTGAATGTTTCTTCCGTCCAGTTATGTTCGTACCCTTTTGCAAAATGTTTTTTCTCCTTCGCCAAACGCACAGTGTCGCCGATTTCAGTTTCGGAGTGATGTACGACTCTTCTTTGGAATAAAGATTTTTCCAGACTTGTAGGACATTTTTCTCATTAACATCTGCAGGTGCAACTTTGATGGTCGAGTGCACTGTATTATTGTAGGCTCGAACCAAATCTTGGATAACATCCACATATGTAGCGGAATGAATTTTTGTGAGTAAAATAATGCCACAATCTTGTTTTTATTGTCCTTATAAACCTTTCTACTATTGCTGCTTTAGTATCGGGATTGCGAGTCGTGAAAAAGATTATTCCTCGCTGCTTGAAAAACTTTGCAGAAGCCACAGACACAAATTCTCTTCCTTTGTCGCACTGGATATTTTGAGGCTTGCGTCCATCAGATTTGAAAATTGAATCGAAAGCTTCATTTACCTCCTTAGCAGTTGTATTTTTCAGCGGTCTCGCCCAAGCGTATTTCGAGAAGCAGTCTACAACCACCAATAGGTACTTGTAATTATCGTTGTATTTCGAAATATTTTTTAAGACGACTAGATCTGCCTGCCACAAATCGTCGATATTGTTCACAATATACTTATTTCTTGCAAAGTGTTTTCTTTTTTGTCTGTGCAGAGTGAAGGGGTCCTGGGTGAGTAGCCAATCTTTGGTTTTTCTCAGTTTGACTTTATTCTTGGTTTTTGTAATGAGCTGGTTGCTTCTGGCGTAACAAGCGGCGCTCGCTGGGTCGTAGTAGAATTTTTCCAAAGTCCTCTTCATGGTTGATATAGGTTCATGGTAGCCCACGTGCGTGACACTACTCTCTTTTTTCTATCAGGGAGTGGTGTAGGAATATTTTTCTTTCTTCTAGCGGTGAGCGTAGGAAATGAAGGTCGAGGTGAAGGCAAAGCGACTGGTTGTGGTAAATGTTGCTGAAGTCTGCGCTGCGAAATACCGATGACTTCTTGAGGAACGTTGATCTGACGTAGAGCTTCCACAAATTGTTCCCATCCTACGGGGCCTGCAGCTGTCTTCTTGCATTTGACCACATCGCAAACCAGGTCGACAATGTTGGAATTGCGAATCTCCACCCCATTTATAATGACGGTGCCGTGTCTGTCCCAAGAAATTAGTTCGTTGTCGCTGAGTCTTTCCAAAAGTAACTCTGCTTTGTTTTTAAACGCCTTCGGAATCGTGCGCAGGATTTCATCTCTAAAGTTGCGGGTTCTGACTGCCACTGCTTCGACGATAGGTATTTCCACAGGTTTGCGCATTTCATCTTGAAAATGTTGTCTTCGTTGTAACATCTGCTGGTACTGCGCCCACTTCGTTCTGTCCTCGAGGTCCGAAGCGTGAAGAACTTTATTCATATCCTCTTCCAAAACATTTAGTGTTTCATTTTTCGGTGTAGCGTTTAACCGTTGTAGAGCCTCCGGTGAAATCAAAACCATCTTCTTAGCGTGATTCATCCTTGAAATAGTCGAGAGCCGTAACGATGACAAGGGGAACCAGTGTTTCACCGTGTTTTACTAACAAACTTCTTTTATACTTCCAAGATCCTTTCGAAGACGCAATTGAACGGATAGCTTGTTTGAATCTTTCGAGTTTGGGTCTCACTTCAGGAGATAGAGGTATATTGGAATTTAAAATGTTCAGAAAGCACTCACAAACAGCCGTCACCAAACTTTTGTCAGCTACTCGCAGCAAAGTAAGACAAGGACTAGGTTTCAACTGGACAATAGCTTGCAGGAGCTGGAGATTGATCCGCACTGTTCGAGACATTCCACGCAAACGAAAGGGAAAACCAAACAACGCCCTATTTATTCAAACAGCCTGGCTGGCGGAGTTTGGAACTAGTGGGGCTAACATTAGGAGGCTAGACTAGAATAGCACAATAGGATAAGGTGGGATAGCGGGGGATTCCAGGGGTCAAAGTTCACGTTAGGTTGGTACACGTAGGACCAAGATAGGTTAGTGGGAAATATTGACAGTTAATAACCTTAGATTTTGCTACATTTAAGATGTTTTACGCCTTTTAACGTTGTCTTTTTATTTTTATGATCCTCTTCCTTCTTCTTTTATTTTTTCTTACTTTGTCTTCTCTCTTCTTAGTCTATGAATTTTTCTTATTTTCCTTTTCCTCCTTCTTCCCTCTTCTTTTACTATATTTTTTACCTTGACATTTTTCTTCTTAATTCTTCCTTCATTTTCTCCTTCTTATTCTTAGATTTTTTAAATTTATCATCTTCCTTCTCCTTTTGTCTTCTTCTTCTTTTGAATTATTTATTTTTATTTTGGTTACTTTGGTTTTTCTTTTCAAGCCTTCTTTCCTCTTTGATGTTTTATCCTTTTTAACGTTTTATTTTTTTATTTTGTTTTGCTCCCTTCTTATTTTTGTCTTCTTTCTTCTTTTACTTTTGTTGTTTTCTTCTAAACTCTTCATTTGATTTTTTCTTACTTAAGTCTTCTTTCTTCTTAGGATATGAATTCGTCTTACTTGCCTCTAACTTCTTCTTTCCTCTCCTTTCTTTTTCTGGTATTTATAAAAGGCCCCAATAAAACAAATGTATGCCGCATTGTTATAGGCGAGGACGCTTCGTACCGAAAGGCAAAGTGTCAAAGTCACCGACACGCCATCGTTTGTTATAGACGATCCTGAACGTTTTTGACTCTGGTCGAGTGACAACAACTCCGGCTTTAGGACGGGCGATCTTCGCTGGAATCGGGACTACGCTGGCCGGGGAGTCGTTGAAAAGCATGTCCTTCAATGAGTCAAAACAGACAATACCTCTGTTTCTGAAGTTCATCGTAATGCCTCTGACTTTGCAGACTTTCTTGAATTTATTGGGCCCTATGCGTATTACATAAGCATAATTCTTCGGGCCTCCAGAGACAAATTCTACGATGTAGGCGTCCGGTCCGTACTTGGCCAACTCGTTGGTCATTTGGCCCAAGTACTCGCCCGCCTCGATTTCTTCATCGCCCGGCTTCTGGGTGAATAAAATCGAGTCCGTGTCAAAATATAACACTCTTTCGCCCAGTCGCTCGAGGTAGGAGTAGAGCTTCAGACGGGCTTGGGCCGTGACGAATGCTGCAATCACCACGTTCGTGTACGGGTGTGGAAGAATCGCCTCTTTCAGGTCATGCCAGTTGATGTACATCAAATTGTCACTGACAGGCATCAAGTTGTCCACTTCGACTCCGGAATCAGTGAGAATGTCCAGCAGCTCGCCTCTTGCCTTAACAACAGATGTATGTGGGAGGTCACCTCGTTGTCCCCACTTGCCCCAGAATGAATTCAGGCATGTTTTACCTATGGAGCGCTTACCAGGGTTAAAAGATACTTTTGCAGGATCGATCTTGATTTTTTCCTTCGCCTCGTACTCACGGACAAATTGAGCTTTAAGCTCGTCTCTAGTGCACCATTCTGGCCAGCCACTAGCTTCCACTTTCAATTTTAGGAATTTGTCGATGTATGAGGCAAAAAGTCCCCCGGAATTAGTCTCGGGGTCATACGTGGTGGTTTCATACTGCCAAACTTCATGGACCTTGATTATTCTGTAGCCGAGTTCTAGGGCCTTCCGCACTTCACAGATCACCCAGATCCCCAAAAGTGTTCTCTGTTCAGGTGCGTGGTCGCAGTCCTCTTGACTTGTAGTTTCGGCACAGGTGCGGCACAGTGTGAAACAAAGTTTGCCATTGAATCGTGCCGGCAGGACCGGGTGGTAGAGATTTTCAGGAGGAAGAATATCTAGGCGGACGAGTCCCTCAATGTTTGAAAAATCTTGTGGACAGTCTGCACCCACAAAAATCTTGGATGTTTGATTGGAAATGTCCCGTACTTGCATATGTAAGGGTACAAGCTGCAAACATCAAGATGCAATATCTTCTCTCCATCAGCTACCCTGTGATATAGTTTGGTAGCGTTGGTCCGCCCACCAAAGAATGCTTCTCGGGAATCCAGGGGTGGTTTACCGATTTCCTCTTTGGAGTCGATGAATTGCTGGATAGCAGGATTGCATTTCTTCATAGTGTCAAACTGACAGCCCCACATTTCGGTCACTTTGAAGCCGTTTCGCCGAAGAAGTTCCGTCTTGTCGAGAGTTCTTTCGTATCTTGAGGCCATGGTTTCACCAGCAATACTGCCCTTTATCGCAGTATCGCGGTTTTTGAAGCAGGTAGGGCAACCGTGGAACCAACAACCGTGGAACTCCCAAACGGTTTTTTCATCTCCCACTCGACTATATCCGTCGCCTTTCTTGCCGCAGATCTTTTTCTCTCGGCCATTACTGGCATGGTGAATGTCAATACCGCGGGAGTGGGCTTCCCACAAAAGCCAACCGAGTGCTTCTTGGGACTGACGATCGCTGAGATGGTAGCCGCCGGCAGGAATTACAGAGATGGTGTCCTTCAGCAGGTGATTTGTCCTGTACGTGGTCATCGATGCCCCCGCAATAGTCACTGCCTGACGAAACGGGCCGACATTGTTCTCTGCGATAAACCCTTCTCTGAACTTCAGACAGGCGAGGCGAAGTATTCGTACATCATCAGAACAGTATTTTAAAAGTTCACTTCTGAATTCGAATATGTAGTTTGGATCCTGGGACAAGGGCGTGTACCATTCGAAGAACTTTTTCCTCTCGTCTTCGGTCATGTCGTCACATCCGTACATGTTTGGAGAAGGGATGGGGCCTGCGTAGTCAGCATTTTCGGTTTTGTTGAAGAAATGTGGGAAATATCCCTTCACGACATTTTCGAGGTTGGAGGTTTTCGGCAACTTTGCCAGACCTTCCAGAAGAAAATTGAGAGAATCGATGAAGTGTAGGTGGGAGTACTTCATCGATTGGATTTTCGAGCCAGTCATTATCAGCTCTGGGGCCCATCCTAGCTCTTCAATCATATGTCTCAAAATAAATTGGCCGTCATATGCCTTGAAGTTGTGGGCGATAACGATAACGTCCTTGTATTGTGGCCGTGGCTCGGCGAAGTAGGCAACAAAATTTTTGATGGTGTCAGCTCCCTCGAAAACACGGCGCTGCTGTCCACAAAATTCACATGTGTGGGCTGATTCTGGAACGTTGATGCAGGTTGGGCAGGCTTGCTCGGAAATGCAGAGATTGGGGATATGTTCGAAAGTGTTGTATTTTCCAGGAACGGGAGCCTCTTGAGTGCACTCGAAATCAAAGAACACAAACAAAAAAGGTTTCTTCGAGGCAAGTTGTTTAGCCGGCTGGACATAGCAGAGGTGATTTGGGGGGACAAACTTGTCGCAGGTGGTGCAGAAGGTCTCTCCGCAAATATGAACTCGCTTCTTGCGTTCCAAACTGTAGGTATGCAGACAGGTGTTACACTTCTTAAGAATTTGGCACGCAGACTTGCTGCCAAAAGAGGGAAGAAAGTGTCGTTTAAGACAATCTTGACTGTAGAACGATCGATTACACGAATCGCACTTGACTCTTTCTGTGTTCTCGCAAAGTCCTGGCTGGATACAGGCGGGACATTTGGTGGGGCATCGATGACGTGTAACATTGTGTGAATCTGCATACTTGCATGGTCGACAGTAGGTCTTGGCGGTGAATGCACCAGTGAGGGATGTGATAACGTTGTAGTGACCGTCTCCAAAAATCAGGTCAATATATTTTCGGAGATGATCTGGAGTACCGACGGGTCCTTCAAACATGGTATGTTTCCCTCTTCGGTCGGTAAAGACGGTGATGCAGTAATTTTGCAAGTGTTGCTGGAAGAGGCGCAATTCTTCGATTCCTCCGCCATTCACAGTCAGGTCGACGTTGGCTTCGCGGCACAAACGTTGGCTTCTTCGGTTTGTAATCCTCTTTGAATACAACGGCCAGACTGCCGTATTTGTTGGTATCTTGCAGCATCTTCGGGGGACTCTTCTTTTTTCAAGAAGGCGATAGAAACAACAAGGGCTCGAGCCAGGCACAGGTTGTCGTCATTACTGATCGTAACAATGCCTCGTTTGTTCTTGTAGAACGTGTGGAAGTCAGAGGTGTAATCAATACATTCGTTGGTGATTCCACCCATTGGCATACTGACATGAAGTAAGACGACTCATAGAGGTCCCGCGATGAGGAATTCTTCGTTGCTCTGGACGCAACGTTCTAGCAGCTGCAGCAACACGTCGATGGAGAACTGATCCATACGACGAACGCTTAGTCCAATAGCCTTGTGGTTGACACGGGCAGGACTGTGGATGGTGAAACCAATTCGGTCGTGGGGGGGCAATGGTATGGTCAAGTAGGTGGTTGGTCAAACTAGTGAAGGTATCATGGAGCCATGTATAGGGATCATCTTCAGGTTGGGGAGGATCGATGAAGACGGTGACCTCACGCGCCAATACCTCAAAATTTCGGTACTGACGCGCTCGTTCATCGGTAATGCGGAAGTTGGATGGTGGTGGTGGCGGGGAAGGAATAGCGGGGGTATCATCCCCCACAAAGTCGGGTACGGGTAAGGGTGCAGGACTGCCAAGGCTTCGCATGGAACAGGAAAGGGCAGGTCCAGGTATGGGTCGAGAGGTAGAAGGCACTGGTTCAACATCCATACGGAGCGGGGAACCAGGAGGTGTTAGCCCTGAAAAGGGCTGTTGTTCATCCATAGTGGATGAGGAAGGTGACGACGATGTGGACATACTGACAAAACGATGTTGACGCTAGGAGAGCTCGACAGCGACTGGGCTCGGGACCGTGATGGTCCGGCCGCATTGAACAATCCTGCTCTGTGATTGGTCGAATTATCCTGCTTTGTGATTGGTCGAACGAACAATTTCAAGCTTTCTCATTGGTCGAAATATCCTGCTCTGTGATTAGGAAGAGCATTGAATGAAACTATTGAATCCTTACAGTAAAAACCTTTCCATAGAGAAAAAAGTCAAAGAGATATACAATTATCTATTTCTTATTTCTATAAGGGTTTACTCGGTTACATCACTTTGCAACCGACATTCTTAACCGATTTTTACGATTGAGGTGTCATTTTAAAACCTATAATCTAGTGTATGTTCGAATGGTAATTAAAAAGGAGATTTTATTAAAGGATTCGTGCCTCTAGTCTTTGATTGATTTATTGAGAGCACTTTAAAACATTGACCAGTTTTCACTTTAAATATGAATTGTTATTTAACTACTGATTTCCTTCAGATGCATTTTTAAGACAGCTTACAAACAAAATAGATCTTCAGAATCTATAAACAAGAGATAAACAGCTTATGAAAATAATATTAAAATGCACAATTTGTGCATGGGGCCCCTAATTAATGTATATTTCCTAAAACATCGAGTACAGAAATTTTTCGACTTGTCATTTTATGATTTTAGTTGAACGTTTCTACATATATGTTGCTGTATGTTACAATATTCAATAACCAGATGAAACTATCGCATGATATAGATTTAAAAGTAAGGGTAACATAAACATCTCGACAGCCCAATGTAAGGGCGACATAAGCGCGACATAGATTTGACATAGGCGTGTCATGACGTAAGATTGACATGAGCGTGACATAAGGGTGGAGTAAGATTGACATAAGTTTGACATAGGCTTGATATAAGCGTGACGTAAGATTGATATGAGCTAGACATAAGGTTGAAATAAGCGTGACATAAGCTTGTTGTAGGTTTTACATAAGCATGACATAAGATTGACATAAGCGTGACATAAACACTATATAATCATTTTATACATATAAAAAATATACCGTAATGTTTAAGTTGGCAACACTGTGTTAAAGGCAGATTAAGACAAGTCAGACTAGGTTAGGTTAGTGGAAAATCCTAGGAGTCGAAGATCAGGTGAGCCGAGGTAGGACAAAGTTAGTAAGGGAATCCCACGGGTCAAAGGTCAAAAGTGTCCCTGTATTGCGTAAATACAATTTTGTAAATAGCTTTAGAAAATGTTGTATTAATAAATCTTGTATCTCTACTCTTGTTTTATTACTTTCCTTGTTTTATGGTTTAATGTTTGTGTATTAAGCTTTAACTTTCCTCTTATAAATCATAAAATTAAAAACTTACCTTAAATGATTATATTGTACAAGAAAAATATTTTTCTAGGAATTACACCCAGAAAAAAAAACATAAAATGTTTTGTAATAGAACAAAAAAATAAAGAGCCAACTGATATGTTCTAACTTGTACGAGAGAGAAACATCAAGAGTGATCCTGATACTCAAATAGCTGCCTTATCATAAAACAATATTAAAAATTAGATTTATTATTTTTTAAATTGGTTATCAAAATAGATTGGAAATTCTTATTAAGGAAAGTAAATCATGTGTGAAAGTATATTGGTACAGTTTGATACAAAAAAAAATCATTCAACAAAACCAAATTAGCCACTGATGTTGACATAAGCGTGACAAAAGCACTATATAATCATTTTATACATATAAAAAATATACCGTAATGTTTAAGTTGGCAACACTGTGTTAAAGGCAGATTAAGACAAGTCAGACTAGGTTATGTTAGTGGAAAATCCTAGGAGTCGAAGATCAGGTGAGCCCAGGTAGGACAAAGTTAGTAAGGGAATCCCACGGGTCAAAGGTCAAAAGTGTCACTCAAGGGGGGCCCATAGTAGTCGTGTGCATGCATGCGTGTGTGTGTTTTTGGGTGTGTGTATGTTCAAGTTTAAAATCTCTCTATTCAAGAAAAAATGAGCTTTTACAATTTTAGAATTTTCCTCCCACTGTGCTAATAGCGTATGCGGGAGCACAGTTGGTGGAGTAGTCCAATACATAACATTCACATTACTCTAAAGTAATACTTGCAGCACATAGCAATGCAGACTCTTGATTATGTACAGCAAATGATTAAATCTAACAATAAATAATAAATAAAAAAAACATTAATTATAACAACAGGCAATCCAATATCAGTGCAGGCTAAGATCAGTGGAATAAATTAAAACACATATACAAACATAACAACGGAACAAAATATTACATACAGTATAAGCATAGAAGTATAAACATTGAAGAGCGACTCAATGCGGCGAGAGCAGTCTGGCGGCCACTCCGCTCCCCCCACCACTACCAGGAATGGGTACCGTTCTTATAACATGGGAGAGATAGGAGAAAACACGACGCACGCTGCTTCGAATTAGAATTGCCACCAACCTTGGACACCTATGTGGTTTTCCGGTTGTGTTTTAAAAATACATTAAATTTCCTATCGAATGGTGTGATTTGTTTCTTTTAATATTTATTGTAGAAGATCAAAGTTAGAATGACTATTACGGTCTATGAACATGTGATTACTATAATTATATTTGTGAACAAAAACGATATACTTATCCAAATAAACAATTTATTTGTGTTCCTTATGAGTTTCTCTAACAAAGAATAATATATTAAGCAATATTTATTCGGAACAGGGTTTAAGCTGGGAAAAAATTCTTTGAGCAAAAATGCTACAAGCTCTTTGAGACTTGTAGCAAAATTATTTTCCTTTTAGCATTTTTATCGCATGTCATTAAGTTATAGCACATGTCATCAAACCAAAACAACTTAATCGAACAACATAACCTCTAACTATATTTCGCATCACCGTTTTCGAGACGTCTGTTTTCGCCAGTGTTGCCAGACTGGCCATGAGATTTTACCCACCGTGAGTTTCGAAAATCCCCGCTTTTACACGGCAGTTTGTTTAAAAATCCTAGCATAATCCACGGTACCGTTTCTTGCCCCTTAAATAGGGTATTCATGACTTGAAACTGAAATTATCGAATGACTATATTGATTATTCGACTCCATATCATTCCAAGCGGTGGCGATCTAGCCCCCCACATTCTCGCATTCGCCACCGCTCGGCTAGACTCGGCGACTCAGCCACTATAGAGTGCGCCCCAACTGCTCTTTAGCACAGAGAACGTATAGAACGTCTACACGTTCTCTGTGTCTATTTATAATCTTCTTTTTGACTGTGGATCCTAATGACGCGGCATCTGATCGAGGGTGAAGTTGACGACTACATTCTATAATTAAGTCTTATTTTATTTTAAAGTCATACTAAGTAATTTGTGGAAGTAAATGGACTTTTATTGAGATTTGTATTGGTTAACTTTGTTATTGGTTAACTTTATTTTCTGCAATAGAGTTAAATAATTTCCACTCTTTACTTTGTAGCAAAAAGGCGACAGCCTGTCCGAATATTGTCGCATTTTCGTGGAGCATGTCGCATTTTGCGACAAATGCGACCGCAACTTAAACCCTGATTCGGAATATTTTTAATAAAAATAATGATAAATAATTTGCTGAAAGTTTTTTAAGGAAAGTCCACACACATTCACTCAAACGCATCAGTTAGGATGAAATAAATATTTCATTTGTATTTATTAATATATTTTTGGATTCTTTTTAAGTTATTTTGTTTTAGGAGGATTATGCATTACATAAGTAAATAATGAATTGTAGGAAAACCAACTAAATACTATGATCCGTGCTCACATAAATCATTCCTTTAGTCTTTATAGTAGAAATATAGCAAACATAAGTAAAGTAATTTCTTGCAAACAGAGTTCTTAACCCATTTATGCCCAAATTAATTTTTTTTTCTTGGATTTCGTTTTCTGCTTAGTATTTTGTTGTTAATGGTACAAAAACACAGATTTTGATTGTTTTTAATTTTTTATACTCATTCTATATAAATTATGGCTTGTCGACATATGTCGACAGTGGGCACGATCGGGTACAGTGTGTAAGTGACGAAACAGCCGACAGCGAGCGTCATCAGATTTGTAATTGTTAACATAAATTTGACCAATTATACTTCTAAATATATAAAATGACAAACTAAACAAAAAGAAATGAAAATACACACAAAACCAAAAAGTATATATTGGTAGGAAACATAAGTTTCACAAGTTTAGGTGTAAAGATATAGTAAATACCGCAATATAAAGTCAGGTAAAAGGACATTATGTAAAAAAGTTTGTAAATTAGGTAACTTACAATCAACTAAATAATGGGAAAATTTTTATGTAATAGTAAAATACCCCCGTTGCAGCAGACCTGCATACTCAGCGAATTTCAAATGCAAATCAACATATTTCAATACTACATAGCGAGATTTGACATGTTTTGGTAAGCTCCATAAGAATAACATGGGGAATGAGTATGCAGGTTTGCTGCTACAGGTATATTAAAACTGGGTGGTTTTAATTCATTATTTAGGAGACCTGAACTAGAAGAAGCTATTTACCAAATTTTATCAAGGTATGTTGAGAAATAACCGAGATATAGAATTTTACTGATTTCCCATAAGGTTAACATTGAGACAACGTACTTTGTTTACCACTTTCAATATCTTGGTAACCAATGGACATAGAGCAGTGATTTAAAATACTAAATTGTTTGTTTTTTTGAGCTGAATCAAATGGTGCCAACAAAAATTCCATAAATTTTATTTTTCTATGAAAAAAACTCAAAAAACCCCATTTTTTGGGGGTTTATTCCCCTTTACCCCCCCTTCCGGTGGTTCGATCGGGCTGGTTCACAAACTCGTCCAAGTGATTACCACTTTACACGTATGTACCAATTTTCATTAAGATTGGACCATTTTTACGGCCGCTATCGTGCTAACAGACAAATATATATAAATTCGAACGAATAGTGTTTTTTGCTTCTGGTAGCCCCAAAACGAAAAGTTATCATAGTCTCGGGCTTAGGTCTTACCATGAGACCTACGGTAATAGCTTCTTCCCTATAGGGGAAATTCGCTAAAATGTACACTACACAGTTTTTTTTAGTTATACAAGTCAATAGTAAAACGTAATGGTAAATTAGACCATAAAAATGCAGTAAAAACGGTCAATAAGTAAAAAATTTGATAAATGTGATAAGATATCAGCAACTTTCAAAAATAATTGCTGGAATATAAAATATTTTAAACAAATCTAAAATAAAACCATAATAAAAGTCCCTTCCATGAATTTCCGAAAAGGTCCCGTAATTTGTTTACCCAAAAATCTGTGCCGAGTTTTCACAATGGGTCACAGCGAGTAAAATGTTTTTCCACACAGAACATGGCAACCAACTCGCCATGTACCGCAGATTTTTCTTGTAGCCTCTCCACAATGGGTACATCAGACTTGCTTCTCCACAGTGTACAAGAAGTGTTTTCCGCTGTAGCGGACGTCAGCTGGTACACAACTGGAGCTCTTTTGAGCTCAGACGTCCTGCTGTACGTCGATCTATGGTGTTATTGCCGTGTAACTCCATACTACATAGCGAATGATAATAAATAGCATAGCCTTTGACAATAATGGACCTGTAACCGCTCGTGACC
The DNA here is from genome assembly GCA_035578135.1 of Flexamia atlantica. Lineage (NCBI taxonomy): Eukaryota > Metazoa > Arthropoda > Insecta > Hemiptera > Cicadellidae > Flexamia > Flexamia atlantica. The sequence continues at coordinate 10,611,409 of JAQJVK010000007.1, read as the reverse complement.
ACTGTCGACATTTGTCGACATCAGTTTTTGCAAAGGAATAAAACTATGTTCTTGTAAAAAAATAAACTAAGCTACGATTGTATTTGTTGTAGTAGTTCCTAAATATATCTAAACAATTGTATATTCAATAAAAAATTAAAAGATTAATAGTAAAAACACTTAGGATTCAAAATATGACATGGCTTGTCTTGCAGAGGTTCTTTATCTCAAATTTCCTACTCACACGTACTCTACAAAATGGTGGCAAACACTGTAGCTGCTTAGCAGGGATACCAATAGATAAAAATAAAATACTCTTTGTTTCAAATGCTAAATTGTATCCGTGATAAAAATTGTTAAAGTCAGTGTCTACAAATGTCGACAGCGGGCAGAAATGGGTTAAGCTCTTTATACAATAACAAGCCATTCTTGAATGGTTTATCTATAAAAAAAAGTCAAAATAACTTAGAATAATAAACATAAAACGCTTCTTTCTTCAGGCGTAAAATGAGTTGTGACCGTTTATTAACAGAAGTTGTATATTACAAGCTTTAATGGGCTTTAAGGATAGATTGTCCACTAGCCATCCGATGAATGTCGAGTATAGTACTGATTCCCATCAATCACTTTTAATCAAATTACGAGGAGGTGTTTTTTTATAAAACTGTCTGTTTCGCGAATGCCAAAGAAAAAACCCTTTTGGTGAACAGAGCAAAATTAGGACTACGAAAGAAATTTAACAAGATTGTCCTCCTCCAAAATGTTTAGGCAAAAAATGTTTTTGTTTTGACTAAAATGTGTTTTTTAATCTCAATTATTTATGAAATTAGTCTCATGTTAGTCATAAGGATCAACAAATAAATTTAATTTATAAAATGAACATGTTGTGTTGATTATTAGCCTATTACCTTATCTACTTATTAATTTAATTAATTAATTAATAAGAATTTTGTTCAGAGACGTTAAAAGTAGTTATTAACACGTAATTAGGACGTTAAAGGAAGCAAAACTTTAAGTTTTTATTTATCACTTGAAGTTTTTTAATGTGTTTTTAAACATATAGCACAAATACTACTTAATATGATATTAATAGTTTGAGTATTTAATGGGCAAGAAAACCCTTTACTTTTTATTGTTGACGGATATAAGTGTAATCAAAGTGAACGCGACTTGTAATATGAAACGCAGATCTATATCATATTGTCTGCCCAACACACAGATCTCTTAAAACATAGAAAAATGGTATTAAAAGTTCGAGAAAATAATCAGGAATACGAAATAAATATTTATTTTACCATCTAATTTCCTCTACAAAAAACTATTGTAACTTATTGGAAAACAATGGGTTTTCATCTATGGTAAAAAATGCAACTAGGATTACAGAAACTTCCAAAACACTTATTGACCACTTATTTGTGAAGCATAGACAAGTAAGTAATTTTAAATGTGCAATATTTGATCTAAATATTACAGATCATTGTTTATTAGGGCTCAGGTTTGTGGGTACACGTGTTGACTTAAGAGATATACCTTCAGTGTCTAGTAAGGAAACCATTAATTTAAATAAAGTTATTGATAGTATAAGAGCTATAGACTGGAATGAATTATTTATGTTGGATGATGTTAATTTATGTTATGAAATTTTTCATAATATTTTATCAAATATTGTTAAAAATAGTTCAAATTCCATCCAGACAAACAGAAAACTTTCAAGAGCAAAATTAGTAAGCCCTTGAATCACATCAAGTATTTTACATAAAATTAAAAAAAAGAAAAAACTGTACCTCTTGACTAAAAGGAGGCCTTATGATTTAGCTTTAAATAACCACTACAAAACGTATTTTAAGGAGTTAAAAATTGAAATTGATACAGTAAAAAAGCAATATTATTCCAATTTCATCCGTAGTGTTAATGGAGACCCGGCTAAACAGTGGAAAATCATTAATAATTTAACGGACGAACGCCGTAATCAGACTTTTGATAAGGTGGAGCTAGAAAATGGTACAGTAGAATGTGACCCACAGAGTGTTGCAGATAACGTTAATTGTTATCTGATGAATATTGTTCAGTCTAATAATCTCACTCTCCCACATGCCGAACTGGGTCTCCAGCAATACTGCCACTCTTTTTTTATGGAACCGACAACTGATACTGAAATTTTTGGGGGTAATTAATGGGCTAAAGAATAAAAAGTCATCTGGTTTTGACAGTTTTAATGTTTTCTTAATTAAAAATATAGCTAAATTAATTGCGCCTATCTTGACTCATATTTTTAATTTAAGTTTTAGCAAAGGAATATTTCCAGATCTTTTAAAGGTTAGTATTGTCGTACCAATATTTAAGAAGAATAATTCAATAAAAATAACTGACATAAGGCCAATCAGTTTGTTATCTATATTTTCTAAGATTTTAGAGAAAATTATGGTTAATAGATTGGTTAAGTATTTAAATAAGATAAACTTTTTTTCGAAGAAGCAATTTGGCTTTCAACGTGGTAAATCCACTGAGGACGCCCTTCTTAATTTTACAAATTTGATTTATACAAGCATAAATGATAGCAATAAAACTACTGGTCTCTTTGTTGACTTCAGGAAGGCCTTTGACCTGGTTAATCATAGCATTTTGCTCTGTAAAATGGAGGCGGCAGGGATCAGAGGTGTGGCGCTCCGGTGGTTCCGCAGCTATCTGTCGGGAAGGGAACAGCGCGTGCGGGTCGGAGGCTGCCTCAGTGCGCCTCTACCCGTCACCGTTGGGATTCCTCAGGGATCGGTAACGTCCGGTGTCCTATTCCTTATTTTCATTAACGATTTGCTCAGTAAAAATTTTAATGGTAAGATTCAGGCATTTGCTGATGATATAGGTTTTCTTTATTCACATAATAACAAGGAAAGTTTAAAAACAATGATGATGTTCGATCTAAATATCCTGGAAGACTGGTGCTCGAAAAACAGCATGCAAGTCAATGTCAGTAAGACAAAATATATAAATTTTGATTTCCGTGATTTTGAGTTTTCGTCTCCAGTTATTTATCACTCACATGACTGTCTTAGTTTAAATTGTCATTGTGAAAAACTAGAAAAAGTAAAATATTTCAAATATTTGGGTGTAACTTTTGATGAGAGGATGTTATGGGAAAAACATATTCAACAATTACATACTAAAATGAAACAAGCAATAAGAAAATTCTATTTTTTAAAGAATATTTGTGAAGAAAATTTACTACGATCTCTCTATTTTGCTTTAATTAACTCACGGCTGCAATATGGATTAGTATGCTGGGGCGGAACATTTAAAACAATAATAAATCGGTTAAGAATAACGCAGAATCACTTTTTACGCATAATATTAAAAAAGAGAATAAGAGATAGTTCATTTCCACTTTATTTACAGCTAAACATTCTGCCAATCCAGAATCTTTTTGTCTTCAAAGTCTTAAGATTGTTCTACTTGAAATGTGGGAATAACGGGAATGAAAATATTTATCATAATACAAGAAGTATCGATAGGATGCTATTTAAAACTCCTAAAGTCAACAAGGAACTTTTCAAACACTCTTTTGAATTTCTGGGACCCTTTATTTTCAATAAATTGCCAATAGAAATAAAAAAGTGTAAGTCATTAAAATTATTTAGTAAAAATCTGAAAAACTGGTTAGCGGAGATAAGTGATACTTGGTTGTTAAGAAACATATTGCAATAACAATGATTGTATATAATTTTTGTTGTTTTTTTTAGATAAGTACTGAAATGTAATATACTGTAATTCCTAGTTAATAGTGAATATTTTTGACCGTCTAGAATTATACTTTAGATTGCCACAGGAAGCAGTTATCAGGACTTCAAAGTGCAAAATTGATAAGACTGGACTCAGTAACCATTCTGATTAACTTGATAAGTGTACACTGGCCACACTTACTGGCAAAAGTGGTCAGTTAATTTCCAAACCATTTAAAAATTGTATTTGTGTTTTGTAAAGAGGAAATAAATTCATTTATTCATTTATTCATTTGCATTTTTTATATTAACCTAATATAGGTAAGCTTATCTAAAATCAGTAGAAGTTAAAATAAAGTTTATTATACTTGTATTACAAATATTCTGATTGAATATGGTATAACATATTATTTTTAGTTAGAGAAACTCATAAGGAACATGAATAAATTGTTTATTTAGATAAGTATATCATATTTTGTTCACAAACGTAGTTATAGTTATCATATGTTCATTGTCCGAAATAAACATTCCCACTTTGATCTTCTATAGTAAATATTAAAAAATACTGTTCGTAACAAAACAAATAACACCACTCGATAGGAAATTTAAATTTCTTTAAAAACACTACCGGAGAATCACATAGGTGTCCCAAGTTTAGCAGAAATTTTAATCGAAGCAGCGTGCATCACGCTTTTCCAATCTCTCCCATGTTGTAAGAACGGTACCTGTTCCTGGTAGTGGTGGGGGGAGCGAGCTCGTCGCCGGCTCGTTTCTCGCTGCCCTGTGACTGTATAGTCGGCCTTCCATAGTTTAAGTTCTATGAGTATACGTTGTGTGAGTATAGAATTGTTGTTATTCATCTAGCACATTTTTACATATTCAAGTGCTCTTAACTTAACCTTCGGTTTCTTTTCAAAAATAATACTCCGACTTCAATTTAATAAAAATGCATTATATATTTTAGGTCCTAAGTAATAAAACTGGTGTCAACTTGTTCTTTGGTTAAAAAAGATATAGATTCCATTCTTTCACAAATCAAAGCATCTAATTTGATGATTAATGGGGATATCAATATTAATATTCTTGATAAGTCACGAATAGTTGATGAGTATAATATTAAAATGGCAAGTTACGGATTAAGATCCTTGATTAATGAGCCTACCAGAGTCACAAAATTTTCAAAAACATGCATAGATCATATTTTTTATAGAAATAAAATTTGCAATAATTTAAAGTGTGAAGCCCAGGTTGTTAAAACGTGTATTACCGATCACTGGATGACTGTAGCTTATATTCGACTAAGTAAGGGTTTAGACCTCTCGAGGGAAACGTGCGATATTAAGCAGAAATTTAAAATCGACCTTGATTATTTAAAAGGAATTGTAAATAAAATAAATTGGAGTGATGTGCTGGCTACAAAATCACCATCTATTGCTTTTGATTACTTTTTAATGCAACTTCAATATTGTATAGATAAATCATTCAAACCAGTTAGGATAAAATCGAGGTATTTAAAACCTTGGATGAATGCGAGCTTAAAAAAGAATATTGAACTAAAAAATCAACTTTATCGAAATTTTTTAAAAAATCCTCATGATTTAGTATCGGAACATAATTACAAACATTTCAAAAATATCCTAATAAACCAAATAAGAAATGCTAAAAATAAATACTATTCGGAATTGTTAGAATTAAATAAAAGCAATAGCAAGACACAATGGAAACTGATAAAAGAACTGACGGGTGATAGCAAAAAAGACGCAACACCAATTGTATTGAAAAGTAAAGATAACAAGGTCGTCTCTGCTCCAAATGAAGTAGCAAATATATTAAATAATTTCTTTTGTTCAGTAGCTGATGAGCTGAGAGAAGAAATCATTTCAGACAGTGCCAGTATCAATAAAGAATTTGAGGCATATAAAAATAATTTGACAAGCAGCACAACCAGTGAATCTATATTTTTTTACCCAACATGTAAAGAAGAAATCATGTTAATTATTAAAAATTTAAGCAATAATAAAGCACCAGGTTATGATAATGTAACACCCATCATTATAAAAGAAATGTCTGAGTCTATTGCCCATGTTCTAGTTTATATATTCAACTTAAGCCTGATATGTGGCATTTTTCCACAAAAACTGAAAAAGGCAGTAATCATCCCATTATACAAGAAGAATGATAGAAAAACTCCTAGCAATTATAGACCCATAGCCCTTTTATCAATATTTTCAAAAATATTAGAAAAAATAGTCAAAGTTAGATTGGTAAAATTTCTAGATAAGCATAATTTTTTTAGCAAAAAACAGTATGGTTTCCAAAGTAAATTAAACACAAGTTCAGCACTAATTGAATTTATGCCACAAATATACAATACAATTAATGATGGGAAAACAAGTGCAGCCATTTTTGTCGATGTTATGAAGGCATTCGATGCAGTAGACCACGAAATAATGTTAAGCTAGGGTGTATCAAGCAGGAATTAGGGGAATCCCGCTGGAATGGTTTCGGTCTTACCTCACGGGGCGAAGCCAAATTACTAAAGTAACGAATAGTGTAAGTGATTTAGGAGAAATAAAATTAGGAATACCACAAGGGTCAGTATTGTCAGGTCCCCTTTTCTTGATATATATAAACAATCTATGCAATGGTAACTTTAGGGGTAATTTAGTCGCATTTGCTGACGACACAGCACTGTTGTATCAAGCGGAGTCACTTGCTGACCTTAAAGATCAAATGCAACGCACTTAAACTGACCTTAAAGATGTAAACGCACTTAGATGGTGGTTTGCAACAAATCTAATGGTGATGAGTCCTAAAACTAAGTATATTATATTCAATCTGACTAAACACACATCCTTTGTAAGATCCTCAAAATATCATGACATTAATTGTTCCATTAATGCAAGCAATTGTAAGTGTCAAGACCTTGAGCAAGTTGATAGTATTAAGTATTTAGGGTTGTGGGTGGATAGCAGAATTAGTTGGAAAGAGCATCTCAGTTATTTGAAGACTAAGCTTGTAAAATATGTTCGCATTTTTTACATGCTTAAACCAGTTTGCTACACACAGCTGTTGAGATCAATTTACTTTGCTTGCGTGAATTCAAAAATAGAATATGGCATAGAAGTATAGGGGGGAATTTATTTCACAACACTAAAGCCCATCATAACGTTGCAAAAAGCCTTTATTAGAATAATATTAAATAAGAGTAAGACTGAACCTTCTTGCCCTCTTTTTCAAAGTTTGAATATTTTACCAATTAGAAATCTTTATGTTTTTAAGGTCTTAAAAATATTTTTTAACAGATGTGGTACAAATAGAGGAAATAAAAAATATGTTTCATTGAGGAATGAATGGAACATGTACGTACGAAAACCAAACCTATCAATATTTAAAAAATTCTATTTGTATCTAGCACCTACCTTTTACAATCTTCTCCCACAATATATTAAAGAATGTGCTCATGGGAAAAGATTTCACAAACTTACTCGTGATTTCCTCATAAAGGAGATTGATGTAAATAGATTTTTTAGGACTATAGTGTAGTTTTAATGCAGTTGTTTTATATGTTTTATATGTTGTTCTTTGGTATTATATGACTTTTAATTAATAGTTTGAACTTCAGCTTTTCAGTAGAGACAAATTAGGTATCTGTTAAAAGTACTATCTATACTTGTTTTGTTAGTTACTAAATTATTTTCTTCATTGGTGTCTTTTAAGTAAGTAATAGGTAAAAAAATTCAATTCATTGTTAGTAATTGTTACTTTTATAATTGTTTAGCTCTTAAATGAAGCCTTAAATGTATGTTTTATCTTAGTTAATGTGTTAAGAGAATTAGGGGGTACTGGTGACCGACCAGGTTTTCTATCTCACTGCGAGACTAAATATGTTCCTTAATTATGTGCTCCCACACAGGTTTTATAACCTCTGGGCTTTATTGTTCAAATTGTGTTTATTAGTGTTAGGGTGCTTAATTATTGTTATACCGGTGTAATGTTTTGATATTCTATAAATGTAAAAATGTGTAATAATGAACAATAAAGATATTTTCAATTCAATTCAATTCAAAATTCAAAAGGAATTTTCAACATTAAGTTTTGACTTGACCTTGTTACCCTATTACTTTCTTTAACACGTTAACTGCCACGCCGACCCGATCGGGTCGGCAATTGGAGTAGTGCAGCGTTAGACCGAATCGCCAATAGATGTCTCTGGTAGGCACCTAGCGGAACACTGGGGAACTAATATGATGTAGTACATCCCAAGCCTCCTAGATAGCGTTGCGGCAGTTTTCTAAACCTACCAGAAGTGTCTCAAGCATTCGCGTTTATTTCGCCGACCCGATCGGGTCGGCATCGTTTCCTAGCAACTTTTCTCATTATTAAAAATTATTAATTATCATTGAATACACTTAATATATCTGATGTGTGCCCAAAAATCATTTACAAAGCAATTTACTGGTATAATAACAATGTTTTCATAGTTTCTAATTTTGCTGTGTCGGCCCGATCGGGTCGGCACTTCAAAATATCATTGAATATTCCTTAAAAAAATTTAATGCTGACCCGATCGGTCACCAATTTTTTTACATGTATTTTTATTTATTTTGTTAAAAGCCATCATGACTAACCTCAAAAAGTACAAAAAATATCATATAACTTGAATTTCAACAAAAAATGTGCATGGCACTACGGTAATCAGCACAAAAATATGTATGGCAGCTAACGTGTTAAATTCCAATTCGAATAGGCTAATAAACTTCGGAACAAACAATATTACTGAATACTTATATAACAGTGAAAACATTGAAATGTTATTTTCAGAAAAAAAGAATAGCTCCATCCTGTCCATACGTTTTACATTGTTCTCAAAGTATGCCTTTGATTCATTATTATTGTATTGAGGCATGTAGTAAAGGTTCCACCATAATTAGTAACACCAAACCTCAAAAGGCTTTTAAACGATGAAAAATAAACATTTATTAACTGTTCACTTCTTACAAAGATCTTTAAGTGGTACAAAACATAGTTAACTTTCCTTAATTTCTTTGACAAAACGTTTATGTAATGGTCCCATCTAAACGTTTATCTATATAAAGTCAGAGATAAATATGATCTACTACTTCTATATTACTACACTTATACACTTACATTCATAAATACATTGGTACCCTTGACAAAATAGATTAAATTCTTATTGTACTCATTTGTTAGATCATTAGTTAGGTGATGGCCAACAAATTCCAAGCATTTAGACTTAGAAGAATTTATAAGAAGTCGATTGGACGATAACTAGTGAGACACCCTCAGTAGATCTCTCCCAATCTTAACATGTAGTGATTGCTTATTGTAGGCAGAGCACACTAATGCACTGTCTACATCATAGGCAAACACAGCTGAGTACATATCTCATCTCAGTGGTGGGTTCCCACCTGGGGCCACCACTCTTCAACACCTTTATAAATGACCTGGTGTCCCATGTTGCAAATCCATGCCTTCTGTTTGCTGAAGATTTTAAGATGTATCGTGCTGACTTTGGCTTATTTCTAAATTTCATTATTTTATCATCAAAGATTTTTTTGTTTACTATTGTTTATTTGAATTTTAATTTCACTCCTTAATTGGTTTACTTTTTGTTTTAAAACATCGGTTTTTTTGGATCATACACTGTTTTTCCAATTGAACTATGGAGACCTTTTTTATTTTTCATATCCTCTGTTATCCACAAACAATTGTTTTGGAACTTTTCGATGGTTATTAATTTAGGAAAACTGATTTCAAATGCATAACAAAATATTGAGGGAAAAATATCATACTTGGTTTCTCCTGTGGCCTGGTATACTTCTAGCCAGCCAAAAGTTTAAAAAATATATGCTTTTGAAAATTTCCCAGAAAATTTTTTGTTTTCTTATCTTAAAACATTTCCAACACCAATAATTTCAAATAGTTGGCTGTCATGGTCCGATATACATGTAGCAATTCCAGATATTTCAGTTTTCTTACATTTAATATTGGTTAGAATATTGTCTATTTAGATTCTGATTGCATTTATCCATATCTAGGAAAATTTCTTTTATATTCTAAATTAAATTAATTCAAAATTCCAACAAAATTCTGATAGGTTCTGTAATTTTTTAAAACATTAATATTAAAGTCCCTAGCAATAACTATATTGAGATTGGGACTCTTTATTGATTATAATACACATCAAATCCAGTCGTTCCAAAAAAAATTCAGTTAATTGCTTTTTTGACTTCTATATAAATAAACTAAAGCAAATGAAAAATTATTTACATTAACTTCTGAAATACAATATTCAAATTCCTTTTCTAATAAAAGATCATCTCTGGTGGTATAAAATCATTTTACTTTTAATATGATTTTTTACCATAATTAGAGTGCCACCTCCCCCAGAGCAACGTCTTGAAAAATAGGAGCATATTTTATAATTATATTAAGAACCATAATTTCTGCCTCACTCATTTTATGTTCAGATATAGCAACTGTTCTTTTTTTATTTGAAACCGGCTGATTTGATTTTCCAAGGCTTTTGATTGTGTTAATCACCAGATTCTCATTTTTAAACGTGAAAATCTTGGTTTTCATGGGCAAACAATTGAAGACAACAATCGGGTCTTACTTACAAGACCGGAAACAGAGAACAGTTGTCTGCAAGATGGTGGTCTGTTCATCATGTGCGTGTTATCCCCAGTTTTCAATTTTGATTTAAGTGAAGTTAACTCTTTTGAAAAATAACATAATCCTAACCTAGTGTTGACTGGACACCTAGTGAGTTGAATGAACATTAGCAATTGACTTTTAATAGCACCTAACTTGCAACTTAAATCTCATCACTTTCTCTAAAATAGGTCAATTCTAATATCTACAGGAAATTTCAAGTTATTATACATGATAATTGCCTTGATTTAGTGATTTAACTTACGTCATTATCGTGCTACATCTCTTTTAGCGCCATAATTCTACTGCAGATTAAAAAGCATATTCTAAATCTGTCTGCTATGCAATGCTGCCAACATTGCAACATGTGATATTTTTGTACATTTGGCTGATATGGATTTTGTGCATGTAGCCTTGTAGTTCTTACATGATGCTGTAGATGCCTTACGTTAAGCTTACAACATAAATGGAATGTCTGAATAAAATCACATACACTTTACCTCAAAAGAGCTTACGTTTAGCTTACTCCCCAAATACAGTCTAGTCAGGTAACAAATAGACCTTTAGGGCGTTACTGAGTGCTTGTCATACTCTTCAAATACAGTCTGGTTAGAGTAAAAATAGACCTTGATTGACTTATGGGATTGTTTGCACCAACTGTTCTCCTTTTTTGAAGACGCCTGTCAATGTCCACGGCCTTGGAATTTCGTTGCCATAGATTTTCTCAAAAACAGTTCGTACTATATAATCTGCTGAATCTTTAGTGCGCAGATGGTGGGGAATTGAGTAGCTGCCATAGCGAGTGCTCGGTTATTTTCATAAGAGCATTAGACTAATGAGCTTATGCACTTTTTTTTTTTGGTAGGAGGTGGAATGCGTTTACGCACACTGAGGGGCTCATTGTTCCCTCAGTAGTGTCGGACTCCCACGAGCTCGATGTCCTGTGAACTACCGACTAAACCACCCCCGTCGGCACCGAGGACACTAGCCTGGAACTGTTTCACACATTACTTCGGGCTAGGCCTTTGATATTACGCCGCTAGGGCAACCTCCGTGGGGAAAAGCTGAGGATTAAGGCCGATCGAGGTCGACCTTTTTCGCCCGAAGAATGGCCTGGACATAGTGCTGGACACAGTTCCAGTTGCCCTCTCCCTGGAGCATAGCTCCGACGATGTTATTTGGGCTGATGACCACGCCGATCTCAGATGAAAGCAACGCTCGGCGGACGTGCCAACGGTCGCACTGAAAGAAGGTGTGCTCGGACGTGTCTGGGATGCCGGGGCAATACTGACAGTCCGGGCTGGCAACTTTGCCCATCTGGTGCAGATAGGCTCGGAAGTACCCGTGCCCAGAAAGAAACTGGGTCACGTAGTAATCGACCTCGCCGTGCTGCCATTCCACCCATGGTCGGACGGAAGGTATGAGCTGGAAGGTCCAACGTCCCCTCGGCTCGGCTTCCCAGTCGCGCTGCCAGGAGTCGAAGCTGCGATCGCGCTCTTCCCTGGCACCTGTTTCCCAGCCCACTTCAGGCCTCTTCCGGTAAATCGCCTGCCTCTCCCTCGCGAGGAAGAGGACGGGGATGACTCCGGCGATTACCATCACAGCAGGCTCGGAGACTGTGCGGTAGGCCGAAGCGACCCGCAGAGCTCCTCGGCGCTGGACTCGGGTAAGCCGGTCTTGGAAGACTCGCTTCTCGAGTGCGTGAGCCCATACCTCCGCCCCGTACAGCAAGACTGACTGGACGGCAGTCATGAGTAGACGGCGCTTGCAGGAGCGAGGACCGCCGACATTGGGCATTAGCCTACCAAGAGCAGCGACACCCTTAGCGGCTTTGTCGGCGGCACGCCGGATCTGCTCGCCGAAAGACAGTCTGCTGTCGACCATGACTCCCAGGTACTTTGCAGCAGGCTTAGTCTCGAGTGTGACATCACCTATCTGCACCGGGAACACAGTGTTAATCCTCTTTTTGGTGAGGACGACGATCTCCGTCTTACTGATAGCTAGGGACAAGCCATGGTCTCGCATCCACCCGTTCACCTTAGCCATTACTACGCTGAGCCTCAGTTTTGCCTGCTCGACGTTCCTCGCAGCGATCAAGGCAGCGACGTCGTCAGCATAGCCAATGAGGCGGGTCTCATCGGGCATGTCTAGTCTCAGCAAGCTGTCGTAGGACACGTTCCAGAGATCTGGTCCGAGAATGGACCCCTGCGCAGCCCCGGAAGTGATGGGAATGCGCCGCTGACCTTCGGTCGTGTCGTACAACAGAATGTGGTCTGACAAATACGCCTCTATCATACGCGGGAGGTAGGAGGGAACTTGGAACGTATGCTCAAGCGCCCACAGCATATCGCTCCACCTGGCGGAGTTGAAAGCGTTCTTCACGTCAAGCGTGACGAGAAGGACCACGCGGCGCGACCAGTGGTTGTGGTCCTCTGCCCTCCGCACTGCCTCAACTACCTCCTGAATAGCGTCAATGGTAGAGCGACCGGATCTGAAGCCGTACTGCTGCGGGGACAAGTCCCCCGCAGAGACGATGGCCTCGGTCAGCCTGACGCGCAAGAGCTTTTCGAGCACTTTCCCGGCCGTGTCGAGCATACACAGGGATCGGAAAGAAGAAGGAGTCCCCGATGTTCTCTAAGCCTTGGGGATAAGAACAAGACGGGCTACCTTTCATGAAGAAAAGAAAACGCCTTCCGCCAGACACGCGTTGAACATGTCGAGCAGAAGCCTTGGATTCACCTCCGCAGCGAGCTTGAGTACCTCCGCCGAAATGCCATCGGGACCGGGCGCTCTTCTGGGTCGTAGGGATCGGACGGCGGCGTTGAGTTCCTCTTCCCGGAAAACTGGGAAGGCGCCTATCTCTCCGAATTCCCTGACTGGCCGAACTGGGTGGCTGGGAAACAGTGTATCGATGACGGCGGCCATGGCTTGTGGTTCCATCACCGCAGGTGGTGAGCGAGCCCCTAGCTTCTGGGTTACGAGTTTGTAACCCGTCCCCCAGGGGTCGTTGTCGATATCCTGACACAGCTGCTTCCAGCACCTAACTTTACTCCGGTTGATGGCACCGCGGAGCTCTCGGCGGGCCGCTCTGTGCTCAGCCAATCTGGCATTTGCATCAGGGCGGTTCCTGGCTCGCTGCGCAGCTCGTCGGAGACCAAGGCATCTCCTCCGGAGTTCCGTGATTTCAGGCGTCCACCAGTAAACCGGCTTCTTCCTGTGGCGGCGGGAAACTCCGGGCATCGACTGCTCACACGCGGTCGCGATGAGTTGCATAGTCGATGCTGCCAGATCTTCGGCACTTATGAAATTCACAATGCTCTGATCTTTAATTACTTCTTTAAATGTGTCTTTACTCAGACGACTGGTGTTCCAGCGTCGAGCCATAGGGGCAGGTTCAGCGCGCAAGCGCGCACCCTCAGGAAGGACCTTGAAGAGGATCCCCTGGTGGTCGCTAGAGGAATACTCCTCGCAGACACGCCAGTCGGAGATCCGCTGGACAATCCCATCAGAGGCCAGGGATATGTTAGGGATCGTCTCTCTGCTCCCCGGACGGCGAAAGGTGGAAATGCCGCCCATGTTGAGGATACAGAGGCCCGACCTGGCAGCCGACTCGAGGACGTAACGACCTCGAGTGTCGGTCCGTGGGGAACCCCATTCCACAACTTTGGCGTTAAAATCGCCACCGACTATGACCCCGCCAGAGGTTTTCATGACCTCATCCTCATTGGAATGGACCATGTGGCGGTAGTCTCCGATCGGTTGGTTTGGCGTGAGGTAACAGGAGAAGACGGTGAAACCCCTGCTCCTCACCCAAACAAAGCCGTTGCCTGATCCGGAATCGAGAACAGGCACCTTCCCGAGGTCCAAGATCCAAATCGCCGCAGTGCCGGAGGGATCCAAGAACCACTGCACGGAGCATCGGTTCTGGTACTGCTCACTGAGATGCAGTAGGTCAGCACCCTGCTCCGTGGCGAATTGGAACAGCAAGTCGTTTGCTGTCCTGCTCCTCTGCATATTAAGTTGCAGAACACTGATCATTTCTTTTGTGTTTGGCGAAGCTCCTGGATGGCCCGCCTGTACTGCCCGCAACGACCAGACCCAGCGGAATGCTTGACCTGGTCGCCCTTCAAGCCGGCTTCTGTACACAGGACACAGGACAACGCTGCATTGCATGCGCTGGCCTTGTGGTCCTGGCCGCCGCACTTGAAGCAGAGCTTGCTTCTATCGGGTCCAGGGCAGCGATTAGCTACGTGACCGAACCCCAGACATTTAAAACATCTGGAGGCCACGAGCTTCTCGCGCACCCGAACACTCACATACCAGACTTTGAGGTGGCCCTTCTCCAGGAGCTTCGCAGCTGCTCTGACTCCCAGCGTGAGGATCGCCACCTTCTGACCCCGAGCGTTCGCTTTGAGAGGAAGGTTTCACCTCGGTGTTGTCGCCGATGGCGGATTTGACGGCAGCGGTCACCTCCGCTTCGGTCGTCAGCTCGTCAAGGTCCCTCACCTCCAGCGTCGACTTGGGTACGAGAACGCGGACGGTCGCGTTCGCCCCCCAAGATGGTCTGCAAGTCCTTGCTGAAGGCGGCTTTACTTTTGGAGGCGTCACTGAGCTCGACCAAAAGATCGCCGGCTCGGGTCTTCCTCATGCCCTTGATGACGGCGTCCTTCTCATCGGGCTTCACTTTGTTGCGAATTTCGCCCAGCACGTCGGCGTAGGATTTCCCCTCCGACGGCTTGATGAGAAGAGCGTCCGGCCGCTGCTTGCGGGACTTCTTCCTCGGCGCCTTCTTTTTGTCCTGGGTGTCAGGCTGGCTTCCAGGCTGCTGGGGAGGGTCTCGTTTCTTCCCCCTCTTCCTGACGACGTCGGTCCATTTTTCGGGGTCCGATGTCTCCCCTGGACCGTTTCCTCGAGGCTTTTTCTCTGCCTCCGGTTGGGCGGGGCTAGAAGCGGCTCGCTTTCCACCGGCCGGCTGAGCCTTGACCCGCAGCGATGGAGTCATCTGGGTCGACGCGGCCACCGTCTCACAAGACTGCCACGACCTCCTCAGCTGGACAATGTGCTGCAGACTGGCCTCCAATTGGACAATGCCATCCTGCACGTCCTTGCTAATGTTCTTCTGCCGGGCGGTCGCGGCCTTCATTACAGCCAGGGTGTCGAAGCACTTTTTAAGGTGCTCCTCCTCCTGCTGCCTGGCGAGCGCGATGACCGCGTCAAAGGGAGATGAGTCGGCGTCCATCGGCTCGTTATTCTCAGCGGGTGCCCTCTCGGTGGCCACAGATGTTCTGGCTGCCGATTAGGCAGGTGTCTTGACCCGGACTGGTGGTGATCTCGTGAGTCGGGACCTTCTTTCGATGGGGCTTGCCACCCCATCGTCGTGCCCGCTCAGAGGAGAATGCTGCTGGGAATTTTGTGGGTTTAGGGTACCCCGTTTTGATTCGTGCACCTTTAGAATCGTTTTTCTGTCTGTACTTGCCATGTTGTCTGGATTGGCCCCCAAGACTGGGCATTGACCCCCCAAAAGTACCCCGATGAGAAAGTCAGACCGACCCATCACCAGAGCAACTATATCCATTTTCTTCCGCCTCCAAAACACTGGTGGTCCTAGACGAGCAGTGGCCTCGACAGAGCCCCCCCGAGACCGCATCAGGGGCCTATCCGGTCGCCAATCGGCACTAATACAGCCAAGGGGATTTTCGCCGGCTGATAGGGCAGCCAGGTCATTGCTGGCTGAGCTGACCCGGGCCCCTGTACTGTCCGGCAGCCTGGGAGGTGCAGAACCCAGTTTTTAAGCTGTACCCTCTGCTCACCCTAGACCTCCAGCGCAATGAAGGCTGAAGAACACAGAGTCACCCCGGCAAGTAGGCTGCAATGATTTAGATAAACAACCGGGCTATTGAAATTAAACGGAGAATGGAGTTGTGAAAAGGAGACGCGAAAAAGGACCAGTGCGCCCCCCTCCCCTTTTAGTCGGCTCCTACGACAAGCAGGGGATACTGTTGAACATTCTGTCCCGGCCCAACACGGGGATTATGGCATATGCACTATGGCCTCAAACTTTCCGATAGAAGTATGTCCTGTTTGTGTTAAGACAGTTATGGAGGGCGAAAAAAAGTTGCAATGCAATGGTGTCTGTAGTAGATGGTTCCATAAGGATTGTCTCAATATGAACACAACAACATACAAAACATATGCTGATGATGCCAACAAAAATGGATCTGCGGCCATGCAGATTGTGTGGCGGGCCCCTCGGATATTACAAATGTTACACTGGAGTCCAAGGTGGATGCCTTTCTTGCTAAGATTTCCAACCTGGCAACCAAAGATGAGCTCAAATCAATCACAGATGGGATATCTCAGATTAAGGATGATCTGAGTACAGTTATTAGTAAAGTTAATTAATTTGAGCCTAGACTTGTTAAAGTGGAATCTGAGGTCCGTAATCTCTTGGACTCACAGACTGGCTCCAAATCATCACACATTGAGGATGCTGTGGTGGAACTGCAGGATCGTAACCACCGCGCAAGAAATCATTTATGGGGTCCAAGAAGGTACCCGAGCTCACTCAGTGATTTCCAAGAACAGTGACAAGGCTGTTGTACAAAGTTTACTCAGTCACGCTGGCATTACTGTTTCTAATAATGATATACACGTATTTCGCTTGGGTAAAGCTGCTTATGGTAAGATGCGCCCGCTTCTTGTGCGCTTGCCTTCCGAGAGCCTCGCAATTCAGTTCTTTAAAGACTTCAAGGTAGAAGGTCTTCAAAGTGAGGCCTTGAAGAATGTATCTCTGGCCAATGACCGTACCCCAAGGGAACGCAAACTTCTTCAAGAACTGCGGGAAATTCTTGAGTCCAGAACAAAGGCTGGTGAAGATAACCTCACGATAAGGTACATTAATGGCGTTCCTCGAATTGTTCCAAAAAACTAGGTAGCTCCAACGGTAAGGCAAGCAGGAGTTATACTTTCAGAACTCTGAATATTTACTGAATATATACTTTCTGAATATTTACTTTCAGAATGTCAATGGCTTAAGGTCTAAATTAACTGAATTCCGAAACTCTTTTTCACTTTGTGTTTACGATGTTGTAATGTTGTGCGAAACAAATTTATCATCATATGTATCTAATACTGAATGTATTGGCAACACAATGTACTATTTTTCGACGTGATAGAGACTCTACAACAAGCTCCAAGTCTTCTGGAGGTGGTGTGTTGATTGCCGTAAGAAATAGCATTAAAAGTAGCATTCTTTATTCTTCACAAGAGCACCTCTTCATTTCATTGAATGTCGGGTGCAGAGTGAACGTGGTCCTGGGTTGTGTATATATTGCCCCTGGATCTCCTTTGTCTTCTTATATGAACTATTCGAATTCTGTCTTTGAAGTCCTGTCAGCTTTTGACCACCAAACGCAAGTTTTGTTATCAGGGGACTTCAACCTGGCCGATTTTACAGTAAATCCCATCTCGGAGCAAGCCGGTGAGACATGGTAGCACTACATGACCTGCACCAAATCAATGAAGTGGAAAATTATAGAGGTGTAGTCCTGGACCTTTTGTTTTGCAAAGACCTTGAGCAGGAGGTATCAGAAGCCATTGACGCTCTTATTTCCCCAGATAGACACTGTTGGATATATTTCTTATTTTATTATTACTTTTCCAATATTATATTTTCCACACTCAATTTCAAATAATAATCCATAGCCCAAGTCGTATTTCTTCTATACAGTTACTCCTTGCGATAACGAAGGTATGCGACCTTTGTACTCACAGCTGATATCCATGCAAACGACACAGTCCACTGCCGAATGTCACTGACAAATCATCCCGCTTCTTACCGCTTCGCATTTTGCTACCCGCAAATAACCGCAAATAAAATGCCGTTTCTTAAATTTTATTAATCAGTCATTGTAAATAGTAATCAGAAGTGTTTAAGTTCAATTTTGTACGAGGAGAAGTTTATTTGAACTATTTTCGGTCGCGCTCACGGACAATGTTTAAAGTGTAGTGCAAGATTCAACAAAATGGATAGACATCTACATCGCTTCGGGATCTACGATCTGCTCAGGTGGGGTACCCCGACTACTGCTTCACGTCATCCAAGGTCTGTGACAACACTTCATTTTGAACTTTTATTAATACAGTGCTAAAAATCACTTACATTCTAGTAGCATATAGGTCTAATGACTGATTAATCTTTAACAGCCATTTTTCAATCTGAGCTATTTTCACAATTATCCCACATATTTTTGGTCCTTCGAGCCGGATCTATTTTACCAGTTTGTGGTTAAAATATAACTGACCGCATTTCCATAAAATTGGAATCCAAGTTTATTTCATTTCGAATTCACATTTCACGTGAATATTTTTCATGTTCAAGATTGAACGTTAAAGGGATTATTCATTTCACATTTTCCGCTTTTTTGCTCGTCTGTTCCTGACCTAAGAATAGACCAGTCCAATTGTTCATACATCCCTTTCCTGTTCACTGGCATTCCTGTATTCCCAATCCGCAACGTCACAGCCACAGCCTTCTACAACGAGAAGCGTCTACGGAGACGAATATTAAGACGTCAGTGCGTCATCGTCTGTCATTGCCAGCTGTCAAGTGGTTGTTTACATTTTATTCAAGTGACTGTAATAACCTCAAAACTGTTTGAAGATTGACTTTGATTTTACTATTGAATGATTTAAATAATCAATACTGTTGAAATAATTGATTATAATTTATTTACACTTGACATTTATTATTGAAATATTATATTGTGACAATGAACTTTTGAGACAAGTAAGTTATATTTAACTATGACTTATTAAAAGTAAAATTATTTGTACTTGTGCTACCAAGTCCTAGGCATAGACTATAGGCCTATAACTAAAAGCCTAATTTGGTCATGATTATAATATTTTCCTGTCTTATAATACATATTGTCTTGTGTTGAGCTCTTGTTACTTTGAAAATACTTGGTCAAAATGAGGTTTACTGCTTTCACAAAACAGTGTGAACTTATTCAATCTAGGCTTGAGACCTTAAATAAACAGGTCATTGCTCTCAAAGAAGCTCATGTAATTAGTGCCTTAAATGAACAGCAGATTGCTAAACTTAAACTTTTGTCTCAGTGTGCAGTATATAAGCATAATGAATTTGAAAAAATTGTAAATAAGCTTTTTCATAACTCCCCTTCGCCTGAAGATATCGAGCAAGATAAAATTGCTGCTTTTCAAGAAAAAATTTCTGATTTTTTTGTTGAAATACAATCCAATTGCAGCTTGCTTATACCTGTTGTTAAGTCTGAAGATTTAAATGAGTCCAGTTCTGAGGTAGTGCCTCCCACTCCTGCAGTTACTCCTACTGTGAAATTGCCACAGATAAAATTGCCAACATTCTCAGGTAATCCAGAGCAATGGGTCTCATTTCATGGCATATTTGAAAGCACTGTTCATGATAACAAATCAATTTCTAATGTTGAGAAATTTTCAAATTTGCTAAGCTGTCTTTCAGATGAACCTTTGAATCTAGTCAAGTCTTTGCCTCTAAATAGTGCTAATTATAATATTGCTTGGCAAACTCTGCTCAAGAGATATCACAATACAAGGCTTTTGATTACTTTGCATACGAGTAACATTCTCGATTTACCACAGCTAAACAAACCTAATGTTAAGCAGCTAAGGAATTTTATTTCTGCTTTTAACGGTAATCAACAAGCTCTTAAAGCACTTGGCCACGATATATCTGGTGATAACTTGATTTTAAGTACTCACTTGTTGAGAAAGCTCGACTCAAGCATGCGTTCAGAAT
This sequence comes from Flexamia atlantica, assembly GCA_035578135.1. Taxonomy (NCBI): domain Eukaryota; kingdom Metazoa; phylum Arthropoda; class Insecta; order Hemiptera; family Cicadellidae; genus Flexamia; species Flexamia atlantica. The sequence goes on along the minus strand of JAQJVK010000007.1, from coordinate 10,591,240 downwards.
TTGAACAAAAACGTAACGACTCAAAACAAGTTCCTTCTGTTGTTGAAATAATAAATTTTCTTGAAAATGAGTGTTTGTATAAAGAGGCAGCTATTTTAGGCTCCTCTGCACATGCGAGTTCTTCGCCATCCCCAAAAAGCTATGGTAGTTTTAAGAACTCGTCTCTTCAAGGCAAAACAACCGCTAGTCCGAAACCAAGCAAGGCTGTAATGCTTTCTTCAGATAATGAACAAACCGCTTCCTGTATCTACTGCAATGTAGCACTGCATAACATTTATCGATGTGATGTATTCGGAGCCTTATCACCCCAAAACATTTAACTTCATTAAGAGCAAAGGCCTATGTATTAATTGTTTTGGTCGACACTCTGTAAGCTCATGCAAGTCGTTGAACTCATGTCGAGTTTGTATGAAACGACACCATACGCTTATTCATTTGAACAAAAAAGAAAATCCTGTACCTTCACAGGTTAAGCCTTCTAATAAAACTACGGTAGATTCCCAACCGCAAAATAAATCTGACCCTCCGCAAAGTTCTGAACAGAATGTTCTCTCTGCTCACATAGGCGCAACTAATGCTGCCAGCCTGAATTGTACTGTACTTCTTGCCACTGCATTAGTAAGCATTTCTACTCCAAATGGAAATAATATTGTTGTCCGAGCTGTGCTTGATAGCGCATCGCAGTCAAGCATAATATCAGAGCACTGTGCCAGTATGATTCGCACACAGCGTTTTTTTGTTGACCTTCCTGAGATTAAAGGTATTTCCTCAGCTCGATGAAGCCTAAGGGAATGTCATTTGTTAATATTTCTTCGCTTAGCGGAAATTCTCTTGCTAAAGCGCACCCTGTCTTGATACTTGATAGAATTTCCAATGTCATGCCCAATGTAAAGATATCTTCAGACATTAAAGCACAACTTAGAGATTATACTCTTGCAGATCCGACATTTGACACCCCTGGACCAATTGATCTGCTCTTAGGCGCGGATCTGTTTCCTCAGACTCTTCTTGGACCCGCCACCAGTCGTGGTGATAGTATGCCATACATTATCAACACAATTTTTGGATATGTTGTCCTTGGAAATGCACCTACTTTACAAGATTATCAAACATTCAGTGGATTAACTACTTTACTGTCCATAAATGATCTCAGTCTCCATGAAACGCTACAGCGATTTTGGTCTCTCGAGGAACCACCTGATTCTTCCAAACATTCCCCGGAAGAAAAGGAATGCGAAGATCATTTTTTGAAAACTCATTCTCGTGATGAAACGGGAAGATATGTCTGTCGCTTACCATTCAAAGAAGATCCAGTAAAGCTAGGAGATTCTTCAAAAACTGCTCTACAAACCTTCAAATCGCTTGAACGTAAATTTCAATTGCAACCCGATTTCAAAGATAAGTACACTGAATTTATGAATGACTATGAATCCTCAGGTCATATGAAGCTTTCTAATTTAAGTGACATAAACTGTAAACCTCACTGTTTCTTGCCGCACCACGGTGTATTTAAGGATGGAAAGATACGTGTTGTATTTAATGGATCTGCTAAAACCTCTTCAGGTGTAACACTGAATAGTCTTCAGCATCAAGGACCTAAGTTACACAATGAAATAACTGACATAATTCTACACTTTCGTCAGCATAAGATTGCCTTTGCTTGTGATATCAAACAGATGTTACGTATGATTTCTATACACGAGGAAGACCAACGTTTTCAACTTATCTATTGGAGAGAAGACATGACACAACCGCCTAGAGTTTTTCAGTTGACAACTGAAACTTATGGTTTGACCTCATCGCCATTTTTGGCAAATCGAGTAATACAGCAATTGATACATGATGAAGGGAGTAATCATACACTTGCTGCTCATGCACTTAAACGACAGATCTATGTAGACGATGCACTACTTGGTAGTGATACAGTTGAAGAAGCTGTGAAATTACAGCAAGATGTAATAGGCCTTCTACAAAAAGGAGGTTTCGAACTCCGTAAATGGGCATCCAACAACGGACAAGTACTAGAAAATTTACCCCCTCAACACTGCATATCAACTGAACACCCTTGTGTTAGTATTCTTGGTCTAAAGTGGAATCCAACATCTGATACATTTTCATATGTGATCTCTGAACTTTCCATGGTTTTTACCAAGAGAGCAATTCTGTCCACTATTGCAAAGATTTACGATGTAATAGGCATGCTTGCACCCGTAGTTTTTTGGGCTAAGGCGCTCATACAGCACATATGGTCACTAGGCCTAGATTGGGACTCTCCTCTTCCTCGTGATATTATTGATAAATGGTCAACGTTCATCAACGAACTTCCTGAAATTGAGAGGTTGAAGATCAGTAGATACATATCTCTGAGTGATGCTCTTAACATCCAGCTGCATGGGTTTTCGGATGCAAGTGAACTGGGATTTGCTGGTTGCGTTTATTTACGCACCGAAAATGCACAGGGCAATATATCAGTCAGCTTATTAATTGCCAAGTCACGTGTGGCTCCCCTCAAACGTATTACGATACCTCGTCTCGAACTGTGCGGAGCACATATTTTAGCCAAATTGATACACTATTGTATAAATCAGCTCTCTGACCGCTACAAGATTGACTCCGTCACCGCTTGGAGTGATTCTACAGTTGCATTGTCGTGGATACACACCCCTTCTTACCGCTTAAAGTTGTTCGTTGCAAATCGTGTAGCACAAATCCAAGATTTGACCCCTTCATGCATATGGAAACATGTATCCACTCATGACAACCCAGCTGATGTTGCCTCAAGAGGATTAACCCCAGCTCATCTCATCCACAATGAACTTTGGTGGTCTGGACCAACTTGGCTAAGTAGTTCATTTGATTCATGGCCTCAATCATCGTGTGATTTCGTCCCAGAAGAGGAACTTCCAGAGCTTAAACCCGCAACACTCAACCTCATCACAACTACTGCAGATCAGAGTCTGAATTTTCTCAATAAATTTTCTTCATGGACTAAGCTTTTACATGTTATGAGCAGCTACATTCTGCGCTTCATCTCATGCTTAAAAACTAAGCAAAAAATTACTAATCCTCTAGCTCTTCAAGAATTAGAACAGTCCAACAAACGTATTTGCTGGCTTGTACAAAGAGAGAGCTTCTCTGAAGATATTAAATCCTTATCAAAGAAGAAGGAATGTTCTTCTTGTCTTCAACGCTTGTCACCATTTCTAGATGATGAAGGTTTACTAAGAGTCGGAGGACGACTAAGAAATTCAGAATTGTCGTACAGCGCTAAGCATCAAATAATCTTGCCAAAGGATAATTTTGTTGTACATCTGATAATCGATTATTATCATTGCATCTACCTTCATGCTGGACAAACACATCTCCAAGCTGCGCTTCGGGAGAAATATTGGATACTTTCCGCTCGTAGTATTATTGGTTCCAGGATTTTCAAATGCCTCAGATGTTTTAGGATGAAACCTAAGCTCAACCCACCGCTGATGGGAGATCTACCTTCTCCTAGAGTTATAGCGTCACGACCATTCAATGTTTCTGGAGTTGACTATGCTGGACCATTCACTGTGAAATTGTATGTCCTAAAAAGACTTCAGCCTATTAAAGTTTATCTCTGTCTATTCGTCTGCTTTGCAACTAAGGCAGTACATTTAGAAGTTGTGTCAGATCTGACTTCAGAAGCTTATATAGCAGCACTAACTCGTTTTATATCAAGACGTGGCTCAGTTAAAGAAATTCACAGTGACTGTGGAACCAACTTTGTCGGAGCAGCAGCTACACTTTGCAGATGTTTTGAGAATTTGCTTCGTAATCCTGCAACTCATCGCTTTGCCGAAGAGAACAACATTTCTTTCAAGTTTCTGCCTCCACATGCACCTCATCAGGGTGGCTTGTGGGAACGAGCAGTTAGGAGTGCTAAACACCATCTTCACTGAGTAATAGGTGGACGAATACTGACTTTCGAAGAATTCATCACTCTCGTATCACGGGTCGAAGCAATATTAAATTCGAGACCGCTTACACCTCTATCTGGAGATCCAAATGATTTAGAACCTCTTACCCCAGGACATTTTTTAACTGGTGGACCTCTGAAATCCATTGTGGAACCTCAGTTTACTGAAACTTCTTGTAACCGCTTGAGAAGATGGCAGTTAGTTCAAGCATTCTCTCAACACATCTGGACCAGATGGTCACAAGAATATCTGCATACCCTGCAGCATCGTTCAAAGTGGACGACAAAAAAGGAGAACCTCAAGATTGGCGACCTTGTTGTTATACATGAGCCTAGCACTCCGCCTTTACAATGGAAACTAGGAAGAATCACCGCAGTATCACCAGGAGCTGATGGAGTGGTACGAGTGGTCCATCTACGCACCGCTACAAGGAACTTCAGTCGACCTGCCGTCAAAGTTTCCCTGCTTCCTACCAATTAAGACCAAAACATCCACTTCCACCCCTTTTTTTTCAATTTGTTCGTTTGCCATTCTCAATTCTTATTTCTGTTGAACCAGGTTGGTTCAAGTGGGGCAATGTTGGATATATTTCTTATTTTATTATTACTTTTCCAATATTATATTTTCCACACTCAATTTCAAATAATAATCCATAGCCCAAGTAGTATTTCTTCTATACAGTTGCTCCTTGCGATAACGAAGGTATGCGACCTTTGTACTCACAGCTGATGTCCATGCAAACGACACAGTCCACTGCCGAATGTCACCGGCAAATCATCCCGCTTCTTACCGCTCCGCATTTTGCTACCCGCAAATAACCGCAAATAAAATGCCGTTTCTTAAATTTTATTAATCAGTCATTGTAAATAGTAATCAGAAGTGTTTAAGTTCAATTTTGTACGAGGAGAAGTTTATTTGAACTATTTTCGGTCGCGCTCACGGACAATGTTTAAAGTGTAGTGCAAGATTCAACAAAATGGACAGACATCTACATCGCTTCGGGATCTACGATCTGCTCAGGTGGGGTACCCCGACTACTGCTTCACGTCATCCAAGGTCTGTGACAACACTTCATTTTGAACTTTTATTAATACAGTGCTAAAAATCGCTTACATTCTAGTAGCATATAGGTCTAATGACTGATTAATCTTTAACGGCCATTTTTCAATCTGAGCTATTTTCACAATTATTCCACAGACACCATCCTCCTTTGAGTACAGAAATTAAGTGTATTCTTCAGCAACCATCCTTGAAAAAAAACTCTTGTAAAAATTTAAGGAAATGTGATGTGAAGGCTGCACATGACCTGCTAACTAACTCTGCTAGCTAACTCTAAGGTAAACTTCCTTGATCCTGCCTTAGACCTCAACGATAAAAATTTGACCTCCTTTCATCCACCCTTGGAAATGTGGCACTTAATTCAAGTCCTATAAAAACCTATGGGAACTCTCATTTTCCTAGATGGTTCTCCCCGCAACTAATCAAGCTTACTATAGAGAAAAAAATTTCCCATAGAAAGTACAAACAATCTTTGAATCCCATAATGCACTTCCAATTCACTACACTCCGGTGTCAATGCAGCGATCTCTCAAAAACATGTTACGCCAATTATCTAGGACATATTGGAGAAAGCATTCCAGAAAACCCTTGTGTGTTTTGGAGTTTTGTAAAATCCAATAAAATGTCATCGGAAATACCCCATATAATCAAGCTTGATGGAAGAGATGCTGAAAGTGATAGCGACAAAAGTGAACTGTTTGCCAGACATTTTGGCTCAGTCTTCTCTAATCCATTACAGAATATTCCTTCTTTTAACTACAACACTAACTATGCCATTAACTCTATTCAGCTCACAGAAGAGGACGTGAGATTGAAATTGTTGAAACTGGACCCATTAAGAGGGGCTGGCCCTGACAATATACCACCTGCTCTATTAAGACACTGCGCAGATCTTCTTGCTAAGGCAGGCAGCAGTTGTGATGCAAAGAACAATCACCCAATAACAATCCTGTCTACACTAGCTAAAGTTTTTGAAAGTTTAGTCTTGGACAAGCTTAAGTTGTTCTTCGGTGGTGTTCTGCATGATAACCAGCACGGCTTTGTGGATAAAAAGTCAACTTTGTCCAATCTCCTGGTCATGGAAGAAAATGTATTGGAGGCCTTCAGAAGAAACAATTGGCTAGATACTGTTTATATAGATTTTGCTAAGGCCTTCGACAAGGTGGACCACAAGTTACTTGTTGCTAAATTAAAAAGCTATGGAGTTCTTGGCTCTTTAAATATGGTTTGAGGATTACCTTTTCGATCGCAAATTGTCAGTGAAGATTGGATCTGAGGTATCCAGTGAATTTATCCAAAAATCTGGCATTCCTCAAGGATCTCACCTAGGACCACCTTTATTCGACTTATTCATCAACGACTTGCTGAGTGAGTTGGCGATCAAAAAGTTGATGTTTGCTGATGATTTGAAGCTTTTCACCGAGGTAACTTCAATTATGGACTCTAATCAGTTGCAGCAGAGTTTGGAGACCGTTGAAATGTGGTGCCCAAATAATAATATGCAAATTAATCCCAGCAAATGTACCATCATAACCTTTCATCGCTGCCATACACCAATGCCATTTGAGTATTATCTTGGTGGTATGTTGATCCCTAGAGCTACGTCAGTCAAAGATCTTGGTGTAACTGTTTGCCATAGTTTGCACTTTGGAGAGCATATTAGTAATATATGTGATGCGGAAAGTGAAAAGGGTCCTCAAGTCGCTGGAGTAAATTTTACAGTACGAGCATTTTAAGTCGAATCTGGTCAAAAATATTGATTTTTAGGTTTCAATTGGATACGATTCCTTAATCTTTCCTGTACATATTCATTCGGTTATTTTAGCGGTAAGAATCAGATAAATATTGAAAAATAATCGATTTAGTAGCCAATGTCATGCAAATGAAAAGGGACCTCAAGTCGCTTATATGGGAAATAACATAGCGGGCAACTTCAGGTCCCATTTCCTAAATGTGCAGGCCCGTGCTGACAGTGTCGTCAAGGGCATTACAAAACTAGACTCTCCTGACATCTATCGGCGGATAAGTGAACTATTTCGAGTTTTTCGCTGTAGAAGAACATTGTCTGAGTCCAAAAAATCACCGTATTGACAGTGTATTTCTCTTTTATTCCTCAGTATTCTGCCCTCCGACTTGAGGTCCCTTTTCAAACTTCTCACTTTCTCAATTAAAAAAAAAATGAAATTGTGAGTGTATCTCATCTGTTTCAGTTTAGATTTAAAGATCTAGTTTTCAGCTTTATTTTGATACCAAATTCATTTCTGAAATATCAATAATAAGTTTTCTGTGAACGTTTGACGTTTTGGGCCTTGGTTTCCTAAAATGCCCGTTTTGACTGTTTAAAATTCAAACGCCAATAATTCAAAGACAAAAAATCATAGCACTATAAATTATATGTCAAATTGTTCGCAATTTAATGCAAAATATCAGGATGTTAATAACTCAAAACCTGAAAATTCCGACTTGAGGTCCCTTTTCACTTTCCGCATCACATATGTACAACTGCGAATAAGATGCTTTGGTTCATTTCTCGATCGTCAAAAGGAATCAACAATCCTTATACACTCCAAATCTTGTATTGTATATGCCATCTCCTGTTTGGTGTCCAATGCAGAAAAATGGTTGACCGCCTTGAAGCTGTGCAGCGAAGATTTTTAAGGATGGTTGGTGTCAGGATGAGGTGGCAGTATCTCGATGTCCCTGGAAGATCTCGCAAGATACCTCAATCTTCAGCCGTTGCATGTAAGAAGAGAAGTTGCCGTTTTGATCTCTGACACAATCTCATTTCTCACATGATCAGCCAATAGTTGAACAAATTTACCCACCATTGTGGAAGATAAGTATGATGGCACTCCACGGCCTTTATTCCCAAATCGAGCTAAATGATCAGCCATAAAGGGATCAAACTTATATAATAGTTCAATGCACCCAAGGAAGTTTCCATTATTGGTCGAGCCTATAATTTCATTATCTCCATGAAAAGCAAGCCCTCGAGAGGACAGAAATTTTACAACTTCCACGACCCTGAGCAACACATTCCTCCAGTACTGTACTTCATCTTGCTACTGCATCATTAGGTTTTTGTCAGCCCTATTTGAAACATTACTTCTAGCTAAATATTTTCGGAGACATTCCCTGTGTTCTGCGTTATTATCATGGTCATGAATTAAATAGGAATTCTTCCAGTCATTAAATCCGTTACTTTCCAAGGCAGTAGTTCCACCATACAATTTGCATGGAGCGCAATAAACACGGCCAGAACTTTTCGAATAAACAATATTATGCCTTTTCACATTTTCACCATTTACAAATTCTTAAAAAATACATTTTTACTCAGAAACCGTTTTTGGTCTGAGTACTGCCTGCCCGATTCGGAAAAGTCTCCATCATCATTTTGAACTACCCCATGCCTAGCAATATACTCACGCAGTTCCTCATTCACTTTCCATAATGCTGGATCATCAGAACGTTGCGAATTAGAGGACTCAGGTACAAGTGCCAGCTCTGTCAATGTTACCGCTTCCAGGTCGTTTCCAGCTGTACTCGTACTGGCACTTGTAACTACTCTCATGGGTGACACTGGCTGCGGCGCCGACGACAACGATAGGTCTCTGGTTTCGCCCTCGCAACTTACACCATCACTGCTTGTCTTTTCGGCCACATCTGACACAGATTGGGGCCATCCATAAATTACACCATCGCAAATGCTCATTTTTGTATCCCTCCCCCCTAAAATCATCCTACAGTCATAAACCACCAACCAATGATTTAAAAAATATGTCATCAATTACAAACTTCTGATTAAAGTACGATAAAATAATGCCTTTTTTTTGGAGAACCCTTCAAGAGGTTTCTTCTGAAGAGTTTTTTAAACCATCTAATTAAGTTTTAAACACATTTTAACACGTTATTGTTAATCAAATATTAAAAAACCAAAATTTTTTGGCTGAACACTAATCATTACAGTGTATTCAATCTTTTCAACGATTTGTACTAAATTTGTTGTAATGATGAATGCTACATGACGATCTACAAATATTGATTATTAAAATCTACACGTCTACACGTATTGCGCTTTCATTTGACCTGAAGCTACAATGACCATCAAACGGCAATTATAAATAACAAGTGCAGATTATTTAATGAATTTTCCAAGCCTACTAATTGAAACTAGTTGTATTTACAAAAAAATTTTGTATTTTATACTATCGAACTCAGTTAAACATAATTTCAAAAATGACATCATCTCAACATAAATTCCCCCATGCACATCATCCTACCGTCAATCTCAATCTGGACCCGAGGACCCCTCTCCCTATTTTCATATGAAGTAATTTATGGACGGCCCCATAATGATTCAATAGACTTCTTTTTAGACATACCTTTAGGTTTATCGAAAAACGTGTCAAGCTTAGCGACTTTGCGCATAAGCGCATCTTCACGTTCATTACGTTCCCGCGCCCTTTTGCGGTATTCCAAACCACTGGGTTTTTTCTTTTCACTCATAGTATTAGTATAATATAAATTTCACTCACGCAGAAAGTAACATCAATGTCACTTCAAAAGAAACTCTGAAGTCGAACACTAGTCCAAGCACTTAATGACAGACAAGGGATAATATCAGTGTGATGATTTCATGGTAACCATTCTACCAACTGATAGCAAAACAGATGTGGTGATAAGAGGAACAAACAGATAGGCAGATGGAACAAAAATTCCCTCCATTTTGACTCATTTTCCGTGAACCACGTTCAAGAACATGGTTCGCATTGCGGGCGGTCGCCCTGCCCTCCTACTGCCGAGAATGTGCTGCTGTCTTTTGGTTTCTCAGGAACTACATCCGATAGGGTTGTGAGGAAGCACAAAACCGTACGAACGAACAGCATTGTCACTACTATTCGTTCGATTTACACAACAGCAGGCACGGGAATTTCTTGTATTATTTTTTGAATTCTTAAATAAATTTGCCCCGTGGTGCCTTGTGGCGCCCCTGGCTGGCTGGCTGGCGCCCTAGGCTGCAGCCTAGACAGCCTAGTGGCTAATCATTCATTTAGACTATCATTTGTTCCTCCAAGAATCAAAAGAGGGCATTGTCCTTTATCAATCTGAGCAGAGCTGGCTACTTAAGAAAGAGTTGTGTTTGCTTTTACATAACCAAATGTGTGTACCCTCCCTCCATTAAGTTCTGTCATTTTTGGAGCAAGATATTTTCCTTGACTGTCAGCGCAAACTGTAACTTTGGTGGTGTTTAAAAACTGATTCTTTCAAGTTTTGTTGTTTTTTTATGTTTTTTGAAGTTGTTTGCTTAAGTTCTGTATAGTAAATTGTTTCATCTCTAACCAATTGCTACTGATACTGCCTTTACTAAGCATTTCATACTTGTTATTCAATACAATACTTTGTTAAGCAAGTGGGGTCTTAGTTTTAGCTGAAAATATTCTTTTGTTTTTTTATTTGCACGTAACAACACTCCAGTCATAGTTGGTCTTTCTGTAGCGACTAGATCTGATATTTGGGTGAGTATAATGTGCATCCGGTTTTTGACTAACTTTTGATGCCTTTTTGCCTTGTTTTTCCTCATTTGATGCAGTTTTCCCTTGATTCGCCAACATTCCCTCATTATTTACTTTTGTTTCAGGATTTGACAGAGCTGTAGGCTCGCCTCAGAGTAGGGGAGTTTTTTTCTGGTTTTTCTATAATTAGAGAGGAAACATTTCTTCTTTAAAAATCTGACTATTTGACAAAAAAATGTGCCATTAAAGAACGTATTTTTATTAACTCCAACTCAGTTAGTGTAGTATTTTGGAAAAAAGCTAGATCTAAAGGCTTGTTGTCAAGGATGTCCCGAGTCAAGGACTCAGTAAACCAGCATACAAAAACCCCACAGTCAAAGGAGTTTGGCTGCTGTGGACAGTTCACAGGAGTGAAGGTTGCTGTTAATAATGCTCCTCGCAGATAATTGTAAATCTTGTCCACAAGAGAGAGCTGGTTTACGAGGGTGGGATCACTATCTACTGTTTGAGTATCCGTATTCATTGTTATATTTAGAAATTCTGAGGAATTCAGAGACTTATGACTAGAGGAATTATTGAGACTATCAACAGAGAAATTACCTGTAGAAATATTCATTCCTGATGACTCACACAAAATAAAGGACTCCTTGCTTGAGGATTCACTAAGACTTGAAGGAGAAGAATTTTTTCCATTTTTTTGTCTAAAGTTAAAATTCTCTATTTTAAATGGAAGTTTTTTCTCTGCAATATACTTTGGAAGCTCTTTTTTTAACAAAAAATTTACCTCCAGGTGATAGAATGTATACATCTGTCTTCCCTTTACTTTGACCATATTGTCTTAATTTTTCCTCTCTCACCCAGCCTCAAGGCAAGCTGGAATTATTGTTTTTAGGGTCCTTTTGAGGTAAAAACATTTGTTATTACAAATGTATTTAAATTTACTGTATATTATTATATACAGTAAATTTAAATAATTGAATGATTTTTACATGTCAGTAGCAATTTTAATTACTAATTTGATACTGTAATAGATGGTTAAATGTATCTCCAGGCAAAACTGGTATCACAACTACACCGGGTTACATTTTTTCATAAAAACATTTATTTAAATCAATAACACCAAAGTGTTATTCAGCAGTACGTTTTGATAAAAGTGATGAGTCAAACCTGTGCTGTATACAAACAATCAACTTGCATGGATACCTTGAGTTTCTCATCTTTAGTATCAAAGGTCAGCTCACTCACAATCCACTTGCTGAGTCTTATCTCTTGTCCATTCTGATCAGTAATTACTGAATTTATGTAAAAATAATTGGAAACCCCGAGATAAAAGGAAACCGAATACTTTTCAAGAAAAACTGGTTTTCCACTTTTGCACAGAAAATACAACTGAACATTTATGCATAAAAAACTGGTTGAAAAACTTAAAATGTCCTACTAAAACTTTGCTAAAACTGAGGAGGAGCACAATTGAAACAGGTTCAGTGACACCAAGGGCTTCCCCCTCCACTATGGTTTTGTCCTCTTTTTCTCCTTCTCTTTTTCTTCTGTGCTTCTATTCTTTTTCTTCTCTCCCTCGTTCTCTTGACTCTGCCATGCTGCTGGTCGCCGAGTGGTAGCCTCCTACCATTGCCGGTGTGGTAATCCGGGTACTGCTCAGGCTTCTTAATGTACTGCTCAGGCTTCTTAATGTGTGAGTGATGGTAAATTATCTAATGTAGCTAACCTCTTAGATCTTGTCTCAACAACTGTTCCATCTAATTGTAAGTTCAGACATCTAGTTTGGAATTATGTATCTACCAAGGATATAGAATTAGTTGTTAAAAAAATTAAAACCAAGTGACAGTAAGGATTACTATGGACTTTCTAATAACTTGGTAAAAAAAATACCTTATATGCTCCACCCACTAACAGCTCTGGTTTATATGATTCTCATGCAGGGAGTTTTTCCTGAATGCCTTAAAATTACTAGAGTTGTACCTGTATATATTGTGTGTGATCAGCGGAAGAAATTTTACCATACTCCGTCAATCCAATCATTTCAATAATCTGAAACCAGTTTGATCCCAAATAGTTCGGATCAACGATGTTCTACTGTATTTATTGTACCAATACTTACGTCTGGGAGCAACCTGGCGTAATGTTAGAATGTGGGACTTAAGTTCTCAGGGTCCCAGGTTCGAATCCCACCAATCACCAATGGTGATTTGCTATGTGATAATGCCGTAACCTTGAGGGTTCATAATAAGCTGCAGTGCATGTCCGTGAAAACTTTTAAGCCTGGCCCTCATCTGGAAAAAAAATACTTCCATCAATTTAGAATTATTGTATTCGTTGGAACAAAATTTAAGTTTTCCTCAGGGTCATGAATTCCACAGTGCCTAAATCAGAATAGAAACATAAACTTTATTAATTCCAACACTAATTATTCTTTTAGGCAGTAAAATCAGTGGAAAAAGGAAGAGCGAGGAGAAATTTTATACGCAAACAGGGAGTTTGCATGATGTGAACAAGATATCTATGGGTGGAGGAGGTCTCGGGGGAGACATCAAGCCCTCGCTTCAGCGGGCAGGTGATGCAGATCCCGGGGTCATCAGTGAGGGAGAAAGTGAGGATGGTTTCACGGTAAGTCAATAAGTTTTTATTTTTGGGGACATAAGCCATCACTGATTAGTAAAAACAAGTTTCACAACGTAAAAACACCATCACCAATAACTCTTATTGTCACACCACACAAACATAAACACAGAAAGATAAAAATAGAAACGTAAACCTACTTTCATCAACAATGAATTTCAAACAAAGAAGTCAGTTACATTGTGAATTAGTTGTTACTTCATGTTACCATAAGTCTTGATACTCCCTCCTTTCTAGTATACAATGAACTCCCTATTATCTGAAGAAGGAGCCAGTGGTGTTAAAAATTCATTTTGTTTTAGGGGTTTGTGCTTTTTTGTACTCCTCAGCAGTTTCAACCACCAGATAAGCCTGCTGATTCCCCTATCCTACCCTGATTTCTTACATCTCAGGCCTAGAGCCCATACTTCACCAAAATGATATAACCTCAAACTCAGTTATTATTTTTTTATTTTACTAACTGAAACTCTATCCCAGTCACTAATTTTCCTATCACTTAACAACTTAATTATCGTGACAACAAGCTCAGGTTATCTTAAAATATAACAAAATCGAAATATTACATGTGATTGATTTCTTTACATACCCCATTGTCTTGATCTTACTTATTTCTTCATCATCTCTTAAGAAATAAAATTTCTTATCTACCACCAAACCTTTTTTGAATTAAAAGAATGTTGAATCAAAAAGTAGTCAGAATTACTTCTATTGTCTGAGATTTACTTACTACCAATCAGGGAAGCGCTTGATTTATTATATTACAAATAAGCTTTCTGAATCGTTTTTACCAACTTTATACCACTACCATTATTGGCCCACGCTAATTAACTGTCATTTTGTAAACTCGGATGAAATATTTCTGGATCGCGCCTTCCAATGCTTAAGTCAGGCGAAAATCGTGCCATCGTTTTCACTGTTGGGTGGCAAAAAGGTCTAATCTGGCGGGACCCCGACGCCAGTCGAATGAACAGCGCTTTAATCAAACTGGCATTTACCAAACAATAAACCGAGTAAACAAATATAATTTTATATCTCATTTTGCAGCTTGGAATTACGAATCTTGGTAACCATTGTGATTCCAAAAACAAATTGCATAGATTTTAATAATTTGTTTATGGCCAAATGTTTTCAATGCTATTAAAATAAGAGATGAAAAAAGTAGTAAGCGAGGAAGTTTTTTATATTTTGGTCAGGTAAAAAGTGTCAGCGACAAAGTTGTAGATAACATTCCAGAGATTTTTTTGTCTCAATAATTTTTTGTAGGATTTCTCGTTTTTGCTAGAGATTAATTTAAATAATTGATTATCAGGTGGCGCGCGAATAAGAAAGTCCTCATATGATAACGCATGGGCCGACAATTGTCTTACTATGCCAGGCTTCCCTACATTGAACAGACATCTTAATTATTTGTGTTTAATGATTTCAAGCTGACACATTGCCCCTTATCTTTGTTAATTATTACAATTCAAAGTTATGTTTAAATTAGGAAATATTTTACTCTATTTTTACAAAAAATGTTTATAATATTTAAAACTGATGCGCCTTATCTTTTAATTTATTCATATTAATATGCCTCCAAAACTGTTGTAAGAATTAAAAACCAGGTTACATACCTTATCCGTCAAAGAGTTTTTGTTTGTCAAATTGACTACTTAAGTTTCGGAATTAACATTCCATCATCAGGTCAGGTACTTGCTGTCTTCTTAAATTAATCTTCAAATTAATTTCGTCAAAATATTAAAATTCAACAAGTTACACATACATTTACACACTTTGCACATAACGATAATAAAAACTACATTTAACATGAACAATGCCGGCCGGCGATTAGACTCCGACTGAGACAGTTTAACCTATCCCCACCTGTTGACCTTGAACTCTGATTTGTCGTGTGCCTTTGGTATTGATTTTTTTGATGCAGTTAAATATTGCGTTGGAGTTATTTATTTATTTATTTATACAATTTACAATGCTTTAGTACAGCAATCGCCAGTTACACTATAGCATTAAAATAGTTTTACAAAACAACAGAAAACATGCAAACTTTCAAAATAAGTTGACAACAGTCTTGATAAAAAGTCTGCTTCTTGCTTTAAATATTTTAAATTACAATAAATATTCCGCTTACAACAATTCATAACGAACGAGAAAAAATTAATAAATATTAACAATTTACAACAAAAATAGTTTTCATTAATAAATTAACTTATACATCAATAAATAAGACGAGCATTAACATTAACATAAATAAATACAAGCAAAAAATAAATATCAAGTTTAAAGGTGAATTTAGTTTGGAATTAACATACAAAGCCAAGTTTTATATTTCGAAAACGAGTCATTAAACACATCCAAATCAGAGTGTTTTGAGTTGTAAAGCCTCATCATGAAGTTTAATAGAGAGTGATATCCAAGATTTGTCCTTGAGAAACGAGGCAAAAACAAATGCAAGGTACGGGAGCCGCGGCGAGGGGGAGCGAAGTCCAACTGCGATAACAGAGCGCCGTCTTCCAGCACCCCACTCACCAGTTTATGGAGATACAACAGGCTAGTGATTTGGCGTCTTTTGGAAAGACTCTGTATATTAAAAATATTCAAAAGGTCAGAATAATGAACATCATTTGGATAAAACCCAAACGTTTTTAAGTGCAAAAAGCGAACAAATTTGTTCTGAATATTTTTGATCATTTCAGTTAAATAAATTACATGAGGACTCCAAACAATCAATCCATATTCTAACTTTGATCTAACTAGGGAAAAATATAATAGTTTCAATGAATATGTGCTTAGTAAAAAAGAACTAGACCGTTTTATGAATCCGAGGACAGAGTAAGCAGACTTACAGACAGACATTATATGATCACCAAATGTAAATTTTGAATCAAACAAAATTCCTAAATCCTTAAAATTTAAATTTCTTGCCAATACCGTACTACCCATTTTATAGTCAAATTTGATTATTCCTTCAGGTTTTTTCCTTGAATATGACATTACAGCACATTTATTCCTTCAGGTTTTTTCCTTGAACATGACATTACAGCACATTTATTTACATTAAATTTTAAATTGTCATGGCTCCAGACAACCAAGGCATCTAAGTCACGTTGCAAGTTTTCACAATCACTTTGTGTTTCTATTTTACTAAATATTTTCAGGTCATCAGCATATAAAAGTATTTTACTGTTTTTAATGCAAGTTGTGATGTCGTTAATGAAGATAATAAATAATAACGGCCCTAAATTCGATCCTTGAGGGACCCCAGATTCATCAACAAACTCTTTAGAAGAAAACCCCTCATAACAAACAAACTATTTCCTTTTATTCAAATAAGAAGCGAAAAATTTCAAAGCACTGTTTGTTAGACCAAAATAATGTAATTTAGATAACAACTTTAGATGCGAGACCCTATCAAATGCTTTTTCAAAGTCGGTGTAAATTACATCAAGTTGAATATTGTTGTCTAGTAAAGGAACACAAAACTGCGCAAAATTCAGTAAGTTAGAATTGATTGACCTATGCTGAAAAAAAACCATGCTGACAGTCACTGATGTATTTTTTTACATGTGAAAATAACCTATTATATATAATTGACTCAAACACCTTGGCTGGTGCAGAGAGTAAAGCAATCGACCTATGATTTTAAATTTCTCCCCTTGACCCCTTCTTAGGCACAGGAACTATCCTAGTAAGCTTCCACACATCAGGAAAACAATTGTTTTTAATTGATATGTTAAAAAGATGGCACAGAGGATCTACCAAAAGTTCAGCACATGCTTTAAAAATATACGGTGGTATACCGTCAGGGCCCAAAGATCTTTTTGATTTCAATGTTTTTAATGCAAACAGAACTTCCTGCTCAGAGACCTCACGTAAATAAAAAGAATCAACATTCTCCATAATCGGTGAGTCGAGCGCCTGACGCCAAAGCTCCTCAGGATTGACAAGGCAATAATTATTCTTATCATACACCGAGCCAAAGTATGCAGCCAGAGCCTCCGCTATCGCTCCCCCCCCCCCCCCCACCACCTCGACGCCGTCATGTTGCATGACAGACGGATTGTTATCACACACTCTCAACTTTTTCATCAAACTCCAAAACGATTTAGGATTATTATACAATTCTGACTCTGCATTATGTATATAACTATCAAAACAGTTTTTTATTGCAGTTTTCACTTCTGACCTTAATATTTTAAACTCATTTAAAAGATGTGGCATATTAAAATTGTTATTCTTTTTGCGAATTTGTTCTTTCTTTTTAATTAGCTGTTTTAACTCATTTGAGAACCATGGAGGATACTTATCTTTAGACTTATTACTATACAATGGAACATGCTTGTTAAATACACTATATAACTTATTGTAAAATACTTTAACTGAAGAATTAATTTCATTGTTTACAAACAACTCTTCCCAAGTTGTTATTTTAAGCTCGTTATAGAGTGAAAAAAATCAGCCTTTGCGAAATTAAATCCATTATTATTTTTGTCACGAGATGTTTTTTCCGTGCAAATCAAACTGTATTGCTAGTGGCGGATGATACATATCAATATTGACCAATGGATCAGTATTTTCAGTTACTCTTAACGTAGCTATGTCACTTAACACTAGATCTAAAGTTCGCCCTAATACATTACATACACTATTCCTAGAACATAAGCCATACATTTGGTTAAAAAACAATAATTGCTTGCAAACTTCATTTCCTTTAGACAAATCATAGTTAATGCCAGTGACATACAAATTAAAATCACCCACTATAATAACATGCTCGGTTTTGATGTTAAACAACTCAAAATAGTCAAAGAATTTTTTATAAGAACTTAACGGTGAATTTGGGGTGAAATATACTACAGCTAAAATTATTACAAAATTATTAGACAGTTTCAGTTTAAGCCATACAACATCAACTTCATCAGTTTCAATTTCATTCAACCTAAACACCATAATATTACTTTTCACTGCTACTAAAACGCCCCCTCCCCTACTTCTGCCACTTAATTCTTCATCCCTATCCTTCCTAAAAACTTTGTAATTATCAGTAAATAATTCCGACAAGAAAATTGATTAATTTAACTACATTTCAGTTAAGGCAACAATTTCATATGAACTTCCAAGTAAATTTAAACGAAAAGTGTTTGTTTTGGACCTTAAACCTCTGACATTCTGATAATAAATATTGAAATGCGAGCTAACTGTCGTGATTTGATATCAGATAACATGCTTTTCCTAGAAGACTATAATGCATGCTCTTTTAACCCATATAAATACAAAAAGAATCCGAAAACTAATGTACGGATAAATAGCAATAACAATGTACGGATAAATAGCAAATAACAATGGTCATGCAAAAAATTAATTTATAGAATAAATAATCTATGGCTAATCTCATGTACCTCTGGAAAAATAAACAGTTCATTTCAGACGGTCCAAGTCGGCAACCTCTGTGATGTGGACGGCCCTCGCACCTTGATCCTTTCTCACGAACACCTTTCCCGCGCTGGTGATCCAGGCGAACTTGTATTTCTTCTTATCTTTGAAGGCGCGAGTCGCAGCCCACAGAGCCCGGGTTTCCTTTGTAAGTGAAAGGTTTATGTATACTTTATAGTCACTTTGATACCCTAAATCAGTGGCTGAGAAGCCATTTTTCACGCGTGTTTTTGCCCTCAGTGCCTCCATATCAAGGCGCCTGCAAAATTTAATAATTATGCCTCTCGGATTATTAGAATTAGGGTTTTTGGACAAACGATGAACCGCATCCACCATGTCCTCTCTTAGCTCAAAACTGAGTGCCTTAGCTACAATTTTTACAACGTTCATTATATTTTCATTGGTTGACTCGGGTACACCTTGTATCTCAAGACAATTACTTCGTGAATATTGTTCACCTGATCGTAGCGAATTTTGTAAATGCTTTACTTGATTTCTTAAAGTATTATTTACAGATAGAAGATTGTCAATACTTATTTGATGCTCATCTATAGCGACCTTGTTAGCTTGCACATTTTGACTACAGTCCTGGATCTGGTTGTTGCAAAACTCAATAGAACTATTAACATCTTCCTTCAATGATCTTATTTCCTCTTGAAGTTTATTTATTTCATCCTTAAATTGTTTGTTGTCATTTTTTATCTCCGCAACATCACTCAAAGCAAGTCCAGTTTCTGGTCAACTGTCATTTCGGTTGCACTGTTGTTGCGCATAACGCGCGTCGTCTGCGCCACAGGTGGTCCCATCTCGCGGCAACAGAGCTTATCACAAACACGACCTGACTCCTAACCTAAACCCGCAGAACGACGGGATCTATATCACGCATTATAAATATGAAATTCTTCTATTGTAGTCATTATTCTTGATTTTTTGCATTTTGACAGAATACTTATATTATGTTCTAAACTATTGACGGTATGATTTTCATTGACAAGATGTTCTGCAAATTTTGATTTTTGTTCTTTTAAAGACTGTTTTGGCAGGTGTTCGGAGAAGCGCTTTTTAAATGATCGACCTGTTTGTCCAATGTAGAACTTTGAGCAGTCAGAACAGCTTAATTTATAAACGCCTGTATTAGAATTGTTTGATTTTTGTTGTTTTGGAATGCTGAGTTGTCTTGACAGTTTATTGGATGTTTTACAAGAAAGGGTGACATTTTGTTTGTTAAATGCTTTTTTCAGCGTGTGGTGTAAAGTTTGCCCATATTCTACTGATACAAATGTTTTTTCAACTGGTGCGGATGTTGGCAGATTGTTTGTCTTTTTACTTTTCTTTTTATTTATAATGTTATCAACGATTTTCATCGAGTAACCATTGGCAATAGCAATATATTTAATAATTGGGGGTTCATTGTCGTAATCAACCTTTTCCATGGGTAGGGAAATGAGCCTATGCACCATACTATTATAGGCTGCCATCTTGTGAGCCATTGGGTGGTATGACGAGGAATGTATAGTATGATCAGATATAGTAGGCTTCCTGTAGACTGAAAACTTTATTTTCCCATTGTCTTTCTTTATTGTTAGGTCGAGATAATTAATTATGCCTTTGTTTTCAGTTTCTAAAGTAAATTTTAAGTTTGGAGTAATTTTAATGAGATGGTTGTTGAATATTTCAAGTTGTCTTATGTTACCTTTATAGAAAACTATTGTATCATCGACATATCGTTTATATAATAGTATGTTCTTTGTATGATTGTTATCAGGGGAAAGTATGTAAGAATTCTCAATGTGATTTAAGTAAACTTCTGATAAAATACTCGACTGTGGGGACCCCATAGTTAGGCCGTGTTGTTGGATGAAATACTTGTTATTGAAGTTGAAATAGTTCTGCTTCAAAACAATCTGTAGTAGGCTTATCAGTTCACTTATTGTTTCTTTGTTCAATTTAGAATTACTATCTAGGTTCTGTTTTACAATGCCAATGGTTTCATCAACAGGTACATTTGTAAATAAATTAACTATGTCTAATGATGCCATAGTGTACTGCTTGTTTTTTATAGTATCATTGATGATATCAATCAGGTTCAAACTGTTTTTAATGCTGTGATCATTGTTTATTGTTAAATTATCTCTTAAAATTCTATCTAGTTTTTTAGCTACTTTGTAGGAAGGTGCTGTTGTAAAGTTTACTAATGGTCTTATTGGCGTCCCTTCCTTATGCACTTTAGGAAGTCCTTTCATTGTCGAAGCTGTCGGGTCTGTCATTTTTAAATATTTTATTTCGTTCTTAGTGAACAGATGTTTTATTTTGTTCAAGTTACTAAGTAAAGCTTTATTAAACTTTTCTGTAGGGTCACTATCAATATAATCAATATTGTTATTGTTAATGAACTCCTCTACTTTTGTAATATACTCTTGAGTTTTCATGACGACAATGGATTGACCTTTGTCCGCCTTAGTGACAATACAATCATTTTCAAGAAGTTTCTGCCTTATGCTATCTAAGTCGGCTTTTATTTTCTTATTGAAACTGAGGTGTTTGTATTTATTTGAACTTTTCATTGAGCCTATTTTGTTCTTAATGTTATGTCTTATAACTGTTTTTGTTTGATCGTCCTTTAATGCATTTATTGCTGTTTCTGCATTTAAAAGTTCTGAAACGATTTGTTTGTTCTGAGATTATAGTGGAAAATTATGTTTCAAACCTTTATTTAGGATTTCCATTTCAGAATCTGTAAACTTGATGTCAGTGTTATTTACAACTTTTGGGTAAAATTTGTGGTTTATAGAAATATTCTCTTTTAGTTTACATTGTGATTTCAACCATAACCCTCCAGACCAACACCACTGGAGTACGGTACAGGCTGTAGGCCTGCGACCGTACCAAAATTTTTTGGAAGCGTCCCTACCCTGACCAACCCACCCACCATCACCCACCTTTGAAAGACGCCACTCCCCGACTAACATCACATCACTGCGCCTCACGCAAGAACCACACAAAACTTCCGAAACACACCACCAGCGTAGCAGTAGGCAACTTTGTATGTAACTTAATCTCGTATTAAACTACAAAGTCCTGCTGCAACGCCCCATCCCCACTCTCACCGAACCACCCGTCATCACCAGACAAAACGCCTCACAGTGACACTCGACCACAACTTACCACTGCCCAACCCTCACTAACCCCACCGAAATCCACCCCCCAACCATCAACAACCAAACACCAGCACAGCTGCAGGCATTCGTATTAAACTATTCTCGTATTGAACTACAAAGTCCTGCAGCTGTGCGCTGCCCTAACCCACCTGTCCAGGGCTGAAGAGGGAAAAATCCCTATAACAGCCTCAGTGTGCCAACCCGGCCACTGGAGCCTCACGATCACGTCACATAAATTGTCAATTTTCTTGTTTTGAGTCCTAACTTTTTTTGAAAGATCAATACTTATCAAATTATTTATTATTGAAAATACATGTTCACACTGGGTTGGGTGTAATGCGTTGGCCAATTCTAAATGTTTCTTGTACAACAGGTTATTTAACATGCTCTTTTTCCTGTATAAATAATTAATTTCATTTTTAATCCATAATTTTTTAGCCATAAGATTAGTTTTGTGAGCAGCATGTGACTTGTTATTGATCTTAACCTGCACGTAGTTGGGGATAATGTTCAATTCCAAACATGTCTTGTTGAACTTAATATTTTGGTTGGTGTTTAAAAGTTTGTGTTTGACATTCTTGTACCCATAGGCATTTTTTGCTTGACCAGCATTTAATTTATTCATATTGATATGCCTCCAAAACTGTTGTAAGAATTAAAAACCAGGTTACATACCTTATCCGTCAAAGAGTTTTTGTTTGTCAAATTGACTACTTAAGTTTCGGAATTAACATTCCATCATCAGGTCAGGTACTTGCTGTCTTCTTAAATTAATCTTCAAATTAATTTCGTCAAAATATTAAAATTCAACAAGTTACACATACATTTACACACTTTGCACATAACGATAATAAAAACTACATTTAACATGAACAATGCCGGCCGGCGATTAGACTCCGACTGAGACAGTTTAACCTATCCCCACCTGTTGACCTTGAACTCTGATTTGTCGTGTGCATTTGGTATTGATTTTTTCGATGCAGTTAAATATTGCGTTGGAGTTATATTTCAATTTCTCATTAAGAACATTGTTGGGCTCGGTTTTGAACGCTTTATAAATATGAAATTCTTCTATTGTAGTCATCTTCTCTATTTTTTGCATTTTGACAGAATACTTAAATTAGGTTCTAAACTATTGACGGTATGATTTTCATTGACAAGATGTTCTGCAAATTTTGATTTTAGTTCTTTTAAACTGAAACTGAACTGATAAGCCTACAACAGATTGTTTTGAAGCAGAACTATTTCAACTTCAATAACAAGTATTTCATCCAACAACACGGCCTAACTATGGGGTCCCCACAGTCGAGTATTTTATCAGAAGTTTACTTAAATCACATTGAGAATTCTTACATACTTTCCCCTGATAACAATCATACAAAGAACATACTATTATATAAACGATATGTCGATGATACAATAGTTTTCTGTAAAGGTAACATAAGACAACTTGAAATATTCAACAACCATCTGAATAAAATTACTCCAAACTTAAAATTTACTATAGAAACTGAAAACAAAGGCATAATTAATTATCTCGACCTAACAATAAAGAAAGACAATGGGAAAATAAAGTTTTCAGTCTACAGGAAGCCTACTATATCTGATCATACTATACATTCCTCGTCATACCACCCAATGGCTCACAAGATGGCAGCCTATAATAGTATGGTGCATAGGCTCATTTCCCTACCCATGGAAAAGGTTGATTACGACAATGAACTCTCAATTATTAAATATATTGCTATTGCCAATGGTTACTCGTCGAAAATCGTTGATAACATTATAAATAAAAAGAAAAGTAAAAAGACAAACAATTTGCCAACATCCGCACCAGTTGAAAAAACATTTGTATCAGTAGAATATGGGCAAACTTTACACCACACGCTGAAAAAAGCAATAAACAAACAAAATGTCACCCTTCCTTGTAAAACATCCAATAAACTGTCAAGACAACTGAGCATTCCAAAACAACAAAAATCAAACAATTCTAATACAGGCGTTTATAAATTAAGCTGTTCTGACTGCTCAAAGTTCTACATTGGACAAACAGGTCGTTCATTTAAAAAGCGCTTCTCCGAACACCTGCCGAAACAGTCTTTAAAAGAACAAAAATCAAAATTTGCAGAACATCTTGTCAATGAAAATCATACCGTCAATAGTTTAGAACATAATTTAAGTATTCTGTCAAAATGCAAAAAAATCAAGAATGATGACTACAATAGAAGAATTTCATATTTATAAAGCGTTCAAAACCGAGCCCAACATTGTTCTTAATGAGAAATTGAAATAAGAATAAACTCCAACGCAATATTTAACTGCATCGAAAAAATCAATACCAAAGGCACACGACAAATCAGAGTTCAAGGTCAACAGGTGGGGATAGGTTAAACTGTCTCAGTCGGAGTCTAATCGCCGGCCGGCATTGTTCATGTTAAATGTAGTTTTTATTATCGTTATGTGCAAAGTGTTTAAATGTATGTGTAACTTGTTGAATTTTAATATTTTGACGAAATTAATTTGAAGATTAATTTAAGAAGACAGCAAGTACCTGACCTGATGATGGAATGTTAATTCCGAAACTTAAGTAGTCAATTTGACAAACAAAAAGTGTTTGACGGATAAGGTATGTAACCTGGTTTTTATCTTTTAAGACAATATCATTGAACTTTTTTAATATTTTACTATACACATATTTGCGAATATGGAATTTTTACTTCAGAGGAGAGATAAAATATAAAATTAAGAAAAAACTTCGTAAATTCTTCTTCGTAAACTTTTTCGT
The DNA here is from genome assembly GCA_035578135.1 of Flexamia atlantica. Lineage (NCBI taxonomy): Eukaryota > Metazoa > Arthropoda > Insecta > Hemiptera > Cicadellidae > Flexamia > Flexamia atlantica. The sequence goes on along the minus strand of JAQJVK010000007.1, from coordinate 10,566,711 downwards.
AAATAGATAATAACGAAATAACGTGTTGTTAATATTATTTCTGTTTGTTTCTACTGTTCCTATTTACAATCACTGATAATAATTTTAAACTTATATAAGATGAGAAATGAAATAAAAATACAATAGGCACTAGGAAAATACAAAAGTATTTTTAGAGTGAAGGAAGGAAAATTATCAGCGCTTCCTCATAAACAAGGTTGAGGTGGGTGAAGTTCAACTTCAGTAATGATAAAATATATATTAATTTTGTTTTGGTAATGAATACACAAAACTAGTTTATCAGAGCTTTTTCTTTCTAAAAATATAACGTTTACCTGGTCTCAACGTCAAGATCCCCTTAGAAAAATTCTAAATTAAAATTTTGTCAAGAAACGGGTATTTCCGATTATTTTAAAGAAAACCAGTCGTTTTCTTTTTATTCAAACCATATGAATTATTTGTCAGCATTCTTTAATATGTATTCTTCCCACTCACATAGCTTTTGACATATTATAGTAACATATGATGGTCACAGAGAGACTTATCTGATGTAAAGACTCAACGCTAGGGTGGGCCGAAAAAAGTAAATTTTATCCGATCTAAAACATGTATGTCTTAAAAGTTGTGTAGTAGGCCTAGTATGAACAGCATAAAATATTAAGCCTGAGAGATTGTATCTTTAGACTGCGCAAATCGTGTAAAGTTTTAATGTTTTATAAAAAAAACTGAAATTTTGTGAAATTATTTAAATATACTTAATTTTGTCCTATCGTAAACATGTATGTCCCAAAAGTAGCACCAAAGAGTCACAATGCCTACTGTAAATCAATAGCCCCAAGCAATAATATCTTTAGACTGCGCAATCAGCTTAAAAATTCAGTTATTTTACGAAAAAATCAAATATATACTCAAAATACAAATATAATTATTTTATCCTTATGTTTGAGCAATACTAAAATGGTCAAAATCATGATCTGGATCTTGTTAAAAGGTTGTATTTACACCTCAAAAATTTTTTATGCATAATTTAAAACATGTATAGACAGCTCGAATACTATAAATATAAATTTTCAACTACCCTCCTCTTATCCGAAAAAATTGGGATAAATTTTTTCACTATGATTTATTCTATGCTGTTTTCTTATTTTCTGTCTCTTCGTGTCATATCTTGCGTCTCTTCGCTATTTACGTATAAAACTACCCAGAACTCACTACCTAAATTGATTTTTGAGATCTTGAAATTCATAACACCAGCATTTTCTGCACCCATCTTATTTCGAGCTGCAATGAGTCGCTTGATGGCAAGCTGGTGGATGTTTTTCTGCTTTCTGCTGTCTGTAAACATTGCAACTAAGACAATGTAAGTTTTCGGGTTGGCAAAGTAGCCACTGGCCAATGTCCTGTAAAAGGTTTAGCATTACTTTCTTGTGTTCATATTTCGTGTAACTCGAGAATTGGATCATTTTCCACAAATTGATCGTCCCATCTTGTATTTTTGAGTTATATTTTATTATGAACGAGCTTAATGCATACGATCTTACAACTTATGTGGCCAGCCCTTTCAATATCTCACTTGTGATCCAGAACAAATATAGGCTACAGACGCGAAATTCTGTTGGCAGTCGTAACCTAACTAGTGTGGTTTAGCGTTCCTGGAACTCCATCTCCGAATCCAGTGGGGTTGTCGCCTGTGGAACCCACCTTACGTAACTTATATCAAACGTGTTTTCTAATTAGTGCGAAGGTCTTTTCTTTGCACTATAATCATTGCAGGTCAAAATAAGTCGAGTAATGTACATAAAATACTGGTGATAAAAGTTCTAGATTCCAAACATAATTTTTACTACGGCAGACATAATCAATTTAATCACAACGCAGTCACTAAAAGTAACAGAACCACCGATAAAAATGTATTTTTCGTAAGCATCTATACCAAATCCTGGAGCAAGACAATGATGTGTCTGACCACAGAAGGAGTTTCTTTGAAGCTGCTAACTTGTACACAAGCTATGGGGGAGGTCTGTCAAGGAAGTGACAAGGTCATCCAAGCAAGTATGCAATCAAGAAAGTATAGAGAAAGAAAGTGGTGTGATAAGAGCCCAAATACAGGACGTAAGAGCACAGATTAACTCCAAAAAAGTTTGTAAGGTTTATAGTAAAAAAAGTACTGGCAGTAACGTGCTCTCATGGTTGCGTGGTAGGGAGAGCACGGATCGGACTCAACGACTCGACATTCAACCACCTTCCTTCCTTTGGTGAATTCTGAGTAGTTCTACATGAACTAGCAAAGAGGTGCTTGGTGTGGCACTGTAAAGCAGACAGAAAATAACACTGCAAAATATAAATTATAGTGAAACAATGAATCCCGATTTATTCGAATAAAAGGAAGGTCCATTCATAATATTCGAGCTGTCTATACATGTTTTAAATTACATATAAAAAAGGTTTTGAGGTGGGAATACAACCTTTTAACAAGATCCAGAGTATTATTTTGACCATTTTAGCTTAGTATTGCTTAAACATAACAATAAAATAATTATATTTGTATTTTGAGTATATTTGATTTTTTTCGCAAAATAACTGAATTTTTAAGCTGATTGCGCAGTCTAAAGATATTATTGCTTGGGGCTATTGATTTACAAAAGGCATTGTGACTCTTTGGTGGTACTTTTGGGACATACATGTTTACGATAGGACAAAATTAAATATATTTAACAAATTTCGTAAAATTTCAGTTTTTTTACAAAACATTAAAACTTTACACGGTTTGCGCAGTCTAAAGATATTATATCTCAGGCTTAATATTTTATGCTCTTCACACTAGGCCTACTACATAACTTTTAAGACATACATGTTTTTGATCGGATAAAATTTACTTTTTTCGGCCCACCCTACTCAACGCGCGGCGGCCAGTTAAGACCTTCTTGCCACCCAACGGTTTGGGAGGCTGGCACGTTTTTCGTCCATTGAGGGCGCGATCCAGTAATATTTCATCCGAGTTTGTAAATTGTCAATACAATCTGTGAATTTTAAGTCCTCCAGATAACCATTGCCATTGCCAAGTATAAGTTGAATGGATCAGTGCCGGCTGCGGAGGCACTGATCCATTCAACTTATACTTGACAGACGTAATCAAACTACAGTTTTTGCACTGATTGCGGATTTTGAGTCAAGTTGTACAGCTTTTTTTTTTTCTTTCACTATCATAATCAATTTTACTTTACATCATTAGTACTTTGGTTATATACATACTTTATTGGCCAGGTTTTACTTTTTTCTTATAATGACTTGTTACTTGTATTACTCTAATGTTTCTTTTAATGTTATGTTAATTGCTCATAGTAAATTTTGTCGATTTTACAGAAAAGGTTATAGTTTTAGTTATTGTGTACAAATTTTGTTGACAGTGGTGAACTTTGGACAGCGACATCTCTTACAAAGACTGCTGGTTTGGACTCTTTCCCCGTTCACGGATTTATAGTCTTTTCGGGGAAATAATTCCATTAATTGTATTGCTGTTCAATTTATGCTGTAATTTTATAAGGAATAAATAATTTTGAATTGAATTGAATTGAAATGTGGATCAGACATGTTACATTTAACATTCTAACTTAATTATTTTAACTAACAATCATCCTTAAACTTATAATCAGTGCCGGACTGGCCAGGTCGGCAGGTCGGCAAATGCCGAGGGCCCACGGCCCTAAGGGGCCCATGGGCCTCAAAAATACAAAATTATTTAAATACCGTTTTTTTTTTTTCAATCTTAAAAATTAAATCCACAATATTTTTATTTGAAAATAAGATTTTTGATTTTATTTATCAGTAAGATAGCTGATAAATTTCACTAATGAACATTATAAGAATACTGTACAGCACACATTTGTCTATATGTTTAGCACAGGCAACACATTTTGTCTTTGTTTATTCGTTATCACCACGTGAGCTGTCTGTTTAGACGCCACTGCCACCCATCGATGTATAAACACCGATGCTGCCACCAGGATCAGCTGCGAGGCGTTGTCGTTGCGATCGCGAACAGTGGGCGCGTGGTTGTCGTTTGCACGGTGTTTATTAGAGGTTTACTATTGCCGATGTTCTCTTTACTTCACGATCAAGAGTTTATAGGTTAATATTGCTTAGTGCTTAGTGAAATAGTGACAATACAGTAGTGAAATAGTGTGCTGTGTGTGACCGCTTACAATGAAAAAACAGTCTAGGCCAAAGTACCAGTAATTTTGATGATCAATTGCTTACTAATGATGACGAGAAACCTCTATGTAAGACCGAAGAGAAGTTACGGTGTGCCCAATGTTTATCGTGTGCCTTTGCTATATTGTACAATCTGTCATCTCAATCAGGCCTGATTAACAATTTGTACTCTGTTTACAAATACCTGCTTACAATACCATGCACTCAGGTTTCATGCGAAAGAGTTTTTTCAAAACTTAAATTTATAAAAAATAAGTTAAGAAATTCTTTGGACCAAGAACTTCTGAGTAATTTAATTCAGATGAACTGCGAGAGTGACTTGTTTAAGGACGTAAATACAGAGGCTATACGCTATAATCAACGAAATAGCTTGCTCAAGTGAAGAGCTTAAGAAAATGTTAATAGTGTGGTTTAGTGAGGCCTAGTTATGGCCATGGTTTGAGACTCTTAATGTTGCCGTTAGATAGCCTACATTCAACAATCAACATATTGATAATGTAATCATATTGTTATGTTATGCACTTAAAAATAATCGTATACAGGTTTTTTGAAAATATTAAAGTTTTTGAAGAAACTAGTAATGTACAATATACATCATAATTATGGTCTTTAAGATATAATCTTATATGTGTTTCTAAGAAATTGACACACATTAACATTTTGTCTATTAATATATTATCATAGGCTTATTGTTTTTCAACAGCCTTTAAAAAATCTATTTCTATGAAATTATACACGCATTACCATATTTATAACATAGTTTCGTAGTGTCAACGGGTACTTATTTTCTTTATTTCGTTGGCCTTATATTAATATTAATAAAAAAAATGTGTAAAAACAATCGCAGGTGGGGGGGGGCCACGACAAATTTTTGCCGAGGGCCCACAGAGCAGCCAGTCCGGCACTGCTTATAATTAATAATAATGAATAATAATGATAATTTGATATAATATAAACCCTCCCCCCAGACATCCCCCAGATGCCAAACAACCAGCCAAGCAGGGCGGACGCGGAGGCTGTGATGGAAGCCACATCACGCCTCATTCATCGCGCTTGCGACGTGTCGATGCCCCGCAAGTCGGCACGTACCGGAAAGCGCCCGGTGTACTGGTGGACCGACCGCATCGCCGAGCTGCGGCGAAACTGCCTGAGACTCAGGCGGCGAGCCCAGCGTTCCCGGGACAGACCCGAAGCGGCGGAGAGGTCGAGCCAGTACAGAGCAGCAAAAAGAGAACTGGTCAAAGCGATCAGAGAAAGCAAGGCGCGCTGCTGGAGCGTACTGCGCGAGGACGTGAACAGCGACCCCTGGGGACAGGGGTACAAGCTGGTCATGAGGAAACTCGCGCAGGGACCCGGGTACGTGCCGATGGAGGCTGAGAAGATGCGGACCATCGTGGACGGACTATTCCCGGATCACCGGGTCAGAGACGACTTCCCTTTGCGGGTGATCGCCGAAGAGTTCACGCGCCAAGAGTTGGAGAGAGCGGTCAGCTCCATGAAGAACAAGAAGGCCCCGGGCCTGGACAACGTACCGTCAGAGGTGCTGAAACTGGTGGCGAAATGCCGCCTTCAGCCCCTTCTGGACATGTACAACGTCTGCTTGAAAGCAGGAGTGTTCGCATCCCGCTGGAAACTGGCCAAGCTCTTCCCTCTGAGCAAAAAACGGGGCCCACCGGACGCTCCATCGTCGTACCGCCCTCTGTGCATGTTGGACACGGCGGGAAAACTGATGGAGAGGTTGTTGAAACCGAGAATCGGAGAGGCTGTGCGAGTGGCAGGGGACCTCTCGGCCCGACAACACGGGTTCAGAGAGGGCCACTCGACACTCAGCGCCATCTCAGAGGTCGTAGCTTCGGTGACACGAGCGGATCAAATCAAATCAAATCAAATCAAAATTTCTTTATTCATATAAGTACAGAAGTACAGAATGGTGTCAGTAAATATTATATAATCATCAACAATAAACTTAAGACTATTTTACAAAATTCACCAGCACTATTTTTAGCCTCTTCTTATAATTATCAAAGAAATGAGAAAAAATCCTCCAGTCTATATAATGGTCTGTTGATAAGAAATATTTTTAAGTGTTTCTTAAATAAATTAAAGTCAGTTATACTTTGTAAATTTTCTGGTAAATTGTTGTAAAATTGTATGCCGTTATATAAAGGTAATTTTTTGTAAATTGATAAATTATGTTTATTATATGCCAGCTGGTTGCCCTTTCTAGTTGAATAATTATGAAACGAATTAAGTTTTGGCAATTTATCTAGGTTCCATTTAATATGAAGAATTATCTGAAAAACATATAAAGTATAAACGGTCATAATTCCTCTTTCTTTGAAATGTTCTTTCACAGAGTCTTGTGGATTTAATTTTAACATGATACGAATTGCTTTTTTTTGCAGTCTTAGAATGCTATTTAAATTATTAACAGATGTACATCCATAAAGACATAACCCAAAAGAAATGTGTGATTCAATTAAAGCATGATAAATTATTTTTAAGGTACTAAAACTGCTAAATTTAGACATTTGTCTTAATGCATATAGACCTGAAGAAACTTTCCTACACACATGATCCACATGGCAGTCCCAATTAAATCTGTCATCTATATTTAATCCAAGAAACTTAGTTGTTTTAACTTCACGCAATAAAATTTTATCCATGAAAATATTAGTGTTGGCTGCGTTTTGCTGTAAAAAAGAGAAATTGATATAGCTAGTTTTATCTTGGATTAGGTAATAAATTAATATCATTTAAATATTGAATACACTCTGAAAGGTGAACAAAAGACGAAACTTCAACATCAGGCGTGTGATCAGGCGTGCCACGCGGCTCGTCCGATCGTGCTGCTGGTCAATTATCTGGTCGGCCTTCAGCTGGCTCTCTCCAAAACAGATAAAGTCATGCTGGTTCTTGATGTCAAGAACGCGTTCAACTCGGCACGGTGGTGCGACATTCTGGTCGCACTTGAAAGAACATTCAGGTTACCTGGGTACCTCCTGGCCATGGTGGGAGATTACCTAAAGGACCGGCGGCTGATGTACGAGACGGACCGGGGTTTCGTAACCAGGGCCGTCACCTCTGGGGCAGCGCAGGGATCGGTGCTGGGGCCGGATCTCTGGAATGTCTCGTATGACAGCTTGCTCCGCACTGAGATAGGAGCAAGAAATTATCGCCACACGGAACGTTCCTCGTGGGATATGCCGACGACGTAGCGGCGGTCATCACCGAACGAAACGCGGAGTTGGCCCAATTGAAGCTGAATCAGGTCATGCGCCTGGTGGAAGGCTGGATGCGCGATCACGGCCTTCAGCTGGCTCTCTCCAAAACAGATAAAGTCATGCTGACGAGGAGGCGGATACCCACGATCATTCCGATGCGGGTGGGTACCGAAGTGATCGAGACGCAGAGGACGGCCAGGTACCTGGGGGTGGTGCTGGACAACAAGCTCACTTACTGGGACCACATCAGAAGCGTGTGCGACAAGGCGGCCGAAGTGACGTCCTGCCTCGGAAGACTGATGGCCAACATCGGAGGACCGAGTCAGGGGAAACGGACAGGGCCGGATTTAGGCATGGGCCCGGGCCCAGGGCGGCAAATTTTGAAGGCCAGTTAAAAATTTGCTAAAATAATATAGAATGTTTTATGCAATTTTTTTTGTTTTCTATCAGATTTATAAACTAATATTGATTATAAAAAGTCCGGAGAGAAGTTTTTAGAATATTAGATAATTTTTATATAAAAATACACCATTATTTTGCGTAGTGCGTCACTGGCGTGGAAGGGCGGCAGTCGATGTTCTCAAAGGTGCGAAAGCTTATTTTATTGGCGCTGGCGCTGAGTTTATTCGGGGTTATGGTGGAATCGGATCATAAGAAGGAGGGGGCGAGGAGGGCAATATGTTTGTTATTTTTGTAAAAAATATATGCAAAATGACGGCCGCGAAATGTCCGAGAGTTTTACCAACAGTTTTACATCTGAGAGTTTAATGCGGTTGTGATACAGTACCACCAAGAGATTTAATTATTACGCCCACTATGATACAACCGAGATTACCAGCTGCGATACAACCGTTAGATTTTATTGCCGCGAAATTACCGTAGGAATTTCGCCGATCGCTAAAAATTCTTAAGATTTGTTTTGTAATACTATCAAAGATTCGTCGACTTAAAATATTTGAGGTATTTGTTTCAAAACACGATCGAGATTTTTCGCATGCAATACAACTGACTGGTTTGACTACCGCTATAGAACCGACCGGTTTACGGCCACTAAACGACTAAGAGTTTTTTTAACAACCCATGTTCGCAGGCTATGATACAGCCTAAACATGAGCTGTTATTGCCGTAATATGACCGGTAAATTTACCAGTTGCCGCAAAAACAAATCAGGTTGTTTACCAGATTACACATATATTTTTTCCGACTTTTTTCTTACATCTCCCGACTATTTTGGCCCCCCGGCACCACTGGTTCCGAGTAGTGGCGCACTCACCCGGGGCTGGGTATGGCACCATTGCACAGCCAGGTGCCTAGCCAGAGGCGGTGCCAAAATCTCACCATTTCAGATGTTTAATACCTGTCTTTTATCTGTTCCATGTGCCGATACCGATGGAGCATTGAATGGGGTATTGATCCAACGGCACTGCTGCACCAAACATGCTCAGGGAAATGTACCGCACCAGAAACACGAAAGCGACAAAGCACAAAGAACACATAAACTCTCCCCCACAAAACACCGCCCACACATAAGTATTTAGAAATAGTAAATGTTGGCGCAGGGATCAGAAACTCTTCCGTCAACTATCTGTGACCTTTGGGTGTCCTACTAACACATCATGTCTTTACAAACTTCCTTCACTCTCAAAACATGGGGGAAACCAGAACAACACATGACCAAACCGTGATTTCAGGAACAAACACAGCAAACAACTGGTGGTTCAATCAAGTCTTTGAACTGCCTGACCAACCAACTTCTGACTACGTCAGCTCAGACGACTCTCAAAAATAAAACAGCCACCACCTCGACACGCCACAACAGCACCAGCCAACCACAAACAAATCACAATCACATCTGACACCCAGGGCCAACAATTGAAAAGATCAACTCCAAACTGACAAACAACAAAACACATACACTGACCCACACACACGAACCCAAACACTGAACAACACCAATGCATGCCCACACGCTCGCACGATTGCTTGGCTTCAAAACGAAACAAAAACAAAACAAAAAACAAAACAAAAACAGGTTGCTCAATGTGGGACCAACTAACAATGGGCCACTGTTTGGTGCATGACTAACAACACCTCAAAGGGTGAAAAAAAGAAAAGAAACTAACATCTGTTCTAGGGCGTGGTGAAGGGTTTGAGCAGATAGAAAACTCAAGGATCAACCTTTTCTGAACCAGCACAATATACCTTTCTCACCCCATCCTCTCCCTGATGTATGGACTTACTAGGTCCTACATCACTCTTCTCCTAATCTCCCTCCCTCTCCCATTCAATGATACATTAGCTGGGCTATCCCAGAGATCTGTATCAAATACCAATACCAATACCAATACATCTCCCGACTATTTAAAAAAAATCACTATCAGTGAAATCAGTCATGACGCCTCCTTCAAAAGAGCGACAGATTGTCTGCCACAAAATGACCGAGATACATGCGTGCCAACCGCTGTAAAATGACTGATTTTTCGGCCACGACATGACCAATATGAGCAACGATCGCGAAAAAAGCGAGCGACTTGTCGACCGCAATGCGACCAAGAGATCTGTCGGCAGCGATACAAGCAGGCAATTTTCCGGCCGCAAAACTACCGAGAGAGTTTCCAGTTGCGATGTAAACGACTGATTTCCGGCCACAATATTACCGAAATATTTGTTTGTTGTGATTAGATCGAGAGATTGGCCGGGCGCGATGACGATACCAACGATGAAAACGGCTATATTTCGTTTCGTTCTAACTCAGATATCGAAATTCCCCACCGAATGTTTAAATTCATTACTTTTTCCCGACTTTTAGCGAAGTTTTTCTAAAAGGAAGAAGCTAACCGAAAGACTATGAAACGGTCGAAATAAAAAGAAGGCGATAATGAAGCTTTAGTAGCCCCGAACTGGCTGAGAGATGATCGCGGCGAAACAATCGAGAGAATTTTAGACCGCGGCAATGCGACCATGAGAATTTTTTGGCCACAAATTAAATACATTTTTCAGTCTTGTTAACGAATTTTAACATTGGAAAACACCACAATATTTGTATAATTTTATTCTGTGAGGCCTTTCGCCAGCTGGCATCAGCAGACATATACATAATCACAAATATTATTGTGTTTTAATGTAAAACAACATTCAGGTTTAGCTAATAAATTGTAATCCCAAATTATTGGGCGGAGCAAGTCCCCCCCCTCCGAATTACGCATGGTGAGTTCTGGAAAATTGTCACGTTTGGGAGGAGGGGCGGCGAAATGCTTTGGGCCGATGGGCGGCAAAATCGTAAATCCGGCCCTGGAAACGGAGGCTGTTGCTGTCGACGGCACAGGCCATCATGCTCTACGGAGCGGAGATCTGGGCGGATGCGACGAAGGTGAAGAAATACCAGACTCGCATGCTGGCGGTGCAGAGACGCGGCGCGCTCAGGGTCGCGTCCTCGTACCGCATGGTCTCGCAGGCGGCGGTGCTGGTCATTGCGGGAGTCATCCCAATCGACCTGCTGGCACAAGAGAAGAAGACCATCTGGGGGCATGCTCCCGAGATGGATCGGGAAGAGGCTGCCGAGCTGGCCCATGGCCAAACAATGGCCGCCTGGCAGCGTCAATGGGACGAAGACACGACCGGAAGGTGGACATGGCGACTCATCAGGAACCTGGAGCCGTGGGTTTGCCCCGTCCACGGGGAGGTGAACTTTTACCTCACCCAGTTCCTGACAGGTCATGGCTACTTCCGTCTGTACCTCCACCGAATGGGCTAGGTCGACTCGCCCAGGTGCAAGTACTGCGGTCACGATGGAGACGACGTGCATCACACTTTCTTCGTGTGCCGTTGCTTTGACGAAGAACGGACTGCCCTCACCGACTCGGTCGGCGGTCATCTGACCCCGGACAACATCGTGGGGAAGATGCTGCAGGACAGCGTCAGCTGGAACGCAGTGGCTGACTTTGTCATGTCCGTCCTGCGCCAGAAGAGGACAGACGGGTGTCTCGAGAGACCCCAGAACCGAGGACAGCAGAAGAACGGTTGAACACCAACTGAGGAGTCCTGAAAGGGACAGAGGCCACGCATTGCGATGTCGCAATGAGCAGATGCTCGGGTCGATCGCAATGATGTGGTGACAGCACGCGAGGGTCTTTTTTTAGCAGGTATGCCCAAGGAGACGTACAGGCAACTCTACGCTCCAAGTTGCCTCGAGCCTCGAGGCGGGGCCTCTTCACTGACGCTGTCTGTCAGAGGCTGGAGATCCCTGCTCGTCGCTTTGCTCTCCTGAGCGAGCGGCGTAGAGGGCCCGCATTTCGGTGTGGGTAAGAGCTATTTTTATTAATTTTTGGATTTATTGCCCCTGGACTGGTAGGATTATATATGGTTTTAAATTACCTGTTTCCGTCTCAGTCCAATGTTTAGCCGTTTTATTACGACCTAGGTTTCAACACATATTGTGTCATGATCACGTAGTAGTCAGTGGAGAGTAGCTGTCATGATGATGGCGTTGTCGAAAGTTTACAAAACACGCACACGCACACATGCTCTACGTGTTGTTTTTTAAATGTGTGCGTGTGCGTGTTTTGTAAACTTTCGACAACGCCGTCATCATGACAGCTGCTCTCCATTGACTACTACTGACTACTACGTGATCATGACACAATATGTGTTGAAACCTAGGTCGTAATAAAACGGCTAAACATTGGACTGAGACAGAAACAAGTAATTTAAAACCATATAAAAAAAGAGCTATTTTTAACCTCCCTTCTAGCGTGGATAAAAAAAAACCCCTCCCTCCAATAGTTAGGATTTCTTATAAACTTATAATCCTTGACCAATTTAAACTGCTGTTAAAATTGAACTACTTGGGCTAATTTTTTTGAAAAGTAAATTCAATAAAATTCAACTTTTTTGTAAAATTTTACTCTTAAAACAAAATCAAACTGCTTTTTGTCTTCACACAAAAAACAAAAAAAATTGTGCGCAAAGTAACTTAGTCACATTATGATTCAAATGTGTATAACAAACTTACTTGACGTTTGTTTACAATTTAATAATGCAGTACTGTCATTTGCCCACGCTATAATCTCAAGTCCTGTTTACATGAATTTAGCAATCACAAACCTACTTGCCGCTTATGAATACTTCAACGGTGTGTTTACACAATGCCAAAAAAGACTATAATTTATTTTTAGGATAAAGCTATGGTCAATTAAAAAAAATGTCCTCATAAACACTAATTACAGTATTAGACTAGAAATTTGCAGTTTTGCAGTTGGTGTATTTTCCCTAACTTTTCATAGAGTACTAGTGTAGGCAATGCTCAGTATTAAATTCTGTATTAAATTCTGTGGTCACTGGTTGCTGTAGTGAGAAGGTTAGCTTGATCGGTCTATGAAAGTAATAATCAAGTTCTAGTGCATGGAATTTCATATGGGTATTTTTACGGTAAAAACCAGCATTCATGAGCTGTCCAGTGTCACCCAATCAATGTATAGGCTTTAACCCGGTTAAGCCTTTTCAGAGTAACTTCCAACTTTAGAGTTAGGCCTAGGTTAACCATAGTCAGTGATTCACCTTTTCTGACCATTAATCACTCCCTCCAAATTTGGTCATTTTACCATTACCATTACCAAATCCTTGGTCTTTGACCCCGTAGGGAATCGACTGCGTCAAACTTCTCCATTTTACAGTGGGAAGTATAAAACAAACATAATCACAAAAACATGGGACACATGAGACATGCGACATGGCGGACTAGCAACATCATCAACAGATTTCAATATCGGACATATTTAGCGACCAAAACTCTTCGACTGAGTAGAGAGGTCTCGATTTCAAAAAAACACTTATCTTCCTAGCAAACTTCTGGTTCGTTAAGGACTTGACCTGGGCTGGTAGTTGGTTGAAAAACCTGATTGCTGAGTTTGGATAAGCTCTCAGGGTCCTGGAGAGCCTTACACGGGGAGCATTCAGGAGATGCCTGCCTCTGGTTTCATGAGAATGTATATGTGCTCTCGTATTCATATCAGCAACACCCTCCTTCAAGGCCATCAGCGAGCTGAGAATATACTGGCCCGGGACTGTCAGGACGTTCAGTCTCTCAAAGAGAGGACGACAGTGTTCTCGAGGTGCCGAACCAGTAATTATACGTATCGCCCGCTTTTGCAGCTTTAGTATCTCGGAAACCCCCGCAGAGTGACCCCAGAGATGAATTCCATAGGCTATGTGGCAATGGAAAACGGCATGGTACACCATGACTAGGTATGATTCAGTGATGCATCTCCGGAGACGTCTTAGCAGGAAGATGACCCGAGACAGCTTGCCGCACACAAGTTCGACATGTGAGTTCCAGTCAAGGCGGGAATCCAGGCAAAAACCAAGAAGCTTTACAGGCTCACTCTCCACGTTGTGGTCTCGTGCCAGTGTGCAAACTACACGTTGGGTCTTTGCTTCATTTAAACCTAACTTGTTTGCCTGGAACCACAGCTTGGCCTGAACAAGTTGGTCCTCAGCTCCTTGCACCGCCAACTCAGGTCTGGCCCCTCTCTTCCACAGGGTGGTGTCATCGGCAAATAGCACCATACCACCTGCTCCGCCTAGGTCGTTAACTAGTATGAGGAAAAGGAATGGCCCAAGAATTGAGCCCTGGGGCACACCGTACCTCATTGTCTGCTCACCTGACCCGGCCCCGTTCAAAGAAACAAATTGTCGTCTGTTTGACAGGTAGTCTCTAAAAGTAGCCAGTGCTATGTCACATACTCCATAAAGCTCGAGTTTGGCCAAAAGGATGTCATGCGAGACACAATCGAACGCTTTTGTGAGATCGCAAAGCGTTAAAGCGACTGCTTCTCTGGCTTCAAATGCGTTACTTATTTCGTCCACGAGCTGAGAGGCTACCCCGGTTGTAGATCTACCTTTCCTAAATCCGTGCTGCGAGTTGGAGAGAAGGTGGTTACCCTCGAAGAATGAACAAACTTGTTCTTTAATCACAGCCTCCAGAACTTTACTTACAACAGGTAGGAGCGATATGGGGCGATAGCTAGCCATGGTGGTCTTATCTCCTTTTTTGAAGATGGGGACGGTCTTTGCCACCTTCAGAGATGATGGAAAAATTCCGTACATCAGGCAGTTGTTATTGTCTTTATGTCACTCTCTGACACTGGAGACCAAGCCTTGAGCTGATGAACAGCTTCAATCTGAAGGCTGGTAACAGGATCTTCGTTTACCCTGAGAATGTTTGTGACTATGTCCTCAACTGAGCTGATAAAGAAGTTATTAAATTCATCCGGACTGGCTGGACATTCAACTTTAGATCTGGTCTTTCTGATGTCGTTCACAAGGTCCCAGGCCGCCTTAACTCTATTGTGTGAGTTTTCAATAAATAGTACATTTCCCACCTTTTTTGCCTCATCTACTCTCCTATTATAAAGCTTTTTCACCCTTTGGTACCCAACAGTGTCACCCCTATCTCTTAAAGCAAGCATATTTTGTTTCAGTCTGGCCAGGTCCTCATTGTACCAAGAACGGTCCCTAAGCCTAGGCCTAGTACATGCGGACTCCTTACCTCTTAGTTTCCTTTCCTTTTCTGGGAAAAACTCATCAAAAACCTGCTGAAGCGAGCTGAAAAATTCATCAAACAAACTGCACTCAGGATGACTTACTAGTGTTGCATTACTCAGCCAGGTTGTTTTGCTGAGGGCTCCTTTAAATAGTTCCAGCCTCATGGGGTCGGCAAGTCCAGGTCTGGTACGAGCAACACACTCTGCATGCCAAGAAATCAAAGGAGGTTACTTACGGCCTCGAGACAGATTTCCGAGACGACGGCTTCATGGTCCGACACTATTGGGATGACTACTCTGGTACTGTAGCTCCATTGGTCCACGTTTGTCAAGATGTTGTCCAGGCATGACTGTCCTCTGGTGGGGGTGAAGTTTGTCGCAAAAAAGCCACACTGTTTCAGAATGCTGTTAAAAATCTTAACTTCATTTGAGTTTTCCAAAATGTTGACATTAAAGTCCCCACAAACAAAAACATTCAATCTTGTGGAGGACAAAAAGTCTAAAAGGCTTTCGAACAAATCACAAAATTAATTAAAAACAATTTTTTGGGCAGATCGGTAAACCGCAGCCACTATTGTGTCATAATCAGTCAGACGCAGAGCTACACCTTCACAGGCCATGTCAACACAAAAACGTTTAACATCAATTTCACAAAATTTCATACACTTATTTACATATAATGCAGAGCCTCCATTTTTAATGCCATTTCTACAAAAACCATCAGCTAAGTTCAAATTGGCAATTTTGTCAAAGAATAAAATTTCCTCCAATTCCAGCCAATGCTCTGATATACTTAGCACATCAATGTTCTCATCCTCTGCAAATATCTGAACAGTTTCAAATTTAGTTCGGAGGTACTGCACATTAAGATGTCCAAGAGTTAATTTCTGCTTGGATGCCTCCCTCTCATGCCTAAAAAAGGCTTAGGCCTACTGTAGTTATCATTAGTGAATTCCCTCTGATGTCTAGGCCAGCGCTGAGGGACTTTGTATGGAATGTACTCCCTCACAAGAGTGTTCACAGGCCAAAAATCTGGCTTCAGAATATGGTTCAGATCAGTATGGCCTACCCCGATTTTAAACGATTTATATGTAGGATACTTAGTTCTTAGTTCTACACACTCAATAACCTTAACATTTTGTGATTCAACAAAACTTACAATGTCTTCGCTGGTCGTAGACGGGAGAAACCTTGATGCAAATATCCAATCTTGTTTTCCCACGGTTTTGAGGTTAGAGATAGACTTTGTTCCAACTATTGTATGGTTTGCAGTTGATGGCTGTTCCTTATACATTTTAGGATTACTTGTATTTACAGTCTTCAAAGTTGATGCAAAAGACTTTTCCACTTTGTCTAAATTTTTAACCTCTCCAACGGAGTTTGAGTTTACATACATTGACGTCTGAAGTACCGATTGACTATCGTAAATATCGTCACTTTCGATATCAATTGATTTGACTAAATCGAGACTGCCATCGTTATCATTTTGGCCACTGTCGTTGGTGAAAAGGACATCACTATTTTCTCCAGTGGAGGCAGGCACCTCTGTAGCTATTAAAGCCTTCACTTTTTTTGTCACATCTATTACTGGTAGGCTTTCTGCAACACTACCGCCTGCCTTACTTCCCAAGTTCAGAGGGCTTTGCATTTGGCCTATAAGCATGTTTTGGTTTGCAGATACATCGGCTGCTGACAAATTCAAAACATCCGGTTTCAAGTCACATTTCTTCATAATTAGGTTAACATTAGAGGTAACTTTAATACTGTGATTTATTAAAGTGCCTAACCTGCCTTTAATACTTCCCTGGCAGTCTTTCATTGATTTTATTTCTTGTTTGATAATCTCAAGTTCCTTGTTCCACTGATCACTCATGTTTACGTCAGTCTTGATAGCACATAACACCCTCTTGTCACAGACGCCGCAGAACCAACGTACTTTCTCGCCTAATCGGGCGATGTCTTCGTATTCTTTTTTTTGTATTCGTATATTTTTGGTATATTTACGTTTAGAGAGATTTTCCCCATATATATCTGTTTGGAATAAGCTATTAAAATTTTTTAATCAGTCAAAATTATAGAGACAGGAGTTCTAAGGTCTGCTTTTATAAAATTAAAATTATTAAGGCAATTAGATATACTGTGTAAAAATATAAATATTTAATTTGTTATACATTCTTTAGTCATGTAAAAGCAAAATTATAGCCTTTGAAAGTAATATATTTAATTCTTATGGCGACCGATTTATCGTTATACATCAGAATATTAGAAGCATAAGGAAAAACTTTGATATATTTCTACTCAAAATTGAAAGTTTAGAAGTTAAACCTGATGTTATTATAATATCAGAGATATGGATAGAGGAAAGTGAACTTGGAATGTACGAAATTCCAGGTTTTACTTTACATGCAAAATGCAACCATGATTATCGAGCGGGAGGTGTTGCTATTTTTGTGTCAGCAAACTTAATTTGCGATAGATTAAATGATGTAAACATAATCACGGCTGATTGTGTACATCTTAGAATAAAACTACAAACTAATGATTTTGTTGATATCATAGGGTTATATAGACTGCAGGAATACAATGCATCTCGTTTTATAGAAGAATTCGATTTGTTTTTACAAAAGGTAAAATCAAAGAATGTAATAATTAGTGGGGACGTTAACATAAATTTAATGAAAATAGATCAAATAACTGACAGTTATTTAATAAAAACTTCAAGTTTAGGTTTCAAATCTGTTGTGAATGAACCGACAAGGATAACTAAAGAAACAAAATCTTTAATTGATCATGTTTTATTGAGGCAAAGTTTAAAATATAATGCAGATACAATTTGTGTTAGCATGGTAATTAAAAGTGAGATAACAGATCATTGTATGACTGCAGTTTGTGTGAAATTTGAAGAGCAAATTCAATCATACAAGTACGACAATAATATATCAAAAATAGATTACAATGCACTGAATAAATTATTGTCTGAAACAGACTGGAGCAGCGTGTATGCGCAATATTCTACTTCTCAAGCGTTTAAGGTTTTTTTGGAGATTTTTAATAATTGTATCTCTGATGCCAAGAAAACATTTTTAATAAAAAGAAAGTATCAAAGGTTAAAACCCTGGATGAATAATGAACTTTTGAAGCTAGTAAATAGAAAAAACTCTCTATACAAAAAGGTGTTAAAAAAGCCAAATGATAATTTGCTTAAACATAGTTATGTTATTTTAAGAAATGATGTTTTGAGTAAAATTAAGGAAATAAAAACTGTTTACTATAAAAATAAGTTTGATAATAGCAAAAATAATCCTAAACAACAATGGAATACGGTTAAGGAAATAACTGGCGAAAAACGAAAGAGAGATCTAAAAATAAGTCTTAGGAATGATGACGGTGAAATTATAAATTCCCCAAACGTTGTCGCAGGCATGTTGAATAACTTTTTTTGTACAGTAGCCAGTACTCTTAGAAATAGTGTAGTAAAGGATAGAGAAAATATGAGGAATGATTTAAAAAATATGCTAGATATTAGTTTTGCACAAAATCAGTGCGGAAGTTCTTTGTTTCTTTATCCTACTGATAAATTAGAAATTAAAAGGATTATAAACTCTCTCGACAATCGCAAGGCCCCTGGTTATGATAATATAACTCCCGTTTTAGTCAAGAATGTTGCAGATAACATTGTAGGGCATCTAGAATATTTAATCAATAAAAGCATGAATACGGGTGAATTTCCGAAAGACTTAAAACATGCCATTGTAATTCCGTTATACAAGAAATCAGACCGCTTATCTGCAAACAATTATAGGCCGATAGCATTGTTATCGATTTTTTCTAAGATAATAGAGAAAATAATAAAAGAAAGACTTGTTAAGTTTTTGAACAACAAAAACTACTTTAGCGTGCGCCAATTTGGTTTTAGAAGTAAACTGAGCACAGAAGATGCATTATTAAATTTCATGGAAAAGGTTTACGGTGGCATCAATGACGGAATGTACTGCGCCGGACTTTTTGTTGACGTAATGAAAGCGTTCGACACGGTCGACCACTCTGTGCTCCTATCGCGTTTGTACGACGCGGGGGTGCGCGGCGTGGCATATCAGTGGTTCGCCAGTTACCTGACGGGACGCTCGCAATGTACCAAAGTTGAGGGGCAACTAAGCGAGTCAGCGGAAGTGCTTCACGGCATTCCGCAAGGTTCGGTTCTTTCCGGTCCGCTGTTTTTAATTTATGTAAACAATTTATGTAATGGAAATTTTAAGGGAAACTTAGTATCATATGCCGATGATACGGCTTTATTTTATAGGGCTGCTTCTGTGAATGAATTAAAAAATAATCTTCAATACGATATCAACTTATTAAGGTACTGGTTTACTAATAACTTCATGATTATGAGTCCTAAAACAAAATATATGATTTTTACATTACAAAAACAATGTGTACTCTCTTCTGTAAAATACCATGAAATATCGTGTATTACTCCCAATTGCACATGCCCAGAAATAGAGCAAGTCGAAGTGATAAAATACTTAGGATTGAATGTAGACTCAAAATTAACTTGGAAGCATCATATAGATTATGTAAAAACAAAATTATTAAAGTACATCAGAATAATGTTTATGTTGAAGCAGCTTTGTAAAACTGAGTTAATGAGAACTGTTTACTATGCACTAGTAAATTCAAAACTAGAATATGGTTTAGCGGTATGGGGCGGATGTTATTACACTAATATAAAACCACTTATTATACTTCAAAAATGTTTTATAAGAATCACGTGTAAAAGACCCCGGCTTGAACATACAGACGCTTTATTTAAAAATTTAAAAGTTTTAACACTTCGTAATTTGTATATTTTTAAAGTTTTAAAGATTTTTTTTCTAAGAAGCGGGAATCAATTTGATGACAGTAAACCAAGAGTACTAAGAAATATCAACGCCCCAGTACCCAAGCCCAATCTAACAATATACAAAAAGTTTTATTCATACCTAGCACCAACATTTTTTAATAGTCTGCCGCGAGATTTACAAATAATAAAGAGAAAAAATAAATACCTCAAGGAGTTAAAGGGGTTTTTATTGGATAGCAACGCGTGCACATTGTTTTTCTAATGTGGAATAAAATAAATTAAATATGTATTTCCTTTTAATTCTATATTTAAAATACAATTAAATGTAAAATTAGTCTATAGATCATTGTGCCCAATTTTGTGTTAGTTTGAATATTAAATAGTTGCAGTGAAACTGGGTGTTATTTTTTTAATGTTTGAGTAGACCGACCCTCCACTCAAAGCTCTGTAAATTAGTTCTAAGATGACCAATGTCCCGAACAGGTTTTTAACCTAGGGACAAAGAGATATTGATCTAAATGTAGTTTTTAAAAAATATATCTAAGGAATATAATTTATTTTATGTTTTATTTTATGTTATGTTCTACAAGTAAGAACTGTTTATGTAAAAAGTTAGTAAGTTTAGTTAATGTAGTGTCCATTTATGTTTTCCTTTACTGTATGTGTTACAGATCAATAAAGATATATTTCATTTCATTTCATATTTCATTTCATTTCATTCTTTATTGGATAACTTCACACATCTCGCATGGAACCATAAGTCACAATAACCTTCACAATTTAAGGCATTCACAGTTTTTTTCACAAACAAATTACATACACCACATATAGGCTGATGTTGCTCGTCCGCCATGTTGAACCGGATGTTATTTACACCCTTAACCAAAATGTTGACCTAATTCGGCGTCTATTTATTTTTCTAGTTGGATGATCTGTCACACAAAGGGTCTGGTTACTCTTTGGAGGCCAACTCTACACCCAAGAGCGGATCCCTTGAGAACCTGGCAGGGGGAGAGGTGCTGCGCCGTTCAGAAAATACACCTCCTGCCAAACCCCCTCGGGCCATCATACCTCCGCCAGAGCCAGCCGACGAGTGGGAGCAGAAACTCTTCGGGAAATATGGCAAAGGTGATTTGTAAATCATTCATAAGATAATTCTCAGGAGATGAAAGAAATAAATTACTGGATTTATCATATTTAAAATACATTTTTGATCTAATCTGGATTATGAAACATTTTTCAAAGTAACTTAAGAATTGTTAACAAAACAGCATGTGTTGCATCTTTTTTCAGAAAATATATTTGCTACATATTTAATCGCTAGTTTCTTTTGTATTTGAAATTATCTGCATTTGCATCCCATTGTTTAATAAACACATTTTTTTACCAATGCTAATTGAATGGCATTTTTTTTAGTTTTTAAAATCAAAATTACAAAAAAATGGTTCAGAGGATTTGCTTCAAAGTTTAGTGGTACCTTTTCAGTGTGGTATTAAATGTTTGTGCAAAATTTGTTAATGATCAGTGCAACTGTTTTTGAATTATCGTGTTGTGTACTCACACAGTCATACAGTGACGGACAACGAATCTTTGACCCCGCTAATACATAGATTCGTTCATAATTAAAACTACAAGAATTATTTGACAGAAATTCCATAACTTAACTGCTGATTAAAGTAGACAAAATACCTACTACTCAATAGATGCTCATATATAAATAGGATCTTTGTATAGAAATTTGATTATTGAAAAGACATGTAATGGTCCGTGAAATTTGAGTAAAACATAAATTGATTAACTATTTATTAATTAAAATAAGTTATAGTCCTTACAAACTATTTTGATAAAACAATACGCAGTTTAATCTTATCATTCTATGATCCTTGCCTACATTGTCTCTTTTTCCTTTTAAAATTTCTAGCAAAAAAAAGATGGTTAGTTTTTGTTTTGGTTGTAGATTTTGTTATTTTAAAGTATTTTAAAATAATCAAATAATGTTTCTGACAAAGTACTTCTGTGATTAGGTAAAGATTAATTATCTGTTGTTATCCACCTGACAATACCGAGTGCCCCAGTTTATGAGAATGTGTAACCCCTCAGTGGTAAGGAGTTACCTCTGATCCTATTCATATAATCTTGATAAAAACTCTAGTTATTTGACACCTCAGTCATCAAAATGGGTTCACAATAAAGGCATGGGTGAAGCTCGCAAAAAAGGTATTCCTGAAGGAATTTGTAAAAATATTACCAATAGGACACATTTTTGTGAGCTTAATCATTGCATTATGAACCAATTTTTATCACTGAGGTGTCAAATAACTGGAATATTCATCAGGATTCTATGAATATAATTTACTATTCATTAGAATCAAAGTGCTTTGCCCTCTTGGGAATGTTTTTTAGATTAAATTTTAAATGTACTCTTATGGCAGGGGAATTAAGAATTACAACATTTTAGATAATTAATATCAACAGTTGTTTTCAAATTTTCTTGTACATGTTTATGGTCATTTTATTGTAAATTTTGTCCCCTACAAAAACGTCGTTTACACTTTTTTGGTATCTCTTATGGTTTTCGTATTGATTGAAAAAAATTTATAAAAAAACATAGACCGAAAATGGGTTTTACAAGATGGCGGCTGCCTTTTGACATTTTAATGAGGGATGCCTACTTAACATCTAAGCGAAGTTTCAGCTTAGTCAGGATTTGTTTGGTAGATTTCCCTAAAATCCCTGGACTATATACAAGGTTTTTATTTTCGGTATTTAAAATATTATGATTTTTATATTAAGAACATCAAATGTTGAAGTAATATAGCCTCTTATGAATGTATAGATCTTTATCCTTTTTCAGCCAAGATGTTTAAATTATTGTGATTCAATATTTTATTTTTTATTTTTTCTCAAATTGACAATTAATTGCTATCCCTGAGGATTTGGAACCAGCGTTTGTACAACTCATCGGCATCCTTCAGTGCTTTAATTATTTTTGAGAGTTGTTTCCTGCTCATGTTGGAAACATTGACTGTACAATGACTGAGGCAGTATTGTTTATCCAGAGGCCATGAATGTGGAACCGACAAGTACACTACAGCGGAGAATGAACAGCTTCAATACCAACCATCCTATTATCCCTGTACCTCCCCCCACCACTGCCTCTATCTCTCCTCCCACTGTTTCTGTGTCAACTGAGGAATTAGGCCTTGTCACTCCGACCGAAGAGTTTTCACGTCAAGGCAAGATATTGTATTTTATATTCATCTCAGTCGTAGTCATTTTGGCATTCTTCTATTTCTATTCCTATTGTTTAATTAACACTTTTCTTTTTCCATTAGTGTTTTCCTGAGGATGGTTGTGCGACGTGTGTGAAACCCTGTCTGTTCCAAACGGCAACAGAAGTAACACACCCAACCATAACTGGGAATGTAGCTCTTCTCTCTAAGCTTTCTAAGAGGCCTCCTCAATAAAGACAAACACATTGAGCTATGATAAAACACTTTTTCAATCTCATGAAATCCCAAATATCTAATATCCAACGATATTGGTACTAACACAAATTCCCTTCTCTGTTGGATTTATTTTCGAGTTATAAAGGGACTCTAACTTTAAGATAAACACCCTGAACACAACAACATTTCCTTCGTTTAAACCTACTAATTCCCCGTAATCAAATATAACAATCAGTATCCCAACAATAGGATAATGTCTCAGAGGCAGTTAAGGTCTAATCAAATTTGTAAGCTTTCCTCTAATAAATTCAAGGAATTATGTAAATTTAATTCCTAAATTAGAATCCAACAAAGAACTTTACTCAAAATGTCTTTACTCCCCAAAAGTCAAACTCTCAACCCCTAACTGAAATCCAACCGATTAGTTCACTGAAAACAATTCTCAGTCCTGATAGAGCCCTATTCTATCAAGACCCCCTCAAATTCAGTTACTCACCTGACCCCTCCCAGGCTTGGTGCTCCTCTGACCCAGATTCCAGGAAATCTATCCTATTTATATGACCGCGTTCTTCTGCCGGCCTTGCCCCCAGAGCATTAGCCTCAGTGTCCGTTAAACCAAACACCTTCAGAACGCTTCCCACAACATGCGACCCAAGGTCAACTGCCTCTGTCCCACCTGACTTCCTCTTCCAATGAAATCTACTCTTACATATTTAAAACCTATTAAAACTACCCCCTCTCGTCAAATCCACCTTCTTCTGTACTATCAGTACTGTCTCTGTACTGGCTATGTGTTTTCTACTTCATTTCAATCCCAAAACTATCCTTTTTTATTTGGTGTTTGGTTTTATCATAGTATAAGATAGTATGAGAGTGTATAACTCTGTTTAACCTTAGTTGGTTTTCACACTCAGACTTAATCAATTTCATATTAATGTCATACTTAACACGTTCGCTGCTAAAATTCCTATAATATATGTTGGTATATGCTGAAATATTGAGGGTTAATTTATTTTACTTATACATAAAAAAATACAACGTAAAAACTAAGATTGTACAAAGTGTGGGAAAAGTATGTCCTCACAAGCGCCAAATACGTATTGAGTGTTCCCGAGAAGCTGAGTTGTCCATGGCAACATTAAAACAACAATGTACGGAACCGTTCCGAAACGTCGCCAGATCTTGGCGCCGTCCCACCTTGACAGAACGTCCACAGCAGCGAACGTGTTAAAGGGATATGCCTCCTTTTAAGACCTTTTTTTATTATTTATTTTGTATGGCTTTTAGCGAATTTACCCAATAGGAAAGAATCTATTTCGATATTTAAGAATCTATTTAGGTATTACCATCTAGGTCTCATGGTAATACCTAAGCCTGAAACCATGATAACTTTTCTTTTTTGGGCCCCAAGAAGCAAGAAACACCATTCGTTCAAATTCATATATATATATAAAACTATTTGTCTGTGAGCACGATAGCGGCTGTAAAAATGGTCCGATCTTAATGAAATTTGTTACAGACATGAAAAGTGGGAATCACTCGGACGAGTTAGAAAAGTAGCCCGATCTGACATCAGAAGAGGAAGTAAAGGGAGATAAACCCCAAAAATGTTTTTTGAGTTTCTTATATAGAAAAATAAAAATAATCCAATTTTGTTCAAACCATTGATTCTGATAACAAAATAAACTATTTAGTATTTTTAATCATTGCTCAATGTCAGTTGGTTAGCGAGATATTGAAAATGTTAAACACAGTACTTGTCCCAATGTTATCCTGATGGGAAATTTCTATATCTCGCTTATTTATCCTACGTATCTTAATAAAACTTGGTTTGTAGCTTCATCTAGGTGAGATCCAATGTATCTTCCAAATATAATGAGTCTAAAATCCTCCATATTTCCATTTTTGTGGCAGCAAACCTTCATACTCATTTCCCATATTTTCTTTATGGGAAATTAAAAAAGTTATATCCTCCTTATTTCCTAACATATCTTCATAAAACTTGGTAAATGGCTTCTTCTAGTTCTATGGACTGGATTTACATATAGGTTAAAGGGGCTTTAGCCCAAGGCAGCAACTTTTGGAGGGGGTAGTTTTTTGTGAGAAAAAGAAAAAAAATTAAACTTATTTTTAAAAAATCTAGATTTGTGCAAATATCAATAATAAGTACCAACATATATCTGTCAGTATTTCCTTGCAAAGCTCGTTATGCCTCAGATTAAATGGGTTACAACAGTGTGGCTAACATCAGTTGGAACGAGCACGACCAATATAACTCGGTGTGGCAAATTTTCAATCCCCGACATAAAACTAATAAATATGGAAACTACAAGAAGTATCGTGCTTATGGTGAACCTGTTAGCCCACTTTATTCTGCTCCATCAAGGTTTGTGTATGCTAGAGACCACTAGCAAAAAAAGAGGGGAAGGGGGGTGTTTATCTCTCATTTTAGCCGCCAAGCAGCATAAGTCTGTCTTTTTTCTATGGTTATGTGGAGACAGTGACACTTTAATTATTCAGCCATAGCCACCCTAAATTTTTAAAATTAAAATAAAACACCAGATTTTAAATATTGAGGCTATGCTCTCTTAGTTTCAATCTGTACTCATTGACAAAACCAAGCAACTGTCCTACTTATAGTTATATTGCTTTAAGGCTTAAGATTTAGCACCCTTTCTTTTATTTATTAATTTGTTTTATTATTTATCATTTAATATTTTATTACATAATTTGTTGTGTATGGTTTTAGACTTAAAGAAAAGTCCTACCTTGTCACATCCCAGCAAAACGTCTTCCAGCAAAAGTTCCATGGAGAGAATCATCATCGGGGGAGAAACGGAGAGCTTCAATGTGCCGCGCACGACACTGAGCCGCCTCAACCCAGAGATCGCCAAGAAGTTTGATGGCAAGACACGAGAGGTAAATAACACCAGATCACCCATACATTAGATCATTGGTAAAGGACACAAGGTCTGATTAGGATTAATTAGAGAAGGACAGCAGGCTTACCTTGAATATTCATGGTGAAAGTATAAAGAAGATTCACAAAAATTGGAATATTTCGTTGCCACTGGTAACATTCTCAACCAGGAAGTCATACTAATAAGGTTTCTAAGGGTGCACTGGGAAGTTGTCCATTTGCAGTGTTGTCACACTCACAACCACAGATCTTAAAGAACTACTTTACAGTTAAAACTTTGCACACTATATGCAGTTAATTATTTACAAATTTACAAAATTTTTAAGCTTACTATGGGTTTGGGTAGGGTATTTGGGTTGGGGGGAAAGGTTTATCTCAAGTTAAGGTTTGGTGCCTCTCTAGACTTAGTGAAAAGAAATCAGAAATTTTTATTCATCAAAAAGCGATGTACAAACATGCAATGGATGAAAGTCAAGGTGGCAACATTCAAAAATCATGCCTACAAAAGGGAAACCTAACATTAACAGAGCAATAAAATGATACAACTTATAAATAAAATAGATACACATGCAATAAAATATCAAAAAACAAGCATATAAACATATCACAGACAAGTTAAAACAAAATGTCAATAACAGGCATCTCAAGGAATTCAACAACATGATAAAAAGGCTTAGCTACAAGCCAATTATACACTGAGGACTTAAACTTAGTAAAAGAGGCATGCTGTGCACCTACAGGCAACTTGTTAAAGAGCTTGATATGCATTGCACGATGCTGTCTTGTGATTTACTTAATCTAACAAATGGCCGGTCTAACGAGGTCATGCTTCTGGTGCTGTAATTGTGTACACTGCTTCTGAGTGGGTACTCATGCAAATTCAGCTTTACATGCAATAAACATACATAAATATACATATTGAGAACAGTTAATATTCCTTCAATGACAAAAAGAGGTTTGCAATTGGCACGAAATGGTGAATTAGTTATGATATGTATGGCCTTCTTTTTTAAGAGCAATACCCTTTGAACACTATGGCCATTTCCCCATAAACGGATGCCATAGAGAATTATTCCATTAAAAAAAGCAAAATATACACTTCTCAGGTACTCTTTGGGGATTAACTTCTTTAGGTGTCGGAGCAAGAAAATCACTCTAGATAATCTACAACAGACACTTTGTGTATGAGGGTCCCAAGTCAGTTGTTGGTCAACCGTTATACCTAAAAGCTTAACACTACTACTTAAGACTACATCTGATTGAAAATCTAAATGACACAAAGAAAAACATATTTGTTGAGTTTTGTTTTTGTTCAAGAGTAGACCATAGGACTCAAACCAGGTATTGCCTTCTGCCATGGCATCAAACATCAACTGACCAAGCACAGCAGGGTTTTTCCCTGTACAGAAAAAGGTTGTGTCATCTGCAAAAATGACTTTCTTACAACTAACATTCCAAGACAGGTCATTGATCAAAATTAAAAATAATAAGGGGCCCAGCACCGACCCCTGGGGCACGCCGCTCTTCACTACTGCTACGTCAGAAAACTGATCATTGAAAGAGACTTGTTGTCTGCGGTTGGCCAGATAGTTCCTGAAAAAACATAGCTCCACACCATTTATGCCATAAAACATCAATTTTTGGAGAAGTATCTCATGAGAGACACAGTCAAAGGCCTTTGTAAGATCACATAAGGTGGTCAGAGTGCTATTATGGTTTTCAAAACCTTCAATTACAGAGGAAATAAGACTATCGACTGCGTCCTCAGGAGACAGCCCTTCTCGGAAACCAAATTGGAATTTAGAAAAAAGTGAATTAGTTTCAAAATATTCACTCACCTGGTGCTTCACAGCCTTTTCAATAATTTTGGAAAAGGTTGAGACGACGGACATCGGTCTTTAGCTTGCTGTACAATTTTTCGGACCATGCTTATAGATTGGCACTACTTTTGATAGCTTCAATATCCCAGGAATTTGACCTGTACGCAGGCATTCATTAATACAATGAGTAAGAGGGGAGACAATAGCGCGTAGGACACTTTTAATGAGATTGCCACTAATGCCATAGATATCTTTACTATGGGCACTTTTCATATTTTTGACAACACTCTCAACATAATCACATGTCACAAGCTTGAACTGGAAGATAGACTGTGGTACTGGACTATTTTTCACCAAAGTGGAGGCCAATGCTGCAGATACGTTCACCTGTGTGCTTACATCTTCCACTGATGAGATGAAGTAGTTATTGAAGTCATCAGCTGTGAGGCAACACTCTCCACTCAACACGGGTCGGTTTCTAGCAGCATTCACAACCTCCCATGCTGTTTTACATTTGTTAACTGATTAGGAAATTCTTGAGGCGTTATGATCAAGTTTAGCTTGAACCAGGGCCTTCTTGTACTGCTTTTTTGCAGCTAGATACCTGGTTCTTATAGTATCCACAAATAAATTGTAACGCTTAGCCCAAAGAAGGAAATCATACATGATGTTCAGATCATGATGTTCTTGTTTGTACCAAATGAGCTTTAGGGGTTTATTGTCATTAGGCCTTACGATTTTAGCTGGAAAACATGTGTTAAAAGATTAAAGTTACTGAGAAACAGATCGGGAAAATTACTAGAGTTTCTGTTCATGCATTCCAAATCAGTAGACTGAATACTACACACAAAGTTGTTGCTGTTTTTCTGACTAAAACAACGAATCATCTTAAGTGCTGTGTGAGGTTTGTTTAAACAACTGTCAAATGGTGTGACACTGACTTCCAGTGCACGGTGATCAGAAAAAGGCAAAATAGGGACTTCAACCTTTAAAAGTTGCCTAGGATAGTTACTTATGACATTGTTGAGACAGGCAGACCCTCTGGTAGGCTTGGCGTTAGCGCAGTAGCAGTCAACTGAACGGAGGACATTCAAAAGCTGAAGTGGTAAAGGCTTATCAAGTCGGATATCAATATTGATATCAATATTGATATCACGACATATCATTATGGGCAGATTATTCTTAGACAAAGTTAAAATAAGCAGTTCAAAATTCTCTAAGAAAATGGTCTCATCACCATCAGGGACTCGGTAAAGAGACAGAATAATTACTTTAAGGTCCGGGTAACTAACCATGATAGCTCCAACTTCAAAATTGCGTTCAACGCAACAATTCACAATATCAATAACCTCATACCTGAGTCCTTCTGAGACAAAAATGGCAACACCACCTCTGGTTTGAGTGGTACTGTAGCACAAATATAACCATCAATATGAGCTAAGTCCACGGTGTCAGAAGTACACCAGTGCTCACATACACACAGCACAGAAAATTTACCATTGTGAAGGATCAGTTCGAGTTCATTCAACTTGTCAAACAAAGATTGTGTGTTTACAGAATAAATATTGTAGCTAATCTTACTTCAAATGTCAGACGGCATGGATATGTCAGCAACTACTTGTTTGTTGCAGCGGTTACTGGTAACTCTAAAAAACCATTGTTATCTGCAGTGTTGGTCATAGCCTTCCTTAGTGGTCTGAAGATTTTCACCAAAATACCTTGAGGTCAAATATTAGCATCAAAGGCCTTAAAACACATCAGCAGGTACACCCACTTTAAAAAACTTATAAGTGTCAAATCTTGAGTTCCACTCAGAGCACTCTACCTCACAGTTCGAAATGTCCTTCAGGTAAACCGATAGATTGTCTTGGGTAACAGTTGTGTGACATATTGACACAAAAAGCCATCTTTGCTTAGGAACCGATTTAAGGCCACTGGAAGACTTAGTGCCAATAATAGGCTTAGGCCAGTTACCATCTGGTGAACCACTGGTAGGCCAGTTTCAAACTTCTTAACTGTGACTGATTGTAGTGAGGTGGTAGGGATTTTATAATTTTGGTTGAAAAACAGTAATTGAAGTTAGATTCACAGTGGCTTGTAAGTCCAGGAAGGGTTACGGTAAGGATAAGATTTAGCATCGAAGTTAGATTCACAGTGCCTTGCAAGTCTGGGAAGGGCTAAGGAAAGGATAAGATTTAGCATCAGAATAAAAATTCCAGGGTCAGCTGATTATAATAAAAAGAAGTTTTATCAGCAAATTACATATGGTAGAACTTCACTTATTTTAAAATCAGGGGACAGCCAATTTATTTTGAACTATAGGAATATCAAGGGTTTGAATTATAAGGAATTTTGCGTATGGAATTTGAATCATGAAGGTCTGTCTGTTTACAAGCATGTTGAACGTTTCAAAGAAAACTCGCCAGTGGATACAGAGTACAGGATTGTACAGGTTTTGTTTATGTGCTTAGTTCGAATTTCAGAGGCTTAACGGTGGTCTAAGTTCGAACTGTGGTGGGTGACTTCGGATTTAAGAGGTAGTGTTTTGAATTACAGCAACAAAATTCGAATTCTATAGGCTTGAGGAGACAAATATTTGAATTTCAGTGGCAACATTATGCGTAAAAACATTTTGAATTATCAGTGTATTATTATTTTTTTTCCTTGTTATGTCTACGCCAACGGCATTTTTACAGAAGAGATACACTAACGCTTAAGGGAAAGCGGTCCAAACCCTTTAAATTTGTGTGGGCATGCCGGGAATCGAACCCACGACCTCTTGAACTGAAGTCCAAGACGCTAATCGTTAGGCTAGCAACACGCCCAAACATATTTTTTGTAATATTAGAGGTTTTTTGAAGGGAACAGACAAAATCTACGAGTTAAAGAGGTTTTCGAGTTATTGAGGTTCAAATTAGTGAGGTTCTAATGTATTATTTTTAGAATATGAGAGGTTTTTTTTCAAGGAAACAGACAAAACGTACCAAATAAAGTTGTTTTTGAATTATCAGCTTCTACTGTTTTAGTACAGGAATCGCAATTAGTTATGTAAAGGTTTATTATGCTGCAGTAGCAGTGGTTTACTCGTGTGTTTGTTGGGTAGGACTTGATAGAGATGGTGCTGGATCTACAGAACAAGGCGTCCAAGATGAGTCAGCAACAACGGGATCTGGAGGACTATTTGGACCAATTGCTGCTGAGAGTCATGGAAACTTCCCCCCGCATCCTTCAGAACCCGTACATGAACTGCAAAACACAAGCTCAGTGCATGTAGCTGACATCTTGACTAATTCAAACAGAGTATATTTTAAATTTGAAAGACAAATGAACTAAGAAAAATTTTATCAATCCTCAGTTTTATGAAATTAATTAGAGTTCTCCTTTGCTGTAATTTCTAATTGTTGAACTTGTTGTAGAATTACTTTGATGAATATTTAAAAGATAAGTATTAAAGTTGTAAGGTTTGGCTCTGTTCAGTTTGAAGATGCTATATAGCTTATGAAACCTCATATCGTATCGCACCAAATAAACAATACTGCTTCAGAAATTAGTTATTACTGAGAATATGTGTAACAAGGGATATGTGTGTTTTTGTATATAGGGGAGAAAAGAGAGAGGATAATTTCTTTATTGAAGATTAAATATCAGAGTGATGGCCTTATTATCGACCAATAAGTGTTTAAAGTCAATTTTAAATTATTAAACATGTTTAACAGAAACAAAACAAATTTCAGAGGGTTTTGTAGAGGCGTTGAGACAACTGTACGTTGTCTCAACCCCCAGTTTTTTTACGTTGACTCGTCTTAAATGTTTATATTAGGCATTCCTATTATTAGGCACTTTTCTATTATTAGACTTTTATAAGACAAATAATTTGTATCTCCGTCCCAGCCTGCGGTGATATAGCAGGACTCAAATTAGGTTAGTCTATTTTTTATACCTAGATGAAATGTAAAATACTGTGTAGGTCCATTAACGTGAAGAAGTGGTGCAATTTACATTCAAACATTTCATATTGTAGTGGTTTATGGAATAAAGTAACACATTTAAAACTTTTCCAATAATAAAGGTTCTAATTGTGATTGAAAGCCTTTGAATAACATTAATATTAATAATGATGTATATACCTAAGGCCAAATAGTAATCCAATGCTGGAAAATGTTTGTGCAGCTAGTTTTGACTCTGTCCAAAAGTCATCTTTGAGCAGTTAGTTTTATTTTGATTTTGATTTTTGCGGACATTTACTATCACTGATTAGTAAAAAACAAGTTTCACGACGTTTTGGTATCAGGAATCTGATCCCATCTTCAGGTGGAAAAAAGAACGTAGAACATAACAAGATTAGTAACACACAGCCAGGATAACCTGGACAAAGCACTTAGCTAAAACAGAGAACTGTAAAAGCAGTCACAAAAACACTATGCTGAAAAGAAAACAAGAACACATTATAACACAGAAATCACAAGAATCGAGTCATCAAACAGGAGAGAGCACGTCCACGCCCAATCAGAGCAGAGCTAAGACTGGTGGGAGGAAAGGAAATGGCAACTGCCACAGCCAATCAAATCCCAGCATGCTTCCGGTGGTGACAATCTGAAACAAAGACATGTGATATGCTAAATCCTTGTGCCTTTTACATGTTTTTTAGTTGATTTTCAACCATGAGTTAACATATGAGAATTCTGAACAAAGTTGTCAGTAATTACCCTATTTGCTGGCACTTTATTTTCCCTATCTTTCAACTCTTTGTTTAAGATTGGTAGCCAAACTGGCCTTATTTCAAGTGAAGATTGACTGATTGGTTAGTCTGTTGGTTTTATGTTTAAAGCTTCAATTAGTTTTCTTTTGAAAAAATTAGGTTCATGTTTTTGCTTCGTCAAAATTAATCTGGTGATTTTCAGACCAGCAGTGTTGAGCAATTTTTGATTTATCCACTAAGCCCTTTCTCGTGTTTTCTTTGATTCTAATGTTTAAAAATCTTTTTGTCTCGCCATAGTAAGGTCTAGAACAAGCTATTGCAGTTTATTCTGTAAATACATTTTTTGACCCCTTAGTGCCATTTTTTTGTTTTAGTTTTTACGAGACATTGCCTAAGTGTTTGGTGTCCTAAACACGTTCTGACTTTGAACTTCCTAGCAACTTTTCTATTTTTCTCCGATAACCGTGGCTCGTATGGGATTGTCATAGGAACAAATTTTTCAGTGTTTCTGACTCACTTTGTTTAGCCCTACGGTTTTTGCACTTTCTTATTATGGATTGGGCGTATCCATTCCTAGCCGAATCTTGTTCTATTTTTTTGATTCCCTGTTTTAATCCACCTTGATTTGAGCAATTGCTCTTTGCTTTTTGCTGTATGTGAAAACTGTGTTTACAGAATAAACTACAATAGTTGTTCTTGGCCTTGCTATGGCGAGAAAAAAGACCTTTAAACATTAGAATCAAAGAAAACACGAGAAAGGGCTTAGTGAATAAATCAAAAATTGCTCAACACTGCTGGTCTGAAAATCACCAGATTAATTTTGACAAAGCAAAAATAGTACATCATGAACCTAATTTTTTCAAAAGAAATCTAATTGAAGCTTCATACATAAAACCAACAGATCAACCAATCAGTCAATCCTCACTTGAAATAAGGCCAGTTTGGCTACCAATCTTAAACAAAGAGTTGAAAGATCAGGGAACAAAGAGTTTTTGGACAGTAAGGTCAAGGGGCAAGAGCAGGTTAAAAATTTGTCTAAAAAATACGTAACAGACACACGGACTTTGCACATCACATGTCTGTTTCAAATTGCCGTCACTGAAAGCGTGCTGTGATTTAGTTGGCTGTAGTCGCTGCCATTGCTTTTGGTGCCGTAATTTCCTCTCCTCCAACAATCTTAGCTCTGCTCTGATTGGGTGTGGATGTGCTCTCTCCTGTTTGGTTACTCTTTATACTTGTGACTTCTGTGTTATATTGTGTTCTTGTTGTCTTTTCAGTATTTGTGACTGCTTTTACAGTTCTCTGTTTTAGCTAATTTGATTCTTGTGATTTCTGTGTTATATTGTGTTCTTGTTTTCTTTTCAGCATTTGTGACTGCTTTTTTACAGTTCTTTTTTGCTAAGTGTTTTGTCCAGGTTATCCTGGCTGTATGTTACTAATCTTGTTATGTTCTAGGTTCTTTTTTCACCCGAAGATGGGATCATATTCCAGATCCCGAAACATTGTGAAACTTGTTTTTTATTAATCAGTGATGGCAAATGCCTGCAGGAATCAAAATAAAAATATAAAATCACTATCACCAACAATGAATTTCAAAAAAACAATTAATGTTATTTTAATTGATCTTCTCATATTTAGTTGAATAATGTTGACAGTCGATACAAATAAATTAATACACTCACAGACACAGCTGACTTTACTCAAGAAACCTGAGACACGTTCTAAAAATCATTTAATGAACTTATTAAGAAAAAACTTAAACCTAGTGATAATGAAACTGCTAGTGCGGTGCAATGGTTAAGCAACAGTGCATTGCTTTATCTGTTATTGGTTCGAGCTACATTCATTCTATCCTACCCCTCCAATACCTTAATGGCTTCGCCATAATTAAAATTGGAAGTGAAATTTTTCTTCAGAAAATTCCTCTGGTCTTATTTGAATGCTCGGAATAACTTAAGCTCCTCTAATGTGTTTATTTTGGATTGGTCTTTGAAAAAATGTGATACACCCACATTTCTGTTTATATTGATAAAGGTGTGATTGTTTTTAATGAAATGTACTGTAAAACTGTAGATTTGTAAAGCTTTGGTTTTCTTCGGTAAATGTCATCTGAAGCATATCATAAAGGAGAGTGACGTTTTACAAGTATAGTACTCAGGGCCGCCATGAGGGGGGGGGGGGGCCAATGGGACACTTTGCCCCTTGCCACCAATTACCAGAGGTCCCAAAGGGTCTAGTGAAGGTCCACCAGAAAAATTTATTTTCGGTGCAGCGGCCAAAAATTGGACAATGAAAACATCCTATTCAAGAGAGCTGGGCAACAATTATATAAAAATTAAATTTCAGTAAATTAATAAATTTTTCCAAAAAATTTAGCTTACATTGAGGGTAATTGAAAATAACTACTGTATGCGAAGGATTCATATCCCACTTAGTTTCTTGTGTTGTGGGCATTAGACTAAATTGACCGGGCATCCTTCGGCAACTTTTAATATTGAAGGTCAAAGTTCACAGGTGCAAAAATACAGAAACATATATTGAAAAAAATTGTATTTATGGAACCCAGATGAGTATTTCCCAAGTTATTTATTTGAAACCACCACCGATAGTTGCTGGGTGGTAAATACTTCATTTTGAATGGGTATTAATTTTCAGTTGCCATCTTGGATACGTCTGCAATTTTATACTGTGCTGCCTGTGCTTGCAGATAATTTTTTTAAATACGAATGTAGTGTTGTGACACCATTACCAGTGTCACATGTTCCCATATTCGGCGTGGTCTTAAAACACTTAGGTGATCTTCTGCTTTCATTCAAGCCATAGTTAATTTAAATCAGACTGTGTGAAAAAGAATTATGACTATCCAAAGGTTATAAAATTTATTTGTTTTTGTAATTTTAATTTAAGTCTTACAACTTGCCTCAACCTTATTTGATTTACATTATCAGTGGCTCAAACGAAGGTTATTGAACTATTGTGCAGTTTAAAACCTAAATAAACTTTGTATTAGAGGTGTGCAAATAGTGAATTTTGAACTCAAGCCGAGCCGAGCCGAGCTTTTTCAAAAGTTTTCGAGCTCGAGCTTTTTCGAGCCGAGCTTTTTAACAACCACCAAATTATGAAGCTTGATTTTAATTTTAACAGATACGATAGACTAATGTTTGCATACCTTAACGCCAGCTCAAAACTAGAAAGCTTATCTCCAAAACAAGTTAATGATCTGATAGGTTCATCAATAATTCAATATTTTGTATTATGTTACATAAAATTCATCAAACTGGCTCAAAAAATAATTTATGTAGAAAAATAACAAATTTAAAATCTACATTTATAATTTGACTCCCCAATTCCACAATACTTTCACTTTAAAATAAATAGTTAAACTTACATGATCATTCTAGTTACATAGAGGTAGGTACTACAAAATTAATTTCAAGAGTTGAAAGGAGTTAATGGAAAGGTTTTAAAATGGTTATATCTTTAAAAAATAACATATTTACACTTAGTCAAACAAAAGATTGATTTTCTTAATGTTCACAAAGTAAAGATGATTACAAATAGCAGTCCCAATCGTGGCATAATATTGATGGAAAACTTCTTATTTCAGAATATGAATAAAAAAATAGTATTCAATGACAAAAATAATTTATTATTGTCATCCTAAAATTAATTGCATTTCTGAGCTTCAGTGAAGAAAATAATGTTCGGTTTAAGAAAATTTAGAAAGAAGAAGGATCAGAAATTAGGACGGAATAGAGAGAAAGAAACAGCTACCTCTCTCTCTCCTTATCAGTGGCCAGGGAGGGGGGAGGGTGGAGGTTGTTTACTCCAAACCCCTGTCCCGGTGTTTTGTCATTGTTGACTCAGTGCGAGCGCGTGTGAGTTAATTAGATGATAAGGAATCCTTACTACAAAATGCAAAAATACAAACTACTTGTCGTACAACTATAAATGACGGCTCATATTTTTTGTCTTATCTTTATAAATCAAATGAGACCAAAATGAAAATTGTACGATATACCGTTAAAGAGATAAGCCATGATAAAACAATAGACTTTGTTGCTGTATTTTGTGGCTTTCCAAGGTCAACTAAATATAGCTCTGATTTCCGTCTAAATGGAGATAATATTTCTTGTTACCTGTCAATGTCCTTACTTATCACTAGGGAATATTTTTTGTTTATGTTTTTCTTGGGAGGGAAACTTCCGGTTTACCGTGTCCAAAAATAGATCGCGATAATTATCTTTCCGATAAGAACTCTCTCATCAAAAACTCGGCTCGAGTGTCGAGCTTTTTTGAAAAAATCTAGCCGAGCCGAATACTGAAAAGCTCGACCTAAAAAGCTCGACTGGTCGAATACTCGCACACCCCTACTTTGTATCCTTCTTAGAACTTGAGATATAAGTCCTTAATTAAATTTAATATTCAAAAACAAATAAATTGTATGATCTTTGGATGATTATAACTCTTTTTCACACAGTCAGATTTAAATTAACGATGCGTCTTTTTCTCTCGATGAGGGCCATGCTTAGAAGTTTCTGTGGACATGCACTGCAGCATATTTAGCTTATTGTGCACCCTCAAGGTTACGGCATTATCAAATAGCAAATTGCCATTGGTGATTGGTGGGATTTGAACCTGGGACTCTGGGTACGAAGTCCCGCGTTCTACCAGTACACCAGGCCGCTCCCCTAACAGTGGCTCTAATGTCAGCAAAACGTCACCTGAGTGTTTTAAGACCAGAACGAATATGGACGCGTACATAGAACCTGAGATAAGAATCTTAAAATAAAAATAAATTTTGAAAAAAATACATTTTCTGTTGAATGCAGCTTTATGGCTCATCTCTGACTGGTCGTATTTAAATGATCAGTAGTTCAAATCACAGAGTCTTTTCAGGCTAAAACAAACATCATACTGTGATTAGAACCAGAGATATAAGAAAAATAAACCAAAAGAATAGTTGAATTTGGAAACGCCCATAAGAAATGTACATAGAATCTTTATAGAGTATATCTCGAGAACGAAACAATATTTTTTTAAATGATTGGGGCAGTGTAATTAGTGTGAAAATTTAGTTTGTAATGATGTGTCAGAACATTACATTCATGTTAAAAAAAATTATCTTGTACCAATATGGCGGATCCAATATGGCTTATTTACCACCCAACAACTATCGGCGGTGGTTTCAAAGCAATATTTTGGGAAATATTCGTATGGATACCATATATATAATTTTGTTTAGTATCTGTTTCTCCATTTTCGGCCCTGTGAATTTTGACCTTCGATATTCAAAGTTGCCCTATTTTTTCCTATTTCCGCCAAATTTTTTTTCAGTACATCAAGTAGTACTAGAATCAATCATAAAATTTGAGTTGGACCTTTCTGCAAGGTTCATGCCTAATTTCTTATTTGGCGACTGGACTAAGTAATTAAGCATGGTAATCAGTAATTAATTATTTTTATTTTGGTTATAATTCCGATCGATCCAAAGTATTTACCAATCCAAATCGGTCCGTCCCAATTATTTTGGATTTTTGGGACTCCACTGCTCTAGTTACGCCTATAGGGCCCCTGGCAGAACTTTTGTCCCATGCCTCCAGTCTCCTCGTGGCGGCCCTGATAGTACTTCATACAACCTGTGCAGCTCCCAATAAAACTTTGGTGTGTGCGATCAGCTTGTGGGAGTATGAGGTGAAGAAGCGTGTAGAAAAAGATGTGATTACATACTATAGTAAGACGGTATACCACAGACATACCACATCAAACGGATTGAAAGTTTGAAAACATCAAATCTAGTGTTATGTAACTACAAGATATGCTGCTTTCAAACTTTTGATACCAAACAGCAAAGTGGTATGAATCGCTTTTAAAATTGAAGTGGGAGCAGGTGATCCTGGACGAGGCGCACAAGACCAAGGTGACGCATGTTCAGGCTGAAGAAGGCGCACAACCACTGGGTCATCACAGGCTCGCCCGAACAAAACAAACAGCGTGCGCTGCTCGCCCTTCAAAGACTTTGCTGTTAGGGGAGTCATGGAGACAACAGCAGTGCTTCTGAAAACTATTATGAACTTTGTAATGCTGCGGCATGTTTCCACAATGGTGGAACTTCAGGGGAAAGGAGGATTCAAGGGTCGGCTAGTTAGAAACTTGAGAACAATCATGATCTTTGTCCGTGTGGATCATGTTTGTGCACATTCTAGGATCACCAGCTCCCACCTTGATGCGGTTTGACTAAGTAACACACCGTCAATGACGTTGATGGCATCTTTTTCCACATGCTTCTTCACCTCACGCCCCCACGTGCTGGTCGCAGAGACAGGGTACAACACCAAAGTCTTCATAGGAACCGCTTCAGGTTCTTCACTCTCCTGTTTTTCTTCATCCAATTTTAGTATAAGTGATAAAGACTATAGACAACATTTTCATTTAAGAAAAAGCATGTTTAACATTTCACATTCCTAGAGCTCGGAGGCTCGTGTGGAATTACAATATCAGCATAAAAAAAGGAATTTCATAGTATATCATATAAATTTCAATGAAATAGTTTTTTTGATGAATATTCTCAGACTAATGCCATCAGCAACAATGCCACACGATGGATTTTGTACGTCCCTCCAAATCAGTCAAGCCAGAGCACGATTTTGGCGAGGCAGTAGATCAAATATAAGGCCAGCTGATGAGGGATGACCGTGTTATGTTGGGGGAAATTTTGAAGCAAATGATGTGGAAGAGAATTATCAATGTCTGCTAAGAGATCAGTCAGATGTGGTGAGGGTACCTAAAAATTAATAATCATGTATAAATCATTAAAACAAACCACTATGTTATATTGCTCCTTAAATGTTCGAACTGAAATATTAAAACCTAAGGTACAATATTTTCATTTGTTACTCTAGATTTCATATTGTACCATAAAAATAAATACTAATCTTATGAAGTTTGTTAGCAGTTCAAGCATAATAATTCAAAGTCAGTTGATGTAACACAACTCGATATGGTACTGTAAAACTTTGTTCTCCATAGTTTAGGGACAAATATTTAAGCAGAAGGAAGAATATTAATGCTTCTATATGAAGTGTACAGTGATGTTATATCTTTTATAGAGAGATTATTTATTGTTAAGATTTTGAATCATTATGAAAAATTTATATTTTTATGTACATTTTTAAATAGTGAATATCATTACACCTCTAAGAATAATCCATTTTCTTTTTTATTGTTTTAAGTGTAGTCTTATTCTTATGTAATTTAATATCTTTGTACAAATAAATTTATTTTACAGTGTTTTATCCTAGACTGCCTACTGTTTTTAGAAAAACTTTTAGATAATTTATTTGGGAATTTTTTTCAAAGTATATATAGTCTTCTATACTTTCATAAGAGCATTGTTTGTAAACTTTAGTTGATTTGTAAGAAAAAACTTATTACAGCCACAACAATCAAAACCAAACCCACGGGAGTCTACTGATGGGCAGATTTCTTGGGGTACCAGGGGATGCACGGCACTCTTGACTTTTGATTGGATTTTGGTTGGAAAGAAAAAATTGTTTTCTAGTATTATTTATTTATTTATTTGTTTTTTTATAATGTGGATGAATTTGATTTGGTTGTTGGTTTTGTTTTTTGGTTTCCATCCCTTCCTAACCAACAAATCAAAATGGCTTATGAGTTCAAAGGCTTCAAAACAACCTGATTTAAAATCAAAAATAACATTTTATAGATTCTCCAAATTTTTTTCTAGCAATTATCAGTAATAGTAGGCCTATTCTAATTGTTTTCAATTGGATTGTCACTTTTTATAATTCGAATAAGCTTTATATAGCATAAAATATAGTGGGATTGAAAAATAGCTCCTTAAATAGGCTTTAATACGGGTCATTTAAATAGGAGTAAATGTTAGTTGAGGTGGCACCTATAAAGATTATGACCTAAATCCGCCCATTAATCTACTGAGACCTCACTATAATGTTTAAGTTCATTTGTACATAATGTTTTAAGCCGTCCATCATTTCGAAGGTGCTCTGAGAAGCTAGAGGTAAGGTATTATAGAGTGGCTTCCTTACCAAAAGGTGCTCCATATTACAGTCTCCCAACTTTTTGTGATTTTCGTTGTTTTTGTTAATTTTTTTCTTTTCGCCATTTTGTTTTAACTAAACTGTGGTGACCACAATTGTTATCTAACATGTTATAGTCTATCTCATATTTTAGTATTAATAAATTTGGGAAAGTAATTTTGAGCATGATATCTAATATAATCATAAAAATGTATAATGTGATAAAATCTTTTTAAGAGCAAACTTTTTTATTTTGATTTGCAATCTTGACAATATGAAAGAATATAGTGGAAGCCCTCTTAACCTTCCTTCGGATTAACCACCTTGTTCCCAGAAATTAATTTGTTTATGGCGATGCTGCCCAAGCAATGATAATGTGCTATAAAAAACATCAGAGTCATAGCAAAATGGTCGTTCTTCCTCATAAACAAATTACATACATTTAATTGAAAAAATATATTTCTGTGAACTTTGGTGAATGAAGGCTCAATTGATGAATTTCACTCATAAATTGGCTCATAAATTGGATTTAAAAGATTGGAATGTATCTTTATTTTTAATGTGACACTGTTATTTGTAAATGTATATGATCAAATATGAATAAAGAATTTTCCAAGGGGATTCAATTGAGAGCATGATTCAGGAGAGGAAGATGAGTAATGAAGTTATGTAGAGTTCAGGCATAAATCAACCTAACTTTTAAATTTTACTCAGATACATTTATTAAAAAATGGCATATTAAATTTTAGAGAGAGGAATTACACACAATTAATTGCACTTTTTTACTACACCAGCGTTATTCCTTTCAACCGCCATTTTGATTATCCGACGGTGGTGGTCCCAATTAGTGTTGTTAAGAGAGCTTCTGTTGTTATATGTATGTTTAAGCTGATAATTCCAAAGCAATAATATGTACTGTTACGATGTATGTGATATGTAATTCCT
This sequence comes from Flexamia atlantica, assembly GCA_035578135.1. Classification (NCBI taxonomy): domain Eukaryota; kingdom Metazoa; phylum Arthropoda; class Insecta; order Hemiptera; family Cicadellidae; genus Flexamia; species Flexamia atlantica. The sequence goes on along the minus strand of JAQJVK010000007.1, from coordinate 10,525,022 downwards.
AAGCATCCTCCAAGAATATACTACTTTCCATCTTTATTTATTTATTTAATCTTCTATTTTTACTATACTGTGTAAATTAAATTGTAGAATCTAAATTAGAACCAAAAATTGTGTCAAATTAGGAGGGTCTCCCAGAAAGTAATGAATGTTTTGTTCCTACATCTAGCGCATTGGTCTCATCTCCGCGACTGATAGTGCAGCCTAAACCTCCACTCCTGGTCCCAATCTGAGCCTAGTCTTGTTGCCAACCAACCACTCATTTCATTCTTACAGTGTTTTAAAATGGCAGTGTCCTTTGAAAATCCCTCCAAATGCGAGTAATGCAATTTTATTCACGTACAATTTAAAATTTAAATACCCCCGTTGCAGCAGACCTGCATACTCAGCGAATTTCAAATGCAAAACAACATATTTCAATCAAACATAGCAAGATTTGACATGTTTTGGTAAGCTCCATAAGAATTTTTTTTTCTAGTTGCCAAATTTGGCGGCCTGGGTTCCTAGCCCATGAGGCCCCGAAGTTCACTATTCTTGTGGTTGTCCTTCCCTTTGGTTAGTCTCTCTAGTAAAAATATAAACTTATTATTGACATAATTTGGTTAGTGTTGCAATAATTTGTTGGATTACATTCATATTTTCTGGAGTTCGTAATGTATATACAATGATGTTGTGTATTTTGTGTAATTTATTGTTAGTAATAGCGGGAAAAAAGGAATCTAATGAAATGATGGATTTTTATGAGGGAGGGTTTAGGATGTCTTCTTCGCTTGGGCCGCTCAAGCATTACCTATCCCGAAAAAAGGATGGCCAGGATGAAGCACCCTTGGATTGAGAAGACATATATGTTCACAAAGTAGTGCAATCTGATAAATTAAATTTGTCATAACGCCAGGTTTCTTGAATTAATCCAATATGAATCTGATTTTTATTGAAATATTGACAGATCTCTAGCCATTTGGTTTCAGAGATCTGCAATTCCACTGTAATATATTTAGTTTATGAAGTGCCGTGTTGTTTTTTATCTGGTGGGACAGCAGCACTGGTGTTTTTGTTTAGTGTTAAGTTGTTTGTTGTGTTGCTTTTATTAGATAAAATGTTAGTTTTAGTGTCAGGAAAAGGGCTATTAATAAAAGTAGCAAGAAAATCATCCATTTGTTATTTTGTTGTGATATTAGTGTTTTTAAGTTTGTTTCTAATTTCAGCGACTCGAGCGTTAAGAAGCGATTTTAGGTACTTCCTTTCCTCTTGAGTAATTTCTGGGGGATTAGGTTTAGTTGTTACATTGGGTTTAGTGATGTTACTTAAGTTTTGTCGTGAACTCGTGGGGCTAGATCGAGGAGTTGTATTTTTTTATCTATTAGCTGTATTAGATAATGGCTTTCGGAATTGGAGTGGCGTTTGTGGAGCAACATTAGCCGAGGGAGTTTCAGGTACAGTATCTAGTGGTAAATACCTGTTTGAAAGAGGAGTTTGACTAGTATTTAATGAAGTTTCTGGTAGGGCTGGATATTTAGTAAGATTTGTTAGTTCCAAAGATCTGGTTGCTTCTGCAAAAGATTGTGGTCTTTTTGAGACACCTTTGACAATCTTATACGTGATAGGGAAGAATTTACTGGCTTTAAAGTAATCTTCCCTCATTAGGCTCATCCTTTCTTTTATTTTCTTTTGCCTGATGTATTCAGGACAGAACTTAGAATTGCTACTATGGGGACCTAGACAACGAACACACTTACGTGGAAGTTCGCACGGTGTAGAATGAAAAATGTCACCGCAGTCTCTACAGATTCTGGTGTTTCGGCAAGGGGAATTGGCTACATGCCCATAGGCAAAGCAACGGAAACATTAATTGACAGGAATCATGTAGGGCTCAATTTGGACACGAACATAGTTTAAGGAGATGTATTCAGGCAAGGTGTCAGAATCAAAGGTAATTTTTTACAAAATGGGTGTCCTGTAATTGTTGGTTGACTCTCCACTTAATACGGCTAACTTCAAGAATGGGACTGTTGCAAACAGAGTCAGTAAGTATCTCAGATTCAGAGATTAAAGGATCAATATTTGCGACACCATATGTGTACACCCTAAGAGATGGAATGAAAACATTGTAGTGAATAAGATGTTGTGATAAGATTAGGTCATATGCAGATTGATAGGAATTGCAGAACACAGACACGTTGCGGCCAGATCTTTGGATGTAATCAATGTCAGTATGATGATTTTTAATGATTTTTCCTATCTGGAAATGACTGATTTTTGCTTTATTCTTGTATTGGATTATTATTTCAAATGGACCTTTATTATCTTTTTTATATAATCTTATCTGGTTTGATTTTTTGGGTTTTGGTGGATTTAGGTTTTCATTTCTTTTATTTTCATCATTTAGTTGATCATCATGTTTACGCTTAATACTCTTTTCATTGTCAGAATGGTTTGATTCATTATTTGTAGGCAAAATTGAATTTACTGCTATTTCGGTTTCCATTTGTAGGTTATCCATGTGGTCGGCTAGACCTGACAACATGTCAGGACCAGCAGTGACTTGTAAGGATAAATGGGCCAGAAGTGTGATTTAAGTATGTTAATGGAAGGAAGATAAAAATAATAAGGTGTACTTCTTGATAGAAAAGGACAGTAGTAAAAGTATTTACAAAGTTAATTTACCCAAGACCGTGTTGAAGTAGTATCGGGAAATTGCTAGTAGGAAGAAAGGCACAACCACAGAATTGCAATCTATCTCACAGCACTGCCGAAGTACGAATGTTCCATAAGAATAACATGGGGAATGAGTAAGCAGGTTTGCTGCTACAGGTATATTAAAACTGGGTCGTTTTAATTCAATATTTAGTAGATCTGAACTAGAAGAAGCTATTTACCAAGTTTTAACAAGGTATGTTGATAAATAACCGAGGTATAGAATTTTACTTATTTCCCATAAGGTTAACATTGGGACAACGTACTGTGTTTACCACTTTCGATATCTTGGTAACCAATGGACATAGAGCAGTGATTCAAAATACTAAATTGTTTGTTTTTTTGAGCTGAATTCAATGGTGCCCACAAAAATTCGATAAATTTTATTTTTCTATGTAAAAAACTCAAAAAACCCATTTTTTGCGGGGTTTATTCCCCTTTACCCCCCTTTCCGGTGGTCCGATCGGGCTGGTTCACGAACTCGTCCAATTGATTACCACTTTACATGTCCGTACCGAATTTCATAAAGATCGGACCATTCTTGTGTTCGCTATCGTGCTTACGGACACACACACACATATATATATATATATATATATATATATATATACAGTGCTTGATTTGTAAAAATTGAGGTACCGGAACTGTAATTTGACAATTCGTACATAAACCCCCCCCCTTTATCATTTTTTCCCTTAATAAAGTATTGTTTGGCTATGTGATTAATTAGGTCGATTTAAAAAGTCATATTTTATCCAACTCATTTTTTTATAAGTCAATTAAAAACTAACGAAGCATTATTTTCCTAAAAATTAAATTGTCTAAAAAATTTATTTTTTTATGACGCCTATTGAGAGTATTCAGGTCTTTTTGGCGTTTTCAAGATTCAGCTTAGCTCAAGAAAAAGAGCATTAATTTCAGAGGGAGCGCTAATTTTAGGCCGAAATCCCGCGCGTAATTTTCGTACATTTTAAGCTATCGTTATTTTCGGTAATCCGGCCGGTTATGCATGATCCTCTCTTATAGCGAATTCTCCGACCGATCATACGCGATCTTCTTTTGCGGCAAATTCTGCTACCGATCATACGCCATCGTCTTTTGCGGCGAATTCTCTGGCCGATTACACGCGATTGTCTTGTGTGGCAAATTCTCCTGCCGATCATCCGCGATCGTCTTTTGCAGCAAATTCTCCGTCCAATTACACGCGATCGTCTCTCGTGGCAAATTCTCCGGCCGATTACACGTGATCGTCTCTTGGAAAAAATACTCCGACTGATTACACACAATCGACTCTTGCTGCAGAAAGAGGTCCCGGAAAGCCGTTCCGCCGCAAATCAAGCACTGTATATATATAAATTCGAACAAACAGTGTTTTTTGCTTCTGGGGGCCCCAAAACGAAAAGTTATAGTGGTCCCGAGCTTAGGTCTTACCATGAGACCTACTGTAATAGCTTCTTCCCTATAGGGAGAATTCGCTAAAAAATCAAAAATTTGATTTAATTTTGAGATAGATGATCTCTGGTAACCGTGTGGCACTGGATGAATCTTCTACAACATCTTCACTGATTTTAATAGTGTTTTGCGGCATAAAAAGTTCATTCCATGTAGAATTTAAGCCTAGAGGAGAAAAAAGTAATCCTGAGTCTATTGCGAGGCCCTACAATGGCTTGATATGCCATTCCAAACATGAGACTTGAATAAATCTGATCGCAGGCGAGGGTGTTACTGATCCATGCCAACGCCGCGCCTGCCCCACGCAGCATCAGCAACTTCACAGAACTTTGCGCCTCAAGCAAGACATTTTCGGACGAACCCTGTATAACCCATGGCTGGTCTTAAGTGATTTCTTTTTTTCAAGGTGAAGGGAATTTCCAGGCAGGAAAGTGTTTGCAAATGGTAAGGAACTGAAAGAAGCAACATTATTAGGTCAAATCAATTTGGCGGGATTTCCAAAGACACCGCCACTTTGAAACGCTGTAAGAATGAAATGTGTGGTCGGTCAGCAACAAGACTTGGCTCAGATTGGGACCAGGAGTGGAGGTTTAGGCCACACTCAGTCACGGAGATGAGACCACTGGGCTAGAAGTAGGGACAAAAAGTCCGTTACTTTCTGGATCTTGTATTTATTTTAACGAATCTTAGTTTTATTACTCAGTTTGTCAGTTTTTTCCAGGCATGAAGATGCTAAGTATTAAAATTAATGTGAACAATCAGTTTGTAATTTTAATGTGTTTATTTGTTTTTATAATTTTAAACAAGGAGTCATATACAAGACTCATATCAAGAGTCATATACAAGAGGCCATCAAACATATCTAAAGGAACTTGTTTTATGACTTGTAAATTACTTAGTTATTAGTATTCTTATAGAAAAATCATTTTCATATTAGGTAATTTATTTGCAATGTTGTAATTTCTACACTGTATAAAATAGCCCAATTTATTCCCATTTTTATAATTTAACATTGTTTACTTCTTGTAAGTATATTTTACAAGAACATAACATTATGTCGGGTGTTTTTCTTTTTTGCAATATATAGAAGTATTCTTTATATTAAGGGTGTTTGAACATGAGTTGTTGGGTGTGTAGTGAAGTTGTTTACAGTTTTCGCTAGCACTACATGTGCGGATAAGGCTAGTCGTGTGATTTCAGGGACATCTTATTGTAAGGCAAAAAAACCAAATTGTTTTCAAATTTGTATTAAATATGGATTATTTTTATTTTTGACGGTTTGAAGTTTGATTTAAAAGTTAACCTTCATTTTAGATTGCTCAGCACCAAAAAAAATTATGATAAAGAACATAATCGACTATGACTTTTTTTAATTAAGGCTGGTTTGTAATTGCTGCAATACATGTGAACAATTACATGACTTGTGAAATTTGTCGAAGCTTCATTAGCTCGCGTTTAACCCTGCAGAACTCACGTTGATTTTAAAACATGAGGATTTACTTAAGGTCTTTAAACGACACGAAAACATAGAATATTATATTTTGATGGATTAAATCAAAAATATTACTATTTTTTTTAAATTGAAAATAAATTTTAAAGAAGAATTTGCTATAAAGTATCTTGAAATGTTACATAATCACTGTTATATTCTCATTCTACATGTTGCAGTAGTCTTATCAATTTGATTAGGTCCAACAGAGTCCTTATTTATTGCAAGTAGTAGAATTTTATCTTTACAATTGCAACCAATTTCATCAAGAGCCAGCATACATGGACTAAAAGAACATAATTTTTTTGTAATAAAAATTTTTGTTATTTTATTTCATAGTGTTTTATATTCACTAAACATAGTTCAAAAATATTTAAAAACACTTAATCAGTTTATTAATAACTACGAGTTGACTTCCACGGTCACTCACTCACGGTCGAACAAACCAGCAGAACGCTAAATCCGTCACTCACCCACGGCGGAACTGACCAGTCCAGTATGCTCTCAGAATATTGAATCTAGGAAAAGGGTGAATGCGGGAAGTGATTCAGGCTTTTGAAAGGTGGCGACGAATACTACCGAGATCTGTTAAATACAAGTTTTACCATAAGTAATACCAACCCGGTCGTTTCGACCTGCATGTGAGTCCTCGAGGGTTAAATTTAATCAGCTTAGTAGTGTAGGGTGGCTTGAGGAGATGTCTTGTTAGTTGCTGTCACAGCTGATTCCCACCTCTTGCTCAAAGTTAATGAAGAAGTACAACTCTCCTCAGGTCAACTACTGTTTCAGTTATCCAAGTATTCCGCAATTATCTCAATCGATCAATCAAATCAAATCTGTATTGAAATCCTTTGGAATATCAAAAATTATTGGAAAATTATTATAACTACTCAGAGGACCGTTTCCAATGGTCCTCTGAGTAGTTTATGTATTTGAAAAATTAGTTATCTGTATTTGTACAAACACCCTAAAATCTTTGGATAATTATATTGTTGGAATTAAATGAAATGGTTTGTTATCAGTTGTTATTATTGCCTCATCCTAGACTAGCCTTGCCATCTAGATTTTTATACAAATTCTAACATTATAAATAGGGGCGTGGAAGGAGTGATTTTTGAAGTCAATTCAAGTTATGAAAAATACCCGCGAGTTTCAAGCTTTTTTGAGTCAAGTTTTTTTAAGATTATAGTCATTATGTTTCTACATAATTGTCATGTCAAAAATTATTATCATTAATCAAATACAAATTACAATTTTAAAGTCATTAAACTTGTAAGAGTTACTGGACTAAGAGTAGATACACAAATACATAATACCAAAAAAAAAAAGAAAACCTTTTGCTTGAACTCACAATAATTCTTGATTTGATATATTTTTCAATCCTAACTTGCTTTTAGGCTTAGCTGGGTTTTGAAATGAAATGAAAACTCAGACGTATACCTGACTCAATTCATGATTAAAACATTTTTCTTTTGAGTTACTTACACAGATCCATTTCTATTCATGTAATTGTCAATAGAGATGTAATGGATAGTCGTTGAGGCAGGATACCGGATACCAGATATCCGGCGAGGTTCTAGGCTTGAGCGCTGAATATCCAACTCAAGAAGTGTATGTTTAGTTTTAGTGATGATTCACGGAAAGACAAGTATGAACTTGTCTCTTTGACCGTGGGAGAGCAGGTGGCTCACATTTTTCATTTGCAGTCAGTCAGTACCATCCAAAGGTCTCTCAGTGAGTTAAAACTAAATGTTGTGCTACAATACTACTCAATAATACAACTATTTGAATTTTAAAGGTGTCTTATTAATTTCATTTACATAATTAAGTATCAGGTATCATTCCAGATAGTAACAAGTATCTGGCCTGATACCGGATACTAAAAAAAGGGCTGGATACCAGATAGTAACCGGGTATCTGTTACAACTCTAATCGTCAACAAGAAACTGAGTTTGTTATTTATTCGGAATGGTTTCTAAAATAAAACAAAAATATTTGTTTAAGAGAAGGAATAGTAAATAACCTCAAGCTATTGAAAATATTGAGTGATATTAAAATTAATGTATCTTTAATAACTCAAATGAACTCTTTACTGAAAGTATAACAAACTAGGTTTTAGTTATGTTCGTTAAAGATGGATTGACATTGTGGAAAATTACCGTAATATTCTTTCACACGTACCGATTTTGGGTAAACGGCGGGAGTAAATTCTTTAATCAAACTTTTGAGTATTTTGCAACAAGTCGAGTTGAGTTGAGTAGTGTATACTCGACTCTAAAAAAGCTCAATTCTTGAGCACTCGCACACCCCTGATAATAATAAAATACATTTTTCACGATCCATGTAAATAACCTGCATTCAAATAATCACTAACTGAAATTGATAACTTAAACAAAACAATCGGCACTGAAACAAGATATTCATAATCATCTGTAACGTTGTATTATAAACGTTATGAAGAGACCAGTTGCAAACATTGCTCGCTTCTAATTTGCATTGCTTCTTCGTACTGGTCTCTTCTGCTCCCCTTAACTGATATATATGCCTCTGTTGAACTCCATTATAAACTTCCACAAGGTAAAGTAATGCAACAATTTTTTTTATTGTACCAAACATCCTCTTTGGATGGTTACCATAAAATCATATCCGTGGCTTTGTCCCCTACTTGAAATTCTCTGATGATCTATATATATAAAAGCCAAAAACGGTTGACTGACGGTTCTTGACTGACTGACTCACTGATCACAGTTTCTAAAAAACTATAAGGCTTTGCGCCATGAAACTAGGCACAATTAATCATTATAGGCTCTAGATGCGCACTAAGAACGGATTTCAAAATATATTATCTCAAAAGGCTAATATAGGGTATATTATAAAATTCAAAATGGCGGCCATTTTTAGTTTTCAAAGCTGATTTTCTAAAAGAATGTAGGGCTTTGGGCAATGAATCTTGGCTCAAATATTCTTCATAGGCTCTAGATGCATACTAATTAAGGATTTTAAAATGTTTTCTCTAGGAAGGCTAAAATAAGGTAAATTCAAAAATTCAAAATGGCACCCTTTTCAGTTTTTAGAGCTATGATTACAAAATATCATAGAAGGCCTCTAGAATATTTCAAAGAGACAAAAAATAGGAGTTTCAATTACTAACTGTACAAAACTGATACGCTTATCTTATATCATGTATTTGTCAGATACCACTTACATAGGCTACTCGCGTTTCACGGATCACCCGAAGTAATCGAACTAGAATCTTGAAACTCTGCATGGACATACTTTTTGGTATACTAAATTCAAACATTAGGCCCTTTGTGATATTTAAATTTGCGATATTTACATCAGTTATGCATGCCTCTTTTTCTTTATGTCAAATTGGCAGGCAGGTTTTAGGGCACAGTGCGGTGTAATGAAAGTTCCGAGTTTAAACCCCTGAAGTGGATAATTTTTTATTAAAACTATTAGAAACCCAATTTTATAGGTTAAATAATAGATTAACTAGGAGATTTCGGTATTCTTAAGGCTTAACTGAAAAGTTGGAATATTTTAGCACATGGTAGCCAATTCATACCATTTGAGGGAAAAAGGAAAATTATTCGAGGAAACGATTCACCTTCTCATGTCAACCTGGGATGGAGATGCAACCTTAAGTTTGTAATTAAGTGCTTAAAAACGTATAGTTCAGATAAATTATTGAAATCATCAGACTATTTGGAAATTTGTGAAAATTACACGCTACAAATTACGTATAATTGAACCAAACATTCGTCTTTTTTTCAGCGAGCGAAGCTGCGGGTATATCTTCTAGTTCTTTTATATTTGTTCTTTTCTAGTACTTCTAGTGCTTCTTATGGTTTTTGTAGGTCTTGTCTTGATCTTAGTTCTCGCCCATCAAACAGTTTAGATGGCGAGCACACAGTTCATCTGTGGTGTTCGTCTTTAGCAGTCATCTGTTACAATCATCCTTCACTCATCTGTCATTCATACTTGGCTTAAAATACCTACCTGGGTAGGTCGCCATTTCAGCTAATAATAATAGCAGGAGCGTAGCCAGGATTTTGGGAAGAGAGGGGCCCAGAAGACTGTGGGGTTTGCTATTTTTTACCTGCGCTCAAATTCCAGAAACTTTTGAAGCAAAACAGTTTCAAATAATTCAGGCGTTAAAATTCAGTTTCAACAACGCCAGAAGACAACGGCAGTGACTTTACCCAGAATTTTGAGTTCAACTCAAGAGTTCAGTTTTATAAAATTCAAATTAAATTATGGAATTCTTTTAGCTGACCTAAGCAGTTGCGTAGATAGACATTTGTCAAGAGGAGGGATATCACAACTAGGGTGTATGGACAACCCCCCAGTAGAAGGAGGTCTGGTTCTATTTTTTTTTTTTAATAGAACGATAAATTTTTAGGTGATTTAAAACACAACAAATCATTGCTGTCGAGATCACTAATTCGCTGTCCAACATTGCCTTCTAAATGAAATCAAACTCAAACTCCTCCTTCAAATCATTAAAACTATTACTGCACTGCCACTTTAAGTTTACTGTTTACTTTACATAGCAATCACAGAACAGTAACTTGACACTATGAAAGTAATGCAGACAGCTACAACTACAAAACAATCATCTAAAAATTCAAATGAAGTAACAAAACAACTGATACGAAGTCAAAATGAAAACAATATCAATATGTTCATAGACCATTTGGTACAAGAGAAATGGGATGTGATAACTGACTATGAAATGGGAAAAATCAATGAACAATTACTTTTTGATGAATTTTTTAGAAGATTGATATTATTATGGCATTTTAGTTCCCCACTAGTTAAGTGTAGTAAAGCAAACAACAAACAAAAGAAAGGTAAACTTAATTGGTATAATGAAAACTTAACTGAGGGAAAAAATAATTGCTCACTTCATTACACTGTTTATATAAGAGCCTACTCAAATGTAATTCAAGTAATTTAGAAAATGCATATAGAACATACATTAACAGTAGAAGGGTTTACAATCATGAAATCAAATTAGCTAAAAAACAAGCTTTTGAAAATTACATAGTAAAGACCCCCAACAAATACAAGGCTGCTTGGGAAGTGATCTCCTATGAACATTCTCCTACATCAACTAAATCTGAGATTTTAGATGCCAACAATCTAAATAATTATTTTGTTGAATCTATTCATGAGTTGGGAAATAATATTCCTCACACCAACACAATTGCGCATGAATTGCTGGGGACTCCCTCTGTAGGACACCTGAACTTCCAATGGAGGGAGAACTTCGCATAACATGGCAGGAGGTTGAAGCTGTTGTGACTAACCTTTCAAATTCAAAAACCATGGACTATTATTGGCTTTCCAATTATATCATCAAACAAATAAATCATTTGATAAGTAGACCGCTGGCTTTTTTTATAAGTAGATGTTTAAAAATTGGTTATTTTTCTGATTTTCTAAAAATTTCTAAAATTATTCCAATACGTACATTAAAAAGGTGATAAAACCCTTCCTAGTAACTATCGACCTATTTCAATAGTACCAATTTTTTCTAAAATTATTGAATGTCTCATGTATAAAGGAGACATTCAAGGGAATATTACTAAGGGAATATTTTGAAAACAATAACTTATTGACAGATTCTCAATTTGGGTTTCGGGAGGGGAGATCAACTATATCGGAAGTTTTGGAAGTAATTAATACATCCTTGAATGCATTTGGAAACAAAGAGACTGTTTCATTAACTTTATTTGATCTTACAAAGGCTTTAGATTCTATACCTTTTGATATCTTACTCAACAAAATATAATTATATGGAATTAAGGGGGAGTCACTTATTAAATCATATTTAACCAATAGAAAACAGTATGTATCTGTTGGAGGCAATCAGTCTGATTTAAGGTTGGTTGAAACGGGTGTTCCACAGGGCTCAGTTTTGGGTCCGTTCTTGTTTCTAATTTCGAAAGTGACCTGCCAAAGAATATTTTTGTAAATTCTGTCATTTATGCTGACGATACAACCTTGATTGCTACACATAAGGATATCCATGAACTTAATGTAATTACTGATGAGTCAATAAATTCAGCACTAAATTGGTTTTCTGCAAATAAATTGATGTGTAATCAAGATAAAATACAAAAAAATTTTTTAAGTCTATCCCCAGTTGTTAGTTGTTAGTTTTAATGAATTTAAATCTGTTAAATTATTATTAGGTTTCCAAATTGATTCAAAATTAAATTGACAAGAGCATATAGAAATCACGTGTAAAAAAATATTTCTAGAGTAAATTATCTAATCTATGGAAACTAAAAGAATTTGTTAGCAATGAATACCTACGGATTACTTATTTTGCTTCCTTCCAATCTCAATATCATAGTATATTAGCAAATGTTACTATGTGTCATCGCAAGCAGATAAAGCAAAGACTGTGTCAAAAAGTGCACAATTTAACATACTCTTATTGAGCAGCAGTTCTTACGGAGACAACAGTTTTGCCAATATCACCTTTGTTATTTCTTAACCTAGTTTAATGAGGTATGGTCGCAACGTTCCCTTCTCTTAAAATGTCTGGATTTATGAAGTTAACATAAAATTGCATAACGAAAAGGATAAACAGTAGGCTCTAGATTCCCTCAAATTTAGTTAACAATAAGTAACTGGGTTCAATTAATTTATTATACCATTTTTCACTTGACCCGGGCTGTATAAGAGCAAGAAAAGGTCTTGAAAGCCCTAAAAGTAAGAAAGAATTGCAAGGGTTGATAGGATTGTTTAACTTTTTGAGAAACCATATTCCGATTGGCGGACATTACTAGTCCCTTAAGAAGAGAGCTCTTAAGAAAAGATGATGCGTTTTTATGGAGCCTAAGCATGAAGAAAAGTAAAATAAACTAAAGAAACTAGTAAGCAAATCACCTGTACTGATTCATTTTGATGATAGTAAGCCGAAAGTAATTCAGTGTGATAGCTCTAAAGACGGAATGGGGTTTTCTTTGTTTCAAGATGAGTAGTGGCGAAGTGGGGCTGCTGGATCACTTCGCATAAATCAAATTTGACAGCTACATCCGGTCTGGTGACGTGATAGGCTGTGACGTGTTGGGGTTGGCATTTAAAGTTTAATTGCCCGGCTGTGGTGGGTATTTAAAGTGTAAATGTCCGGAAATGGGTCAAGGTCGGTTGGGGATGTTTTTAAAAAAGATCTTGCATTTTCGGAAAATTCGAAAATGCAAGATATTTTCTTTTTTTATTTATTTGTTTTTTTTACAAAAGTATTATTTTACATTTAGTTTGAAAAGTTTGCTCCCAAATTTGAAATGTAGGTTGTTGTCGGTGCTGAAATTTCTTGCTTATTTTCATTCATTTTGTTGTTGTAAGTTGGCAGAAACACATTTTTTTCGTTTTGATTGTTTGTTGCATAAAGTTCTAAAGATAAACCGAACCCAGTGGTTATAAGTTGTTTTAGTTCTTCACTAAAAATGTCCAAATCCTTGTAAGTTGTAAGATTGATAGTGTTGTAGTGAATCCCGCAAATGTTTAGAGACATGAGTAGAGATGTTTACTCGACTAGAAGTGTAGCAGGAATGATTATTGCAGAGCCGGTGCTGCAGGTACCTTTGTCGGTAGTGGGGGTAGTGGTGGGGGTAGTGGTGGGGATTAAAAATGGTAGGCGTTTGTTTAATCACTTTGCATTTAATCGCTGCCACAATAGACCGAGTCGATGTTGCAATTCTTCTAGTTTATCCAACCGGTTCTTTTGATATGTTCTGCAACCACATTTACAGTAGCAGAAAGAATTACATTTTGTACAAGCTTTTCCATCAACTTGATCTTCAGGTATTTTAAAACATTTTTCTTTTCAACAATAAGATAAAAGTGGTAGATTATTTCTTTTGGATGACATGTTGGTTGTAGCTTGTCTTAAACAGAACTGAGCCTCTCAAAGTTAAGGTTTCGTATTTATATAAAGTATTCGAATAAAACTATCGAATAAACCTATCGATAAAATAATCGAATAATACTATTGATTAAAAGTTCAAGGTCATCCGTTTGAGTTTAAAAAAATACAACATATCAGTATATAAATAACATATACTGATATGTTGTTTTTTTTAATTTTTATTATTTACAATACAATATTTACAAAGTTATTTTTGTGCGATGTGCAGAGTAAGTTCCGTAGAGTTGTTTCCGCTCATTCCGTGTGACACCAAATATAATGATCCTGGCTGAATTTCCCGCAGATCTTCATTTTGCAGCAACTGGACGAATCGTTTTGGAAGATATACTTGAAACTTTGGTTCATCACCAGGTGTAAATGGTGCATCGGATAAAGATGCGACGACTGCGTCTCCATGCGTTGTATCAACTTTCTTCATTTCATGAACAATATAATGTTTCTGTTCTTTTAATTCTGAACATTTCTTGATAATTAGAGTATTTGATTTTGAATGTAAGTTGAATTGTTCAACTAAACATTGGAGAAACTGTTGTGATGTCATCTTCTTCACTGGAGATGTTGTCTGATCGGAGTATGGAGTTAGAGTGATACTCGGGGTGTGTTGCTTCCTTGTATTTATAACCTTCGTAACCCCCACCACATTCTTCTTTTTCTTTTAAGTAAGCAGCCAAGTGATATGCGTTTTGTAATGCGCATTGAGATTGGTTGTGTTTCGGATCTATTGTAGAAACGCAAATATTTCTAACATGAAAGTGAAAGTTTTTGTCCACTTTTATGTTTAAAACTTCTTTGTTCGTGTACTGTCGTATCCAATCCTTTTTTTTCCAATGCTCTGGTGTATATATGTGTAAATTGTTTGCAAAAATGAAACATAATTTTGTGTACATTGTTGTACGGTAGAAAACCTTCAAACCAATGGATATGATGAAAATTATTTGTTAACCATCTGTTTGTTATTTTAGCTTTTGACTTTAGTGCATGGATAGAACACGGAGCTTCAAATAAGAATGGGTACGTCACTTGTGTGAGCAAATCTAAAATTACCAATTATTTTATGATAAATCTATTATCGTTTCCGCGAAATGCTTGAAATTCAATTACACAAGGTTTTGCTGCCATTTCTTCATCCTGTCTGCTCATCACGGTGTCTGCTGATCAACTGTTTTCCACACCACGGTAGGTTAGATATATAAACCAGGCCGTACAGTTGTAGGCGCGTTGGTGTATGTTTAACGTGGGCACCGTCCCCAGTAGGCCTACCCCACGGTTTATTCTTTTGTTAAATTACATTGTAATTTTAAACTAGCAAAGTTTCTTCTTCTGTATTATTGTTGTTGTTGGTTTCTTCTTCTGTACTGTTGTTGTTGTTGGTTTCTTCTTTTGTAGCTTCCGTTGCAACTTCAGTAAAAGGTTTAAAGTTTCTTAACTGCCTCCACATTTCCACTTCGTGAGGTATTCTATTAAAGATGGATGTATCTATCGGTCCGTATTGTAAAGTGCTGTCTGGTTGTTTTTCGCATGCATCTACCAGATATTCCTTAATAACAGAGCTTGACAATACTAATTGTTTCATATACCTGGTAATAGGTGATGTTGCATAGTTTAAAATGTAGAATTCTTCACGTGTTAGTAGAATTTTATTTTCAAATTGTGTCGAGTCTCTAATTCTTACTTGTTTTTGACCACGATGTTTAATAATGTCAATTTCATTGTCACAATCCAAAAGTCGAATGTTAGTTTTTCTTCCAAAGAAACTGTTGGCTAAGTAACATTCAATAAGATGTAGATGTTTTAAACTCTCCCGCAGTAATACTAATATTACTGCGGGAGAGTAGTCTAATGATTTTACCAATCCTATCGAAACACTTTTACTCATGCAAGATGAAATAGGATAAAAGATGCGAAGGAAAACTTCAGTTAAAATGTTAAGTGGAATATTTTCTTCAAGTTTTCTTTTCTTTCTTACGTTTGTTTTATTATTTTCCAACTTTTTATTTTGTTTTCCAAACTTTAAAAAGTCATCAATTTCCTTTACAACATTTTCTTCAAAAATTTTATCATCATCATTTTCCAATAAAGGTGTTGTTTCGGAAACGCCTTGTACAACTGATAAAGAACTCATTTTGTTTATAATGCTGTAGACGATGTTACCCATACAACTGTAGACAGTCAACTAAACAATTTGCGTTCCCGCTCCTTCTTTTATAACCGAGTGGTGGGGGTATTTTTTTCTTTTCATTTTACAAAACTGCTTTTACTATACCGGTTAAAGGTGTATATGTAACAATTTTATCATGTAAAATTAAACAATAAGCAGATGTATCTTTGGGTAAATTTTGTTCAAATTCCATTTCTATTTTTATATCTACACTGGAAGATTTTACAGAATCATTTTGTTTGGAACAATCAACTACAACAATCGGATAGGTAGATTTAAATTGGTTTGGCGTTAATAAAGGTGTGTTTGTTTTTCCATAATATGAATTTTGGAATCTTGCGTACATATCGTACAAAACGCTAAACCTGTCTTTTGTAAAGTTTATGTTGAAGTTGTCGTATGGAAAGAATTGCGAGTTTAGAAACACCTTAAAATTTGTAAGTTTTCAATGATGAAATTCACCAGCATGTTTAGTTATTTCATTTCTTCTTTTTGTTTGTAATCCAAATATTACATATCTTGCCTTTTCCAAATGAGTAGAAGTTTTTACAGTCCATGTATGACGTTGTGTTTCCGGTAAAATCGGATATTCATGAAACTCCCAACTTCTAAATGGTATTACGATATCACGATCTGATTTTAAAGTTCTTAATAATGAAATTCTATTTTGATCGTTTAACCGTACATGCGGTACTCTCCAAACAATCTTGTCTAATTGCATTTTCCATTCTAAAGTAGCTTCCGTTGTTCCATCAGTCGCCATAATAATATCTTTGTCGTTTGATGATCTTAACAAAACTAATTCTTGTTTTACGTTTATTATTATTTTTCGGTAATCTTCGGCAAAGCCTAAAAGTAATCTTAAAGGAATGTAAAAGTCAAAATTGCCTGAACTGTTTGGAGTGATTGTACTGGAATCGGGTGCTACCCATCCTGCGGCGGCCAGCATATTTTTTTCACTCGGTGTTAAAGATGCTAATCCTTTTAATGTACTTGTAATTCCCACCTTTTTTGTTGACTCTACTGTAACTCCGGAAATTTCATATATTATTTCATCAAACAAATATGCCATGGGGTTATTTATGAACGGAACAGTACTTGCAGTGTTTCCATCTTTTTTTGTTACTCTTCCTTCGATATACAAATAACTTTCACATGGAAGTGTATAAATATCTTGTTGTTGTATGGGAATTCTAATTTCATCATTATTATTTAATTTTGATGAAGCGTAAGGGTTGTGGGTATGATATTCCTTTTTCCATAAGGTTTCGTCGAATGTCGGACCCTGCGCTATATCCAATATTTCCATTATTAATAAGTTTTAATCCAATTTCTTCTAGAAAACGAATGTTATCATTTGTTAATCCTTCTATAGCTGAAGTGCTACTGACTTGTTTACCAGTCAGCTCTTTCTTTTTAAATGATAACCCCATTGTTATGCGGTTGATTTTATATGTATTCGTATAGTTATAGGTTCGTCTCTAAAATCAATATGATTTCCGTCTTGATCTAGTATGTTCACTACAATATCTGAAATAAAACTGGTGTTTAACGGTAGGTACACTAAGTTTTGTGGCTTTTCCACAATTTTAAAACCCGGAGCGACTGTTGGATAGAATGTGTGCAATATATGAGTATTTTCACTATCTCTATAAGAACTAAGTATAATATTACATGTAACATCTATACTGTTAACTTTCATTATTGTCACAGTTCTAGCACCTGGATGGTTAATATTAGGTTCTAAAATTGTTGTTGTTTTAGGAAATCCTAATAAACTACCAATTGAATGTTCTTTGCTAAAATCTATTTAATATTTACATTTAATTTCAGCTTTCATAGTATTGTTATTTCCTTTTATTGTTATATTATCTTTTCCCATATGATTTTGTATCGCTTCATTTATATCATCAATTTCATATGCTCCAGTGGGTAAACTAAATACTTGTATATTTGAATATTTGTTTGTATTTTTATCTTTTGTTTTGTAATAATGTATTTTGTCACTAACATTTTCAGTAACGTTGGGAATAGAATTATAAGTTGTTATATCTAATAATGCGGCTTCCCATAATTTATCTTTTTCCAAACGTAACGCAGGGAAAAGAACACTTCGCAAAGTAGATGAAGTTCCAGTTAATGATACTGTATAGGAAGACATCTTAAAGTTGACTAACGCTTTTTGTTAAAAAATCTAAACATAAATGTCCACAGATTACCGTATCATCATTTTGCTCTCTTTTATAATTGTATAGTACATTTTTAGCTGTTTTAAAGTAATATTGTAGTTCTTTTGGTGGTGGGAGATTACCAAAACTATCAAAGTAGTAAATAGTTGGTCCTAGTTTCTTATAACATACCCAATGAGTGCCTGATCCTTTACTATTATCTAAATTTACTATTCCGGTTTCATTTTTCCAAATTTTATCAGGTAATGCATCTTTCATAAACACTCCTCTAAAAAATGGAATTTTTAGACAAGAAACATAAGTAATTAATTCTTTATTTGGATTTAGTAATTGTTTTTTTCTGTTTAATACACACGATACGGTCTTAGGTATAATCCTCCTCCTTTTTTATCATTGACCATATTGTTTGTTTCTTTTTATTTTTACCTGCGGTGGATCGTCGTTTTCTTCTTATATTTCCTCCACGTTTCTTTGCAGGTTTTCTCCTCCTTTTTCCACCTCCATTCTTCTTTCCACCTCCAAACATCGTTTTACCCTTCATTGCTTCTGATACCGCTAAAGCTGCTGCTTTTTCACCGATACTGGATGTTACTCTTTGCCAAGCTTTTTCAGCAAGTGCTCTATCCGCTATTGATCTATTTTTAGTATCTGCAAACTTTGAATATGCTATATCGTGTTGTTTGCAGGCTTGATCAAGTTTATTTATTCCAAGATATCCTCTAGCAAGTCTTTTTTCAATTTTGTTCTAGGACCACAATATTGATAACCTCCTGGTAAATGTAGTTCTACAGGTAATAAATCGATAGCTTTATTAACTATAGCTCCAACCGGCTTAGTAATAAGAGAAAGTGCTGTTGATGCTATTCCTCTTCCTCTCTTTATAACGTGTCGATTATGACTGATGCGTTGAACTTTCAACATGGTCTTTTATAGTGAAAGGAAATGGCAATACTTGTTTATTTTATAAATGCTTTATAATGAATGATGCACTTATCCTTTGACATTGTTTATTTATAATAAACATGTATAAGTATGTTTGTTTATGGGTAAATAATTTTTTCCAGTTTTGCGGTAGGATTGTATCTTCTTCATCATCATCATTAGAAGATCTTAAACTATCAGTTTCCTTATTTAAAAAATATTTTTCCATAACATTCTTTTTAACCCAATGTAATTTTTGATCAGATTTTATGGGGTTTATTGTGTTATAAATATCATATAACACTACACTTAAGAGTCTTACAATGTAATTTAAATTAACAGCATCAGTAAAATCAACAGGGTCATTTAAGCTAGTCAATCGCAAGTCTTCACAATTAAAAGACTGCTTATTATAATCTTTTCTTAGAAAACGATTATAGTAAATATGTTCCCTTTCATGCATTTGTGCTACTGTAACTGCATCACTGTCTCTTAATCCTTTTGCAGCATTGAATAGTGGTATCCCTTTGCAATCAAATTGTTGACTACCGCTTTCATATTCTTTTAATACAGGAACTTGTCCAATTGTTGCAACATCAATTTCATCCGACCCTTTTTTAACATTAGTAATTTTTTTTGCATTAGCATCCCATTTGTTATTTTTTAATTTCATTATTTGGCTTATTGTAGCTGCATCTGATTTTTCAGTTCCTTCCTTAACGTTAGTTAACACTTTATTTTTGCAATCAATTGTATTAATATCATGCGTAATACAATGATCTGTAAGATATTGAAGGTTTACCGCATCTTTCATATCTTTAGGGTCTCCAATATCATGTATTACAAAGTTGTAAAAGGAAAATTTATCTGTTTTTTCAGGGATGACTGAATGTAAATACTTTTTCGTAACTGAATCTTGATCATTAACAGGATCTGCTATATTGGTTATTCTAAGATCTTTTGCATCATATACTTTATTATTACTTTTAGGATCATATCTTAAGGTTTGGTTTATGTACCACATTCAATATTCTGTATTTACCGAATCATTCTTATCTATTGGTTTTGGAAGATTTACAATTCTATAAAAATTAGCGTTATACACTTCATTTTGAAGCTTTAAGCTAGGTAATGTTTCACTTTTTAAAGTTTTGAAATTTACTGCATCATTATCATCTTTTCGATCATTTACAAACTTTAAACGTTAGTTACTTATATCATAATCTCCATTGGATGTTAGTGGTAAACCACCTCTTTTTCCATAAGATCCTGATTTGCTTCCAGTTTCGGAATATCGTCCAAACTTATCCACACTCATGGTTATACTGAATATTTAATCGGTTATACTTGTATTATATATACTCATATTGTTTATGCTATTACTCCTCGATTTCGCAGTTCGCCGACCAAAGCTACCTATTCGTTTTCTAAACCGCTATGTCCGGCTTGTTTAGCTTCATATATCAACTTCATTCTGTCAACCAATTTGTTTATATCGTTGTAGTATTAGTATCATACAAGTTTTTCAATAATCCTTTTCCTGATAAACTTGATTGATTTGTTTTTCTCCTTTTATGTAAAATATTTATTTCAGCAGAAGATAATGATTTTCTTTTTATGGGTTCCCTTCTTTTTGGTGGGAAAAGTTTAGCAATAATAGTTTTATATTTTTTTGATGCATTTCTATGAACATTGAAATTTTTAGAATAATTTTTCCTATGCGCATTTGTATCCTCCAATATTTGTTTTAAAATGTTTAAATCCTTTTTAGTATATTTATTAGGTTTCGGTTTAAAAATAAGTTCAAACAATCCTTTTGTACCCTTGTATTGTTTATTATTTATAATAATATTGTCATGTTCGTCTACATCAAGTTTGCTATCTCCAATCATTAGCCCATTTTCTTCTATTCTAGCACCAAAAGTATGATATTTTCGAGTTGGCTGTGCAGAATGTAACATTTTTAATACAAATTGTCTTGAAAGCGGCCCTTTATACAAAAAACTTTGGGCTTTCCTTTATCCAAGCCCAATTTGCTCAAGTTGGATGGATTAATACTCTTCTTCTTCTTGTTGTTCTTCGCTTGTAGAAAGACCTTCTTTTTCTGTTAAAACATCCGTTTCTTCACCTAGTTCGCTTTCTTCTTCAGCTGTTTCTCCTTGTTGCGTAAAACTTGCTTCACCTTCATATTCTGTTAAAGTTTTTGAGTCGATTCTTTATAAGCATTTATTTAGGCATGTCAGTTCTTTTATTAGTCCTCATCAACATGGTTTCTTTACTAACAGATCAATTAACTCCAACTTACTGAACTTTTCTGAATATTGCATCCCAGTTTTGGATACTGGAGGTCAAGTTGACGTTGTATATACTGATTTCGAGAAAGCGTTTGATAAAGTTAATCATGCTTCTTTACTTTGCAAATTAAATTATTTTGGTCTCTCTAGCCCACTCATAAAGTTTTTTTGTTCTTACCTGCGCAGCAGGAAACAATAT
This sequence comes from Flexamia atlantica, assembly GCA_035578135.1. Taxonomy (NCBI): domain Eukaryota; kingdom Metazoa; phylum Arthropoda; class Insecta; order Hemiptera; family Cicadellidae; genus Flexamia; species Flexamia atlantica. The sequence goes on along the minus strand of JAQJVK010000007.1, from coordinate 10,503,681 downwards.
GTGTTTTTCGAGGGGTTTTCATCAAGTGAGTTTTACGTTGAATCAGGGGTCCCACAGGGGTCAAATCTTGGACCTTTACTGTTCTTGTTGTTCATCGATGACATAAAAAAGTGCATTTTGAATAGTAAATTTCTTTTATATGCCGATGACTTGAACATTTTTAGAGCTGTTAGTACTGTGTCCGACTGTATAAGAATGCAGGAGGATATCGACCGTTTGCTCTTATGGAGTAGGGAGAATCTCAAGTTCCATGTTGATAAATGTGCAGTAATATCATTCACAAATAAATCCGATGAAAACACTCTTCGTTATAGTTACAATTTAGGAGGCATTTTCCTCAACAGGAAATCTTCAATAAAGGATCTAGGCATTATCTTTGATTCTAAATTCACTTTCAATGAGCATATAGATTCCGTATGTAAGTTTGCCTTCAATATTATGGGTTTCATTAGTCGATCAGGCAATTTTTTAAACAATATCAATGCAATGAAGCTCCTTTATTTTTCATTAGTTCGTTCTAGATTAGAGTTCGGCTCAGTTGTATGGTTTCCGCATCGTAGATACCAAATTTCGAATATAGAGTCTGTCCAAAAACGATTTCTGAGGTATTTACATTTTAAAGCTTTTGGCCACTAGACCAACATCATACCCTACCCTGAGTTACTGCAAATTTTCAAAGTGGATTCTTTAGATAAAAGGCGGCGACTTATTTCCTTATCTTATCTGCACAGGCTGGCGACTGGCTCGCTGGACGACATGCCGTTGTTATCATGTCTCAACTTCACTGTTCCTCGCCACAACTCCCGTTCCCGCTTGCTTTTTTACACCCTGGTTCTCTCGTACTAATTTTGGTGCTAATTCACCAGTGCAGACAATGATTAAACTGTTCAATACATATTCTGTAAATGACATTGACATTTTTAATAGCTCCTTAAAGTCCTTTCGTCGCATTATTACTAATTTATTGCAAAATTGAATATAACCTCCTAGTTACCTCTGTTTGCATGAACTGTTATTGTTATGTTATGAATTATTTATTACTTGTTAATATGTTATGATTTATTTATTACTTGTTTCTATATGATTGGCATTTGAAGTTGCATTTTTCAGTTATACATTTTTTCCTCCAGTATTATTTATTATTTATTGTATTTATCTTAATTAATTAAGCATACACAAAAGATTAGGCTGCTGTGAGATAGTTTTGTGCATGTTATCAAGATTTTGAACTATTGAAAGGACTGAATCCTCCACTGATTTATTGTTTATGATTTTGATGTTGATTGTAATTAATGCTGCATTATAATTGGGCATGACCTGTTATGTAGCATTTTGAAATAAATAAATAGATATTCTTCTTTTTGTTCAAATTTTGAAATGGGTAAAATAGCATCTCCGGAAAAATTAAATGTTGAAGGTTTAACATTTTGCCCCAATTGTTTTAATGGCTCAGTAATAGGTTTAAATGTTTATTCCAGAAATTTCTCTCTTTCACTTATTGCTAATCTCAACGCTCTGTTTTTATGTCTAATAGAATCACCAAGTGATTTTATTTCTTTTAATAGCTTTTCCTGATTAACCATGTTTACACCATGGAGACCTGTACGATAATGTTGTTAATTAATGTATTAAAACAAATGTATCAAAACCTATGCGGTAACGACCATCTGTTATAGCTTTATCTTTCATAATTACCAAAAATCCATATTTTTCCGCCCAAGCTTTTCCACAAAGCTCTTTGAATTTTTCAAATGACATATCAGCATTTACATGATGGTTGTATATATGTTTTAGGTTTGTATCGTCTTGTTTGAATAAAACTAAAATATTTGCATTGTCTCTAATTAGTTGTTTTGGAATTTTGCTATATGTTTGTCCGATATATATGCTATCAATATTATTATGTCTTCCCATGGCAAAATAGTTTCTAATAGTATCATGATTTTCACTAGATACATCATCAAATACAAATACAGAATACGGCTTAGCCTGGTCTGGTTGCATAACACTGTCACTAGCATTAAATTTGTAATAGTTAACATCAGGCACATCAGTCAGGATCTTTTCCAACAATTGATACTTTGGTTGATATAAGGACTTTGAAAAAATATATAGGTTATTAAATCGCAATACTTTTGTGTTTGTAATTAAGTTAAACACAACGTTAGTTTTGCCACAGTTTGAAGGACCGCTTACTATACATCGTACAGTGTTTGGAAATAAACTGCCGTGTTTACCATTGTTGATTTTAACGTTATCTACGGTTAAATCATCAACGTTATTAATATTAAATTTATCTTTATGGTGAACAATCTCCATCTTATTCAAAGGCAGAAGAGTAAATAAGTTGATTTAAAACTAAATCAAATCTTTTATAGGTATCCACGAATCTTCAGTTTTGTCAAACCCCAACCAACGTACTTTAACTTGGTCTTTTTTCCTTTGCAACACCTTTTCAACAAGATAGACATCGCCTACTGTTGACTTCAACAATTCATGTCCGTAAAAACCACCTTGTAACGAATTTCCTTTGTTATCTTTTAAAATATAAGTTTCCGGTACAGTGGGTTGTACTTTATACACTGTAAAAACTTCGTTTGTCCAATTGGGCAAGTATTTTTTAGTATATACTCCTTTGTATTTTCTAATTCGAACTTTATCATTTACATTAAATTTTCTTGGTTTCCTTTGTTCCGCTTTTGGCTGTGTATTATTTTTAATTCGTTGTAAAACTAGTTTAGCGTTTTTCTTATTCACTTTGTTAGGTGCCATACCGATAGTTCTATGAAACTTGTTGTTGTAATCGCTTATTAATTTTGGTAAAATATCAACCCATACGTAAGAACCTCTTTTCGAAAACATTTTATACATTGCACCTTTTAAGGTTCTATTAAATCTTTCAATTATAGCTGCCTTTTTCTCAGAATTTGTGGAATAATGATTTATTTTATATTTTTTCATTAACAAGGCAAAAAGTTTACTAAAAAATTCTTTACCATCATCACTATGTAAATGTTTAATTTTATTTTTATCTCTTTTTATAGCTAGTTCCATAGCTTTTGCTATGCTGTTACCGGTTTTGTTTTTTAATGGCAAAGCATCTGCAACTTTAGTAAAACAATTAATAATCGTAAGTATGTATTTAAATCCTTTATTTATTTTACTATGCGGTTGCATTTCAATTAAATCTGCTTGATATAAATCATTTATTCCTTTTACAACAGTATTTCTTCGTGGAAACTTTATTCTTGCAGGTTTATGAAGTTCATTAACAATCTTTTCCTTTAACTCTGTCATGATGTTTTTACTAACACAGTCAAGTTAGTATTGAGTGTTTCTTTTTCCGCATCCGCTTTTTTAGTTCAAGGTCATTTCAAAATATTTTTTGAAAAAAGGGGAAATCACAGCGAGCATGCTGTGATTTCCCCTTTTTTTATTTTTCTTTTTTCTTTTTTCTTTTTCTTTTTTTCCTTTTTCTTTTTACTCATCAATAGGATTGAGAGAATAATGGCCGAATGGTAGAGTGTGAATTTTATCTGGAAGAATGTGTCGTTTGTCATCAATGGAGCAGAGTGTTTTTTTTTCACTTCTGTTACGCTGTACAGTTGATGGTTGAAACTTCTGATGGTGTTGAATTTTGCAGTTATACTCGTTTCTTCAAATAAGCATTGCTTGTAGTGTTCGAAATTTACATTCTTCTTAAGATACAAACTTTTTACACCCTTAGCTTTTTTAATGACAATGTTTTCTTCTTTATGCAATTGTAGTGAATACAATTTTGACATTAGTGCAATAAGTTCTTTCAGTAAAAATCCATTTGCTTCGTCTTTAAATTTTCCAAGTTTCTTTTTGTTCCGATCATTGTCATAATTTAAATGATCTTTTGGATAGTCACTAAAATCAAATTCATTTTTGTGAACAAATGTTCGAAGATCCAAATACATATCTTCAGTAAGAATCCAGTAGATGAAAGCGTCCGTGTCCATGTAGGCGATTCCGATGTTATCTCTACCGTAGAAGGCGACCATTTTGTTGTAGTGGAAATCATACATGTGAGTTTTGGAAATATCCAAAATTGACATTCCAACGTACAACGGACGATCCATTTTCACGCTTGACTTCTTCATAGATACTGCCACAAGGTTTTCATTGATGATAACGGATGTTCCAAAGTTTGGTTTTTGTACAAGTTTTTCTAGTTTTATATGATCTGTAACTAATTTAACATTTTTGTGTTTTCTTTTGTTTTCCAATGTTTTTCCAAATATCGCATTATTCATTAATTTAAAAAAGTCCTTTTGAAATGTTGATGTTGCAGCTGCTCTTCTTCTGGTGTTTGAATCAATGTACGGTTTTAACCAGCACGATTGGGAAAATTTTAAAACTCTATGAATTTTGGTTATACGTAAACCCAATTGGAGTGCTTGTTGAACAACCCAAAAGTGAGCTACGTATATTTGTTTATTTTCAAGAGTCATCATTAATTTTGGATGTTTGCCAATTGGTGAAACTTCTGTTTTTGCAAGGAGCGAAAGATCGTAATGAAGATCATGCAAGTGTTCTGGATATTCAAAGTCACAGTCCAATATGTATCCGGTGTCTCCGTCTTTTGAAATTTGCGAAATATCACCAATATAGTCTGGATTAACCCATTCAAAGTTTCCAAAAGGAAGTGGATTAGACATGGCCCATCCGTATAAATTGTTGGCATCGAAATAACCCAAGAACACTGATGGTTTTTCTTTATCGTAGTTTGGAAGATATTTGTTGTTAGCTTTAACATGTCTAGTAACACTTTGGGTCAATCCACCTCTAACGCCCGATTCGATCATCAACATCATGTCAATATCTGTTAATAATTTAAGGTTGCACTTTGTTTCTTTTAGCATAGCTTGCCAAGCTAGTCCTGGAGAAGTATAAGGTTGAAGAGGGTCTAATCCGTAGGCTTCAAAACAAGTGTTTCTAAATTCTTCCATCACATCGCAAAGAAGGGTCACATCAAGTTTTACATAAAAGACAGAATAATCTCCCAGAGTGTTTATTTCTAATTCATCCCAAACTCTGCATGCGTGTTGATAGTCTTCAGGTGAAATGTCCGAATCGGTAAGTTTACTTTTGAATGCTTCTGGTGGAGGAAGTGATGTTTCTTTAAATTTATGTACTCCATCGATGTAATCATACGGGATAACTCTTTCCGAAGAACCAAATCCATTTCTTCTGCAGGTACAATTTTGCTTGTTTCTATTAAATTTTGTCTTCTTAAATTTTCAGAAAGTTTCATAAGACTGGAAGGCATAAATCTAAAAGAATCAACAAATCTAAGTTTAATTTTGCCCACCTTTTTTGAAAAGCTTATAAAGTTTTCCATAGTTTGTGCTAAAACGTCTATTTCACCGTTGTCTCTTGCTAATTCGGGAATGATAAAATGTCCATCGTATCCGCTAAGATTGAAAAACCACAGGAATAAAAGATGGTAATTTGTAGTTGATGTTACATCCGTTGCAAGCTGCACCTCTGTAGGCTCCTGTCAGATGGTCATGGTCGCGAACTTTAATTTTACTTTCTGTAAATTGATTGTTACACAAATAGCATGTTGTTGCCGAATCATAAAGATAAAGTTCTTCCGGTGTCATAGGTGACATAGGAACCACATTGCTATACATTGCTTCCATTTTCCCAGCGATGTCGTATAAATCATCAACAAAGTATCGAGCTGCTTCTTCTCCACGATAGATCTTCGGCGTAGATGTCAAACCATATTCTTGAAGATGTTCTTCAGACAGAGTGGATTTTACTATTAAACAGTAGCTGTTTGGTTTGTGAAGTTGATACTTTGTTCTGCTTGTAATTTGCTCTCCTTCTTCTTGTTCAAGTGGAAGCAATGAAGATTCAAAATCCGCATACACTACAACTGGAATTCTGTATTGTTGGATAACTTTGTCAAATTTTACTTGCGATCTGCTAGGGTGTGGTAATTTAATTCTTACTTCATAGTTTCCACTGCATAATCTTTGATATTCCGTCAACAATTCTGAACCACCTCTTCTTAAATGATTATTTACAAAACAGAAACATCTTTTACAAGTGGTTTTTCCTTCTTTACGTTTTGATAACTGTTTGCAAACTAGAGCTTCAAAATCTTTAATATAAACATAATGTGATATATCATCTTTTGTTATTAATAATAAATCAGTATGATCTCTGCGTTCGGTGGGTGTTATACGTAAGGGGTAGACATTGTTGGATGAATCTAAACCAAATATGTTTACAGATGCAAAAGGATTTTTCTTTTCAAATTTTGATATGTCTTTAATATCAACAGGATAAGTCATGCCTTGAAAGTTATATTTATAGCAAACCTCATCGTATGCTCTACTTGGTCGTACCACATAATCTTGTACATATTTTGCAAGCATTGCATATTTGAAACATACAGCATTTTTATTTTTTACGTTAACACAAGATTTGGTTACTTGAATCTTCTTTGGCAAAGCAATATAACTACTACCTCTCATTCCATATCCGTGTTTATGAACTCTTACATCTAAGCTTGTTTTACTTAACAAACTCCATCCAGAACCTCTTCCTTCATGTTCTTGTAATTTTGTTAAAAGTTCTTCAAAACATTCATCCACGATTGAGCTTATATCCGATGCAAACATGATGGTTTTGTTTTTAGTTAAAAATCATCTTGGTGATGTTTCATTTTGAACATTTGTAAATACTGTATCTAATAATATTCCAAACTTTATAAAATTTAATCTTCTTAGTTCATTGTTCAATGTTTCTGTTACTAATGTTTTTGCTTTTGAAATAAACTGTGCAAGTTGCAATTGAGCACTGTCAATCTTAAAATGAGTTACTACACTACCTGGTAAAGCACGGGCGTATAATTCCACATCCAAAGATGGTCCGGGTGCGTATTGAATAATACTTGGTCTTGAATTTTGTTGTTGTTGTACGGTAGCCAGTATTTGATCTAAATCTTCCAAATATTCTTCTTCTTCTGCATTGTTATTTGTTTCTTGGTTTGTTTCGTTGTTATGGTAAACTTCTTTGTGCATTTGTAGTAAAATTTCATCTTCAAAAGATTCTTCGCAACCAATGCAGTAATACATGACGTAGGTGTGCTCTCCACAAAAGTTGCCGTAATAATGAAAACCACTCTAAAATTACCCCTATTTATAACAATACCCCCACCACTTTTTTCTGTATTAAACACAAAAGTGTAGATATATTATATTTCAAAACACCTAAGTACTAAGATCATCCAATGTAAGTTTAAAAAATCTCTGGTGGCAAAAACGGGGGGGTGCCTCAGTTTTGTCCCCGGGGAGGACTTGATCTCGTCGCCGTTCGACTTTGGAGCTGCGTCAACGTACACGGTGGCAGTTGATATAACAAAAATGCTCTAAATCTATCATGCGGGTAGTCAAATTACGCGGAATTAAAAGACAAACAAAAAAGGTCCAGTAACATTTTTCGGTAAAACCAACGGTGTAAAAGTTATATCGAAAAAACTTTAAAAAAATCTACATTTGTATCTAAGTGTCAAGGTCAAATAATGCAAGTTTTAAAAAATCTAAGTGTCAAAGTCAAATAATTTAAGTTTTAAAAAATCTAAGTGCCAAGGTTAAATAATGTTAGTTTAAAAAAATACATGTTATGTGTTGTAAGTATGTTCATCATTGCTGTTGTCTAAATATTCTACTTCCAAATCGCTTTCATCTTCCTCCGTGTCTGATACTGTAAACAAATGACGCCGAACAAGAGCATGTATATATTGTTCTGGATCATAGTCAATTGTTACATGTGTTAACGGTGTTTCTTCGCCTATTGGTACTGGTTGTTCCAAAATATTTTCCTCATCAGTTGTACCATCAGACGTAGCATCAGATGTAGCATCGGATGTACCATCAAATGTATCGTCTACTGGAATCAAACTATTTTCAAAAATACTTTCGTCATCTGTTAAATCTTCTGGCTCAACCAATTTATATATTTGTTCACAGATTGCACATGCAGCAGGAAAATTGTTGTCTGTTGGAGGCATTCTAAAAGAAACTTGATATTGTAAAATAAATGTTGAAGCAAATGTTTAAAATTTTTTCCGTCCGAAAGTATTAATTATTGGGAAGTTTCAACACTTAAAAGTTTTACAAGTCCAATGTAAAGTAAAATAAAGAAAGAAGTGTTGTTGCCTGTTGAAACAGTGGCAAAAGAATGATAGGTTTGAAAAAGTTTCTAAGTCCTAAAATATTAATTATTGGAAAGTTTTAACACTTAAAATTTGTACAAGTCCAATGTAAAGTAAAGAAAAGTGTTGTTGCCTGTTGGAACAGTGGCAAAAAAATGATGGAAACCAAACCCGCAGCAAGACTCCTATGGTTTGGGAGGGGGTAAGCGAGGAGGGGGGGATGACCTCGAGCCGAGTTGGGGTCCGGGGTCTGCGCTTGTGCTTCGGCATCAGTTGCTCGCTAGACAGTGAGGTGGTAACATGTTCAGAAGGCGCTCTGAACATTTTATCATTTTTGCTGTTTGGTGAAAATATCTTGGTGTTATTTGTATAACATCTTGACGTAGGACTGATTAATTTTAAGGCATGGTAGTTTAAGCATGGTAGTTGTTTGTGCTTGTAGATACCCTAGGGTTTGTAGTTTGTGTTTAGTTAGCTGGTTTGGTAGTTAGTATTAATTGAAAATCTTTCTTTTACTCACAATATATTTTGCCTGGAGTGTTTAAGTTTAAAGTGGTGGAGTGTTTAAGTTTAAAGGAATATTTTGTTTTTAAGAATGTTACATGATATGTTTTTAATACCTTTCTATTCCAACTTCCTTTTTCCAACAAGTTTGTTGAGGGCATTCCCTCTCTTGTCTTGTACTCCTTTTTAGTTAGGGACACCTTTCAATTCCAATTTCCTTTCCTTTCTTCCTTCCTTCTTTTGGAGTATGGTACACCAATTTATGGTAAACCGCCTCCCGCTTTTGTGGTGATTACGGCCCACCACACCGAGTCACTTACAACCTCTATGAGTGCTGGATGGGTAGTTTGCCTACCTCCGGAGTTTCGCTAGACCTCAGTTGTACTGCGTTTTATGGCGAGTCGCTGGCTCCTTTAGTGTTAGGAAATAAACACATATTTGTATAACATTTTTCTAAATTTAATTAAACAACTTGCTATTTCAAAATAACATTTTTCTTTTAGCTCAGCGTTGTGCGCTTATGGTGAAGTGTAAGGGATGGCCTATGTCCAGCTTACACCGTAATCATGATGTGCAGCGCTGGGCTGTTTAGCTATTTCTTTTGAACTTAATTTTATTTCTACTTTTTTATTTTTATTAATTGTTAAACTCTAGGCAGATTGTATTGTAAATTAGCTTTTCTTCTTTAGGGTTACCGGGGGTGTACGGTTCTGTAAAACCGTACACCCCCATTTTCTTTTTAATTATCGAATAACCTTGACCTACTTATTTTCAAGGTCAACAAAAGAGTTAGCGAAAATTTCTAAGTCTCAAGGTCATTTTTATGTAAGAAGATTTAGCTTTTCTTCTGTTAGGTTTCTGGGGTGTACGGTTCTGTAAAACTGTGAAGAGGCATCACTTCCCTCACCGATCATCATGGAAAGTTTCCGAATGTTCTACAATGTTTTTTGCACTCCTCAACAACATATTCAGTTTATGTTAAATTTAATCCATGTTCTTCAGAATGTTAATTTTCTTACAATTAATGTTACTGGGGAAAGATTGGTAAATTTAACATATCAACGTTTATTGGTTACCATCAACCCTTTGCTAGATCCGAATTGGTTTTCAACACTTGAAATATACATTGATACTATGGCTTTTGAACAAGGATTCCATTATCTTTGGGATGATGTAGATTACATCAACTTTCAAAATGAATCAGATGATGATGGATATGATTCTGCCACATAAAAGTAGACATTAACGGAACTTCTCCCCCTGCCTTTTAGGAAAAAAAGAGAGGAACAGTGTTAATTAATAACACTGTACCTCTCTTTTTCCGCTTAAAGTTAAATGACCTTGACCTACTTATTTAGAAGGTCAATTGTAACTTAGCGAAAATTTTCTAAGTCCATAATTAGGTCAAGGTCATTTAGATCAAGTCCCCCCCGCCTTCAACCCCAACCCCTTTGGGACTTAGACTCTTGTTGGTCACCAAGGGTTGAGGCTTTAACAAAGACCTAAATATTAATAACCAATGCGAAAACTAAACTCACCTTTTGGGACTTAGAAGTACGTGAACCTCTGGTTAGTCAACAGGGATTAAAACATTTACAAAAACCCAAATGGAAAAAAATAATTCAATAAAAGATACAACGCCAAAAATTAAAATCTTATAGGTTTTTTTTATCAAAATATATAAGTCTAAAAAGTAGGTCTTTTAAAATATCTAAGTCTAAAAAGTAGGTCATTTAAAATAATTCTAAGTCTGAAAGTAGGACAACCAAAAGTAGGTCAAGGTAATTTAAAAATTATAAAAAAGGGGGTGGGGAAGCGTGGGGTCCCTACCTTATTCTATACTACTTTATTTCTATACTACTTTATTATAACTTATTATATCTTATGCTACCCCTTAAATATTACCATGCATGCGGTTTCTGTGTGTGCTAGACATAGGCCATCCCACACACCATGGCGAACATTACGTTACAGCATAACCCTCCACGTAAGCGGACAAGTTACACCTTCACCGTAATGCCGAAGAGAAACGTTGCGCGCTTGCTTATATCAGCGAGCAGGTCAACGTGTTGCTACCATGCCGGTACCCGCATGGTAGCGGGGTCGCTAGCCTCCGCTCTCACAACTTCCTCTGCCCTACTTTGGCCTGGTCGCTAACCTCATTTTTCACTACCTTGACTACAAGGTTGCCGTGCCAGCTGTCTATAATAACCCCATTTGACCGCCTTGTGTCATTCTGCCACTTGCCACCGTCACTGCTACTTTACATCCCCACATCTTTCTCTATTATTTTATTTTCAATTTTTACTATGAACTCCTTACCTTCAACATCCAATTCTATCCTCCGAGGTTTGCTTCAAAGGCCTACTCTTCATGAGCTACAAGAAACATTACCTACTATTGATCAGCTATTAGAACAGCAAATTGAAGAAAAAGAAGCAATAACAGACGATGACGATTTTTTAAATCAATTTCTTATAATTCAACCTGAACCAATTGAAGAAATACCGCTACCCCCACCAATTCAACCCGCACCACGTTAGAGAATACCATCGGAAATATGGAAACTGAACAGGCTAAAGAAAAATGTTAACTATCAAATTTTAAAGACCAACAACAACATAATTCAAATTTTCAATGAAGAAAAAAACAAAATTTTAATCATCACCCTCCCTAAACAAATGTCTGTTCCTCCAAATCCTAAAAACCTCAAAATAACAAAGGACGATGGCAAACTAAAAATAAATCTTTCAGACTAAAAACCTTTTCCTTCCCCTCCTTCAAAGTCCACCCTGGTGGCAAAATCGGCCCTTCTAAGGGCCACCCTAAGACTTTCAAATTTAGGCTTTCGCTAAAGCCTCAACCTTTGGTCACTAACAAGCGGTTCACATACCTCTAAGTCCCAAAGGTTGAGTCAATAGCGGGGGGCTTTCGCTAAAGCCTCAACCCTTGGTGACTAACAAGAGGTCCGTGTACCTCTAAGTCCCAAAGGGTTGGACGCTAAAGCCTCAACCCTTGGTGACTAACAAGCGGTTCACATACCTCTAAGTCCCAAAGGTTGAGTCAATAGCGGGGGGCTTTCGCTAAAGCCTCAACCGTTAGAGACTAACAATAGGTCCGTGTACCTCTAAGTCCCAAAGAGTTGCGGTTAAAATTACGCAATTTTCTGCGTAATTTTAGTACCCACAAGATGTAGTTTAGAAAAATTTAAGTAAAAAAATAAAATAGAAAATGTAGATTTTTTTTAAGTTTTTGCGATATAACTTTTACACCATTGGTTTTATCCAAAAATGTTACTGGACCTTTTTTGTTTGTCTTTTAATTCCGCGTAATTTGAGTCCCCGCACGATAGATTTAGAGCATTTTTGTTATATCCACTGCCACCATGTATGTCGACGCAGCTCCAAAGTTGAACGGCGACGAGATCAAGTCTCCCCCCCCCCCAACCCTTTTGGGACTTAGAGGTACGTGGACCCCTTGTTAGTCCAAGGGTTGAGGCTTTAGCGAAAGTCCAAATCTGAAATTTTTATGTTGGCCCTTACAAGGGCCGTTTTTTGCCACCAGGGGGTGGACTTTGAAGGAGGGGAAGGAAAATAGGGTTTTAACCTGAAAGTTTTATTTTTAGTTTTTCATTTTCTTTTACTATTTGTAGGTGTCGAGGGTTAAGGGGAATAGAGAGTCTTTTAGGAAGGTCGATAGTATAAATCTTGGTTTTTTTCTAAATTGAAAATGTAAAAGGAAGAAGAATCGTGTTTGAGGATTCGGTATTTTTGGTTATGTTTGAGTTTTTTTTGGATTTATTTTTTGCTGGGGTACATGTAAAGGTGAAAGAGGTCTTTTAATAGTAGAAGGTTTAGAAGTAATTTTGATGCCGGTAAGAATGTTTTTTCGAACTTGATGAAAAGGACTTTGATCGATGGTAGATGTTACATCATACCAATCTTGATTGTTGTTCGATTGAAAAATTCGTAACCCCAGCAGTTGTAAGTAGGTGAAATAATTGTTCCAAATGGTAAAGTACTTGGAGCGGTTCATATTGAAGTAGGTGTTGTTAGGATGGTGGCAAGGCGGAGAATGAGTTGTTGAGTGTAGAGTGTAGAGTGTGTTAAGCAATCAATAACTTGAGCACCTGGTGTGCTAGGTTATGCAACAAGGACGACGACTTGTATTGATTGCTAACTGGCCGCCCGCATGCGAAAGCGTAACACAACAAGGTCGACGACTTGTATTGAACGGATCGACTGGGAAACGGATCGCCAGCTCAGACGGAAGGAGGTCATCTGAGCAGAGAGGCCCGCAGCGAACGACCTCCGCAGAATGGACCAAGTGGCTCGGAAAAATAAACACCCTGGTTGGAGGCGTTGACGACGACCGAACGCCTGAGGACATAAGGCCCTTTGTCCAAGTGGAGCTGATGGGCAGCGTGTTTTTGGCGTTACTGGATACAGGATCGGTCGTTAATCTAGTCGGGCGAAAGTCGCCGATCATCTGCGTAGTCAAGGGGTGGAGTCTATGAACCGAGCTACCTCTTTGCGCATGGCTGATGGGTCGAAGTCGAAGACTGAAGTGTTGTTTCGGCTGACTGTGCAGGTTGGAGGAAAGTTGTGGACGGGAGATGCCTTGTTCATTCCCACTCTCACGGTTGATCTGGTCCTGGGCGTGGACGTTATCCGAGAGTTGGGACTGGTGACTTTTGAGGCAGAGGCTATCCAGATGGGCGTGAGTGCTGAGAGTTCTGGCCATGAGGGTTGTTTGAACGTTGTCAGCGTTGGTGACGAGCACTTACGAGGCCTTGTGGATGGAGGTCCCAATTTGACTTCAGGTGTTGAAGCATCGAGCAGAATAGCTGCGGAGATAGACGTGGGTAGGGGCCCCGTCGATGTCGATGTTGTGGAAGGTCAGCCACTTTCACCTTTGACTGAGGAACAGGCTCGAGAGTTGAAGCAGTTCCTGGACGCTGAGTTGCCTCTTTTTGATAGTATGCCTGGGAGGACTCATCTTTTAGAACATGTCATCCGTCTAAAAGAGGGAGCGGCCCCGGCGAAACAGAGGGACTCCCTGAGAAATCCGGTGATGTAAGCCGTGGTTAATGGGGAAGTAGGAGGGAATTTGAAGAACGGGATCAAAGTTCAAGATCCGTGCATCCTAGCTCCTGAAACTCTTAGAGCTTCACTAGGTTGCACTGGATAGTGGTTTGTTATTTTCAATTGTGGTTGTGTTTTGTTTTGGATTGTCTACAGTTGAGACCCCTCTTGGAAGATTCGAGTCAGCCTCAGGGTGAAGGGATGCCCGTTGGGCGGAGGACCTTCGAGTTCCCTCAATTTTGGGTGGAAGCTTCAGGATTTTTTTCTTTTTCCTTTTTCTTTTTTTACACCCCGATGTTGGTGGGGGGTGTAACGAGTCATTATTTGAGGGGGGTAAGACCGACTTGATCTCGTCGCCGGCCGGCTGGTGAGCGACGGCGGCGGCGGGCAGCAAGCAGTGGCTGTGTTACGGACAGATTGAAGCGGCGGTGGCGGACCTGTCCCAGCGACGCAGGTGAGCTGCAAGCGGTGGTGGCTGCACCCTGACACGGCGATAAGGCTTATCGCCTGGGTTGGCCACGACCCTGGCCGGTGAGGGCAGTTCGTCCTCAGCTCGAGTGCGGAACGGAGCCTTGTCGATTGTCGTTGTGGTGTACGAGTGCGTGCGTGCGGTGTCGAGTGCGACGGTAGTGGATTGAGTTGGGTAGTGTGACCCGCTTTGGTGAGTGACACCGTTTACTTTATTATTGTTATTAAATAATATTATTAATCATTTGCGAGTACGGTCTGACGGATTTAGTCGAGAGATTTTAATTGAAATATTAAATCTTTTAATAGTCTCGAGACCCTGCCCAGACACGTTCTGGTGTAGGGGATGATTAATTAGAGAGCCGTCTAGGCAAGGTTAATTATTACCGAAATTAGAGTTTAATAAGTCATAAGTTCTAGTCAAAGTTCAGAATAGAATATTTTGGTGAATATCTATTTTTGATTACTCAGACGTGACTGATAACTGTAGAGGTCTGACGGCGTCAGACCTGTTTGAACAAGAGGAGTTGCACGTGGCCAATTAGAGGTCCGACTGTAATTGATTGATTAATTAATTAATGTAATTATAACGTATCAACAGTCAACTGAATTATTTTATTACATTTCTGCTCTTGCCAATTCAACCTGGTAGAATATTTATTTCAGTAAAATAATTTTACTGTGGCCAACATGTTAGGTAGTTTGAGTAGTTTGAGTTTGGTAGTTTGAGACCAGCTGGAACGTGTTTTGGCTTAAGTAATTTCAGTATATCAGATCTCAGTAGAGTCAATAGCTTTTATATTTACAGTCTGGACAGTAAGTCAGTCACATAAATATTACAGACTTTAATTACTGTATATTTTTGTTTGACTTGCGCAATGCGGCGCTAGCGTGCGTATGACTTTTGTCCGTGTGGGTTATAGGCCCCGAGTTCAAATTAAGACGTTGTGGGCGATATACCTCGCGTGTTTCGGTATTGCTTTGGGTAGATTGTTGGGTGTTTGGGAGATTTGAGGAGACCCACGTGAACCCGAGTTACGTCACGCTGATAGGTGCACCCCCCCTCTTTCAGGTTTGGCTGTGATTACGGCTCGTGTGCGTTGCACTTGTTTTGTTGTTGATTTGTATGAGCTGGACCTGAATCAGCAGAGTGTCTGCGTGTCCCTGAGAGCCAGTGAACCCTGGAATAGCCCAGCAATTGTAGGCTGAGCCATCTGTGGCAAACTCCCTTTATGACAATTTTCGTCCAGGGGAAAAATTTGTCATAATCCTCATCTGAACATCATATAATTCATCAGGTAATTCTGGTAAAAAAGCTGGCCTAGGCGTGGTAGAAAATTGAATAGGAGGACAATGTGCTTTAGTTTTAGGCCTATTAATCAGGGGCCAAACACAGTTTTTACGACTACATAAGGCCTAAGCGCTTAGGTTTAAACTGTAATTTGCAGTCAAATGTCCCTTAAAACAAGTTTGATTGGACATATAATCAGCTTAAGTGTAACTTATTCACTTTAACTTATCTTGATGCTTAGGCCTATTTTTTCAAAATGTAGGAAATGTAGTGTGAAAGCCTATTATGTAAACGGTAGTTTTTTTATCAGAAATAGCCAGTTAACACCAGAAAATTTAACTTAAAAAGATCTTTTGTGTTATATTCGTGGGTGCCCAAATTAATCATGAGAACTGAACACGAATATTCAAGAGCCAATGAATATTAGCAGAATTAAGTTTAGATCCGGAAAAGCTTCAATAAGTGTAAAGTCAGAGAAGTAATAATAATTATTAGGCCTATTATACTATTTTGTATAACTGACAGTGTCATCTGTTTATTAGCTTTGTTAAAGCCCACATTGTGACAATAATGGATTAACCTATGGTACTTATTTAAGTTATTTATTGACAAACTTTGTCCAAAATATATATATTTTAGGCCAAATTGTAACGGAAATCGCAAGCTGAATCAGAATGTTAAGAAGTACGTTTTTATGATCTAAAAAAACAGCAGGCTCCAGCTGAGATGACTTAAATCATGAGCTCATGGTGGCTCAGGGGCTGTGGCACTACTGCTACTAATTTTTGGCCTCTCTGGCCATGGCACGACTGCTCCTATCATTAGAGGGGATTAACGAGGGTCAACTTGCTTGGTTCGAGATGGCACTACTGCTCCTACCGCCCGGACAGGTAGTCGACGCCAGGTAGCCAGACAACGGGGAAAACGGGAATTATATTGTCCCCGCGGACCCTCTGCTATGCTGCTTATTGAACTTGATCTTAGGAGATCTAACAGAATTAGGAAAGTTATTATACCTCTTGAGGAGCATGTTGGCGCTTGGCTGTTTACAATAAAAAGGTGTTAAAACTGGGCGATTTTGTTTTGAAGGACAGCAAATAGAATAATTAAATGAATTTGCATTTTTTTTTTCGAATTAATGTCTTTTTCCGATCCTCAAACCTAAAATTTCGGATTGAATATCCTTTTGTTTGTAATAGGGGTGTGCGAGTAGTGAACTCGTCAAGTTTTTGAAAATACTCGTGGGTTCCCGAGTTTTTTTCGAATCGAGTATTTTGAAGAGTGTACGTTTTTGCATAATCATGATAATATATAAAAAATAATAATTATTAAAAAATAAAACAATTATATTTGAAAGACATTCGATACTATAAAAGTGTTTCTGAGTTCATTATTAATAAAATGTTCCTGAGTTAAAACCAAGTCTATTTTCAAATTAAGTGACGATAATTAAAACCTAGTTAAGTGGATATAAGCCGTTAAAGTTTGATTTTTAACACCCCGTGTTTTAACATTGTTTATATGGGGAAAAGTGGTCATCCATTACGAAAATACTAATTTCTCAGTGATTCTTCATCCAATTTCAACCCACAAGGTATCATGGAAAACTAGATAAAATGGACTTACTTTTATGTATCTTGAAATTATCTGTTTAAATTATCATTTTTCGTGAAATTTGGCATCAAAAAATTTAAATGGCCACCATTTTAAAACGGTTCATGATATTTTGGTATACTTTTAAACGTAGATAGGGCCTAATAACATAAACATTTGTGAAAAATCTCAACGCTGTAGCTCAAACAGTTTGGTAGTTATGAATTTGTTTGTAAAAAACACATACAGACAGACAGCCGGAAAACTAGGCACCAGAGACCCATGTTCCTATGGTGAAACGTGTTAGTCTTGACCTAAGCTATAACGCTGTATATACATCTGACCAGATAGTTACTGGACACCCTGTATATAGGGTGTTCAAAAAATGAGGGCAATAATTTACGTAGTGATTCCTTGGGTCAAAATAAGGAAAAAAGTTTAAACATAGGTCCTAAAGTGCTTCGTTTTCCGTCTGTGTGTCTGTTTATGATTTTTACATATTTAATCATATCTCACGAAGCACTTAACGTATAAATTTCAAACTTGGTATATGGGTAACCACTATTAAGAACTATCTTTGTAAAAAGTATCAAATTTCTACATTGTACCATTTCAAAATGGCGACTGTTTTTTGTTTTCATAGCTAAATATCTTAAAAACCATAAATTTTAGAAAAATTATACAAGTAACAAAAAAGTTGCAGAATTTAATATAATGAATGCTGATATTAAGATTATGATAATCGGACCACTAATAACGGAGAAATTTTAACTTTTCTGCATAAAAAGATGGTTCCTTAGAACATTATGTCTCATATTTGCATGTTTTTATTCGGAAAATTTAAAATTTCTCTATTATTACTGGTCCGATTCTTATAATCTGAATATCATCGTTAATTAATTAAATTTCGCAACTTTTTTGTCATTTGTATAGTCTTTCTAAAATTTACGGTTTTTAAGTTATTTAGCTTTGAAAACAAAAAATAGTCACCATTTTGAAATGGTACAAAGTAGAAATTTGATACTTCTTACAAAAATAGTTCTTCATAGTGGTTACCCATATACCAAGTTTGGAGTTTATACATGAAGTGCTTCGTGAGATATGATGAAATATAATCATAAACTGACACACAGACAGAAAACGAAGCACTTTAGGACCTATGTTTATATAAACTTTTTTGCTTATTTTGACCCAAGGAATCACTACGTAAATTATTGCCCCACATTTTTTGAGCACCCTGTATACAGTGTGTAAAAAAGTCCCGGAACGGCTAAATATTGCAAGTTCACTCCAATGTAAAAAAACTACTTTTACTAATGCATTTGCATTCATTGATTGTTAATATACATATCATATATACATATTTTTTTGTTCTTGGATTGTTGTTGGCATGAATGATATCAAATGAGTTTTTGAGCATTATTTTCAAGTTTTTCTGGGTTGTAACCATACCTAGTAGGTCATTAGTTATTGTTACTCATAATATTATATTACTGCATTTTTTGTTGGTTTTTGTACTGTCTCTTTGTAAATGGTTTTTACCGTTAATAAATAAATAAATAAATAAATGAAGTATTTACTGACTCTTGGCCCCCGGTATTTATTCACCTATATATTTATGTACCTACCCCGGATTTGAACCCCCTGGAATCGTACCCCCTGTGCTCAAATCCTTTTTGACCGACCATTGAAATATACAGGGTCAATGATCATTGATGCCGTTGACTTTTTAAATTAGTTCTAGTAAATCAATAACGCCGGCTGTTTGTTAAGTTATTACCTAATATTATTCTACGAATATGACTTATTCTACGAAATTCGTTCGTTGTACGGGTGACATAAGACTTTTATTCAAGTATTTTTCAAATTAATTAAACACTTAACGCAAGCCAAGTAAAAAAGTCGCTTTTTGGTATCGTTTTTAGAGTATTGTAAATAAAACTAAAATTTTTAAGGGGGTGCTGTACACATATTCGCATCGATTCGCATTTTCTAGTTTCTAAGAGCCAAATGGCCGAGTGGACGTTGGTGTAAGCTATACATACACGTCACGTCACGTCACGTCACGTCGCGTCGCGTCCCAATTCGGCCGATTCGGCCGTGTATGCTCATCAGAGCATTCGAGTCGGGCCTTGCCGTGACGTGACGTGTATGTATAGCCGGTTCCATTTGATTACACAGGTTTCATTCACTTTGAAAATGGACGCGACGTGACGTGTATGTATAGCAGCACCTTTAACAGATGAATTGAGAAAGAAGTTCAACCTCAGGTGTTAATGATCAATCCAGAATGTTATTGAACTCTACGTAGAAGGGTGGAAGTACATAACAGTTTTCTTGCCGTGTGAGGGTTTCCCGGGAGGTCAACAAACATTTTCAAATGCCCTCGGCATGCCTCGGCATTCCTAAGTGACCTGATGGAATGCACCGATCCTCCCTCTGTAAGTGCAATTGATGGGTTTTGGACGTTTTTACTGGAAACAGTTTACTTTCTTTGATTGACACATGTTCTTCGTATTAATGAATAACTGTACCACAATTTGTTCCTAAGTACAATGGAGCTGGAAATCCTTTGCTTGCGGAAAAGTATTTCATGCTTTTAAGTGATCTATAGTATTTCAAATTTAGACGGAAAATTCTCATGGGTCTTATGAGCTAATTTTCAGGAAGAAATAAGTCAGGAAATATTGATAAATTTATCCCTGAATCAATAATAAAATTTAAGGGTATTGCTTTGATTCTTTACTTAATAAGCCATGTAGAGCCTGCTGTACTACCCGCCATATAGTGTTTAAGTCCCTTAAGAAAAATGTTATTTTCCTTGAACTATGCTTGGCTTTGAACTGAAATTACTTTTTTACCTTAAATTGTATGATATGTTATACTAGAGATCGCATATTGGTATAAATTCAATCAGAAAATATCTGGGTTTAGTTTTTGCTCATTGCTCCATTTAAACTCGTGACTGAATTTGTTTACATTTTATTGTTATTCCGTAACCAACTTGACAACTCATAAAGCAATTGTTAATTTATAGGAGGCAGTCAAGCAAAAGTGACGGGGAATTTAAATTCCCGATTTCCCTCGATGTACCGCGACTACCTGTCCGGGCGGTTGGAGCAGTAGTGCCATTTCGAACCAAGCGAGTTGACCCTAATTAATCCGCTCTAATGATCGGAGCAGTAGTGCCATGGACAGAGAGACCAAAAATTAGTAGCAGTCGTCCCGTTCCCGGCTCAGGAGGCCACTATTGAAAGTCAGTCAATTGTAAAACTACTACTGTACTACGAGTAAAAACAGCTACTTTTACTTGGACTAGTTTATGCTACCATATATTTAGATAGAATTGATTAGCTTAGGTGAGATTGAGAATCAGTTAAGTTAAGGTTAGTAACTGTACGTTACGTTAGGATTGGTTCGTAAGCTTTAATGTCGTTGAGGTTCATGGGAACTTGAATCTTAGAACCTAACCAAACATTACCCAACTCATTTCAAACCTGAAATGTGACCCGCCAAGGGAAAAGGGTCAGTAACTTCCATTTTTCAAAATTGAGTTACTGTACGGTACCTGAGTTAATAATTTATTAGTAGCCTATTAAAAATTATCTCTAACTTCTATTTTATGTAAACTGCTTGTGTTAAGTTATTGGCTATGTTTTACTCAAATCAAATCAAATCAATCTCTTTATTATCATTTCTACAATGTACATTGTATCTGATATTGTCCCAGTATGCATGATACATCAATTGTCCAACAAGTTCCTTTAAGATATCATAAAATAGTTAAAATCACAATATTGACTCATAATTTTGCTGGAAACTTAGAGGTAAATATTAACCTACCATTGAATTTGTGTCAGTTTTTTGCATTTTAGTGAATTTCCTTAAAAGAATAAGCTATTACGGTAGTACTCACGGTAAGACTTAAGTCCGAGACCATATTAACTTTTCATTTTGGGGTCCCCAGAAGCAAAAAACACCATTCGTTCGAATTTATATATATATATATATATATCTATATATATCTATATATATATATATATATATATATGTCTGTTAACACGATAGCGGCCGTAAATATGGTCCGATCTTAATGAAATTCGGTACAGACGTGTAAAGTGGTAATCACTCGGACGAGTTCGTGAACCAGCCCGATCGGACCACCGGAAGGGGGGGTAAAGGGGGATAAACCCCCCAAAAATGGGTTATTTGAGTTTTTCACATAGAAAAATAAAATGTATCAAATTTTTGTTGGCACCATTGAATTCAACCAAAAAAAACAAACAATTTAGTATTTTGAATTACTGCTCTATGTCCATTGGTTACCGAGATATTGAAAGTGGTAAACACAGTACGTTGTCTCAATGTTAACCTTAAGGGAAATAAGTAAAATTCTATATTTCGCTTATTTCTCAACATATCTTGATAAAACTTGGTAAATGGCTTCTTCTAGTTCAGATCTACTAAATATTGAATTAAAACCAACCGGTTTAAACACACATGTAGCAGCAAACCTGCATACTCATTCCCCATGTTATTCTTATGGAGCTAACAAAAACATGTCAAATCGCGCTATGTTGGATTAAAATATGTTTTTTTTGCATTTGAAATTCGCTGAGTATGCAGGTCTGCTGCAACGGGGGTATTTTGTCAAACCTTGGTAGATGGGGTGCCATGGGTAGGGTTTAACGGAGTATTTAGAGGTGATAAATTTCGTACATTTCAGAAAAATTCAAGAGGAGTGCTGGAAAGTGAATAATTACCTTAATAAATCTTAAAAAACCTAGGCCTATTCAAAGAAGTTATTCAAGTAGGCTTGTTAATCAACCAACCATTCTATGTGTATGTGTGTATGAATGAGCAACAAGTGTTGGTGTGTTCAAATGTGAGAGTGATTGCCAAAATATTTCTTGTAACTTTTTGTTATTTACAAATTTGACGTATTGTAGCCTATACAATATGAAATTATTGTCAAAGCAATAAAGATAATATTATTAGGCTTAACGTATGGTAGAACTTATGTTTTGGTACTTTGGTATGATACGGAGGCCACTCTCATACAGCGCGCTGCGGCGGTTATGTTAAGTTAGGTTATCATAAATATGAAAGTAGGACTTTCCTCATTTCGTTACGAATCGAACAATACCAAATGAGTCTTACTTTCGCCCGCAAAACCCGTTGAAAGGTGATGTGTGCGCTCCGGTCAACGACCAGACCTGGGCCTACTTGGAGGGGATATGGCGGGCGAAAGTATGACTCATCTGGTATCGTTTGATTCGTAACATAACGAGGAAAGTCCTACTAACATATTTATGATAACCTAACCTAACATAACTGCCGCAGCGCGCTGTATAAGGGTGGTGGTCTGTTGTGGACGATAGCGGCGGTGGCGACGTGAACACTCAATCCTCGCTGACATCGCTGCCTTCTGGAAGGCAGAACACAAATACCCTTCATCATAATTGAGTCAAATTCGGACAGTAAGTCGATTTAAGTGCGTTCTTCCCTATGATGTAGTTATTTTTTGTGTCCAGCAAAACAATCTCTTATACAGCATGCTACAACGGTTATGTTAGGTTGGGTTATCGTAAATATGTTAGTAGGACTTTCCTTGTTTCGTTACGAATCGAACCAGATGAGTCATACCTTTGGCGGTGACAGGGGATGCGCGCGCTCCGCTCAATGACCTGACCTTTGGCCTACTTGGAAGGGATTTGCTGGGTAAAAGTATGACTCATCTAGTATCGTTAGATTCGTGACAAAACAAGTAAATTCCTATATTTATGATAACCCAATCTATCATAACCGCTGCAGCACGCTGTATAAGGGCGGCCTCCGTATAATACCAAAGTACCGACCTAACTATTACAATCGCTACACTAACTAAAACAACCAGAGACAATCAGGAGACTGACACATTCTTTCTCCCATAAAGCCAGGTAAAGCAAGGAAATCTACAATAAAATAAAACAAATTTACAATAAACAATATTAAGTGACAATATTATTTTTAATAATATTATTACTAAAAATAATATCATATTTTAAAATAATATAGTAATTAACAATATTATTTTTAAGTTTTATTAAAATTGGTTAGTAAATAAGAGAGGTGTCAGTTTTTAAATATATTCAACTAGCAGTTGCCCATGGCTTCGCTCATGACACATAGCGTGAAACAGCTGATCTTGCCACTGCTCTTAGAACTGTCAAATTAGTACCCACAGCTGTTTACATTTCTGTGTTTAAATGTTAACATCCTGATAAAATGTAAACATTGAAACTTAGGACGATCATGGGGCGTAGCCCGAGGGGATCTTAAGGAAGTGAATAGGCCTATGTGTTCCCCAGGTTCAATATCTACCTCTGTGTGAAATTTCAACCCAGTCGGTTCAGTATTTTTTGCGTTCACTTGTTGACACATCTAAACATATATACAGAAACCACCTCTTCTTTATAATAGTATAGATAAGAATAACGTATAGCAATGTATGGTTCAGTAGAACTCCTCATATCCGGCCTCCACGGGACCGAGCCCAGGCCGGATAACGATTTGGCCGGATAATCCAACCTATTATGAACAACCTATTGGGTAGTGATATACCCAAGTAATAAATTGTAGGTAGTAAGTCCAAAGTAGAGCTTTAAGTCGCCTTTTTGGATGATTTAAAAATATATACTAGTTCTAACGTGTATTTAGTATAGTAAAACCAATCCTACACATCACTTGGAACACAAATTGATCTCGTTTCACACATTTTTTTAAACTAATTAAATAATTTCCCTATTCAGTAGTATTTGCTATCCCCATAGCTTTTGTCTGTATGCCTGTCATCGGTCTTCAATGAGACTTGACAAAACAAAACAATGAATAACTGCACTGGATACATATTAAACAACAGTTTAAAAGTTACTAGCTCAACTGAGTAGTGTACACACAGCATTAAAAATTATTGGCTCAAGTTCACTATTGCCGAATTAAGGTGGATCCTACTTGCCAAAAAACTTGGCGAGCGATTCGCCACTTGTGGTCTTATGAGAGTGGTGAAAACGAGTCTTGCTGAACGTACCAGTACAGGTTCGCTTTAGCCAATATTATTCTGATTGTTGGTAATAAACCGAAGCCATTAATAGATAGAGAGATTATGAAATGTAAACAAACAGAGCGATATTCAAGAGATATAAGAGAGAATATGCGTCTGTAAGCATGAAAAATATGTTTTGATGTAGGCATATGAGAAGCGGCCGGATAAACCGAGGACCAGTAAGTAGTGGAAAAATAGTGGTTTTACATAGACTTTAGCAGGTTTTTCCCATGTTATTCTTATGGGGATCATTTCTTGCACCGACCCCTGATCCCGCCCTGAGATCTGGCTATTATTTGGGTAGGTTGTTTACCTATGTGAGTAGAGTTGTAAATGGCATATGCTATCCTTAACCCTGCACTATATTTTTAAATATAAAATTATAAAATTGCCCAAAAAAATTAACTTTGGTCTTTATTGTCCGATTTGTCTAATATTTGGATATGTTGTTAAGTTAAGCAAGTGAACTTGTAAATAGTATAGATTAATTCTATCTCCCCTATAATTTTTAAAATATAAAGTTATAAAATTAGGTAAAAAAGCTAACTTTTGTCTTTATTCTCTGATTTGTCTAATATTTGGATATGTTGTTAACTTAAGCAAGTGAACTTGTAAATAGTATAAATTATTCTATTTACCCTATAACTTTTAAAATATAAAATTATAAAATTAGGTAAAAATGCTAACTTTTGTCTTTGTTAACATATTTGTCTAATATTTGGGTATGTTGTTAATTTAGACAAGTGCATGTATAAATGATATATGTTATTTTTATCTAGCCTGTATATTTTTAAATTTAAAATTATAAAATAGGCCAAAAATATCAACTTTGCTATTTATTGTCTGATTTGTCTAATATTTGGGTAAGTTGTTAACTTAAGCTAATTTATTTGTAAATGATATATATTTATCCTATTACTCTGTTTATTTAAAATATAAAATTACAAAAATATGTAGAAATACTAACTTTGGTCTTTATTGTCCGATTTGTTTAATATTTGTATATGTTGCTAAGTTAAGCAAGTGAACTTGTAAATAGTATAAATTAATTCTATCTACCCTATAACTTTTAAAATATAAAATTACAAAATTAGGTAAAAATGCTAACTTTTGTCTTAATTGTCTGATTTGTCTAATATTTGGATATGTTGTTAACTTAAGCAAGTGAACTTGTAAATAGTATAAATTAATTCCATCTACCCTATAACTTTCAAAATATAAAATTATAAAATGAGCTAAAAATATTAACTTTGATGTTAATAGTTTGATTTGTCTAACATTTGGGTATGTTGTTAACCTAAGTAGGTGCATCTGTAAATGATGTGTTTTGTTTCTATCTAACTTGTATATTTTAAAATATAAAATTATAAAACAGGCCAAAAATATTAATTTTGGTCTTTATTGTCTGATTTGTCTAATACTCGGATATGTTGTTCAGCTAAGCTAGTATAGTTGTAAATGATATATATTAATCCTATCTACTCTGTACATTTTAAAATATAAAATTATAAAATGAGCCAAAAAATTAACTTTGATGTTTATGGTTTGATTTGTCTAATACTTGGGTATGTTGCTAACTTAAGCTAGTATTTTGTAAATCCCATTCACTCTGTATATTTTAAAATATAAAAATTTTAAATGGACCAAAAGTATTAACATTGATGTTTATAGTTTGATTTGTCTAATACTTGGGTATGTTGTTAGGCTAAGCAAGTGTATGTTAAATGGTGTATATTTACTATATATCTTTGTATATTCCAAATATAAAATTATAAAATGGGTTAAAAAATACTAACTTTGAGCTTTACTGTCCGATATGTCTAATACTTAGATGTGCTGTTAGCTTAAGCAACTGAACTTGTAAATAGCATATGCTAATCAAATATTACCACTAACTTTTAAAATATAAAATTACTAAAATATATAAAAATGCTAATTTTGTATTTATTAACAGATCTGTCTAATATTTGGGTATGGTGTTAATATAAGTAAGTGCATGTGTAAATGGTATATATTGATTATACCTACCCTGTATATTTCAAATTATAAAATTACAAAACAAACAAAAATATTAACTTTTGTCTTTATTATTTGATTTGTCTGTGTTTTTGATATACTGTTAACTTAAGTTAGTGCATGTGTAAATTGTATACAATATTTCCATTTACCTTGTACATTTTAAATTATAAAATTACAAAATAAGGAAAAATCTTAACTTGTTTATGTATTATGTATGTATATGTTGTTAGCTTAGGCTAATGTATGTTTATAATGTGTATATTATTTTTATTTACTCTGTATATGTTAAATTATAAAATTATAAATATTGATTGAAAATTAATTTAGCTCTTTATTGTGTAATCTTTTTTGGTATTTGGATATGTAGTTGTTCTGTGTTAGAAATTTGTAAAATCTATATATTATTGATATCTACCTTCTATATTTTGTATTATAAAATTACAAATGTAGGTTAAAAAAAATTAATTTGCCTCTTTATTGTTTGATCTGTCTATTGTTTGGATATGTCGTTGTCCTAGACTAATATATGTGGAACTACTAAATTTATTCTCATACACACTGTACAGTTTAAATTATAAAATTACAGGGTAAAACAACAGGTAAAAAAATGATTTTAGTTTTTATTGGACAATTAATTAAAACTTTTGTTTTATGACAGTTCTTACCCAGTACATGTGTAAATTGTACATAATAATCCTATCTGCCCTGTATAATTTAAGTTGTAAAATTATATAAACAGGTAAAATATTAACTTTTGTCTTTGTTGATTGATTTATTAAATAGTTGGATATGTATTGGTCGTAAGCTAATGCTTAGTATAATGTAAAAGGGTGAAATTACAAATACAGGTAAAAATAAATTAACTGATCCACCTCTAATTTTAGCATGTTGTTAACCTAAACAAGTACATGTGTAATACTAATCCAATGTACCCTGTTATGTAATACTTTTGCAAAAAAATTAACGTTGGACTTACACACTTAATTTGACAAACAAAAATAAGAATATACAAAGCCTAAAGCCTGGAAGTTATAATTTGATATATTGCAGAACTTGTAGTATTTGTATATAACTGTCTGTTGGACCTACATACTTAGTCTGGCAGAAATTTAAAAGAATTTACAGCACATTTAAAATAATTACTATTATTTTGTAACTGATAAATTTTATTCTTATCCACCCTGTAAAATTTAAATTATAAAATTATAGGGTAAAACAACAGGTAAAAATAATGATTTAAGTTTTTATTGGCCAATTAATCAAAACATTTGTTTTATGATAGTCCTTAGGCAGTACATGTGTAAATTGTACATAATAATCATATCTACCCTGTATAATTTGTTGTAAAATTATATAAATAGGTAAAATATTACCTTTTACCTTTGCTGCCTTTGTTGATTGATTTATTAAATAATAATTGGATATGTGTTTGTTGTAAGCTAATGCCTAGTATAATGTAAAAGGATGAAATTATAAATATAGGTAAAAGATTTAACTGATCTACCTCTAATTTTGGCATGTTGTTAACCTGAGCAAGTACATGTGTAATACTAATCCAATGTACCCTGTTATGTAATATTTGTGTAAAAAACTTACGTTGGACTTACACACTTAATTTGGCAGACAATAATAAGAATTGACAAAGCCTGGATATTATAATTTGATACATTGCAGAACTTGTAGTATTTATGTAAAACTGTCTGTCGGACCTACATATTTAGTCTAGAAAAATTTAAAAAAATTTACAGAATGTGTAAAAAATTTATTATTATAATCACTTTGTCCATACTTTCTGGATATTTTCTTTATAATCTAAGCATAGCTTGGAAAACTATTGCCTTTAATGTTTGATTTATCTGTGATAATCATAAGCTTACCAGCCTTGTAAAATTTAATGTTGATTTATACTGTAATCTTGACATGTTTAGTTGCAAATTGTGGCAACAAGAATTATATATTTTTGTTTATAAGAATTATGTATTTGTTTTTGTATAGTCAGTTTGGTCTGTGTATTTATTGTATATTTTTCTTTTATAAACTTACCAACTTGATTAGTTGTTGATATCCAGCTAGTACATGTGTACATACCAGGATACATTGTCCAGTAATACCTGTTAAATAGTTAAAAATAAATTGTAACACATTATGGGTTAGAGAAATACTATTTTGCTTTAATATATTTATAAATGTCTGTAAACAATTGACAGATCTTGTAACATTTGTGTAAAACTCTATGTTGGACTTGCACACTTCATTTAACAGATATTTACAATTATTTACAGAATTATATATAATTATTATATTTTCTGTAAATTATTAAATTCGAGTTTACAGATATTTTACAGAATTTTACATATTCTGTAAATATCTGTACAGATATCTATACAGATTATTACATTATATTACAGTACATTAGTACATTAGTACAGCATAGATACAGCACAGATATCTGTACAGAGTTGATTAATTAATTATTTTAATTTATATATTCTGTAAATATAATAATAATAATATAATGTTCTAATATGCTGTATATTCTGTAAAATATCTACAGATAATATTAGGCTAGGACAACGACATATCCAAACAATAGACAGATCAAACAATAAAGAGGCAAATTAATTTTTTTTAACCTACATTTGTAATTTTATAATACAAAATATAGAAGGTAGATATCAATAATATATAGATTTTACAAATTTCTAACACAGAACAACTACATATCCAAATACCAAAAAAGATTACACAATAAAGAGCTAAATTAATTTTCAATCAATATTTATAATTTTATAATTTAACATATACAGAGTAAATAAAAATAATATACACATTATAAACATACATTAGCCTAAGCTAACAACATATACATACATAATACATAAACAAGTTAAGATTTTTCCTTATTTTGTAATTTTATAATTTAAAATGTACAAGGTAAATGGAAATATTGTATACAATTTACACATGCACTAACTTAAGTTAACAGTATATCAAAATACAGACAAATCAAATAATAAAGACAAAAGTTAATATTTTTGTTTGTTTTGTAATTTTGTAATTTAAAATATACAGGGTAGGTATAATCAATATATACCATTTACACATGCACTTACTTATATTAACACCATACCCAAATATTAGACAGATCTGTTAATAAATA
Source organism: Flexamia atlantica (assembly GCA_035578135.1). Taxonomy (NCBI): domain Eukaryota; kingdom Metazoa; phylum Arthropoda; class Insecta; order Hemiptera; family Cicadellidae; genus Flexamia; species Flexamia atlantica. Next base: position 10,474,281 of record JAQJVK010000007.1, on the reverse strand, counting down.
CAAAATTAGCATTTTTATATATATTTGTAATTTTATATTTTAAAAGTTAGTGGTAATATTTGATTAGCATATGCTATTTACAAGTTCAGTTGCTTAAGCTAACAGCACATCTAAGTATTAGACATATCGGACAGTAAAGCTCAAAGTTAGTATTTTTTAACACATTTTATAATTTTATATTTGGAATATACAAAGATATATAGTAAATATACACCATTTAACATACACTTGCTTAGCCTAACAACATACCCAAGTATTAGACAAATCAAACTATAAACATCAATGTTAATATTTTTGGTCCATTTAAAATTTTTATATTTTAAAATATACAGAGTAAATGGGATTTACAAAATACTAGCTTAAGTTAGCAACATACCCAAGTATTAGACAAATCAAACCATAAACATCAAAGTTAATTTTTTGGCTCATTTTATAATTTTATATTTTAAAATGTACAGAGTAGATAGGATTAATATATATCATTTACAACTATACTAGCTTAGCTGAACAACATATCCGAGTATTAGACAAATCAGACAATAAAGACCAAAATTAATATTTTTGGCCTGTTTTATAATTTTATATTTTAAAATATACAAGTTAGAAACAAAACACATCATTTACAGATGCACCTACTTAGGTTAACAACATACCCAAATGTTAGACAAATCAAACTATTAACATCAAAGTTAATATTTTTAGCTCATTTTATAATTTTATATTTTGAAAGTTATAGGGTAGATGGAATTAATTTATACTATTTACAAGTTCACTTGCTTAAGTTAACAACATATCCAAATATTAGACAAATCAGACAATAAAGACAAAAGTTAGCATTTTTACCTAATTTTGTAATTTTATATTTTAAAAGTTATAGGGTAGATAGAATTAATTTATACTATTTACGAGTTCACTTGCTTAACTTAGCAACATATACAAATATTAAACAAATCGGTCAATAAAGACCAAAGTTAGTATTTCTACATATTTTTGTAATTTTATATTTTAAATAAACAGAGTAATAGGATAAATATATATCATTTACAAATAAATTAGCTTAAGTTAACAACTTACCCAAATATTAGACAAATCAGACAATAAATAGCAAAGTTGATATTTTTGGCCTATTTTATAATTTTAAATTTAAAAATATACAGGCTAGATAAAAATAACATATATCATTTATACATGCACTTGTCTAAATTAACAACATACCCAAATATTAGACAAATCTGTTAACAAAGACAAAAGTTAGCATTTTTACCTAATTTTGTAATTTTATATTTTAAAAGTTATAGGGTAATTAGAATTAATTTATACTATTTACAAGTTCACTTGCTTAAGTTAACAACATATCCAAATATTAGACAAATCAGAGAATAAAGACAAAAGTTAGCTTTTTTACCTAATTTTATAACTTTATATTTTAAAAATTATAGGGTAGATAGAATTAATCTATACTATTTACAAGTTCACTTGCTTAACTTAACAACATATCCAAATATTAGACAAATCGGACAATAAAGACCAAAGTTAATTTTTTTGGGCAATTTTATAATTTTTTTTATGTCTCTGAAAGAAAAAACAGCAAAATTATTTGCTTATAAAACATAAAAGAATTTTTTCAGTTTCTATTAATTCTACCACCAACCTATTCCACAAAATCATTTTTGCGCCTGACAGCTTGGGACAGAAGATTAGAAAGCAACAAAAAGTGGTTACGTGTGCATGCATATTTGGCCAAGCCTTTAAAACCGGAAACGATGAGACAGTCGTGTAGTTGCCTTAAGACTTCCCTGTTCCTTAAGACGAATATCAATAAAAGCGTGGGACTGAGCTAAACCGAAAAACATAATTGTGAAATGATTTATTTATTGATAACACAGAAAGATTATTATTGTATAACTGATAACAATAATATTCTACTTTGTACATACACTTTTTAATTGTGTTTGGCATTCATTGGAGTAATCATATACCGTACCTTTTGTTTTTCTGTAATAAATGGGTGAGATATATTTTCCTATTAACCCTCTTTTTGTAGAGATAAAAATTTTGTACAAGTTAAAAATTTGTAAAAGATTGTAATTTGTTAGAACAATATTTTCTTTATCTTTGATAAAGCAATTAAATTTTTTAAGCAAATAATCAAAGGTAGATCACAGTATTCACAATCGTTTGAAATAGCGGATAAGGAAAAAATAATTTATAGTGAAGGGCGAGTATTTGACTTTCTAGTAATTACTCGACTTTTTACAATCATGAGACGAGCAGTTAAGCTATTTGGAAAAATAAGTCAAGTGAGTATTTTCTTGAAATTTCGTCAGTAAGATAAATTGCGATCTATTTTTTAACACGTAGGCCTAATACGCGATAAACAACAGGAAGAGTTCTGCTTGACCAAAATATTTCATAAACTGATAAGAGAAAGGACGTAGACAAGTTTCAGCAAACACGATCCCTTAGATGGAATTCGGAAAATGGAAATTAAACTATGTTAGCTTTGACCATGAAGAACCCTGCACACATACGAGTTATCAAGTTTAATTCATAATTTAGCTCTTGAATTGATTTCCGCACTGCTTTCTCTTTGTCTTTTTTTATTATAAAAATCAGAGGAAAATATGAAACATCATTGATTATTATAATGACAACTAGTTAGGGTTTTTCCATATTTGTAATACATCTTAATTCATCACGATGGCGACCTCTGCCAAACAATATAATGCAGCATGGAAGGGTGGGGGTGTAAAAAGTCGACAAACAATACCCCCCCCCCCCTACTGACTGGTCTGGGACCTATGCCCCAAAGTAGACTTTAAAATATGCCGATATTTTGGTTTTTTATAAAATCTTATTAAGATTATCCAGAATGAAGCATAAACCGATTCGATAAGAGAAATTGATGCAAGAATATAATTTATTTTATTTCAGAAACAAAAACTACATGGCATTTATTGTTACTATGCACAACTACACTAGAACCTTGATAAGAAGACTCTCAAGGGTATTCTGGAAAGAGTCTCGTTATCAAGGGAGTCGTGTTAACAAGACATTAAGAGTCATTACAGTATCAAGGAGACTTGAAATGTGCACTTTTTATTGAGGATTTTGTGTTATCGAGTGTCTTCTTATCGAGGTTCTACTGTACCATTGATTATCCACATCAATAATCAGTGCAGTAACCATTAACCATAAATCAATAATCAATAACCATTGCAAATGTGGATGATCAATGCAACTACTCGACTCTACTTGACACTCGTGTAGTTAGTCCACCCCTTTTAAGAAGTATTAATTTTAAAACTAATTTAAAGGCTTCCGATTTGTACGGTAATTTTTGAATTTTTGATTTCTTTCGACCTTTTATAACTTCGATTCGATATTTTAACCGATGAGAGGCCTGTTCTATGATAAATGAGGTATAACAATCGACAGAGACCGGAATTTCGATATTTTTGACCCTTATTGGATATATCGGCCGTAGTGAAAATTTTTCTTCCCCGACAAGAGGTCCCTTTTCGCTTTCCACCTCACATATTATCAATGAAAACCAATATGATCCCCTTGTTGATTTTCTTCATGTTTTAAGCTCATGAATGATTAAATATATATTTTAATGTATTTTTTACAAAACTTATTCACACAATATACTATTCGCTACACATGTTGATTGCTCACACATAGAAAATAAATCCTATGGAAATTCACTGAGTTCACATGTCTGCTGCGACGGGGGTATTTTTATAGACAAATGTCAATTGGAAAAAGTTCACAGGTTTCACAACAGATTGTTGCACTTTAGCTGGAATTTCAAAAGCCTCCTGTGCATAGGCTTTTCATGGGGTATTTTCCTAACCCGCAAAAGGCTCATCTAGAGAGTAACAGCTATAATTTGATACTAAATATGTATATTTAAAAAAAATTCTGGAGTTCTGGATATGCTCTGTACAAAACCCCCAAAAAATCCTTTAATAATACAGATCAGTCAAATATGCATAAAAGTTTTTACAAAAAAGATTGTACAGTACTTTCTTTGGGTTTAATCATATACCTATAGAGAAGTCTTTTTGTTTCAGGAACACCGCTATGTTGTCTCTGCAAATGAAGATGAACTTCAACTAATGTGCAATTTCACCTAATTTGTTCTGAAGATAATTTTATATTGCTAATGTTATTTTCAACAATATGAAAACCATTAATTTATTCAGTTTATGAAGGAACGGTTATTGTATAAAAAAAGTTTTCTTGAATAAACAGTTTATTAATTTCATTATTTATACTTCTTTACCTCCATTTCAAACCATGAGGGTTCCGAGTTTGTGAATCCCTCTGGGTTATCAAAAATAAGGACCAAAAGTAAGATGTCCATACCTTTTTGAAAATTTAAATTTATCTATTAAATTAAAGTAGATTGCTCAGTTGCAGCTTTGCTTGTAAACACTGCAATCTGTAGTTTACTTTTAGAACTATTTCAAAGCATGACCATACAAAGTTCAGTTGTTAAAACAAAATGAACTTAGCTTATTCAAATGCCGATGGATAGCGCCACTTCTTAAACCACAGTCCTTTACTGTACTTTAGTGATACTCTTTTAAAAATTCTGAGACGTATTGACAAATTTACATAAAATTTGACACCTCAAACGTCAAAATCCGTTAAGCCATTATTGAGGTTTGACTGTAAAAGAAGACCACTTGTGTATTAACATATAGATTACTTAATGTATTAACATATAGATTACTTAAAGGAAATCTGTTGTTAAATCACACCTTACAACTCCAACTTCCACAAATTCATGATGGAAATTTTAAGATATAAAAAATTGATAATAGAGAGCCATAGATGGCACCATGATTACTAATTAGACTAATGCAGTAAGTCTATAACATAGTGCATTAACGCTCGTAAAAATATGTTCAGGTATCAAGAACATTAAGGTATACTGGACCAAAAAGTTTTCTCATATATGTTGTGTCCTTCAGTCTGTTCCATTTAATATTACAGTTATTATTTTAATCAGATGTTATATTTGTTTTCATTGGGTGCCTTCAGCCACGGTCACCGGTGGGTAATCTACAAACCTGTAATAAGTGAACGGTAGTGGTGGATTTACAACCCACCGATCATTGTTGAGCATCCGCTGATGTTGTGTTTACGGTGGATTCGGTAAGTAACCGGACATTGTTGATTGTCAGGTGCGGTGGATTTGCCAATTATGGACTTAGTAACCGGTTAATCACGGGTGACTGCGGCTGAACGCACCCATTGTATGTTTAATTTCAATTCCTTTACAAAATATCAATGTACCAATAAAAATAATTTAAATCTTTCCATTATTTTTACATTATTCCTTGTTAAATAATATTAGAAATTCAAATTCAAGGACATTTTAATATAGGAAAGCTCTTATCCACTTAAAAGAAGACAGTATAACAACATAATTGGCAAAACACGAATTATCAGTATCAAGCATAATTTATTTGTTGCAAGTGGGAATGACACTTCATTAGACCGTTCTCTTAAAAATACAAGTAACATAATGGTAATATGTTACTACACATTTGAAATACTAAACAATAGTAAAAAACTCTTTTGCCACCACATTGAACTATAGTACTCCAGTTTTTACAGATACATTATGAAATTGCAAAATTTAATTGATAATCGATAGCTCTATGGCACCATGATAACCTAGATGTACGCAGTAAGATAAATGTAAAGATAATTATTTGGAATATTGAAAGTTTTTTTAATTGTCATGTTACTTGCCGACGATCAAAGCTCAAAAATTGAATAAACACTTTTAAGAAATTGGAGAAGCAATTTATATTATGCATTAAAATATTTACATATTTATTTGATTACTATTGTAAAACACACACGTATAATATATGTACCGTATGTACACCACGTATGATGATTACATGTCATCATAGTTTTGATAAAATATTTTAATCTATTTGTAAAAGAAGTTTTTAAAATATACAGCGCAATGAAAGACTTATGTCTTAACCACTTAACACTAATTTTTAATGTTTATCAATGGTTACTTCAGAATATATTTTTAAGTTTTCTAGTTAGTTCTGTATGGGACATATAATTAAAGGTTCTGTACGGGACTCGTATGAATGGAGGTTCAAAATCAAGTGATTTTTATATTATGACTTACGGGTGTTGTTATTTCATTACTAAATAGTACCGAATTAAGAACTTATTTGTGAATTGTGAGTACGGTATTTTGTGTTTAACTTGATGGAGTATGCTCACGTTATGTACAAAAATGTTATTCTTAAAAATTACGTGATTTAGGCTAAAAAACTGTGGACATATCAAAGAAAACAAACAAAATGAATGTTGAATATGTAACATCTTCACTGAAATCTTCTGACTGCACGCACAGATTTAGGACCATGTAGAAATTTGTGCAGTCAGAAGATTTCAGTAAAAATGTCATTTTATACAGTGCCGCACACCACCAGAGACCATCTCTCCAAGATTTAATGTTTAATGGTTGGTTTTAAGTTGGAGGACTAGACAATAATCAAAAGTGAAATGTTAACAGTTTTTTAAGTGTGATTGAGAGAGGGTTACTATTTTCGAAGGAGATTTCACTAAAATAAACAGGAAAAAATTATTTTGATCTGCCTGCTCTGGAGGCTCATCTATTCTGGAATGACCGAGCAACAAAAGTTAATAACATAATATTATTTTTATTGTTATTATTATTTTTATTGCATATTATGAGTTAAATGACAACTAGGCCTATGAAAACAATAGTTTTTCTTAAAAACAGACTGTATTCTACATGTTACATTTATTCAGTTATAAACCTAATGAATATTACAATGAGTAAAATAATATATTTTCTATAATAAACTGGGTGTCTAACGCTAGTTTAAGATTATGATAAAAAATCTTAAACACTTAAAAAATATAAGAAACAATTTTTAAAGAAACATATATAACTGAGGTAAATAACAATTATTTTAATGATTAATTAAATATCTGGCAAAATAGTCTGAAAGATAAATAAATTTAAACTGGAAAGTTTAGGAACACATAATCTATAACTAGAGGCTTGAAGGGGCTAATAGCCCCTAAGCATAATTCTTTTTTACTATAGTACAAAATACCGTCTTAGAAAATAGGCTTTTGGATCCACAAAATTAAGATTATATCTAGCATTTGCTTTTAAGTAAACAAAGCAGACTTTTTTACATCCCAATGATTTTTAAATGACAGCTATTTTACGTTATTTCTCATTTTATAGTAAGCTTAAAGCAATTTCAGTATTTTCCCCGAGTCCCTGGGATGGAGACCTTCTTCAATTTCAGCCCCCTCCCATCATCCTGCGACCTTCCAAACGCCCACAATTTCGGCACAAAAATTTCCCTTACGTAATTATATATATATATATAATTTTTGGTATTAAATCTGCATCATTATAACATAAAGTAAACAAACGTACTTAACTTTTTATAATTTTGAATTATGAAAAAACTCAATCCCTTAATTATTATAAAATCAGAAAATCTTAAAGTTAAATTATTTTTTGTTATAGTACATTGAACGTGCATAGTTAGCTGTATTTTGAAAAAAATCCCACATGTCAACATCTACCGTATGACTTTGAATCAAGCATTAGCACCACATGTTTAATGTAAACAAAGCAGACATTTTTCAATCCCAATGCATTTTAAATGGAATATATTTTTCGTTATTTCTCATTTTCTGGTATATTTGGACATAATATGCTATTTTTCCCGACCCCCTGGGACCGAGACCTTTAATTTGAGCCCTCTCTCATCATCCTGCGACCTGTCAAACTCTCACAATTTTGATTGAAAAAAATCGCTTACAGAATTAATAATATATAGATTAGTGTAAAAATGCTAACTCAAGAGCCTGTTTAAAGACGTAATATTATAAATGACTCTTTTATAAATGCAAAAAATTACATACCATAATGACCTATAGGCCTATATAATGATCAAACGCTACCTAATACAAATATGAATACTAAATCAGCAAACTTAACCGAAGATCATGTATACAGATCATTCACGAACATTCAATTGGAAAAAAAGTTTATCAAGATGTTATAAAGTTATCAAGATGTAATAAGTCAAATCGAATGATTATTAATCTAAAGGCTTACTGTTTAAATAAAAGCTTTTGCCTTTGTTCAGTCGTTGTTGCAAATTTATCAATTATTTCTTCATAAGAAAAGACTTCTAGAATATCGTTCTAAACGGCTATATTTTTACTTTTCCCCCCTAAAACGTGATGGTTCTTTTCAAAGTCCCCCTCTAGAAATAACCTGTGAAACGTCAAGGCTACATGGAAGGGGGGATAATTAGTTTTGCTACTATTAGTTGACTGATTGAAGTTTTAGTTGTATTACCATTTTTTCATTTCCTTCCTAAAAAGGACCTGTTTATTTAAACACACCCATCCTCCAAAAAAATAATCTATAAAGTCAAAGCTATATTAGGGGGGAATAATTAATGTTGCTATTAGGTTACCGGTTATTTTAAATTTCCCCGCTAAAAAGGAACTGTTCATTTCAACGCAAACCTCCCCCCTAAAAATAATCCTTTAAACTTCAATGCTATATTGGGGGAATTATTAATTTTACTTTTTGAAGTTTGCATTTCCCCCCTAGAAGTAGTTTGAGTAATTTATCGATAGGAAACGGGACAGGTTAAAAAGAATAATTATTTCGTTTGTGTCCGGTTGAAGAGAGTCTCGTGGACTGAGCCAGTGCGGCTGCTTGCGTGCCGCGGCCGCCCAAGGAAAGAAACAAGTGTACAGGAACGCTGACGGTATACACTGGACAGTCGTGCCGTGCGGGCATGTCCATGTTGTATATCCCTATTTCGTACATTGAAAATAAAAATTTTAATTTATGTACAAATTTAAATAGTTTAACAATTAATTAATTTTTGACGATTTCTTAATAAAATTAGTAGTAATAGCCTATACGTTTTACCTGTACAGTAAACCAAAAACAAAATCCCCCCCCAAAAATTCTATGACGCCATTGGCGTCATAATCCCCCCCTGTAGGCACCCCTGGACCCATTGTTTCAAACTAGATTTTCACGCTGATTGCAATGCCGAAATCCGTTTTTGAAAATCTTTATTCGTTTATAAGATATACCTAATCAAAGATTTTTCTCATTTAATCCTTATGGGAGTTATAAGCATTGAATATTTTTAAGGATTATATTTCTTATATCTCCGGTTCTAATTAACGTATATAGATCATTTGGGTCTTAAAATACTCAGTATTATTAGTTATATGGAAAAAGGGATGAACTTAACTTACGTGTAAATCTATATTTTCAATTTGAAGCATGACACAATCATTCGCTTATCTCCACATCCATTCCATCAAAATGATCACATATGCACATCCATTCATGCTTCAATCATATCCATGCACTGTCACATAGTCCTACCAAACCCACATGCTCATACGTTCACATACAATCACTCACACATGCATTTAACCCATACCACAAGCAAGCTCACACACGCACACACTGTCACATATACCATCACTTATCAACTCACACACAATGACTCACATGCCCATCCAGACTTTTACATTCATCAAAATGTAACCAAATGCTAACACTTGCACACTAACCAATTACTCAAGCACTTTCTTTAACATACCAAAGCAAACTACAATCATACATACTGTACTCACATACATTCACATACAGATTATAACGTCTGAAGGTATGGAGAAATATGTTACAAAACTTCAGCGTAGTGTTAAAACATTTATAATCTATAATAGAATAGGACATGTAAGATCTGAAAATTTTAAGAAAAATTAATAATTACAAATCATTCAACATACGCTGAAGTGACCAAGTTCATGGCAGCCTCCCTCCCTATCTGTGTCAGCCAATTAGTTATTTTCTTCTTATAAACTGTAATGTTACAGGGACCAATGTTCCTTAATTCAATAGGTAAAAGATGGACATTGTGGGCGAGATAAAGACAACCTGTATAGTTAATGGAATTTTCAATTTTTGGGGCTTGTATACCAAAATTTGTCCGTAGTCGAGTTGAATATGAATGAGAAATTTTTCCTAAAAATGCATTTTTCCTTTTAAAACTGAAAAGAAGCAATGATTTTATAAACAATTGCCTTACATCAAGTACCTTAAAATAATCAAATAAAGTGTCGCTAGGAAATCTTCGAGGCTTTTTCAGTGCCGATTTAATTATAAGTTTTTGAGTTATCTCTAAAGGATTGATTAAACAGTTATAGGCTCCTCCCCACACAAGAATCCCGTATTGAATAATCGACTGGACATAGGCGTAATAGACGGTTTTTATTTGGAATTCCTCAAGAACATCAGCTAATATCGAAAACATATAAACACATTTCCTTAATTTATTATTGAGATAATGAGAGTGAGCAGCCCAGGTCATTCTGTTATCGAAAAGAATACCTAAATATTTATATTTAGCAACACGTTCAAGAGGTTCACAACTGCACATATCCTGTCTGCTACATGAATGCAAAGTTAGATTTTTGTCAGTCGGCTCCACAGAAGCTCTAATGGAGACCGCCATGTACTTGGTCTTGGATACATTTACGGTAAGACTGTTCTGATCAAACCAACGCTTCACAGTGAGCAGTTCCCACTCCGCATAGCCGTACACCTCGTCCCAGGCGGCGCCGTCAAAGAGGAGGGCGGTATCATCGGCATATAAATACATTTCCCCATTTTCTAATTTAATTTTACCCAGATTATTGATATAGACAAGGAATAACAAAGGGCCAAGTGTACTTCCCTGAGTGAAACTTACATAAGAATTTATTGAAACTAGTTGCTGTCTATTAGTAAGATAACTTTTGAACCACTTTAATTCAATACCTTTAACTCTAAGGCATGATAACTTTTTCAAAAGTATATTTCTATCTAAAGAATCAAAAGCCTTAGCAAGATCTATAAAAATAAGCAAAATACGTTTGTTTTTTGCAATCAAATTATGCATTTTATTGATTAAGTTAAACAGAGCGTCTTCGGAGGTAAGATCTTTCCTAAAACCATATTGATTTTCAATTATGAGCTTATTTCTAAATAAATAATCTGAAAGATTTTTAGCTACACACTTCTCTAAAATCTTAGATAAAACACTGAGTAAAGAGATTGGACGATAATTACAATCGGCTCCTTTTGTTCCACCTTTATAAATTGGAATTACTTTCGCTGTTTTGAAAATATCTGGAAATATACCTTGTTGTAAACTTTTGTTAACGATGTGAAGCAAGGGAAGTTTTAGTATACCAAAATTATTTTTTATTATATCGGCTGATATGCCATCCACCCCCGGCGCCGACCCTCCCCTCAGCTCTCGCACGCACCCAAGAAGCTGCTCCTCCGTGACAGGCTCTAATCTGAATTGTGTCGAAACACCGTATTGATCATCATCCACGACGGGGTCGTCTGTAGCCACAGGGATGTTGCGTGCTAGTTCCGCACCAATATTGACAAAATATTTATTTAATTTATTAGCAATTTGAACTTCTAAACACTGGCTATCAACAGTATTGTTAACTTTAAAATGTTGAACAGGAAAAGACGTGTTTGATTTCATTTGGCCAGATATGTCGCCGATGTGACGCCATAATAATTTTGGGTTCCCTGAGGCTTCATTAATAGCGTGTTTATAGTAATTACATTTTGCTTCTCTAATTAAAGTTGTTAAAGTATTCCGGTACGTTTTGAAGTAGTTCATTAAATTTGTGTTAAATGGTTGAGCTCTCACTCGTTGACTAATCCTGTCCCTGCGTCTAATGGAAGTCAAAAGTCCCCTAGTAATCCATGGTTTTAATTTTGACATTTTGTGCGAAACTTTAAACTGCTTGGATGACATTTTCAGCGCATTTGTAATAGAATCAACAAGAAATCCAGCTGAATCGTTTACATCAGAGCAATCCGTAACCCTGCGCCAGTCTACAATGTTCAAAAGCTCGCTAACACGACTGAGGTCCAATTTAGTTTTAACTGAGTTTACAACCCTATCATAATTCTTATTTACTGACCACATGGATGTTAAAATAAAATGATCTGTAATTGCAGACTTAACAACAGCAGAATAAACAGCATCTGTGCATTTAGAATCAACAAAACAATGATCAATACAGCTTACGGAATTGATGGTGACACGCGTTGGTTTGTTTACGCAAGCGACGAAACCCGCCGCGTATAGAACATCTAAATAACGCTCTGCTAGCAAGGATCTGTTATCCTCAAGAATGCAACAATTGATATCGCCTAAAATCCAATGTACAAATCCAATGTAAAATCCCTTGGTCTGTTATCACAATAGCGCTCCAAATCACTGATAAACATCTCAAGGGTCCTGTCATCTGAGGGGCTCCGGTACACGGCCAGGACCGTGAACCGCTCACCGTTCAACGCTAGGTCTAATTTCAGAGAAGTCGCACCAAACAAATTAACTTCACAACATTCAACATTAATTTTATTATTAATATAGCATATTACTCCATCATTTTGATTTCTTTTCCGCTTATTACAATACACATCATATCCCTCAATGTCGGTTAAATTTCCATCCCCTTCCTCAAACCATGTCTCTGTTAAAATAATTATATCCCATTTTATAATACTATAATTTAAATACACAATAAATTCATCAAAGTTTTTTTTATAACTTCGAATATTAAGAAGTACTATATTTATATTCTTATTGCTATCACAAACCCCACTCAAAGTCTCTACTTCCTTACAGTTAACATTTCTGAAATGATCAATATTATTGATTATTATATCATTCATTAGTTGGGAAAATAATCGCCTCACACAGGCCTACACCCCAGCTCCCTCCCCCCCCACCCATTTCATGCGACCCATTACGAGCAGAATTAACAAAGTGAGAAAAGTAATAATAATAATCTATTTTGTGTAAAATTACAATTGTAAAAACCCATAATTCAACACACATACATTCTCTCGTGCTCTCATTTGCACATACTTTCACACACAACGCACAAACTCACGCACACGAACGCAACCATCAGCTGTCATTCACAACCACAAGCGCACAGGATTCTAAATGTGCCATTCCAGAATAATGCTGTATGAATTGAAACCAAATAATACTAAAAAGGAAATATTATCAAAACTTCTTCCACATAACTTTACAACCAAAGCTGAATAAAATAAAATAAAAATAACTTATGTCCACAAAATAATTTTTTTACATTATTTATTCTTAGAGTACTATAAATAAACGTTGTGAAAACCATGAATAAGATAATTAATGTAAAAATATCGGTAGAATATTAGGTTAGTATTCCTTTTTAAGATTTTAATGTGTCAAGTTGTTTCGCATTTATACGCGATTCAAACTAAAAACATACTTATTGTTTGAAAATAATAGAAGCTATGGCAGACTTGTTTATTAATTAGTTAAAGACTAACCCTTATTCGAAGCTTACCCAGAATAAAATCATTTCGTTGTAAGAACACGATTAATTTTTGTCAGTAAAAATTTAGTTATCAGAGTATTATAAAGATAACTAATTTTATTTTACTGTTCTAAAACTTAAATTCAGCTCAAACACAAAATTTACGGTACCTCTATGTTAACGTAGCCAATCAAAAATTATAATTAACAAAATTCTTTTTCATGAAATATAACAGTTATAACTGCACTGATTGAAAGTAAAACTTAAATTAATAGGAGAAATATATAGTTTATTAAACGTCCAACGTGAGTTCTCCAGTAATTCAGCACAATATCAGAATGTTTATGGCGAATGAATATATAAGATTTAATATCAGCAAACAAATTATACCATATTCCAAAAATATATTAATATATGTATATATATATATGTATATATATGTATATATGTGTATATGTATATATATGTATATATGTATATATATATATATGTATATATATATACACATATATATATATGTATATGTACATATGTATGTGTATATATATGTATATATATATGTATATGTAATATATGTGTATATATATGTTCACCCAACTATCATTGTGGCAACCGTACATAAGGAAAAGTGTATGTAAAGTGGCGACCGGTGCTTATGACGACCGTATATGGTCGTCATATGCACACTTGGGTTATTTCATCTCCTTTTGCCCTGTAGATACATATAGTGATGACTTTAAAAATTGATTTTGGTCGTCATATTGCACCTGAAACGAATATTATTAGTTCATGTAATGACCGTGGGTGCGCTAGTGTCGCTGAGTGTATATTTCAATATACGGCATTTGGCGTAATACTGCGACCGGACGACTTGGCAACACCGGTTCTCTCAGGCGCGTATATTCCTCGAGTAAAGGAGCTGAGGGTTTCGAGCATACATGTACGAAGCATTTTTGCAGATTATTATAACAAGGACTGTGGTAATACAAAATATGCTTGTCGCCCGGCTATTTTCCGGGTGGTCGACAACGAAGGGGGGGGATATAGTGGGTAGTGTTATGAGTTAAAATGCGGAACTCTTGAAAGCAGTAAATGATTCGATTAAAACGTCGTTTTAATAATACAAATTTGGACACCAATAACAGTTGTTAGGCCCGGGGTCGTATATTGAACAGTAAACGAGTTATGAAATAAGTTGTAAAATAAATTGGTTTCAGTTGAAGTTATTGTAATATTTATTTTTCGATCTTAGCTTAGTTTGTGTAGGGATGATGGAAATGGAAATAATTATAAATATTGGTTGTATATTAAATAACTGTTTATTAACTTGTAGTAATAAAAGAAAACTATAGAAGTAAATAGCTCTGAAAAATTTTAGCCTTGTGAATTTGTAATTTAAAAAAAGGAAGTGAGAGGTGTTATCCGTACTGGACTTGGACTTGAATTGAATGCAATGATGAGAACCCCCCTCTGGGCGATCAGGTCACCGATGCACGTGGTTGGAGGAGAATAACGTGATGCTGACTAGTAAACTACAGCTGCTCGTGGCCGTTCTCCGTTTTAAATTAAAAATTTATCAACCAATAATCTGACTCTCTAAAACAAATGTACTAAGTAAAAACAAATCAAAAATTTTGGTTCAGCTAGTGAAGGAGAGTGACTCGTTATCAGAGGTGCCCATCCCTCCAAGGCTTACGGCGCATTCCCCCCAAAATAAAAAAATAAAGGAAATAGGTATTTGGCTATTTGTTTTAACGTAGGTAGAATTAAAATGAGAATGTCGCAAACAAGTGTGTCCAAATATGTTTGTTCGTTGTTGTAATATGGACAGTGGGTATATAAAACACGTATGTCACCTATTTCCCAGGTGGTCAACAACTTGGGGGGAGGGGGGCAAAGATGGCAGAAAGCGCTTTGCGTCAAAACTGCTATATCTTGGTAAGGTACAAGATAGAACATTGGTAAAAACATCATTTTAATCATAAAAATATGACCAACAATAATGGTTATTAGATCCACGTTTTACGGCCAATTTGTTTTAAAATTTCAGCATCGCTGAAAGGCTTCATTATTGCCGCTGGAGAAACACAACACCTCCCCCCCCCCCCCCCCCCCGGCGCTCGGCGCTCTGTTACCGTCGGCGCCCCATGCAGCCACATGTCTGCATGGCGCTTGTATCGGACTTACGTGCTGATCCCTCTATTTCCTATCACCGTTTTTCAGTCACTAGTACATCTGGAGCTTGGCGCCTTGGTCAGTCGGCACTTCGCAGCACCGCGTCGCGCCACCGCTGGGTACTGAGGTTGCCGACAAGCGCGGTGCCAACCGTTCAGCGCAATCGCTGTACTATATGGGAAATCAATTAATTCCTTGTGTTCTTTTTCGCCCGACAGCGGTTTTTCGTCCCTTTTTCTCTGGGTCTCCTTTGCTCCCGAGGCGAGGCCCATAAAGTCGGTTCCCAAAGCCCCTTTTGGACCGGGGCTCCAGGCGCTCACCCCATGCACCCCTTAAAATAAGGCCCCGAGGAGGGAACATGGCGGGGGTCGCGAAGTTTTAAATCAGTGGTTTTTAAATTACTTTGATCGCGATACACTAACGACCTAAAACATTGTTCGTAACCCACGATTGGTATATATTTAGCTACACTATAATCCCAACAAAAACCAGAAGATAGTGAAAGTAAAAATCTAACCTAAACTTAACCCATAACTAGGGTTACCAAATGTCCTAGTTTTCGCGTTTATTTCCCGGTTTGACTGCCCATGTCTTACCATTCACTGTAATTCCTCCCTTCAGTGGGTTGTACGATATCCTAAAATTCGGAGGCCTGTCTATCTGAGAGCTTTCAATCCTTTGAGTTCTAACAATCTGCTTTATATAATGAGGATTATTCAAGTATTATATTTTAACAATTGAATAACTAGTGTTGGGGAAGCTACTTTTAAAATGTAACTCGCTACATCTACAGCTAGAGGTTGTAAAAAGTAGCTTTGCTACAGCTATAGCTACAGATTTTAAAAAGTAGCTAGCTACAGCTACAAAAATCCTGCTACAGCTACAGTTACTTTTTAGCGAATTTCCTTAGAAATAAGCTATTACCGTCGTTTTAACAGAACAGAATGGACAAAACATATACGTTCAGGGTAACCTCAGCAATCATATTAATACTTATATTAATTGACAGCTTTTTATGTGTACTTTCTGGATATGAAGTGAATTTATTGTTAAAACGCATTTTTACCTGCAAAAGTCACGATTTGTTTCAAAATTTAACATGGGCTTATAAGGGAAATAGAATTTTCATTTTTTGAGTGTCTGTAAGCACGATAACTCTCGTAAATATCCCCCGATCGCAACAAAATTTGGTGCAGACATGTAAAACTAGATTCTCTTGGACGAGTTCGTAAACCAGCCAGATCGACATATCCTAAGTGGGGTAAAGGCTCCATTTTACCCCCAAAAATTGGTTTTTTGAGTTTTTCAAATTGAAAAATTATATTTATCCAATTATTGTTTGCACCATTGGATTTAGCTTGAAAAAACAAACAATTTGGTATTTTAAATCATTCCTCTAAGTCCATTGGTCTCCGGCTTCTCATTTTTTCCCCTGTTTTTATAGTATCAGGGCAGCAGAATGTTGGCTTAGTCAATTTCCTATTTATTCTCTACTGAGGTTTTCAAGGAATCGCTTTGGGTAATTTCTCAGTTTATCAATATGTTAAAAAAAATTGTGGTTTTTAAACAATTTTATGTTAATATAATTTGAAAATAAACATTCTTGCCTACTTCATTATATGAAATCTTTGTGTTTTTCATCTAAGCCATTTACCAATATTTTTTTACAAAGGTTTTGGAAACCAAGCTATAATAGCTATAATTTTAATGTACATAAATATATCACTTGTTTATTTCTTTTTTACGTAATAATGGATTAATTACGTATTAATTAATTATTTTGTAATTAGAAATTCGCTGAGTACGCAGGTTTGCTGCGACGGGGGTATTTTAGCTTCTTTCACGAAATAATTCCAACTTTTCCCTGTCTTTCGCAGTGGTGTATTGACTCAACTGAACACCCATATAGCTTTTCAGACGTATAACAGTAAGTGTAGTTCAAGTAAATAAATCTATACTTATTTAATACACGAGCAGTTTTTTTGTTATAAGGACTCCTCCTAAATTACTGAACCGATTTTCATGCTTTTGGTGTCATTGGAAAGAGCTTGGCGTGAAGTTTTGCAGGAAATAAAATTAAAAAAGGTTTGACTAAAGGGAAGAGCCCTAGACGCCCTTAAAATTTCGTATTAGTTCATAAGATTTAACATGGGAATAGAAATTTCAAATAAAGCAGCTGATTGGAGCAAACAAAGTTTTTCAGCAAAGACATGTCTTTGCATGTTGTTAATGGAATTGAAACCATTGCATGTAGAGCTGGAGGCATTTCAGTTGATGGAAGATGTAAATAAATAAACTATTATCCTAATACATACTTAAGGTCAGAATTCAGTTTTAAAAACATTTATTTGGAATCACAAGTGTGAAGATCTTAATATTTACATATGTTTATATTCCAAAGTAAAATACTAAAAGGAGAAATAAATTCTTATGTATAAATTCTATAAATATAAATATAAATAAAAGAAAAAAGAAACAGACTTAACATTGATTATTAGTAGATTTATTGAACCACTTTAGTTCGGTTTGAGATTAAGACGGGTCATGTCATACGCTACTTAGGGCCGCGAAAAATGGACATCTCTTTAAAGATGACTGAGTATTCACAAAAAATTTAGTTTTAAAAAGCTTTTGTAAAAAATTTCAGTATAACAGAAAGTTCAACCATATAATTAATAAAATAGTTCTAGAATACTGAACCATAATTATTTTTATTTTGAAATCAATACATAACAATTGCTCGATTTCGAGCAACAGGTTTACTAGTGAATAAATAAATAAACCAAACAATAGATCAATAAAGTTTTTTTAATTATTAGTCATGGTAGGCCTGCTCAAAATAGATTGTCTAAGTGCTAAATGAAATTATAGGCATCCAAGTAGGGCCTAATAAGCACTAAGATTTGGTGTTACATTCCCATGTTAAGATTTGGTCATGCCCGTTTCCAAATACCCTTAGGCTAAATCATTTTCCCTTTCCAATATTTAGGCTAGACTTCTGAAGGCTTTATAGACATAGACCTACTACATTACTTATTTTATTATCTAAGTACCTTTCAGTTTGACCATGGTTTGACTCATAATTTTATTGTTTATTATTGAATGTCCATTAAACAAGTAAACAAACGCTGTTGCTTTACGCTTTCATTTACGGATAATGCTCGAATAGCGAATGTGGATGCACGTCGATCGTCGTCTGTTTTGTCATACGACGCCGTATCGGAGGCTTTAGCCACAATGGTGGTTAGCGTTGTTTTTATCTATTGCGGTGTAAGTTCACTAACGTCGATCAAAGGCTCAAGCGGAATGAGCGAATACAGGCCAATGCAAAATTTACAGATGCGTTCGCATGACTTGTTTGTTCTATGTCGTTCTCACAAGGCCTCATGTTGTAAATAGATGGCCGAATATTTGGGCAAGTCAGTTTCGCCCTTGGACGACGATAGTGAACTCCCACAATCAAAGTTGCCTTTGTCTGTGGTCAAAGGCAATTGATTTCAGGAACTACAAAATCATTTACAATTACCAACTATTATAGTAACAAAGAATATCTCGATTTACTCAGAATCTCTGTATGGGTTGAAGTGTTAAAATACCGGTCCGAGAAAAATATAAATGTTTGTATTGCAAAAGTAGCGTCAAATTCCGCTACTCGCTACTCAGTACAGTAGCTCGCTACATCTACAAGCTATGCAATTGAAAGCGGCGCTACTTGTAGCACGCTACTCCCCAACACTGTAAGAATAGCGTTCAACATCAAAATAATAACATTTAGATCAAAATTTCAAGACGGAATCACGGACGTATAAAGGGGGGATCTGTAGAATCGACAGCTCCCAACAAAATATTGAAGTCTTTGAAAATGATTGTAGCCTTTTTATTATTTTTTTCAAGTTGCCTGTATTAATGGATAGCAAACTACGATCCAAGGCACGATAACTTTTGTACCCTCCCCCATCCATGCAAACAAAACAATTTTCTGTTGTGTCACTGTAAATAGCTAGAATGTAAATAT
The DNA here is from genome assembly GCA_035578135.1 of Flexamia atlantica. Taxonomy (NCBI): domain Eukaryota; kingdom Metazoa; phylum Arthropoda; class Insecta; order Hemiptera; family Cicadellidae; genus Flexamia; species Flexamia atlantica. The sequence goes on along the minus strand of JAQJVK010000007.1, from coordinate 10,454,624 downwards.
TTATTTGCGGTACATACTATTTTGTTTATTCAATTTTTCCAGATTTCGATCAATTTTTCAAGATTTCGATCAATTTTTCTTCATTTACATATCATCAGTTTTTTGAACTAGTATATCTGAATTATAATTTTTAAAGTCCTTGGCCATAAATTTATTTTACTTGGTTACTCTGTAATAGAAATGTAACTTATAACGTCTCCTTGACGTAGAAATTCCGTGGTGAAAGTGGGAACTATTTCAAACAAGCCCTCTAATCAAATCTAAGATCCCAGCGACACCGCAGAAATAGTGGAAAACTCAAGAACTTACAGCTGGTGGCGTAAACAGCGAAGGCGGCCACCTGTCGCAGCAGTAAAATATCGCTCGTGTGAACGTAGCCTAACCTTAAAACCTTTAACTGTCAGCAAAGCATAAGCTGTTCCCACGGTTTGGTTTTTTGATCACGATTCGTCACCAAAGTACCATTTCGGGCCTTGAGATTTACTGTTTCCATGTTAACCTCCATCATTTTGTCCCGAATAAGTCACTTTCATGACGCATGATGAAATATAAAATTTAATACTAAACATTTCAAGATTATCGATAGGAATTTGTGAAGACTAAACAAAAGAATCCCCTTTTACTTAATTAAAAAAAAAAACAGGTTGTCTTAGTGATAGTGGTATGGCAGGTCGTCACTTTGCCTGAATGAACAATTTATTCATGTATAAATGCAAGAGTGAAAATTGGCAACGCTGTATGTCGCCATAATGATGGTAAATATTTTGAATGGGGTTCACAATGATAGTTTAAAGTAATGTATATTACTGGATGCCATATTGTTTGTGGCATGTAAGGTTGCCACAATGATGTTTCTATGGTTTGCTTACAAATAACAAGAAAACTCATAATGTGAGTTGATAATGTTGTTTCTTGAGTGCAAGTTAGCATATTTCCATATGAAAACCTAAATATACATAACTCTTTGTGGCGGTTGCCATATTGTAGGTGTTGTGAAAAGTCGTCACAATGATAGTGCGATCTATATATATATATATATATATATATATATATATATATATATATATATATATTGATTGTAAGAATCAGTGGAACCTTTTAGAGCAAAGTTGTAAAGATTTACAGTAGGCCTACCTAAGTATTAATGTACCCTATCAAAAAATAAATTAGCAGAATGCTTTTACTTGACATTTAACACAATTATAACTGTACCAATTGAAAACAAAACCTTCAATAATGCAAAGTTGTAAAGATTTACAGTACCTATATATTACAGTACCCTAGCAAAAAATAAATTAGCTAAATGTTTTTACTTGAAATTTAACACAATTATAACTGTACTAATTGAAATTAAAACCTTGAACAATGCAAAATTCTATAAGCCTATTAGAAGAATCTAATATGTAAAATATGCAATTTATCAAAAATACAACTTATCAAAAATACAACGTGAGTTTCAATAGGAATTAATATTAGCAAAGAAATTCCACCGCATTCCAAAATAAAAATATAGCCTACTGTTTGCGAATAACCGGAATATTATACTTTTTAAAGCAAATGCAATTTAAATTGTATTGAAAATATATATAAATGTAAAAACAACTATTTATTTAGACAGGTTGTTGATGTTAAGCATAAATGAGCATGCTACTGACTTAATTTCAATACCTGTAAAATTATTCAGTCTGATAGTTTGTCCAGATCTTCCAATTCACACACTCTTATGCCATGGCCTCCCTCCATCTTCCGGACAAGCACCTTCCCATCCGCGGTCCACGCGTTAGCCAGCTTCCTCTCCGCGACGAGTCGCCGAGCAGGGACGTAGCCAGGAAGGGCGAAGGAAGGGGAAGGGAAGGGGGGGTCCAGACGACGTACCCCCCCATTTTTTTTGTCGAGAGGGTCGTGAGTTTGAGGACACGAGATTATGCGTAGTAGTAGGTAGTAGATACTGCTTGGTAGACTTTATTAGGCATCATTATCTTAACTTTACACTTTACATTTAAGAATAAACAAATAATATTAGACTCTGATATTATTAAAATACAAAATAATTTATCGGTAAATGACAGGATAATATTACAACTTAATTAGTGGACAAAATAATAGTGAAATTCGACCCGCGTAACAGCGCTGAGTATTTCGTAGTTATAAAATACCACAATTAGCTACTTTAGCACTTTAAATGTAATAAATTAATTTTCAAAAATACGGAATTGTATTTTTATATTTATTAATAATTTAAAATGTTTACGTAAAAAATCTGAAATTATTTATTTTTGTTTTTATTTGACCTTTTTGGAAAACTTCAATGGTACCGATTACATTGTATTTCAAAACATATATTTTACGAAGTAAAGAGTAAGTTCGGCTCGGGAAGAGTTGAGTCAATCACAGGCGTGCAATGATCTGAAATTGGAATTTTTATTTTTGGAAGAGGTAAATTTAAAAGTTGTGTAAATGAAATGCCTCATACAGTAATAGGTTCGGAGACTTAAAAACTGTCGCCAATAATGCGTTTCAGTTTTATTAGGGTTATCATCATTCTAATTCTTCCCTTTCACTCAAAACTTATGTCTAGAGCGCACAGTGGGTTAGGCTAGTTTGCCATTGTGACCGATCCGTAATCATGGGTTTTGACAGTGTGTTACGTTATGGCACCAGACCAGTAGGGTACTAGTTGTGGGTACGCGAAGAGACAGCCAGGGACGTGTGAATAAAAGATATGATTGGCTCTTGCGTATCTCGTCGAACTCTCGGTCAATATTATTTATTTTGCCTTCATTAACTCTTGATTAAAAACTCTTTACTGCTTTAGAAAAGCAGATTTAAATTTATTTTAAAATCATTATTATAATGCGAGTAAATGACATTTAACACTAATCATTCGTTTTACTGCAATTTTTAAGGTTTTGATTTCTCCTAAAGTATATTAAGCCATTAATAGTCAGTTAAGGTTTAAGGCCTTCGTTGATCCGCCGGATAGTCGATGTTCTTCTTTACAAGAATGTAGTAATCTTGTAATAATTATAATTAAAACTATTTGTAAATTTTATTTTTTACTTCTTACCTCTTTAACGTTACTGGATACACTTATTTTCTTCCTTATCATATAAGCGTCACTTTTTCTTTCTAAACATTAATCGTTAAATGTCACACAGTAAAACGCACGTTGTTACTCTGGTGAAGAATCGATTATAACTGACTCTCCCAACGTGGACTACATTCAGTGGTTGTAAATAATCTTGTAATAAGGTAGGCAAGAAATAAAAATACGAAAATAAGATAAGAATAGTTTTAATCGTCTGCTTCCAAGATCTGGCCTGGGAACGCAGCTGGAAATATAGCAGGCGTCTCGTCAGCTTCAATTGCGATAAGACCATGTTTGTAGGAATCGAGGAGTTTGTATATTTGGCATGAAAATCGAACGGTTAAATTTTGTTTGCACTTTGTACTTTCGTAATCTTTTGCCTTAATATTGCTTATATTATTTTTGTACCATGCACTGATAAAAAGAGAAAGTGTAATTCGTAACTGGATTGAATCAATATCATAATTATTAAAATAATTAGCGGAAAGGGGGGGGGGGGTCCGGACCCCACGGACCCCCCCCTTGGCTACGTCCCTGCGCCGAGCCTGGTACAGCAACTGCTTATTGTAAGCAGTCAGATGGCCGAAGACAAATATCCGTCCAGATGGAAGTCTAGGGTTGACGTCTGTGGTATTGAGCTGCTTCTGGCGAGCCGCGATGAGCCAGGCCTCCTTGACCGACCGTGAAACGAAGGCCGCGATCATGGAGGGTATACCGCCGTTCCTCGGACGTTGGAGGCGATGGGCTACGGAGATATCTGCACGGTTCCATGTGACACCCAGACCCGTGGCAATATGTTCCAGGATACTGTATATGTCCTCGCCATGCGTAACAGGGACTCCCTTTACCTCCAAATTATTTCGACGGGAGTACTGCTGGAGCTCTCGGAGCTCTGATCGAAGTTCTGCTGCTTCTTGTTTCCTATTGTTTATTTCAAGTTTAATCTCACTACATTGTTCTTTTAGATTCTGGTTTTCCAGCTCCAACTTAGCTATTCTCACCTTTGACTCTTCAATAGTAGAACGTAGATTTTCTATCTTACTGTCTATGTTATCAAACCTCCCCCTAGTTTCGTCCATGTTCTTGGATATATCCTCTCGCAGCTTCTGTATGACCTCTACGACGTTGTCTAAACCCTCATTGTCTGATTTGCTCACTGACGATGCAGTCTCGACCGCACAAGAGTCACAACGCCACGAGGTTTTACCTCCGCGTTTTCGCGCAGCTTCGGCAGTTTTAATTGAACAGCAAGCTAAATGAAACACTAGGCTACATTCGACGCACTTCGCACTCACTTTTTTATCCTCGATTGTGACATTACATTTGCTACAAGAGTCGAACATTATTAACAGTTTCTGGTTATGCACACAGACAAAAAACGTTTTTAACCGAATAACTATTGTTGTAATTGTTCGCACAAAAAAATGGCACTGAATAACCACTGAACCAGTTAATACGGCGGTAAAAAGTTTAAATTAATTAGTTTGCACGTGCACGGTACAGGCAGGGACGGGTCGAGTAGCGGAGCGAGCCCAGCGTTATCGGAACATCCGCACCGGTCAAGAGACAGATAAGGAATGAATGCTGGGAGTGTGTTACCGGCCTCCCAGGACTGGACATTTGCAGGATTTTGAAAATTCACTTCTAAATTTAATGCATGGGTACAGTCATGTCTTGATTATGGGCGACTTCAATACTGATCTACTAATGACTACCCGAAATTGGGAATATTGACAGCTGACTGTTTTGTTTGACTCATGCAACTTAACTACACTTCCACTTGAACCCACGCATCATGCTGCCTGCTGCCGAGTCTGATACTCTCCTTGATTTAATTGTCGTATCCGACCCAAATTACATTATCCATCATGGGCAGCTTCCAGTTCCTGCAGTATCCAAACATGACCTCATCTTCTGTGTATATTCGATCAAAGCTCCCAAGCCCAAGATGAAGTTTGTTAAATTTAGAGATTTCAAGAACATGAATGAGGCTGCTTTTTTATTCGATGTTTACCATACACCATGGCACAATATAGAAATTTTAAATTCTGTTGATGAAATGGTTCACAAGCTTAATGATACGATTTTAAATATTTTTGATAAACATGCCCCTGTTGTCACTAAGCGTTTAACCAAAAGAAAACCAGTGCCTTGGATGACCTCTGAAATTCGTAGTTTGATGGCCAGACGTGACTCCCTTTTTAGAAAGGCAAAACGTTCACAAAATCAAATCCAATTAGAACAATATCGTCACCTTCGGAATAGAGTAAAGCAACTTTTACGTAATTCTATTAGGTATATTCACAATCTTTTTGAAAATAGAAAACAATCTTCCAAAGCTTTGTGGGGTAAAGTAAAAAGTCTTGGGCTTGGAAAGCAGTCGGATAACCAACCAGTTACCATCCCTCTGAACGAATTAAATAAATACTTTTCATCAAACTCTCATGGCATCAATCAGCTTCAAGTAATGATTATTTAAATGAACTATTGAATTCACCAGTCCCAGATCTCAACTACCCTGAGTTCAGTTTCAAACCTGTTATACAGTCTGATGTATTGAAAGCCATCCGTCGAATCCGTAGCAATGCTGTTGGGTTTAATGGAATATCAATACGTTTTATCAAAGATATTCTCTTTGCCATTCTTCCAACCATTACTCATATTTACAATACATCCTTAAGGCCCCTTTCACACGAGGCCGCTAGTGGCCGCCACCGGCGACCGCCACCGGTTGCCCGCCACAGCTTAAACATTGTTATAAATGGAGGCCTTCAGACGCGGCCACTGCGGTTGCCCGACGGGTCACATTGGCCGAGCAGTGGCCGACTCGCGCAACTGCGAGTCGGCCACCGCGGTGGCGGCAACTCGTCGCGGGGCATTGAATGAAATGGGAGCTTTCAGACGTAGCCACCGGTGGCCGCCACTCCCGACTACGAAAGCGCGCGCATTACCTGTTTTTTGGGGTAAACTCAAGCAGTTCACGTGCGGAGGCAGGTACAGTTGAGAAATGATGTTTCTAAACGAGTTTTAATTGTTTATTTTATTATTTTAATGAGTGAACAGAAGAAAAAAAAATAAATGGTATCAGAAAACTGAAACAATACTTTCTCCCTTAAAGTAAGAAAATCTGCAATAAAATAAAATTAATGTACAATCACTCCGCAAATACATTAGACAACGTACTGCGTTTACCGCCAAACAAAAATATCAATTATCCCCGCAACCAGTTGACATAGACTAATAATTCAAAATACTGAATTATTTACTTTTTGAAGTCAAATCTAATGGTTTCAAGTATATTTTCTTTAGTAGTTCCATATTTTGTGAAATTTGAAAAATATGAATTTTTTAACACTTCCCATATTATCTTCTAAACCTGAATTGATACAGCCATGCGAGTTGTGTCATTTTATTTGTCATCCTAAGCTCTAAAAACCATAAAATTTTTATCAAATTCGTTAAAGCCGTTTTTGAGAAATTTGGATTCGCCTGGAGATATCATGGCTTTATACCTACATGCCTAATTTCATGAAAATTGGGCCACTGGTGTCGTCTCAAGCTTTGTTTACATACATCCGCACATCCACAGTGTGGATTCCACACACATGGACAGACAGGCACCACTCCGAAAACCACGTTTTGGATTCAGGGAGAACTAAAACGAATATTTCCACTAACAACTCAAATTCGAAAATTTTGTCGAAAACAATACTTTCCCCAAATACTATGTATAGGGGGGAGAAAGTAAAAGTGGAAAAAAGGAACAGGAACATTCGTAAATAGTTCCAAATAAACTATTTCTGGCGGCACATAGTTCGTCATACAACGTGTAATAAAGGCCATTGTCCTTCCTATTCGTTAGTACTGGATGAACATGGAACATATTCACCTGCATCTCCGCCTTCTTTTCTTGATTGGTGATGCGAGAAGAATGAGTTGTTTATTACTCATCAGCATTTTCTCGACTATATCGGAGGTGGCTATTGGTGGAGTGGCCTGCTAGTTGCCTGTACCGTCAACTGCAGTTACCCGGGCTGGTAACCGGTGGCGGCCACCGGTGGCGGCCACTAGTGGCCTCGTGTGAAAGAGCCCTAAGACACTGTTCATTCCCTTCTTCTTGGAAGTCTGCTCTCATCCGACCTTTAAACAAGATCTCAGCTCCTGCATCTTGCCAGGATTTCAGGCCGATCAGCATTTTGCCCGCACTTTCTAAAGGCCTAGAAAGAATCGTGCACTGTCAAATTACTGACTTTATCACTGAAAACAAAATTTTATCTGACTACCAGTCTGGCTTTAGACCAGCTCATAGCACTGAAACCGCACTTCTTCGTGTGACAGAAGACATTAAACTGGCTATAGAACATCGACAGGGCACGATTCTAACTCTCTTTGACTTTTCAAAAGCTTTTGATTGCGTGAATCATAACTTGTTAATAGAAAAGTTAAGGGCCATAGGGTTTTCACAGAATGTTCTTAAATGGCTGAGATCTTATCTGACAGACAGGAGGCAGTGTGTTGAGGTTGGTGGTATAAAATCTGACAGGGAAACTGTTACTTGCGGCGTGCCTCAGGGATCCATTCTTGGGCCCCTGCTGTTTGTGTTGTATGTAAACGACATAAAATCAACTCTCACTCACTGTAAATATCACATGTACGCCGATGACCTACAAATTTATGCTCATTTTCCAGCTAACAATATTAATAACTGTGTATTGCAAATGAATGAAGATATTGACCGAATGACTTTGTGGACTGAAAAACACGGACTAAGTCTTAATCACGAAAAGACAAAACCTATTATTGTTTGCCATCAACGTTTACGAAACTCAATTGATTTTGACAATACACTTTCAATAATGGTAAACAGTAATATTCTGCCCTACTACGACAAAGTGAAAAATCTGGGTTTGACTATGAACTCGACACTTACTTGGAGCGATGCAGTAGTAGACATTCGAAAGAAGGTCTTTGCATCAATCCACTCACTGAAGAAGTTACAACGCTTCCTGCCACTACATACTAAAGTACAACTTGTCAAATCGCTTGTGCTACCCCACTTTAACTACTGCAACTCTGTAATCAATGACATGACTGTGCATTGGCTCATTCCAATATGCTCCAACGGTCTCAGAACTATTGTCTGAGACATGTCTATGATCTGAGACGCGTGGAGCATATCACTCCCTACTACCTTGAGTCAAAATTATTGAAATTACAAGATCAAAGATCAATCAAAATTCTCTCATTGGCCCATTCAACATTAAAAACCGGTTTGCCTAAATATTTCAAAAATGATTTTAAATTCATAGCTCAAGGTAGTCAAAGAAATTCACGTTCCGCTTCCCTCACTTTGCGTATGCCTCAGCACAGGACAGCAATCTATGACGGGGCTTTTGTTGTGACTGCTTGCCGTTTATGGAATGACCTTCTTGATTCCCTGAAGTCAATTGAAGAACATCGTCGGTTTGTGGCGGCACTCAAAAAATTGTTCTTTCAACGGATGTCCTTGGCTGGTGCGTTGTAGGTGTTTTCGTCTTGAGCGGGGTCACTGATGGATGAATGTTTGAGTGAATGAATGTAGTTTAAATTGATATAGTTATTCTCCTTTATGTAAATATATTAAGTTTTTTGCAAATTAGTAAGGTAAAATAAAAATACAGACATATCTCACATTTTGTATTACAGGTTAAGTGTAAGAGAGGGTCATGTGGCTCTAACTTTGCCTGGTAAAATAAAGAATTTTTCATTTCATTTCATTTCAATATCATAAACAATAACTTAAAAGCTCCCGGTCCAACACAAGTCCAGTTTATATCAAACTCCAAGAACTCCTTTATTTTTCCATCACGGTTTTTAAAATAAGGTTGGAAAGAAAATGCATCTACACATTATAATTACAAATTAACATTATTATTGGGGGTAGGGGGGATAGTAACATTTAAATTTTCGGCTGACCATAATAAAAAAACATTGAATTCAAACTTTAATATATTTAATTAACAAAATTTATTTCCAAATAAAAAATAAATCTGAAATCAGAACACCTTTGTCGCTTTGTCAATCAGAATGCAAAAAGTTGTACAGTCCCATATTTTATATATGTCGTAGCCACATGCTGTAAATGGGCACTTCATGAAATGTCCAACGCTAACCGGGCACTTCATGAAGTGCTCAGCTCGCCTGGGCACATAGTGTAATTGAATGGTTTCATTAAAAATTACAGTATGTGATCAACAAATCTGGGCACTTCATGAAGTGTCCAACGCTCGTTGGGCACATGCTGTAATTATTTCTTTTACACTATTTGTCCAGCTCAGATGCTGACACTTGATGTAAACGCGTTAAACGTCTGTTTACGTTGCTGTTAGTAGTATCCGATGCATTATTTTTAATAATACAAAATAGGAACATTGTTAGAGTATTTTGTAAAACATTAAGAATAATATTGTCTGCCACTAAACCAGAAAATTCTTGCGTATGTTTTTTATCATGGTTTCTTCTATGTTGTATGAGTTATTTTGGCTACACATAATTATAAATATCATTATTATTGAAACAATAAATAGCTTTAATATTGTTTATCGTTTCAATAATAATAATATTAATAGTGACTTTTGGCCGAAAACATAAACCTAACAATTCAGCCAATTTAAATTTTATGTTTTAATAAAATACAATAATGAAACATTTTACCCAACACATGTATATGTAACATAACACATAAACATTAATATTAGCTTATTTTTTCACGTTTTAATTGATTAACTTCATACTTACCCACCCTTAATAAAACTTATAATAAACTAACACATAGCAAGGTAAAACAAATTTATAGAAAGTGCCATAAATCTTGAAAAAAATAATAAAAACAATTCTTTAGTTTCTTTTTGATATAAAAATTGAAAACTTAATTTATATAAAATTTTACTATTTTTTTGTCCTTTTTACAATTTTATTAGCATTAACGACAATTTAGGTTTAAGTTTGCCTTTTGAGGCAATTTGAATGAATTAACATAACATCGTTACATCAAGCCTTTTCATTGTAATTGTTTTTATTTGTTTATAGAATATTAAAAAAAAATGTATATGGAGTCCTGTTTACTTTACAGCGTTTCAAAAATATGCTTTAAATCTTTTATTATATTCCTAAAGACATGAGTAGCTCAAAAAATCTAAGTTTATATTATTAAGTCAAATATTTGGAAATTCATATGAAGAAGTTGTCTCAGACAGGGCCGCCCACAGGGGGGATTGATGGCGCAAGTTGCCATTCAACATTTTGCCCCATTCAACATTTTGGGGGGGAATCAAACGTTTTTGGGGGGGAGTAAAAAATATAGAGGAAATAAAATAAAATAATATCTTCAAGAAAAAAAATGGTGCTATATAGTCTTTGTAACCGTGAGTATAGAATGATAGAAAGGTAAAGCGTTCACTAATTTTGGCATTAGGTAGTTTTTTAATATTAAATTGCGCCAGTCTGAAGTATAGATTGTCCGTTTTATCTTGAGCTATAGCCTACTCCGTTGCCGGAGCTGTCAAATATTGTTTACTCTCAATTCTTTCAAATCTTTACAAAGTATTTTGTTTACGTCCGTGTCGATTGTGTTGTGTGTAATGTTTTTAAACTTTTTAAATTATTGACGAAAATTAGGATATTTGTACTGTAATTTACTTGAGAAGAAGGACTTGGTAATGGGACAAATGTCCTGAAACTAGTAGTCTGTGAAACTATTTGGATTGACGACGTACAGGTTGGTAGCCTATTATTTTTATAAGTTTTGTTTCATGTTGATTATGTATAGAGTTTTGCAGCGTAAAATACCCTTCAATGAGGAAGTGTGTGAATTTTTGTGATTTTTTTAACTTCCGAGACTAATTCTTTGAGTCATAGAATTGAAATAAAATTGTCAGCAATTAATTAAACTTCTCGTCAGGGCAAACTTTCAAAAATAGAACTTATTACTTTAAACTTGAATCATCAACATGGGTACGAAATTCCTCACAGAATTCCAAATTTTAATTTATTTCATATTCTTTAAAAGTGTCTATGTATACGTTCTACACTTTTAAAATTTCGACAGTGCGACAACATTCATTTAGCATAAAATGGGGGTTGGTTTACATGGATCTTCATTGCTTGGTGCATCTTCACGTCTCTGATTTAGAATTTTCTTTTCAAAAGTGTTGAATTTTTATGTTAATTCTACACAGCATCTACGCGTTGTTTTCTTGCATTCATCTTTGTTAGGTCTTAACAACAAATGATAAGAACATGGACAAACCACTGATCTCCTGATGAACTAATCTCTAAATATCATTTATAAAATAAGCATTCACATTAAAAACCAATTATTCAGTGCTCATAACGGCCAAGATATTAAATTTTCAAATTGCCCTTTTTTGTTTCACATCTTATAATACATGTTTGGCAAATCTATGAAATTCCTTCATTAAGTAGGTATATTGTTATTGGTAAATTTCAAAATCGAGTAAAATTGGCAGGCTAACCGTGAACACTTCTATATCCTTCACATTCCAAGTACATTTACAAGAGGTTTTAAATTTATATTGCGTTTTATAACTTGAATTTTTTATGTCTATTAATGTTTGAAAACTCTAAACTTTGAAACATGCAGAGCACTCCTATTTAAGTTACTTAAGTTTCTTTTTTAGTTCCCTTTTTAAGAAAATAAATACAGTAAATTAAGATGATTACAGACTATTGGCCTTAGTTTCAACAGAGCAAATACTCTTCCTTACTTTCTGTTGTCTTAGAAAACATAGGCCTAAATATAAAAAAAATGAAAATCACAATGTGGATGAATGCTAACTAACTTTTGCTAGCCCTGCATTGTGTGGTATATCTCTGGAACTATTTCACATCTTGATCGTCTGTTTTGTTACAAATAAATATTAATCGGAAAAAGTTCACAGGTTCTACCACAGATGGTAGCACATTCGCTGGAATTTCAAAAGCCTCCTGTGCGAAGGCTTTTCATGGGATATTTTCCAAACTCGCCAAAGGAAAATCTAGAAAGTAATAGCTTTAATTTCATACCGAATTTGTGTAGAAAAATTAATTTCTAGGGGTCGATTTGCTCTGTACAAAATCCCAGAAATTCTTTTAATAAAGTAGAAGATAGATTAACTGTTCTGGTAAAAAAGCTCCGTTAGTTGAAAGATCTAGGACATTGTTCAACATTACATCATTGTAACGCAGCAACTCATTGTAATTACTCCCTCCACAGTAGTACGAGAAGATTTTATAGTTTGGGGGTTGCTGGCTGTTTTGGGGGGGAATGCGCCATATACCTTTGGGGGGATGGGCATCCCTGCTTCCGATAAGAGTGAAGGAGTGTAGACCCTGACAGAACTTAATTTTGCTCATGTAACTGGATTTTTTTTAATTCAACAAACTTTAAAAAAATAAAATTATATTTTACAAAAATTAAAAAAATTCGTATAGCCTACTGGTAATATTAATGGGTAGGTCTATTATAAAAATACTGTATACTGCTGTCAAAAATACTGTCACCTTCGTATTATTTGAGGCAGGCTCTGTCCCATTTCCTTAGGCTTATATAATCAGGAGTTTAAGGTTTTCTTTACCTTCACGTCCATACCCTTGAGATGACTGAAATCTGTCATCGTTTGCTGAGTGGTTCCTGAAATCTGGAATCCAGAATCAGCTTTCTCCTGATATTCTGAAATTTCGATTCAACTAATCAAAGTTGATTTAAATTGATTGAGGTAGTTTACATAATTATAGTCTCATCATGAAATTTTGAAGGGCACTCAGACATTGTGGATTGCTAAATTCATCCACTGTCATTGAGTTTGTTAAAGCGAGTCGAACGCTCGCATTGCCCAGTGATCCAATTTGAATCACTTTCTGATGTCTCGTAGTGGTCTTCGGACCTATCTACGACTGAAGAGACTAAAAGAAGTCGAAACAGCAGAACACACTTCTATCCTTGAAGGCGGATAGTCGTATTTGACTTAGCGCAGGCTCAATCTAATTTTGAATTCTCAAGCCACACACGGACATGGATCGTACACACCCGAGACGGTACGTGTGACGGTTCCATGCTCGGAGAGGTTGGAATCTTGGATTTGAAATTTAAAAGAAACGTTCTGAGTGAACGTTATTTGAAATGGCAAGGGGTCCGTCCCCATTCACCTTCTACAAGTTACAACCTGTAATAGAGCGCTAGTCAGAACAGCAATACAATATCGCGAATCCGGGTTAAAGATCAAGGGCATAGATGCTGATTTTAATTGCAGCTGTCAACCACAAAAGCTTTATGCTGTGGGAACCCTTGCGATCGCCGGTTAGGCAGATGCCGCCATACACGAATTGTGTCCACGAGCCTAAACGTGTTACTGCTTGATGATACCAGTGATCCTTGAAAATACATCCTGATTGAGAAGGATGACCATCATCTGATGGATTTGAAACTACATCACCTGTCATAAGTACTTTAACCAATTGATAATTTTGAGTACCTTGTAACATTAGGTGCAAGTATTCAGCTTCGCAACCTTCCAAATTCTAAATTTTATAGGTTGATGTGGATTGTATTGGTCGCGAAACTATCTCTGTGAAGGAGTGGGGTTTACGCGCGAAGAAACGCCATATTGGCGGAATCACTCTTGCCACGTAAAGGTGCGATTACACGCATATCGGTATCATCTGTTTCGGTCTTAGGGCTAAACAGTTCATACCTCATCAGGTGCACACTTTAATGCACACAAGTCTTAAAAAATAGCCTTACTTGAATCGCTTTGATTCCCATGGGTGATGGAAGTGCTGGTAGGGGAGGAAAATTTTTTGAAAAACTGGAGTTCAGTAATCTGAGATAATCGGGACAGGACCCGGACCCATTTCAGATTAGAGATTATTTTTGATTACTAAAATAAAAATAATCAATAAACACAGTGTTTAACATATTCAGCCCGACGTGCGCCACCGGTGGTACACAAATGAATTTTAAAACTTATTAAAAGAACGTTGCATTACTCGGTAAATTGAACACAAAGACAAAAGTAACCTAAGACGTACTTTTAAATAAATCCCAAAAATGTGCATTGATTTTACCATGTGTGTACCTAAAATAACTAAATTGCGTGAAAATCATAAATTTTAAAAGTGTACCTCCGGTGGCGCACGTCGTACGGTGGGCATACTAAAATCACCACGGGCCGACGTGCGCCACCGGTGGCACACACATGATTCGCCGATGGTGCGGCAGGCGGTGAAGTGGCGAACGATACACTGCTAGTTATTGTAACCTACATACGAGTAAAGCACTTACCGGGTCTTCTACGACCCCTTCCACCATTTTTGGCGTTTTTACATCACCTTGATCTTTTCAACATTAATTTTTTTTACAATAAAGTTTACATGTGCGCCACCAGTGGCCACGGTGTGTCTACACAACCCTAAAATACGATCAGTGCGCCACGGGTGGTACATGTCGGAGTTTTGGAAAGTTTGCAGTGCGCCACCGATGGCGCACATCGGGATTATGGTTAGTACAAAAACTGACTATTGACTTCCGTTGGGCTGAACGTGTTAAAAAATTTAATCCTAATGTTTACTTGTGATCGTCATAATATACGTAAAATTAAATTTTATATCCATTTGTTTACTTTGTAAAATCATCTGTAGAGTTACTTCCATTGTTGTCCTGCGATTGATCAACACCCGAGTTTGTCTTTGCAAGCCTACTTCTGCCGCTGCCGCGACAGTTATTCGTGAAAAGTAAATATACACCATGAAATTAAACGGCCATTTACTTGTTTCAAAAGGTTTATTCCTGCGATCAGTTAGTACAGCTAATCGAATTTGCTGTTAATTTACTTTTTTTGCAAAGTTATCCTCACAGTTACCTACAATCTGTACATTTCGTCTATCCACCCTTGATTGGTAAATAGGTGTGATTGTCATTGAATGTTTTGCCATTTATGTCTTTAGCTGTTTCACCAATTTTTTCAAGATTGGGAATTATTTCCTGTCCCAGTCGTGTTTTGAATTAAGCAGATTTTCGGATTTCCAAGTTTCGGATTATTGTCTTGACTACACTGTAGAGATATGCGTATTCATAGTCAATCAGTTTTCAGTTACGGACTTATCACGATGTATTTATAACCTTATGGTGCCTTATAGTCCTTGATGTAGTTGTGTACAATTCGCAATGTACATTTTGCCTCAGTGTGTGGCATCAACAAATGTACACAACTACATCAAGGACTATAAGGCTTTAGAGTGTAGTAACTATGTCATTACAAAGTTCATGAACATGGATAATAGAAAATATCACAATGATTGGGTGAAGGCATATTTCTCTTTCTCGAATGCTTTGGAAATAAGTGTAACAAAACACATAAAAATTTCGAAGCCACCAAAACTTTGAATAAGAACCAGCAGTTTTGAGATTCAGTAATGGAATATAAAAAAGCTGCAATAAAATTAGCCTAAACATGACGCAACAGCAATTGGTCTTCTGCGATACTGCAGTAAGATTCGTTTACTGCGATGCGACGACAAGATATGTTTACTGCAACGTGAATTGCTGACTGAAACGCCATACCACATTTTTTTGTGTGATACGATGAGTGTTTTGTTTACTACAATGTAATTAGGTGCTTATTTACAGCGATGCGACGACGAGTTTGTTTACCGTGTCATGACATCAATGTGGTTACCATATATGGTTGATTAAGAACTATGATAAACGATGATAATACGCACTGGACTGGCTATGATATGCACTGCACTGGACAAAGCTGCGCTGGAGCACCATTTTGATCCCACTGCATCACTGGGGTTATAAGAGTGAGTTATATCCACTCTCGTTCAGGTTTCAGAAATGAATGCTTCAGTGAAAAGCTTATGAATGCTTCAGAAATGAATGATTATTGAACATTCTGAATAGGGGCTGATAAATACCAGTGATAATTGCTCAAAGTCTTTCTTTTGGCAGAGAGGTTTAATAGGCTTAATAGGTTTAATAGTTCAAGGTATACTATCTTGAACTAATAGAAACTTACACGTGATTTTTAGGAAATAAAAGTTAGCCATACTTATATTATTTGTAAACAACACTGTACATTTTCAGGAATAAAGCTTTTTTGATTTGATTTTATACCTGAAATTTAACTTTGACCTATCTTGTAAATTCAAATTAGGCCTAACCAAACTTAACATTACAGAGCTCAATTTTAAATCACTGTCCAGTGTTACGTAAACATTCTGCGTTTGACAATTCTATCTAACACATTTTAGGTAGGTATCACAGGTATTAAGAATGATTAATGATTATAGAAGAATTCTAAGCTATAACTACAATTTAGTAACAAGTTGTGTAATATTTTTACAGGACAATGGAGGACACCATGAAGATTCCTTTGGAAGCAAGATGTGATTTGGAAAACCCCAACAAAGGATTTGCTTGCAAGTTTGGAAGGAGAGTAGTGCAATAGTGGGGCTGCTGGCTCACTTCGCATAAATCAAATTTGACAGCTACATCCGGTCTGGTGACGTGATAGGCTGTGACGTAGCTGTGACGTGTAGGGGTTGTCATTTAAAGTTCAAATGCCCGGCTGTGGTGGCATAAAGTTCTAAAGATAAACCGAACCCAGTGGTTATAAGTTGTTTCAGTTCTTCACTAAAAATTTCCAAATCTATGTAAGTTGTAAAATTGATAGTGTTGTAGTGGATCCCGCGAATGTTGAGAGACATGACTAGAGTTGTTTACTCGACTAGAGGTGTAGCAGGAATGGTTATTGCAAAGCCGGTGCTGCGGGTACGTCTGTCGGTAGTGGGGGTAGTGGTGGGGGTAGCGGTGGGGGTAGTGGTGGGGATAAAAAATGGTAGCTGTTTGTTTAATCACTTTGCATTTAATCGCTGCCACAATAGACCGAGTCGATGTTGCAATTCTTCTAGTTTATCTAACCGGTTCTTTTGATATGTTTTGTACCACAAAACAGTAAAGTTATGTTTTGTACCACATTTACAGTAGCAGAAAGAATCACATTTTGTACAAGCTTTTCCGTCAACTTGATCTTCAGGTATTTTAAAACATTTTTCTTTGCAACAATAAGATAAAAGTGGTAGATTATTTCTTTTGGATGACATGTTGGTTGTAGCTTGTCTTAAACAGAACTGAGCCTCTCAACGTTAAGGTTTCGTATTTATATAAAGTATTCGAATAAAACTATCGATTAATACTATCGATTAAAAGTTCAAGGTCATCCGTTTGAGTTTAAAAAAAATACAACAAATCAGTATATATAACATATACTGAAATGTTGTTTTTGTTATTTTTTTATTAAAAACATGTTTTTACAATATTTACAAAGTTATTTTTGTGCGATGTGCAGAGTAAGTTCTGTAGAGTTGTTTCCGCTCATTCCGTGTGACACCAAATATAATGATCCTGGCTGAATTTCCCGCAGATCTTCATTTTGCAGCAACTGGACGAATCGTTTTGGAAGATATACTTGAAACTTTGGTTCATCACCTGGTGTATATGGTGCATCGGATAAAGATGCGACGATTGCGTCTCCATGCGTTGTATCAACTTTCTTCATTTCATGAACAATATAATGTTTCTGTTCTTTTAATTCTGAACATTTCTTGATAATTAGAGTATTTGATTTTGAATGTAAGTTGAATTGTTCAACTAAACATTGGAGAAACTGTTGTGATGTCATCTTCTTCACTGGAGATGTTGTCTGATCGGAGTATGGAGTTAGAGTGATACTAGGGGTGTGTTGCTTCCTTGTATTTATAACTTTCGTAACCCCCACCACATTCTTCTTTTTCTTGTAAGTAAGCAGCCAAGTGATATGCGTTTTGTAATGCGCATTGAGATTGGTTGTGTATCGGATCTATTGTAGAAACACAAATATTTCTAGAATAAAAGTGAAATGTTTTGTCCAGTTTTATGTTTAAAACTTCTTTGTTCGTGTGCTGTCGTATCCAATTATTTTTTTCCAATCCTCTAGTATATATGTGTGTAAATTGTTTGCAAAAATGAAACATAATTTTGTGTACATTGTTGTACGGTAGAAAACCTTCAAACCAATGGATATGATGAAAATTATTTGTTAGCCATCTGTTTGTTATTTTAGCTTTTGACTTTAGTTCATGGACAGAACACGGTGCTTCAAATAAAAACGGGTACGCTACTTGTGTAAGCAAATCTAAAATTACCAATTCTTTTATGATAAATCTATCATCGTTTCCGCGAAATGCTTGAAATTCAATTACACAAGGTTTTGCTGCCATTTCTTTATCCTGTCTGCTCATCACGGTGTCTGCTGATCAACTGTTTTCCACACCACGGCCTACCGTGTTGTGGAAAACAGTTGATCAGCTGTTTAGCTGTTGTTTTAGGTTATATATCTAACCTATTAGATATATAAACCAGGCCGTACAGTTGTAGGCGCGTTGGTGTATGTTTAACGTGGGCACCGTCCCCAGTAGGCCTACCCCACGGTTTATTCTTTTGTTAAATTACATTGTAGTTTTAAACTAGCAAAGTTTCTTCTTCTGTATTATTGTTGTTGTTGGTTTCTTCTTCTGTACTGTTGTTGTTGTTGGTTTCTTCTTCTGTAGCTTCCGTTGCAACTTCAGTAAAAGGTTCAAAGTTTCTTAACTGCCTCCACATTTCCACTTCGTGGGGTATTTTATTAAAGATGGATGTATCTATTGGTCCGTATTGTAAAGTGCTGTCTGGTTGTTTTTCGCATGCATCTACCAGATATTCCTTAATAACAGAGCTTGAAAATACTAATTGTTTCATATACCTGGTAATAGGTGATGTTGCATAGTTTAAAATGTAGAATTCTTCACGTGTTAGTAGAATTTTATTTTCAAATTGTGTTGAGTCTCTAATTCTTACTTGTTGTTGACCACGATGTTTAATAATGTCAGTTTCATTGTCACAATCCAAAAGTCGAATGTTAGTTTTTCTTCCAAAGAAACTGTTGGTTAAGTAACATTCAATAAGATGTAGATGTTTTAAAAAGGAATCCCAAGCATTTTCTGAAAATAAAACCATCTTTGTACCATGGCTTAGTATTACTGTGGGAGAGTAGTCTAATGATTTTACCAATCCTATCGACACACTTTTACTCATGCAAGATGAAATAGGATAAAAGATGCGAAGGAAAACTTCCGTTAAAATGTTTGGTGGAATATTTTCTTCAAGTTTTCTTTTCTTTCTTACGTTTGTTTTATTATTTTCCAACTTTTTATTTTGTTTTCCAAACTTTAAAAAGTCATCTATTTCCTTTACAACATTTTCTTCAAAATGTTTATCATGATAATTTTCCAATAAAGGTGTTGTTTCGGAAACGCCTTGTACAACTGATAAAGAACTCATTTTGTTTATAATGCTGTAGACGATGTTACCCATACAACTGTAGACAGTCAACTAAACAATTTGCGTTCCCGCTCCTGCTTTTATAACCGAGTGGTGGGGGTATTTTTTTTCTTTTCATTTTACAAAACTGCTTTTACTATACCGGTTAAAGGTGTATATGTAACAATTTTATCATGTAAAATTAAACAATAAGCAGATGTATCTTTGGTTACATTTTGTTCAAATTCCATTTCTATTTTTATATCTACACTGGAAGATTTTACAGATTCATTTTGTTTTGAACAATCAACTACAACAATCGGATAGGTAGATTTAAATTGGTTTGGCGTTAATAAAGGTGTGTTTGTTTTTCCATAATATAAATTTTGGAATCTTGCGTACATATCGTACAAAACGCTAAACCTGTCTTTTGTAAAGTTTATGTTGAAGTTGTCGTATGGAAAGAATTGCGGGTTTAGAAACACCTTAAAATTTGTAAGTTTGCAATGATCAAATTCACCAGGATGTTTAGTTATTTCATTTCTTCTTTTTGTTTGTAATCCAAATATTACATATCTTGCCTTTTCCAAATGAGTAGAAGTTTTTACAGTCCATGTATGACGTTGTGTTTCCGGTAAAACCGGATATTCATGAAACTCCCAACTTCTAAATGGTATTACGATGTCACGATCTGATTTTAAAGTTCTTAATAATGAAATTCTATTTTGATCGTTTAACCGTACATGCGGTACTCTCCAAACAATCTTGTCTAATTGCATTTTCCATTCTAAATTAGCTTCCGTTGTTCCATCAGGCGCCATAATAATATCTTCGTCGTTTGATGATCTTAACAAAACTGATTCTTGTTTAACATTTATTATTATTTTTCGGTAATCTTCGGCAAAGCCTAAAAGTAATCTTAAATGAATGTAAAAGTCAAAATTGCCTGAACTGTTTGGAGTGATTGTACTGGAATCGGGTGCTACCCATCCTGCGGCGGCCAGCATATTTTTTTCACTCGGTGTTAAAGATGCTAATCCTTTTAATGTACTTGTAATTCTCACCTTTTTTGTTGAATCTACTGTAACTCCGGAAATTTCATATCTTATTTCATCAAACAAATATGCCATGGGGTTATTTATGAACGGAACAGTCCTTGTAGTGTTTCCATCTTTTTTTGTTACTCTTCCTTCGATATACAAATAACTTTCACATGGAAGTGTATAAATATCTTGTTGTTGTATGGGAATTCAAATTTCATCATTATTATTTAATTATGATGAAGCGTAAGGGTTGTGCGTATGATATTCCTTTTCCCATAGGGTTTCGTCGAATGTCGGACCCTGCGCTATATCCAATATTTCCATTATTAATAAGTTTTAATCCAATTTCTTCTAGAAAACTAATGTTATCACTTGTTAATCCTTCTATAGCTGAAGTGCTACTGACTTGTTTACCAGTCAGCTCTTTCTTTTTAAATGATAACCCAATTGTTATACGGTTGATTTTATATGTATTCGTATAGTTATAGGTTCGTCTCTAAAATCAATATGATTTCCGTCTTGATCTAGTATGTTCACCACAATGTCTGAAATAAAACTGGTGTTTAACGGTAGGTACACTAAGTTTTGTGGTTTTTCCACAATTTCAAAACCCGGAGTGACTGTTGGATAGAATGTGTGCAATATATGAGTATTTTCACCATCTCTATAAGAACCATGTATAATATTACATGTAACATCTATACTGTTAACTTTCATTATTGTCACAGTTCTAGCACCTGAATGGTTAATATTAGGTTCTAAAATTTTTGTTGTTTTAGGAAATCCTAATAAACTACCAATTGAATGTTCTTTGGTAAAATCTATATAATATTTACATTTAATTTCAGCTTTCATAGTATTGTTATTTCCTTTTATTGTTATATTATCTTTTCCCATATGATTTTGTGTCGCTTTATTTATATCATCAATTTCATATGCTCCAGTGGGTAAACTAAATACTTGTATATCTGAATATTTGTTTGTATTTTTATCTTTTGTTTTGTAATAATGTATTTTGTCATTAACATTTTCAGTAACGTTGGGAATAGAATTATAAGTTGTTATATCTAATAATGCGGCTTCCCATAATTTATCTTTTTCCAAACGTAACGCAGGGAAAAGAACACTTCGCAAAGTAGATGAAGTTCCAGTTAATGATACTGTATAGGAAGACATCTTAAAGTTGACTAACGCTTTTTGTTAAAAAATCTAAACATAAATGTCCACAGATTACAGTATCATCAGGTTGCTCTCTTTATAATTGTGTAGTACATTTTTAGCTGTTTTAAAGTAATATTGTAGTTCTTTTGGTGGTGGGAGATTACCAAAACTATCAAAGTAGTAAATAGTTGATCCTAGTTTCTTATAACATACCCAATGAGTGCCTGATCTTTTACTATTATCTAAATTTACTATTCCGGTTTCATTTTTCCAAATTTTAACAGGTAATGCATCTTTCATAAACACTCCTCTAAAAAATGGAATTTTTAAACAAGAAACATAAGTAATTAATTCTTTATCTGTTAATTCTTTATTTGGAATTAGTAATTGTTTTTTTTCTGTTTAATACACACGATACGGTCTTAGGTATAATCCTCCTCCTTTTTTTATCATTGACCATATTGTTTGTTTCTTTTTATTTTACGCATATCACTTGGCTGCTTACATACAAGAAAAAGAAGAATGTGGTGGGGGTTCCGAAGGTTATAAATACGAGGAAGCAACACACCCCGAGTATCACTCTAACTCCATACTCCGATCAGACAACATCTCCAGTGAAGAAGATGGCATCACAACAGTTTCTCCAATGTTTAGTTGAACAATTCAACTTACATTCAAAATCAAATACTCTAATTATCAAGAAATGTTCAGAATTAAAAGAACAAAACATTATATTGTTCATGAAATGAAGAAAGTTGATACAACGCATGGAGACGCAGTTGTCGCATCTTTATCCGATGCACCATATACACCAGGTGATGAACCAAAGTTTCAAGTATATCTTCCAAAACGATTCGTCCAGTTACTGCAAAATGAAGATCTGCGGGAAATTCAGCCAGGATCATTATATTTGGTGTCACACGGAATGAGCAGAAACAACTCTACGGAACTTACTCTGCACATCGCTCAAAAATAACTTTGTAAATAATAAAAAGATAAGAAAAACAACATATCAGTATATGTTATTTATATACTGATATGTTTTTTTTTTAACTCAAACGGATGACCGTGAACTTCTAATCGATAGTATTATTCGATTATTTTAATCGATAGTTTGATTTGATAGTTTTATTCGAATACTTTATATAAATACGAAACCTTAACGTTGAGAGGCTCAGTTCTGTTTAAGACAAGCTACAACCAACATGTCATCCAAAAGAAATAATCTACCACTTTTATCTTATTGTTGCAAAGAAAAATGTTTTAAAATACCTGAAGATCAAGTTGACGGAAAAGCTTGTACAAAATGTAATTCTTTCTGCTACTGTAAATGTGGTTGCAAAACATATCAAAAGAACCGGTTGGATAAACTAGAAGAATTGCAACATCGACTCGGTCTATTGTGGCGGCGATTAAATGCAAAGTGATTAAACAAGCGTCTACCATTTTTTTATCCCACACTACTACCCCCACCACTACCCCCACCACTACCCCCACTACCGACAGAGGTACCTGCACCACCGGCTTTGCAATAACCATTCCTGCTACACCTCTAGTCGACTAAACAACTCTAGTCATGTCTGTCAACATTCGCGGGATCCACTACAACACTATCAATCTTACAACTTACAAGGATTTTGAAATTTTTATTGAAGAACTGAAACAACTTATAACCACTGGGTTCGGTTTATCTTTGGAACTTTATGCAACAAACAATCAAAACGAAAAAAATTGTTTTTGCCAACTTACAACAACAAGAAGAATGAAAATAAGCAAGAAATTTCAGCACCGACAACAACCTACTTTTCAAATTTGGGACCAAACTTTTCAAACTGAATGTAAAATAATACTTTTGTAAAAAAATAAATAAAAAAAATCTTGCATTTTTGGATTTTCCGAAAATGCAAGATCTTTTTTAAAAACAACCCCAGCCGACCTTGACCCTTTTCCGGACATTTAAACTTTAAATGCCCACCACAGCTGGGCATTTAAACTTTAAATGCCAACCCCTACACGTCACAGCTACGTCACAGCCTATCACGTCACCAGACCGGATGTAGCTGTCAAATTTGATTTATGCGAAGTGAGCCAGCAGCCCCACTATTGCACTACTAAGGAGTTATCGTGAATTGTTAAAAATAAATAATATTTTATGAATTTTAACTTCTTACTGGTTCTTTACTATGTGTAAAACATTTTAAGTACTGCGGTTTGTTAATAAATAATTAAAATAACAGCATTACTGTTTATTGTCATACTTTCCTCACAACAGCCAATGGCAACAGGACACTCTCTCTCTTCCCATGGCACTCATCTGCTTGGATGTTTCATCGAGGATGAAGTTGCACATCGCCTTATGATATTGAGGTAGAACGATTCATGCTAGCACCAAGTGCACTCTCGCTCTCATTAAATATCAAACTGTTCAGGCAAGAGTACACTATTTCCATAAACTAAGCAAAAAGTTTTTAATGTGGTTGTTTTACAAGGTTTGTTACCTATTATTTCACAGTATTTCCTTGATTTTAATTAAAAGTTAGTTACATATTTAGACTTTTATTCACAACCGTATAATCAAAATTCTGGTCTAATCACACATTTTCAAGAAACTTCTTCAAGAAATAATATTCTTGAGCTTCAAATGCAGAACCAGCTGCCAGCGGTAATGAGATCTTTTTGATCCTACAGTAAACCAATGAATGGGGTAACACAGTTACCTGATTTCCTACATTTATGATGGTATTTTTCCCCAAGTGCAAGGAGAGAGAACTAAACGCGTTTCACACTTTAAGATTTCCCAAATTATCATACAAGGGCCTCCATGCAGTCTTACATTAGACAATGGGCGAGGCCTCTTGACAAGACAGGCTGGATAGCTCTAGTTTATCCAAGGGCTAATCCGATTGGTTGGCATTCTATTAGCATACAGTGTTTACCGAACATAACATGACAATAGAGCTAGGCCTGGGTGATATTTAGTTTGGTTGAGTAAATTATTTTAATTTTGTGTGTAAAATTAATATTCAATATGCAAGTTATAAATCGTTATAACTAACCCACGGGAACCAAACTTCATTACCTACTTATTGAGTAAATACAGAGCCAGAAGCAGGGCCCCTGAGGTCAGGGGGTCCCCAATCGAGGTGTAAATACAAGAGAAACAGCAAAAAAAGTGTATTCCAAAAATCAGGAATAATTTGGTTATTTCAATATCAACCGTTTATGAAATAATAATTTATATTTTTTTTATTTCCATTACCCCGACTTTACCTTTAATTTAATTTATTTAAAATATAAAATGTTAATGGATTTTTTTAGACTGCTGATGACAGGTATAAGTGTGAATCTAAATAAATGACTTCAATACGGGAGGCCCCTCTCAAACTTATTTTTCCTTGGGGCGCCTAAAGTCATTGATACGTGCCCTGTACAGAGCATATCCATAAATTCAATATTTAAATAAAAGATAATAAATCTTAACTTAGATCCCTCTGTGGAACTCTTCCCTTGTGTAAAGCTAGTTAACATCTCAATGTTTTGCGCTTCCACCACATCACTGCGATCGACCCAAGAATATGTTCATTGCAACATCTTAAGCAATAACTTATATTCTTATTGTTCATTAGTCAAGGAATAACTTATGATATTCTTTTTAATTTTCCCATATAAATTCTAAAAGTCTAGTTGATTTTGTCGATCATAAATTACTACTTGTGCGAAGGGGCAACTCAACTACAACTCAATCCCAGATAAAACAAAAAAATTAACCAGCCTGTTAAATTTCCTAAGTTGTAATAGGTACGTAATAGTTTTAGCAAATATTTATCATACATACCCAACCATACAGTTATTTTCAGAGGACATGCCACATTGATGTAGGCCTAGGTGTACTGTAATTAAGGGATATTCCTATTCCTCGAGGAACATAGACCATCACTGCGTT
This sequence comes from Flexamia atlantica, assembly GCA_035578135.1. NCBI lineage: Eukaryota > Metazoa > Arthropoda > Insecta > Hemiptera > Cicadellidae > Flexamia > Flexamia atlantica. The sequence goes on along the minus strand of JAQJVK010000007.1, from coordinate 10,429,011 downwards.
AATGTTCATTATCATAAATAAGTTATTATTCATTTTTAAATTCCTCAACGCCGTCTTACTCTTATTTATAAGACAAAGGTTCAAAATCCGAAAGTAGTTTTTATGGGATCCTTGCATGAAACTTAAAAAGGTTAAGGTTTATATTTTATAATTTAAGCCTAAAGACTTATGTTGAAGATTTATAGGGCTCAAATCTGATTTTCAATATCATAAAACAATTAAAACTATAAATTATTTGTCTTAAAACACAGTATTCATAACCTCAGTCATAATTTTTGTGGCATCAATAATGACCAATTTGACATTTTCCTAGCAGACAGTAACAGACGACAGGATCTATGACGATGCAATGACATCATGGGTCGTGACGACATGTGGTCCATAAGTCGCCCGTGTGCCCCGTCGCAATTTCAGCGGGCCGCACCAAAACCATCATTTCCACTTTGAGGTTAAGTAAAGTAACTGAAATGTGCTAATTAAAAATTGTTTACATAGTTCGAAGTAATTTAAGTAAGCGTTACGGTTCTGTCGTACTCAAAATGCGAAAATTCAACTTACCTGAACTATTGAGTCTGTTAAATAATTACTTCGAAACAGTGGACAGTGTCCAACACACACTTATCTTCAAGCACAACTCACTCACCTTTCAGTAGTGGCCACTGGAGCGCTGGTGAAGGTTTTAAATGAGCTCAAATTTACCTGTTACGGTAAAGACAGCATAACTAGGCTGACATCATAGGCCCATCTCGATCCTTCCGGTCATTGGCAAGGTGTTGGAGACGGTTATGAAGCAGCAGCTGTTTGGATATTTCGAAGTTAATAACCTCTTCTCTGGATCCCAGCATGGCTTCCGTACTGGCAGATCAACCTCTTCAGCCATTGCCTGTATTGCGGAGGAGGTGAGCGAGGTCTTCGAGGCTGGCGAATCACTGTCCCTGACGCTCTGTGACATCAGTCGCGCTTTTGACTGTGTTTCCCACGAAGTGCTGCTCGACAAGCTCCGGTGCTACGATGTGGGAGGAGTCGCCCATCGTCTGCTCCAGTCTTACCTTGCACGCAGAACACAGATGGTCTCCATTGCGGGTGCAAGCTCTTCTGAGCGACAGGTGCAGTATGGTGTACCCCAAGGCTCGGTGCTTGGGCCTCTCCTGTTCCTGGTGCTAATAAATGACATAGATGACAGCAGCAGCACAGTTATTTTTGCTGATGACACCACGCTCCGCACCAGAGGGTCCAACCCGACTGCCGCAAGGGCTAAAGCTGACATTCAGGCGCAGGCCTGGTTCCAGTCCAACAAGCTCCAGCTCAACGCTAGCAAGACCCAACATCTGGTTTGCTCTCTTTCCAGAGTGCCAAATGATCATGCTGGGTCTGTGAAGCTTCTGGGTTTCCATATTGATAGCCGCTTTGACTGGAATGACCATGCAGGCCATGTTTGTGCTCGACTGGCACGAGTCAACTTCTTGCTGCGGCGCCTTAGAAAGTGTGTGACAGAGCCATACCTGGTGATGGTGTACCACGCACTCTGTCATGTACACATCACTTATGGACTGCATTTGTGGGGTCATGCGACGGATGTGGCCGAAGTGCTCAAACTTCAGAAGTCTGCACTTAGGATCATCACGAGAAGTGCCTTTAGAGAACACTGCAAGCCGATCTTCCTGCGTCTTGGCATTCTGACTGTCTGCAGCCACTACATCTGGGCTTGCCTTACGCAAATCAAGGGCAGTGTGCATCTTCTGAGCACAAGAGGCCAAATCCACTCACACAACACGAGAGGACGGCACCAGCTGGATGTACCACGGACAAGACTCAGTAGGACCCTGAACTCCTTCCCCACCACGGCTATCAAGTACTTCAACAAACTGCCAGAGGAAGTACGCAATCTGAATGATGAGAAGTTCAGGGCTGCCTTGAAGGGGTTCTTGCTTGCTCGGCCCTACTACAGCTCTGATGAATTCCTGGAGGAGAAGCTAGAGCCCGGAATGTTCGTGTGAGTTGCGCGCCGCCTGCCGAAATTGTTTTTTATTGTTTTCATTGTTTTTGTGAAAGTATGTGTTTACAATACTGACACAGTCAATTCCCTCCCACCAGAGGGTCAACGACGAAGCCATCAAGTAATCAAGTAAACTAGGGACAGACCTTTTGAATAATGGCAATTTTCAATATTTGAACGTAATATTATGAAAATTAAAAATTTATAAACACAAATAGTGTGGTAATATGTAAACAATTTTCTTTCATCTTAACAATTTAATAATCCATCAGGAGCATGGTTCAAAGTTAGAAGTTTATACCCAGGGACACGTTACGGTCATGACATTTTCAACTTTAAAATCCAAAAAATAAGTTTGCTTAGGTTTAATGGTATATTTTTTGCATGCTATTCATAAAACAAGACCACCAAATGAATTTGATAATAATATTACAACAATATTATACAACTTTATGTATAAAAACATGCAGGGACATCAAAATGAAAGCTTAAAAATATTCACCCATAGCCTACTGTGGTGGGCGTAGGTGCCGGATGTAGCATACGTTAGGTCGCAACGTTGATGAGTGTATATCGGGCAGTATAAGCGGTGTAAGTTGTTAGTTTTATATGTTGATTAAACATTTTTTCTGGGTTCAAAGTTCTGTTTTATGAACGGTTTAATTTCGTGAATTATAAATTAGTTAACAAATGAATCAGATTTTATAGTCATCGTGAAATAATGTAACAGTTATTACGTGAAAGGTTGCCTATAATAGCTCCGCCACGCCGGCCGCGTGTCCGTGGTACCAAATGAGGGATAAAGGGGACGTTCATTGTTCCAAAAAGACGCCAAATTACCCAACGGCAGGGGCGCGGGAATGTCTGACACGCCCGACCGCCCTAACACGGTTACGAGGCGTGCCTGCAGTGCTACACATGGGCTCACCACGGCACCGTTTGTCCTGTCCGGGCTGGACACCGTCCGGGAAAGCACATCCAAGCTAGACAAGTCACCAAATGTTCAATAGGGCAAGGATCATATCAAAGATTGGTTCAATGTTTAACTAAATGAAAAAAAGTGTATGGTACAAACAGGACATCTTGTCGGAACCTTGCAACAGATAACAACAAACTCGCCCCTCTATGACAAAAAAGCCCAAAAGCAATGTCAACGACCATGCAAAGCTTCAGGACTCTATTTTGAATATTTATGGTTGCCCAATTATGTGAGTAGCCCTATTGTACTGAGCTCACTGAAATTGCTTGATCAATGAGAAAAACAAACGTTTATGAGAGGCCGTCCATAAATTACGTCATCTGAAAGTAGGGAGGAGGGGTCCAGAATGGAAATGACGGTCTAGGATGATGTGCACAGGGGGGGGATTATAAGCTGAGATGACGTAATTTTTAATTTTTTTAAACAAATTTAGGATTTTAAATTATCAATGTTTTTTATTTCCATGCAGCGTCAGCGGCCATCACTATTAGTACTACAAATATCAATAAGTTCTGGTTTTAATCGTTGATTAACATCAGATCAGCCCTAAATGGGTCTCAATCTCAAGTTTTTGGTGGTTTAAGAACCCAATTGAAGAACCCTTTGATAGGACTTTCTCTTAGACTGGCATTATTTTGGGAGTTTGTACTCTATGACGTAATTTTTTATGGTTGGGGGGTCAGGTAAATTATGACGTTAGGATGATTGTAGGGAGGGGGTGTCCAAAAATGGTCAAAAAGCGATGACGTATGGGGCGCTTTTGGGGCGTATCGCCTCAATATATCACCCTAATAGCACGTATTTGGTATCATTTTTCTCGTAATTGCACAGAGATTCCAGATATAATATCATAGATGGTCAAAACTGTAGTAAAAAAAAAGTAACCATTCAGTACTAAAGGCCCCAGTGCATGAGTCATCTACCTGCCGGGCGAGGCGTGGCGGGACGGACGGGGGGGTAGCTGCGTTTGTGTGTCTGTGTGTGTAAGGGTCTCCTAATCCCTTACACGCCATGCAAAATGGAAAACCGTATAAGTTTTGTTATTTTATGTACGACTCCTGACTCATGTTCATTCTCACAAGGTCAGAGCGAGTCTAACTCGCTAGAGCGTTTGACGAGTAATTTACCGCACGAGGCTTTATATAAGAGAAAGTTAATAAGGACTTTACACATTTTGCAATGAATATGACATCACATAATCACATCCAAAGTCATTGGTAAAATACATTGGAATGGTGGGTTTAATGCAGACTGAGACAAGGTAGGTTAGAAAACATTCAAGAATGTAGACTAATGTGGCGTAGTTTTAATCTGGATGACGAAAAATATGGACAGTAGGCTACATAACGATCCGAGTCAATGCCGAACCATAGAGTAATAATGAACTTCGTAAAGAGTTGACACCGGTCTGACACTTAAATGGAGCTAAGTGGTAAGCTTATTGGAGCGGGTTAGTTCGAAGCACTTTATTTAGATGTCGTTGTAAAAGTATGGTTTTCTTCTTCTTCACTGAATCAGCCAATCAAAACCACGACAACGATCTGGTAACTTCCTATTCCGTTCCCCCTGATTTTCTGTCACGACGCGACGTGAACACAACCATAACGAGCTGGAATTAATTTGAGTGTGGGAAAATATCTAAAGTACGTTTGCAGAAAGTTGTTCTAGTGTTTCGCGAAATACTGTACTGCGTGATTCATATTATGCTTAAAGCTATTGATGGAAAATAAATACGTAGATGTTTACATAAAAGTACTTAATAAAAATCAACTAAGTTAATTGTTATTAAGTGCTTTTATGTAAACATCTACGTATTTATTTTCTATCAATCGCTTTAAGCACAATAAGAATCACTCAGTACAGTATTTCGCGAAACAACTTGCACTAGCGGCAAACGTACTTAATCTAAACAAATCGGTAAAGTCATTAAAATTGAAAGTCTAGCAAACAAAACAAGGAAACGAAAATATAAACAAAGCAGATGACGACGCCGACGATCGATATGTCGCATCGACGACCATCGATATATCGCATCGATCTTTTTAGCTCGTAGCACTTTATTCAGATAGCGCTGCTGTTCCCTTACCACCGAGTTAACATGGAAGTGCCAACATAGAGTAATAATGAACTTCGTAAAGAGATGGCACTCCCATGTTAACACGGTGGTAAGGGAACAGCAGCGCTATCTGAATAAAGTGCTACGAACTAAAAAGATCGATGCGATATATCGATGGTCGTCGATGCGACATATCGATCGTCGTCGTCTGCTTTGTTTATATTTTCGTTTTCTTGTTTTGTTTGCTAGACTTTCAATTTTAATGACTTTACCGGTTTGTTTAGATTAAGTGCGTTTGCCGCTAGTGCAAGTAATTTCGCGAAATACTGTACTGAGTGATTCTTATTGTGCTTAAGGCCTCGGGTACGATACGAGCGACGAGCGGCAAGCGACAGGCGGCGAGCGATATAGCTCACTTCTGGTCAAGATTCGAATAATTTTAAACTGCCTTCAAAAAACTGTATTTCATTATTAAATTACTAATTAATTCCCTTCATTTTTCTAGTCTGGCAAAATGAAATCCGCTTTTTCATCAACAAAAGCATTGTCGCGGTATCTCCAGTTAGATTCTAACCTCAAACACTGCAACATGCAGATGGTAAGAGACAAGCGACGCGAAAAACATTTTCGAACCTGACCGGCGACAAAAACGACACTGAACGACACCACTGAATATCGCTCGCCGCTTGGGACAATCGTAGCAACTGCCTTCAAAATTAACAGCTGACAAATAAATGTTCCCCGAAAACCGAGCGTTGTCGCTTGCCGCTCGTCGCTCGTATCGTGCCCGAGGCCTAAAGCGATTGATAGAAAATAAATACGTAGATCTTTACATAAAAGCACTTAATAAAAATTAACTTAAGTTAGTTAATTTTTATTAAGTGCTTTATGTAAACATCTACGTATTTATTTTCCATCAATAGCTTTAAGCACAAATAAATCACGCTGTACAGTATTTCGCGAAACAACTTACACTACTGGCAAACGTACTTTAGCTATTTTCCCACACTCAAATTCAGTGAAGAAGAAGAAGAAAGTCATGTTTTTACAACGCCATCTGAATAAAGTGCATCGAACTAACCCGCTCCAATAAGCTTACCACTTGGCTCCATTTAAGTGTCAGACCGGTGGCCAACTCTTTACGAAGTTCATTATTACTCTATGGAGTTGGCACTTCCATGTTAACTCGGTGGTAAGGGAACAGCAGCGCTGTCTAATAAAAGGTTTTTATCTATGTAAAAGTGCTACGAACTAAAAAGATCGATGCGATATATCTATCGTCGTCGATGCGATATATCTATCGTCGTCGATGCGATATATCGATCGTCGTCGTCTGCTTTGTTTATATTTTCGTTTTCTTGTTTTGTTTGATAGACTTTCAATTTTAACGACTTTACCGATTTGTTTAGATTAAATTGATTAGGTACGTTTGCCACTAGTGTAAGTTGTTTCGCGAAATACTGTACTGCGTGATTCATATTGTGCTTAAAGCTATTGATAGAAAATAAATACGTAGATGTTTACATAAAAGCCCTTAATAAAAATTAACTAAATTAACTCTTTCATGCACGGTGTTACACATAGGTAACATACTTTTGATTTCTTTGATGCACAGTGTTACATATTTGTAACGGCAGACATTTTATTTATTTTTAATCAAACCACTAGCGCTATGCTGCTGGAAACTTTGGAACTTGGTTCCTGACACCTCCGCTAGGTGTCACTGTGCTCTATTTGCTAATGTTTGAACAAACAACCACCAGAGTGTATTGAGTCCTATGCAGACCACGTCCTCCACCATTTCCGATGAAACTTTTAATGATAAGTTGTATGTTGAGCCTGATTATTATACTCCTTTACTGATTTGTAATCTAGAGTACATATAGAGTAATATATGACAGTTTAGAGGCAGGAAACCAGTTAATTTGGGTTTATTAGAGCCTAAAAGTGTGTTACTCATATGTAACACTGTGCAGCACGACGTTACAAATAAATCATATCTGCATTACATTTAAACTTATATTTTGTGCATAAAAGCATGTTTTTGGGAAATTTCACTTTTTATATTAATTTTCATGATATCATAAATAGGTTTTACCCAATTTAAGCGCAGCATAAATTATTTTCCCTGTTACTTCACACATGTATCGTACAATTTTGGGATATTAGAACATTTTTATCTTGAAACCCGCTTTATTTTTTTATTGCGGTTTTCAATATAAAATTTAATACTTTCAGAAAATAAATGAAAGAAACAGACAACATCATATAAATTCCGGAAAATTTATTTGAAAGTCCATCTTCCATGATTCCGGCCGCTGCATCACAGCATACTGAGTGAGACTACAATATTGACATCCCTATCATAAATGATATTATATCCGGCCCTCCTGTTTGTTCAGCTTTTGAAAAAAAATATCCTCAGCAGAAAAAACCCTACAACAGTAATTTTAGTATTTTGGGGCTTCAATAAAAATGTCCCACTTGCTGCACAGTGTTACATATGTGTAACTCCCTCTGACCACAAGCTACACGGTGTTACATATGTGTAACTCCCTCTTATCAGTAATTGATAACAACAACAAATATAAAAAATTAATTTTCGTATTCCTTTTAGGTCCCTATGCACTAATTAACAAGTATTTACAAAAAAGAAACTAAAAACAATTCCGTGCAGGTAGGGGTCAGCAGACCCCGTTTTATCCGTGCAGGAAAGAGTTAATTTTTATTAAGTCCTTTTATGTAAACATCTACGTATTTATTTTCTATCAATAGCTTTAAGCACAATATGAATCACGCAGTACAGTATTTCGCGAAACAACTTACACTAGTGGCAAACGTACTTTAGGTATTTTCCCACACTCAAACAATTCCAACTCGTTTTGGTTGTGTACACGTTGTGACAGAAAATCAGGGGAAACGGAATCGGAAGTTAGCAGATCGTTATCGTGGTTCTGATTGGCTGATTCAGTGAAGAAGAAGAAAACCATGTTTTTACAACGACATCTGAATAAAGTGCATCGAACTAACCCGCTCCAATAAGCTGACCACTTGGCTCCATTTAAGTGTCATACCGGTGGCCGAACACACCATTTTACACTCTCGCACTTGCTTGGATTCGTCCTGATCCGGTTCCGACGAGAGTCTCCTTGAGCCATGAAATCACAGGAATTTATTAAAATATCTATTATTATTGTAGTAGGCCTTAGGTGTAGTTTTACCACACTTTTATTAACATAACATTGGACACTACAGCCCCCCAGTTAATTTTGGCTCGTGAAACTGAGCCCAGAACTGAAACTTAGTTTTAAATAATTTGTGTTACATGAAACATAATTTTACTTGTTGTGTGTGTGTTTAAATTATTTGTATAAACCGTTAAAGTTTACAATGCATTTCAGGTTTGCTGTTTTTTGTTTTATAAATCGCTTGCAAAAAATTATTATTGATATATAAATATTTATTTATTATATTAAAGAAAAATTCAATTCCCCAATATTAATTTTATTTGAACGGTAATTTGAATGGCCGTTCATCAAGATTTGATTGGTAATTATTTCTAATACAAGAGAGGAAGAGGGGAAGGAAGAGATAAAAGATAACAGATGAGCTAGCTGCCTCCCACGAGTGAAGAAGAAACGCCTTCTCAGTTCCTTCCAGTGTCAATGGGGCTTGTGCCTTGCGACATACCCGAGCCTCACTGTTTTTTGTCTTCTTGAGCTTGAAGAAAATTTCGCTTGTGCGAGAAGTGCATAAATATTCCGAATGAGGGAGAAAACACGTGTGTTGTGACGGATTTTATTTATCAAGGACTTCATTTAGGTGGGTTACATTGTATACTTACTTGGCCAGCACCTGTTAATAATACTCCAATATCAAATTTGTAAACAGGCGTTGATCATAATCATACATTGCTTTGTGAGAGGTTATTCACCTGTCTTTTCTAAAGCAGGGTAATGTAGATTGTGAATTTTGATGGTGATGTAAGGATTATATATTTCTTGAAAAAACTGACCCGTCTATAATATTAATAGCAAGTAGCTAAGCCATAACTGTTTGGGGAGTTCTGTGTTATAATAAAACTTTGCATTCTCCTTTTTGTTGTGTAAAGGTTAGGCTATATTATTAGGCATAAATTATAATTTATTATGAAATTACAGGTAAATAAACTGGGAAGATCTAGGCTCTCCTTTATTTTTTGTTGGTTATTTTTACAACCAATATGATTACTTAATCACATCCAAAGTCATTGGTAAAATACATTAGAATGGTGGGTTTATTCAGGCTGAGACAAGCTAGGTTAGAATATTCAACCGCATGTGGTGTGGTGTAGTCTTAACCCTTTCGGTGCTAGAAAAATTTTTGTTTTTTTCCGAAAAGTGCTAGAGATTTTTACTCATTTCGTCCGAAAACTGCTAGGGTTGCCGCACGGGCGAAGCCTAGTGCGCGGGGAAAAAAATCGGTAAAAAAATATTTTGTCATCTCAAAAGTGCTAAGGAACGATATATCGTGCCTCGATCGTATGAGGAATCGAAAGAAATCATCCCTGTTTCGAAAGAACAACCGAGTCAACCGATATGCCCATTTAAACACATGCGATCGGTAGCCGCGCCGGAACGATATATCGTCGCTCAGCGCTCCTCGGATGAAACACGCACAACGATATAGCCTATCGTTCCATCGCACTTTTCGGGAAAAATACGCACAATGATATATCGTTGCATAGCACTGAAAGGGTTAATATGGATAGCAAAAATAGGGATAGTACCGTAGCAACAGTGCTTATTAGCCTATAGTATAAATATAGCGATCGCGGAACAAAATCTCCGATTTTGCTGTTGTCAGATCTTTGAAGACAACACTCGTTTTAATATTGTGTGTGATATCACCCATTATTTATTTATTTATTTCAATGGTACATACCATTTACAACTATATATATAGAATATATCACTTTAGCCTGGCTTTTATTTCAATGCTAAAGATAAATGCAGAACATATGAAGGCCGTAAGAGCTTTCACTTTCATCATCTTATTCGTAGGCCCCCATCAAAGACGGCTCTGAAGATGTCCAAGTGTCCTAAGGGTGGGTAAATTGCAAAAATTAGGCCAATCCATAAAAAAGATGATGATAGCTGCTCTCAAAATTACCGTCCGATCTCTCTCCTGCCATCAGTAGCCAAGCTGGTAGAAAAAGTAGCCCGTCTCCAAATCACTGATTACCTCGAAGGCAACGGACTGCTTTGCAGAAGGCAGTTTGGCTTTCGAGGTAATAAGTCAACTAAATTGGCTTTAATATCTGGGCTATTGGCTTTTTATCTAATTATTTTAAATATCTGGGTGTTATAATAGATTCTAAATTGAGATGGGAGACCCATATAAATTTTTTAAAAACAAAACTCAGAAAAGTGATATATATTTTTTATCAGTTAGGACAAATTTTGCGTCAAGAAGAAATTAAAAGAATTAATTTTGCATACGTTAGGGGTGTGCGAGTACTCGAGAATCGAGCTTTTTTCGAGCCGAGTATACACTACTCGGCTCGACTCGACTTATTGCTAATTACTCGAAAGTTCGAGTCGAGTAGTTACTCCCGCCGTTTACCCAAAATCGGCACGTGCGAAAGAATATTACGGCCATTTTTTCACAATGTCAATCCATCTTTAACGAATATAACTGAATCCTCGTTTGTTATAAACTTGAAGTAAAAAGTTCTTTTTAGTTATTAAAGACACATCAATTTTGATATCATTCTATCTTTTCTAGTTTGAGGTTAGTTATTGTTTGTTTACAGTGTTTTTCCCCCTATTTGTTTCCATTGTACTGTGTATACTCATCCGTTGAGCTCTACCCTATAACCTCTAGACAGTTGGTTGCTTTTTATTTTTAATCAGTGCATTTTATTTTTAAATCTTGTAAAAAAATGATTTTTGTTATATTTTAGAAACCATTCCAAATAGATAAAAACTTAGTTTTTTTGTTGACAGTTACATCAATAAAAATATACCTCTGTGAATAACTCAAAGGAAATATTTTAATCATGAATTGAGTCATGTAATTGGTCACGGCTTATAATTAGTGTTTTCATTTCATTTCAAACCCCAGGTAAGCATTAAACACAAGTTAGGCTTGAAAATATATCAAATCAAGAATCATTGTAAGTTTAAGTAAAAGGTTTTCTTTCTTTTGTTTTGGTATAATTTATTTGCATAACTCTTTTAAGTTTAATTACCTCGAAATTGTAATTTGTATTTGAGTAATGATAATAATTTTTTACCATCATGTAGAAACATGATGACTATTATATTATAAACTTAAAAAAAACTCGACTCGAAAAAAGCTCGAAACTCGCGGGTATTTTTCAAAACTCGGCTCGGCTCGACTCGACTTCAAAAATCACTACTCGCACACCCCTAGCATACGTTCAATCTCATTTACAATATGGATTAATAGTTTGGGGGGGAGCTTCTTAATCAGTAATTGAACCGTTATTTGTAATTCAAAAATTAATAATCAAAGCCGCGCTAAGAAAACCGAGACAGTATTCTACTGATCTTTTGTTTAAAGAATCCGGGCTTCTGTCGTTAAGACAATTATACGTAAAGGATTTATTAGCTTATACATACATTCATCTAGACTTAATTGCTGAACCAGTAGAACATAATTATCAAACCCGAAATTCAGTGACGGTAGGATTGCAGACTCCTAGAGTTTTTAAATCAATTAATTTAACAAACTCTTTTTACATTGCAAATTTTTTGTTGCGCAAAATTCCACCAGAAATTAGAAACCTGCAGGTGTCGCTGAGTGTGTACAAAAGGATTGTCACTGCCTGGTTGACGGAGATAGGCCTCAACATTACCGAGTTGCTTATCGCCCCAGAATATCTCGTCTAACTGATAACGAACTTTGTATACTTGAACTCCTCACTGCACACACACGACTGCATTAATGCCTCAGTGATGCATTCGCAGTTATTTATTTTTTTTATATTTATTTATTTATTTATTTTGCTTTACTCTGAATCTAGTTAAACCTTTCTTTCGTTCCCTGCAAAGTAACTAATGGTATATGGTTTTTTGTCACAATAGCTTTTTTATTTTATTTTTTTTTTTAGATTTTTAATGTTATTTTTTTCCATGCATTTTAATATTAATTTTAGTGATTTAAATTAAGTATTACCTAAACAGTTTTTTTTGTTAATTAGATTAAATAGTTTTAGTATAATTTAAAAAGTGATGTGCATAAAAAGTGACTCCGCAGCCAGACACAAGAACTCAGATCACGCACAGGTCATGTGACCCATGTGATTTTTTTTAATTTTTATATGTATTGCTGCAATTAATTTTGTGAAAATAAAGAATTTTTGATTGATTGATTTTTGATTGATTAATAGAGTTTGTGAATGAGTGCTCGGAGGCGTTGGAGGCCGGAGAGACGGTAATTGGATGCTTTGCCGATCTCTCTAAGGCCTTTGATTGCGTTGACCCGCTCATTCTCAAACACAAACTAGCATTTCTAGGTTTCAAAAATAAAACCCTGGATTGGATAGAATCATATATGACAGACAGACGTCAAATCACAGAAATCACACATGAATCAAAATTCCAAACTAAACCAGTTTGCTCGGCCCCAAGGATGGTCACCAGCGGAGTGACGCAAGGTTCAATCCTTGGGCCCGTTCTATTCCTCATCTATATAAATGACATTGATCAAAAAATACCGATTGACAACATTTTTATGTATGCCGACGACACCACTCTATTGACTAGGCAAAAAGACATAGACAGACTCGAAATTGACTCGACAATCAAAATCAATGAACTTGCACAATTCTTTGCTTCAAATCATCTGGCTCTCAATCCTTTGAAAACTAACTATCTATGCATCCAAACATCTCAGAAAAAGAATTCAAAATTTCATAGAACTCCGGAAGTTTTTATAGATGAGGACCAGCTTGAGGGAGTAGATGATGTCTGCTTCCTAGGTGTTAGACTGGACGGGAATCTAAATTGGGGAGAACATATAAAATTTTTGGAATCAAAATTAGCAAAAGGGATTTTTGTAATAAGAAGATTAAATAAAATAGGCAACATCCCACTCCTCAGGACAGTGTATTTCAGCCTCATAGAGTCACACATTTCCTACTCTGTGATATTGTGGGGTGCAGCCAAGACACACATGAACAAAATCTTTACTTGGCAAAAGAAAGCAATTAGGGCCATGTTAAGACTGCCACCCCGAACAAGTTGCAGAGAGGCGTTTATCAATCTGGGAATCTTGATAGTACCTTGCCTTTATATTTTCGAAGCAGTTACATGTATCAAACAACAAGATCTCCATATTCAAATACCAATATATAACTATAACACGAGAAACAATAGATTTTTCTCTCAACAACACAGGCTGAAACTTTTTGAACATCAACCAAAATACAGTGGCAAAAAACTTTTTCAAGCTCTCCCAAATCATTTAAAAAATATAAATAAAATAGAAAAATTTAAACTGGAATTAAAAAAATATCTTAAAGCCAATGTTTTTATAACTTGGAGGCCTACCTGTCACCCACTAACAATGCCTGACCATAATATCCCGGAAAAAAAACCCGTAACCTACTAACATTTAATACCAAGCTAATTTACCCAGCCTAAGATTTGGTGATCCCAGCCTATGGGACACCTTGACGCCTTCAGTGCCTCAAAGATGACGGCCTACGAAGAAGAGGATATGTATGTATGTATGTATGTAGTATCAGGATCACTGTAAGTATAGGTTAGAGTTAGGTTACATAAGGACAACAATTAGTAAATGTTAAACACTTGAAGATTCGAGAACAAATTACATTCCTTGCACAAAGTATCCACACATGTCTTGAAAGCAGTGATTGAACTAATTTCGGCCCTGCGTGGAGATATTGTCGATGGTGATGGTCAATTAGTAAATTTACAACATGGTGATGTTAAGGCAATAAGATGGGATGCCGTGTGTCATATGGCAATGACGAATGAGTTAACCGTCCTCCAACACGTTTTAAGGGTGGGGTTTTTTTTAGGACTAGTTAACCTTGTTAGTTGGAGTTAAGGTAGGCCTCCAGGCTATAAAAGTAGTTCAGTTTTAGATATTTTTTACTTCAGTTTTGAATTTGTCTAACTTTAACTTATTGATTTTTAAATGTTTTCTGAGAGGCCATGAAAAAGTTTTCTTCCATGTTCTATTTTGGTTGTTATTAGAAAAATTTTAATCGATGTTTGGAAAAGTGACTATTATAACGTGTGTTGTAGTTATGTATTGGAATTTGCTTATCTATACGGTTTTCCATTTCGCATGGCGTGTAAGGGATTAAGACGACTCTTGCTCTCGCACGCACACTCACCAACGCAGAGCGGCCGGCCCCACTACCCTCTGACCGGCAGGTAGATGACTCATGCACTAGGGTCTTAAGTGAGTAATTGAATTTTTTTCAAACATAAATTTCAACTAATGATCATAACATGTGTAGTCTTCGTGAAATTACGAGAAAAATGATACAAAATACATATACGTAGTTAAGATAATAGTTCATGAATGTTGCGTGCAGTTACGATTCATGAAACATATAACCATTGATTAATCTATAAGTAACAGTAGATTAGGCCTAATCCATTTCCAAGTAAAAGAAAAATTTCGTGTACCTCCCATTTTGATAAAAAATAACTATTTATTTAATTATTTCAGTCGCCTTAGTAGAGTCAGAGGAGTATTTTGTTTTGGGAGTAATCAATGAAACACATGGAAACAGCGTATATAATCAATATTTCCAAGTTAAAAAAAAAATTTTAATCAAAACTATGAGTTTTAATCGCCGTCCTGAAATTGGGAGCTTATTAATAACTTAACCAGGTGATCATTTAACCTTTTGATTATATTGGAATAAAGCCAGCTGTTTATGTTTTGAAGCTCTACACGGCTGCCATTATGGTGAACAATTTAGAGGCTGTTTCTAGTTACAGTGCTTTCAATCTTAAATTGTTAGAGAGTTTTTGCCACCTAGCCTATAGTAAATTAAAATAATATATAAAATCAGCAGATTTACTACAGTTAGCGTAATGTTAAAAATGCCTATTATCGTTTACCGTGTTGCTTTTATTGTAGAAGGCAAAAACTCCCTATTACACGAGTAAAAATTCACTACACATAGTAAACTAATTTAAGAATGTTTCGAAATTTATTGCAAACTTTATTTTTCCAGTTTTTCACGCTTTTTCGAGTTACATTATTTTTTAAGTTAAAAATCGTATTAATAATAAAAAATAATAGTAGTAATAGTTTTAATTATAATAAATATTACTATTTTCCAAACCAACCAGCTTTTGGGGCGTTTTGCCTTAATATATCACCCTAATAGCACGTATTTGGTATCATTTTTCTCGAAATTGCACAGAGATTCCAGATATAATATCATAGATGGTCAAAACTGTAGTAAAAAAAAGTTACCATTCAGTACTAGAGGCCCCAGTGCATGAGTCATCTACCTGCCGGGCGAGGCGTGGCGGGACGGACGGGGGGGTAGCTGCGTTTGTGTGTCTGTGTGTGTAAGGGTCTCCTAATCCCTTACACGCCATGCAAAATGGAAAACCGTATAAGTTTTGTTATTTTATGTACCTATGTGACCACCTCGAAAACATGAAGGCAGGGCACAGTCATTATCCCTGAACTGATAAAGGCCCCTCTGCAGCTTTTCAGGGAGGCAGTCTCTTTAAGGAACTAATCACCTTTTTCTACCAGATAAAGGTGATATTTAAGTGTTAATGGACTGCTCCCCACAAGATTACAGAGTAAGTTTTGTGGCATGCAATCAAAGTGAAATAAACTGTTCTGAAAAGTGAGATGTTGGCTAGCTTATTTAATCTTCTAATAGCAAAGATCCCACTAAGCTAATTAATTAACTCCAAACAATTAATGTGATCTCCCTAATCAAGATTCTCATCCAGTCTGACTCCTAGGAAGCAGACACTTTCTGCTCCCTCAAGCTGGTCCTCATCCATAAAAACGTCTGGAGTTCTATAAAGTTTTGATTCCTTTTTTGAGGAGTTAGGATGCATGAATACCGGTGATTGGTTTTGGAGGCATTGATCGCATGATGATTTGAGGAAAAGAATTATGCAAGTTCATTAATTTTGATTGGTATGTCAATTTCAAGCTGGTCAATTTCTTTATGTTTTGTTAAAAGTGTCGTGTCGTCCGCATAAATGAAAAGATTGTCTGTCGGAATCGCATGATCAATGTTGTTGATATAGATGAAGAAAAGAACTGGACCAAGAATAGAGCCCTGCATTATTCCACTTTTGACTCTACTCGGTTTTTTGGCCTCCTTATGATTAAAAGCATTTGTTCCAAAAATCAGGGGACCCAAAATCAAAAAGGGTAATCATATTCTGCCTTTGGTTCATGGCACCTACCCCAGTAGCTTATTCTATTTTTGGGGTAGGCCTATTTACTAATTTAATTTTTAATTGTGTGTTAAATTATTAAACAAAGAAAACAAAAGTACATTTTCATCTTGTTAGAAACTTTTTGAAATAGAGATTCAGTAATTGAAGCACCAATTTTGGATTAGTTACTGCAGTAGCCTAATTATTGCGAGACTAAGATTATAACCTGAAAATGCTGAGTAGTTCCCTTATTTATTTTTTTTGGAATTTGACCCTTGCTGAGATGAATGAAACTCGTCAGTAGGCCAGGTTGTGACCTGCTTATCTGTTTATCAGTGCTCTAATTAGCTCTGATAATTCCTGAGTTGGTATAGTTTAAAAAGGCTTTTATTATAATTTCCGGTAAGGACTGGTTAACCAGTCTTACAACTTAAAATTTAAAATTTTACAATGAGGAATTGAAATTTGTTTATCTAATAGACCCTTATAGAGAGACAATATTGTAAACAATAATTTCCCGAAGCCTAAGCATGATAAAAAAATGTACCATAGGAAAAAAAAAATTAAAGCAAGAATTAAAGTTTCATACGAAGACCAAAACCTATTATGATAAAAACTGTTCAATTTTATTTGTAAAATTAACTTCTGTGCCCAATACATATGCAGGACCACGGAAAGGGGGGGGGGGGGCAAAGGGAGCAGATTACCCCAGGCCACAATAGGAAGGGGGCCATATTTTGAGCTGAGTATATTTTTGTGGATTATTGAATATTAGAATATTTAAATGAAGAAGACCAAAATGAAATTAAATATTAGAAGATACATAAAAATCTTAGGCTAAAAAATTTTAATTTAAAAAGAAAATGTAGGCCTATATCTTAAAATTAAAGTCGACTCTCGCTAACTCAAAATTCCACGGGACTGCAATTTGTCTTCGTGTTATGTATAGTTCGTCGTAGGCATAGTTCGAGTTATAGAGGTAAACCAAATGAAAATTCGTGATACTGAGGTAAAGAAAAATGTATTCCTTACATCTTCGACATAGCTAAGCTTTCAATTTATTTAAATATTATATAGGTACTGTATCAATGAAAATGACAGTATTTATAATATAATTACCTGTAAAAAACATACAAGATCATATTAATTCTGATTAAAAAGTCCAAAATCTTCCTCTGCTTAAACATGTAAAAACAATTACAGTATCGATCATAATTTTTATTAAAACAATAATATAAAGAAAATTTACTGTATCCCCCACATTTAATATTACCTTCACTTGCCTGCTTTTCAATTTCCACCTAGCTTTTGATAATTGTTGATAGCGTACTACCTGGAGTATTAAACCTGGCAGCAATATCTTTCTTCTTTAACGTCCCTTCGTTCACCAACCTCATTACTATATTTCTAACTGTTCACCAACAGTCAATGCTTTGGGTTGTCTTTTCGCACTCATTTTCGTATATTTCACGCACAAACAGTCATCACACACTCGAAAAGCCTCGCACAAGGTAAACAGACCACTGCAGACAGACTGCATAACTCAGGGGACTGCATCATATCCGGATATGATTCACCGACAGGTTGCATCCTGAATGCCGGGATTTTGTATTACAGAGGTCCATCCTGAAAACTTCATGGTATGGAGGTAAAGCGCGAATCAAATTTGTATTATTTACTGAACTTAGTGTTATGGAGGTAATTTTTGTGTCCCTTCGAGTTATAGAGGTAAAATATAACCGGGAAATTAGTTCGTGTTATGCAAAGAAATTATTTCGTTTTGAACAGGTTTTTCCGAGGGGATTAAAAATAATTCGTGATATCGAGGATTTCGTGATATCAAGGTTCGTGTTAGCGAGAGTCGACTGTAATGTGATGTGACACATTATTTTATAGCTAAGGTTTCAAGGACTAAGAATTTAGAATCAGAACAATAAAATTAACTAGCCTAGTTTTGAAGATATTGGGTATTTCGCGAATTTCAGAAAATCACAAATATGACTGAAATTTTGAAACGAATCGAGAGACTATTTTCAAGAATTTTTTATGGCGGGAAAACCCGCCATTTTTAAACGCGTTTTTGAGGGATTCTCCGCGACTTTACAGATGTATATTTTTAATATGCCAATTAGGAGCATATTACCTACCATTTACAACAAGAATAATTTTTGTGTCAGTTATTTCTACCTCAACCTATTTTTTCTTTTAATTCTACTGCACTTTATACATAGAAATCGCAGGGCAACATAAATTTGTTGAATGTTAAACATTAACACATTTATCGTACAAGCCACCATCAAAAGCCCACATAAATGGTATTTTCAAAATCCTTATAACATTATCCACCTTTTTTATTCTTATATATTTTGTCTGTTTCTTCACAGTTAAGGAGTTATTGGGCTTTAAACATTTACTTTGCCTGCCACTAAAAATTCACAAAAAGTAAAGTTTAGGTTAAGTAAAGTTTAGGTTACATATCAGGAAAACTGTTAGACTTACGATATATATTGACATGTCATAAAAAAAGCAATTTCATTACCAACAATTAACAAAAAAGATAAATGCTCTACGTTACTCTGTTGCAAAGTTACGTTCGTTTTTGTAAAGTGTTACACTTTTGCGCGGCAACCATATTGATGACGTCATTACTTGGACACCCACCACTCACCAACCTTAAGAACTGCCATTCTGAAGACTATATGTTATGACTAACCCTAAATTAACAACAAATTTGATGGTAAATTTGAGCTAAATAAAAGTGGTTTATCTCTTGGTCTATATGGTACTCAGTCATTTGACTTATATCATAGCCGCCTCTAACGAAGGCCGTGGCGTGGGAGAACTGGCAACGCCGCGCTGGGTGCCTAGCATTTCCCGCCACTCCACCGAATTTGCATGGGAATTAGCGAGCTTGCTCTTGTTTATACGCTTTTTTGTGCGAACAATTCGTTTGTTATTTAGTGTATGACCACTACAGTGACAGACGGCGATGCCGAAAACTTGTTTTGTTCCAAATTTTAAATGGCAAGCTCAATTATTGATGATAAACGGCCTCTAACTTATGTTTTTAAACGTATTCACCTTCAAACCCTTTCACAAGTTTAGTGGATAAAAAGTTAGTATTTTTGCAAGTTTTCCTTATGTGGCTATCAATTTGGAAAACAAAAGATAAACCAAATCCAGAAAGAAAATTCTTAACAGATAAGCCATTCGGTGCACTCTATTACTCTATGAAACTACAGTACTTGACTTACGTTTTACGGGAGATTATAAGTAATTAAAATTGTAGGCATTAATCAAGTTTAGGTTTGGAAACTACACCAAACCTTCATATATATTAACTGTTAACTGTTAAATTTCAGACGGATCAGTTAGAATCCAGATTTGGTCAATACCGACAGTAAACAGGGGGAATTATAATATTTCAGCTACACAAATGATGGAAGCCGAGAGGAAAATTCGCTTAGAAAGTGAGCTTGGTCCATTCCACTAGGTACGGGGAAATTAGGTTTTATAAAGAAGTGATGGTATCCATTGATTATGGCAAAGATAGCCTATCTTCAGGGGAAATTTTAAATCAAAATTTAGTTATTCTTGAGGATACATTAATTTTATGATATCCTAGAAAAGAGTATGTTGAGAAATCCAGTTTGATGAATCAGGTTTAATCTATGCTCGTGGGTATATTGCATTTAAACATTGCCGAAAAACAAAATTCGACGAAAGCTTAAACTTACTAAGAAAAATGAAAATCACAATGATTTATGAAATTAACAGGGGCAGTCTTTCAGTACCTTCTGATTTTTTTCAATGTGTAAACATGTTGTTGGGATTGTCCAGATTTTAGTTTCGCATGAATATGAAATTTTTTTTGATGGTACAGACAAAAAATTTTGTCCGGAAATTAAGCTTATTGAGGATTTCTTCTGATGTTAAAAAAAGTTAAGTAAAAGTTAAGGATTTTGTTTAGAATATTGTCCTTACAATGGCATACATTTTATCAAACAATTGGCACAAAAGTGAGAAACGAGAAAATGAGCTTTCATAATAATTGTGGAAATATTGTCATTCCTACTTAGATTTAATATAATTGGTTTAACTGATTTTACTAACGAAAATAGTTTATTATGAAATGTTATTTGGTCACTGTACTAAATGGCTTGAAGGAATTATAAAATGCGTTAATATTGATTCCCTCGCTTCCATCTTTAGAAAATCAAATGAAACGTGCACAATAAAATAACTATTTAAGTATTTAATCACTTTAACAAATTGAAAACCTCGAGGTTGTCAGCATTGCGGCGCCCGGGGCAAGCGTAGAGTAGTCAACCGCTCCAGCGGCAGCGCGGCGTTGCTACTTCGAATGCCGCGGCCTTCGTTAGAGGCGGCTATGCTTATATTGTCCGATTAGTATCGTCCAGTATCATGAAAATTCACACGGCAGACGACAATTTGGGAGAATGCTATAATTGTCAGCCAGTCGTACAAAATGGTTTAACTGTTTACCGTAACCAAACTCAATTTGCAATAATTAATTTTAAATTGCTAGCCAGAAAACCATCTACTAAACATTAGCCACTATTAGAAGGCTAGTTTATTTTTTATCATGAATCTACTATCATTTAATTTTTTATATATTTGGAGCCGAGTCACAGTTCTGTTAGCATGTTTCCATCATTAAATTTTCGGCTACCATGCTGGTGGACCCTTGTGACTGGGGGCCGTCGTCCCCTTGGCCCCCCTCCCTCGTGGCGGTCCAGAGGTGATGAAATGATAACGATGAACTGTAATAATAAAATAAGAAAACTATTCCTTTCTGTAAAAATTCTTCAATAGTATACGATAACTGATTAAGCATAACATTTTCTAGTTTTAATTTTCTTTAGCAGTCCTATATTAAATTTCTTAAAAAAGTCATCTCAAATCTAGAAAAAGTCAAAATATCTGGCTGTCTAGTTTTAAAGAAAATATTAATTTTGTCGACATAAAGATAAATTTTACTATGTTACATAATTAAAAGCGATATAATGAGAATGACTGCCATATGTTTCATATTCCAGGTCCTTCATTTTGGAATGGCGGTTGCAGCTTGTCAACGGTGCCTTGTCTCTTTTATTATATTCATCACATTTACCAGTAAGTCTTTTTTTCTAGTTACTAATTGAAGTAAAGATTTTTGTGATTATATTTACCGAGGTATAGGCCTAAAAACAATCTTATGGCAGTTAAAAAGAATTTTAATCATAATTTATAGTACATGCTTTTGTAATTTTATGCTGCTCAAGAATTGTTATATCTGTAACTGGTATTCTCTTTTACTCCAAAATTATTTTATAACAAACCTAAGAAATTCGGTTATCAGATTTAGGAAATGAAATACACTTTAGCAATGCTGAGGGACACAACTGTGAAGGAGTGTGTTAATGGCTGTGAGAAAATGGTGATAGAAATGTGTTGGATAGGCACATCTGGTATCCATGTGTGACACATGGTCCAACAATGGTTCTCTCCCTCCCGCCCCTCCCACTCCCTTTCCTGGACAAATTATTGTCCTTAAACTTTATTATTATTCTCCTTCCTATTAAGATGCTGATTCATTCTATTGGGAATCATTTGTTTTAGGCTAAAGATTTTCATATTGTTCAATATAAAAAAACTCAAAAGAGAATAGTGTGACCCAATCATATATTTATTACTTTCTTAGATTCTTCATTACATATGTTTGAGGTAATTGCTTTTGTTCTGATAAATCAGTTACTATATTTTTTGCTTTAATAAATCAGCTGTTTTTATGTTTTGTGAAATGTTATTTCTTTCGATAAAGTGTTGTTTTGTAATCCAGGAATGGTCCTTTTTTTATATAACTTGTTAAAGTTTTGGTCATCAACAAATTTAGCCTAGTTTTGGCAGGTGAACTCTTCACCCCTTCAATGTTGTTTTTTCATTTTAGTAAGAAAAAATTAATGTAATTAATTAATAAAAGATGGTACCTAAACTTATGTTATTAACCCTCACTGCTAAAATAATTTTAATGTACTGCTATATGGCTGAAAATAAATAAATCCAATAACAGTTGTAAAGTTGGTTCTTTTATTTATAAATAACTTTCCGACCACATGAAACTAACAAGAAAGAAAACTGGCTGGAATTACGGAGAAGATATATAGCCCGCAAACCCATAAAGTCCAAAATCTGCTCTTACATTACCTAAACTGCCCGACTCCTGTTAACCTTCCAAACCCTAAGTCCACCCAAAATTTGTAACCTATTTTGGCCTTTGTTCCAAATTTGAACCCAATTCGACACACGTAAATAGTTCATCAATTTTTTCTCTCAATTTTTGCCCCCTTCAGGACAAGTGGTACTACAACCAATGAATGGTAGTTCACTATGCTTGGCAAGCCTGCACCCTTTTTATAAATGCTTGTAGGACTAATGTTTTACTACCGTACTTATTTGTAGCCGACAATATTTTAACGAGTACTGGAAATTGCAAAGATAGGTTTTAAGCATGACAAACTCGAGTAGCCTATCTTAGGCCTTGTTTTTTGCCGGCACGCTTGGTAGGTCAGCAGGGCCGGACTGGGAGGAAATTACGGCTCGGGCATTTATATGCCGTACCGGCCCACTGCATTTCTACACCGGCCCACTTTATTTCTATACTTGGCAAACATACAGTACTTAAGGGTCATTCTCATATAAAGAGATAATTTAAGCAATAAAATAAAAAATAAATAAATGAAAAATATATAAAAGTACAGGCTGTAGTTTGTTTGCTAATACCTTTAAGAAACTATTTTCAAAGAAGCAGTGCTGAATTTTTTTTATTTTCTATTTTTTCTCAATTTTTTAATGCATCAAGACTCATCATGAACAATGGTTAAAAAATGTAAAAAATAAAAATAAATACTTCAATGAACCATATAAACGTATTTAGAATGTAATGAGGGTCTTAACTATTATAATGGATACTTGATTTAAAATGGTAAAATGACTTTAATTTCATAAATTTGGCTCAAACGTTAAAAATATAAGTCTTACAACTATCAAAAACTCAATTAGTCCGTGAAAAAATTACTTAAAGAGAACATTTTTCACGAAATTTTACAAGACGTCTTCAAGTATTAAACTTGGTATTTTAATATTTTTTAATTTCATTATTAATTGGTATATTTTGACTAAATTCACGGCGACCGAAATGACGTAGCGGCGACCGAAATGATGTGGCGGCGACCAAAATGACGCAGCCGCGATCAAAATGAACTTTAAAGGGTTTTATCGTTTAAGAAATATGTGGTCTCTATTAAAATTAAACTATTTGTGATTTGGCAGAACATTTATTTTCCAAACATTATAGGAATATGAAGTAATAACCTAAAATAACAGATGGAAAGAACCAGTTAAAAAAATTGTGTTTTACAAAAATAAATTAAATATCTGCTTTAGTTTTATTATAATTTTGTTAGTTAGTAATAATATTCTGTTAGAAATATTAAGGTAAATGTGGTAAAGCAACGTTATGACTGTTTTTCAATATAAATTCGTCAACTCGGTCGCCAAAATCATATTCGGTAGGCCGACGGAAATTACGACTTCCGAATTGACGATTTCACTTTCTTGGCTCTGTCGTTTTCAGAACAAGCTACCTAGATTGTTTTCATTTCTAGGTTATGTTACACCATTCAATAGCTTTTGATTGATATTGGTAGTGTAATTGTTTCTATGATTATATAAAAGTATTACTGGAGACCGAATTGATTTACAATTAAGGTACCGCAAGTTTCTTAACTTGTTTTGGTGATATATCCAGGGCCTGATTAACCACTAGGCTGACTAGGCTGCAGCCTAGGGCGCCAGCCATCCAGGGGCGCCACGGGATAGATAAATAAATATTGTTTTTATTTTTTGAAGGAAAAAATGAAACAAAAGCCCCGCGCCCCCCTTTTGTATGAAACATGTTTTGCCCCTTGACATGTTTTGTATGAAACCTAGGAGTATATTCCTGCTTAAATGAGCAATGATAGGCTGATTTTTTGCTTGATTGTATGCTTGCTTGCACAAATATCTCGAAAACAGCTCCGGGGATTTCCTTCAAAGTATAGAAATAACTAGTTTCTGACTCAAAAACGTGTTCTATGCAGGTACTTGTTCTATGAGGTTACTTGCCCAGAGAAAATCTATTAACATAGGAAAATGAATGTTTTTTTTTAATGGAAAAGAAATATTGGCTGGTGACACACTGGATGATTTTTATCGTGGCGGCGAAACTGCCGCTGCCGTCGTTTTCGCGGTAGTGTACAGATTTAAATGGGCTCACACACACACACAAAGCGGTATGAATACCTCGCTACAATATTGCTACGGCCCATTTAAATCTAGGCCTATGCACTTCTGCGAAAACGACGCGGGCAATAGCGGCAGTTTTGCCATCACCGCCGCGATAGAAATCGCCCAGTGTGTCACCGCCACCGCCCTATATGAGGGTCTCATGAGTTGCCAAGCTAGCAACGAAATAACGAAAATGTAAACATAATTTAATCAAATATATCAGCTGCTTGCAGACTACAGCAAAATAGAAAAAATACAGCGTGTGAGAGAAAGATCGCATGGAGTAATGAAAAAATGTTATCAATTTTATGACACTGAAAACTACCAACTCTTCAGTGCAGAGCAAAAAGATAATCCCAGCCTTTGCCCATATGGGGCCGGGATGTAGGCGGGTGTCTTTGTTACCCTCCACTTGCTTCTGGTAAAATATTGTAGTACAGTAGCTTGATGAACTGCTAAATATGAAATAATACCGAACAAAGCTCAGTCTACCAGGTAAAGTCCAATTAAGACTGACACGATGAGTCTATATCTGAGCTAGATGTGGCAGAAGTAGAAAAGAAGAGCAGTGGGTGTAGTTTGCGAGGGTGTAAGTTGAATAAGTGTCACAGGCAGCGGTGACTTGTCCTTCAGCATGTTACTGATTAGACTTATTTATTATTTTTGTGATAATATTTGAGTGCACTGATTATATAGTTAAGTTATTTTCTAAGTTAAATGTTGTTTTTAAGGTATTAGTTCTGAAGGAATGAAATTTGTAATTTAAATATATATACATATATATGATACATTGGGTGATATAGGCGGGAACAGGGGTAAGGGGAGGGAGGGGGCGCCACATCAACTCAAGCCTAGGGGCGCCACATCTCTTAATCAGGCCCTGGATATATCTATTTTAAAACTGGTTTTTAATTCATGAAATGATAAGGGAACTCACGTTGCACCATCTTCAACACTACCTCAGTCGTCTGGGATCATGGAAGACGGGAGCTGGTCTTTGTGTGGGAGTTTTAAAAACTCATGTTCGGACGCCGTGTATTTTTAGGACAGCTGATTCCATTCAATTATTAATATTGAAATGAAACTTTTTCTTTTAATACTGTTATTAATTAATAAATTTATGTTAAAACAGACATATTGACCTAGAATATAAAATATATCTAGTTATTTTATTCATTTTTACAGGCATGTAAGTTTGATTGATATAGGTTGGGACGGCGACCGAATTGATGAATGGGATTAGGGAAGGCATTTTTTGGCAACAATTTGATATTCACAAACAAAGAATTATATGGGTTGAATAAATAAACATACACATATTTTGGGTAAATATTTTATTTCAACAACATTTAAAAAATGCATTTTTTAACCTAAGGACTTAAATTATCTCTTTATGTGAGAATGACCCTTAACCTTTTAACCTATTTTTTTAGATTAAAAGTAGGTAGTTGAATGACAAAGAGGAGGAAATCAAAAGGAAAACAATAGTAAAGAATGTATTTAGTTTAGTATTTAATAAATGTATTAAGAAATAACACCATACCAATTTAATATAAAGATACGAAAGGTATAAATGTTACGGAAGGTGAAGGTGTCATTACACTCGTAGGGCAAAGCCGTAGGCCGGTAGGCCGATGGTTTTGTTCAAATGGATACAGTACAGAGCATTATTTCTTAAACCCTTTAGCTTCAGTGCAACAAAAATGTTGATTAATTGGCATCATACCTCATAGTTTTTGTATAGCATGTCAGGAACTTATAAACAAACCACAAACCAACTAATTTGTAGTTGTGAAGTACTGATTAGTATTAGTTGTAAAAAGTATAATTTGTAATGTAGTTATTTTATTATTTTACTCACATTGCTTGCTGCTACCACTCCACATTTATTTGTCTTTCATAGCCCATCAAAGATAAACTGCTTTATATATCACTATACTGTATTTATAAAATACCCGCACTGATATTAATAAAACCGCACAAACGTAAATCAGGTGTTCTCTTTACGTTTGACAGCCGGCTACGCCGCAAATTCACACCATACTCAGCTGATGCAGCATGGATGCAGTGCAGCCGCTCGGACGGTGTAGTGGCATAGATTAACAAACAATGCAACCTGGGGCAAACTATTAAAATCACCTGGCATAAGCATGTATACTGTATAAAATGCTGTTTTGTATTATCCCTTTACAATTGTTAAATTGTAGTATCTAGTTATGTACGGTATAAAAAAGTAATTTGTATTTTTTACAATATCATCAGACAACTAGACTAGTCTTCTTTTTTTTGGAGTTGGCTCAGCGGGCGACCCCCAAGCGGCCCAGCGGCCCCTGGAGGTGGTGGCCCACCGGGCATTTGCCCGGATGCCCTTATGGCCAGAACGGGCCTGTAGGTCAGTAAAATAGTGTAGCGTTATTACTTGCAGTGGTTGTAGACTGTTTTTTTTATGCTTTGGCTAGGCCTAACTGATTCGGTTTTCCTTGTCTTACATGTTACATTTTTGGCTGCCGGAGAAAATGCTTAGCTGTTTAGGGCCTATATGAAATGTATTGAAATTGAATGCTGTGAAATTAAATTCACTGCTATTCCCCCGTTGTTACAACCAAGTAGGGCCAAGGCCAAATTAGTTAATTTGTTGTCTCATCCGAACTTTAATTTGCATTTAATTTGTTTCCCTGTTGTTTCATTTGCGTTGTTTCACGCAACTTCACGCAACTTAAATAAACAACGTTTCACAACGTTGTTTATTTAAGTTGTTGTCACATTTGTTCCCTTGTGAATGGTATCATGTTAGGGTAGGTTCACCCGTAAATGTCTTTTCACTTGTAAATGTCTTTTCACATGTAAATGTTTTCACTTGTAAATGCCTTTTCACTTGTAAATGCCTTTTCACTTGTAACTTAAATGCTTTTTTACTTGTATTTTTTTTGTAAATTTTAGATTCTACACTCTATTTCACTCTTGTAGCAACAAGGTAGGCCAAAAAATGGTTGCAAATGAAAATGAAATAAATGACTCTTGTAAAACGTAAGGAGAAAATAGATAGAGGTGCCCCTGGCAAACTTTCCGTGCAATGTGATGTGTGCCAGCAGAATTTATTAAGTAAAAACGACACTTTCATCTGTCCAAGTTTCATTGACTTTGCCAAGCAATATGTAGACTATAGGTTTGACTTGCCGACTAAAGAATCGTTAGATTTAGAAATAAGTAGTTTTAAGAAACAGAATGAAGAACTCCTAGGTCAGAAATTGATTTTGTTAGATACAATTAAGCAGTTAGAGAATGAAATAGTAACCTTGAATGAACAACTTTGTATAGGTAGGCCTAGGGCTAATTCGATACAGAATGACAAATCCACTCAAGCAAGCCTGCAGGAAACTATAAATGCTTCTAGAGGGCCTAACCCTGAACATAGAGTTGTAAACAGTGGTGAGAGGAGTAACGGGAGGACTAAGTTGGTCTATGCGGTGACTACCTCAAATCGTTTTGAGGTACTGATTGATGGGGAGGGAAACCCGGTGATCGACCAAAATGAGGGTGTTTCAAATGTAGTTCCAAGCACTGAAAATCCCGAGGGGAGGGGTAATAGGTCTAAAAGGCGAAGTAATAAGGGGTGGGTTCAGCCTAACAAAACACAACTGATTTTTGTGTCAGATAGCCAGGGTAGATTGTGTGGTGGGCTGTTACAGGACAACCTAGATAGGAAAAAATTGAAGGTGGACGCGCTTGTCCTTCCAGGAGCTCCTTCAGAAACGATTATCGATAATAAGGCAGGTGAACTCTCAACTAAAATGAAGGAAGATGATGTCTTAGTTATAATGGGAGGAGTTAATGAGGTTAACTGTGACGGTAATGAAAGACTACATGGAAAGCTGATAAATCTGGCAAGTAAGGTCACAAACAAAAGGCTCGTTCTTATAGAGGCACCTTACGGACATGACATAGAAAAGGAAAATGGCCTTATACAAGAACAGAACAATATCATTAGAGATTTTTGCATTAAGAATAAGTGGGCCTTCCTGAGTCTTAATAGCCTATTGCATAGAACCAATTACACTAAACATGGGATACACCTAAATATGCAAGGTAAAAACATTGTAAGCAATTTAGTGGCAAACTATATCACAAATAGCTTCAGACCTATGGGGAAACTATCAAAAATCTTGAAACTCACCAAACAGATCACCCTAAATAAGTGAGGGAAAGAAGACACATAGGAATGTCAGGGGAGAAAGGTCTACTCCAAATAGGCAAAATAGGCCGAAAAGGATTGGTAGACCTAACAAGCTGAAACTAATATCCCTTAACATCAGAGGCATGCAAGGGAAAATAGACCAACTAGAACTATTTTTGGAGGAGGAGATGCCTGACATTCTCATTCTGGTAGGACATGGACTTGACAAAGAAAAAAAGCAACATTCGAGTAAACAATTATTCACTTGTCTGTCATTTTAGTAGAGTAAGTACAACCATGGGAGGTACTGCAGTTTTCAAATTCAATAGTATTACAGATGAAAATATTAAATTTACCAAACTGAAACTAAACTAGGTAGAGGAGTTTATTTTTGAAAGTTCAGAAATGTTTTTCAAAGTTAACAAAGAAAAAATAGTTATAGGATCTCTTTACCAAACACCCAATGACAATAACCTGGAAGCATTCTTTGATAAACTTGACCAATACTTAGGAAACCTGAAATCATTTTCTCCGGATATAATTGTTGGAGGTGATTTTAACATCGACCCATTAAAGACAGATAGGAAAAGTAATAGATTCAGGAATATCCTTAGAAGCTATGGCCTAACACCTTCTATAAGTACCCCGACAAGAATAACAGACACTACAGAAACCTGTATTCATAACAATCCTAAGAAACGCCCCAGGCTCAACAATAGAACCACTATTATCTGACCACCTAGCAATGTCAATAGAATTCATAGTTCAAAGACAAGTAAAACAGAATCAAACAATTTTTTTCTCAAGCAAACTTAAAAGCGAAAACCTGACTTAACTTAGAATCAGACTGAGTAAGGAGTCTTGGAATGACGTTTTTAATGCCGATGGTGTAGATGAGCAATGTGCTTACGTGCTTACGTGCTCCTCTTCGTCCCGTTGACCCCGTAGTGATAGGGCATGGGATACGTCAAAGGAATTAATTCTGCTTAATTTTAAATAACATGAAATAAATGAAGTTAATAATTTAAGTTGTTTAGTGTAAAAGTTCATCCACCTCGTAAACAGATTTTTCAATTAAAAAAGACTCTAGCCTATTCTTAAAAATACTCAGGTTTGGACTGTTGACAATGTTGTATGGAAGTGACTGCAATAACTTATTGCCTATGTAGGAGGGCTGCTTTTCAAACAAACTAGTATTGTGAAAGATGGCAAAACGAGATTTAAATCGAGTGTTGTAGGCATGGTCACGGATGGCTGGCTGTCCATGGACCTTAGCGTACAAAATTACTTCAAATATAAAAAGACTGGGTAGAGTTAGTATTTTAAGGTTTCTGAAGGCCTCTCTACAATGAGAGCCAGCCTCAAGGCCCGCGACGAGCCTCACCGCCCTCTTTTGTAAAACAAAAAGTCGGTTGAAAGATGTTTTGTTGGCCATCCCCCACAGTATCACAGAATACCGGAGGTGAGTCTCAATGAGACCGTGGTAGACCAATTTTGAAAGACTTTTGATGCCCAGACGAGAGAAATTTCTGAGGACAAAAATTGAAGATGAAATTTTTGAGTGAACTTTTTCAATTTGAAACTCCCATGACAAATTACGGTCCAGTCTCACTCCTAGAAAATCCACCACATCCACATGGTTGAGATCATGCTCGCCAATGAACAGATTCGGGTGGAAAGTTGAACTGAGACTTGAGTTTTGGGTTGTTTGAATATGCATAAAGTTTGTTTTCACTGCGTTGACCGCAAGTTTGTTTTTGTGAAAAAATTGAGCTGCTGTGTTTACTTTGATGTTTGCCTCGATTTCTGCCAATTGTTTGTCCATGTTTCTGACAAGAATGGTCGTATCGTCCGCAAACATGAAAATATCATTGTCCGGGACGACATCATTCAAGTCATTCACATAGATTAAAAACAGTAGAGGCCCAAGGATTGAACCTTGCGGCACTCCGAACTGAACAGGAGATTCTTTTGATTGGAAAACGGTGTTTTTTGACATGATTTCAGTGACCTGAAAGCGGTTTTCCAGGTATGAATGGAGCCAATCGAGAATTTTTCCAGAAATTCCGACTTTTTGAATTTTTTCCAAAAGAATTGAAATGTCAACGCAGTCAAAAGCTTTTGACAGGTCAGCAAAGCATGCAATCACACACTCGCCCCTGTCAATCGCCCGGATGCATTCAGATACAAACTCAACTAAAGCAAGTTTAGTTGATTTGTTTTTACGGAATCCAAATTGTTTTGAAGAAAAGAGATTGTTCGTTTCCATATATGCCATTATCTGGTCATATACGGTTTTTTCAAAAAATTTTGAGATGGATGGAAGGAGCGAGACTGGACGGTAATTGTTCATGTCTTTGTGGCAACCTTTTTTAAAAAGAGGTTTGACTTTTGATGTTTTAAAACAATCCGGAAAGATGCCACTGTGAAGTGACATATTGATGAGATGTGTGAGAGGGACGGCGAGCTCATCGACACAATTTTTCAAAACTTTCATTGAAATTCCATCTACCCCAAAAGAATTCTTAGATTTAAAATGTTTGAAAAGCTTTACAGTGTCCTTTACTGAGATTGAAGTGAAATCGGTGAGAACATGTGGATTTACATTTAAGACTGAATTCGAACTAGGAGTTGAGTGTGAGTGGTGGGGTACCGTTCTGGTTGCAATGGTGGAAAAAAATTTATTGAAATTATTACAAATCAGATCCGGATCAGAAATTTCCACACCATCCTCATCTATGAGACAGTGAGACCCCTCGCTTTTAGATGATGGCCTAAATTCATTTATTATTTTCCAAGATTCCCTGGAAAAACAATCTGCTTCTTTAAGTCTATTTTCAAGTTCAATTTTTTTGTGTTGTTTGACAGTTTTCCTAAAATTTTTCTTTGCCCTACGATACTTTTGATCGTTTTCGAGACATTTATTTTCAGAAAAAATTTTGTAAGACTCTACCATTTTACTTTTTGCGGCAATAACTTCTTGACTAAAAACTTTTTTTTGATTGATTTTTTTACATTTCTTTGGCTTGCATTTGGATAGCGGAAAGGAGGTGTCAAAATGGTACCTGATGGTATTCATAAAATTGCTTACGCAACAGTTCAGGTCATCACCATCCAACACCCCCTCCCACTCCTCCATTCGCAGACGGGCTTTGAATTCCTGAATGTTAGATTGAGAAATTTTCCTAGTTTCAAAGCCTAGAATAGGGTCAGCAGAAGAAATTTTAAAAAGGCATTCCACTGCATGGTGGTCAGAAATATGAGTGGTTAATACTTGAGCACTGATGGAAAAATTGCAAAAAATATTGTCAATGCAGGTGGAAGATGAACATGTGACTCTAGTTGGTGCTAAAACAGAAGGTTTTAGGTTAAAAGCTTTTAATTCATCTAAGAAAATGTTTGTATTTTTGTCTAACTTAAGCAGGTCTATGTTGAAATCACCTCCAATACAAATATTATTGGAGGTACAAGCTAGCCTATTTAAATATTCATCAAATATTTCAATGAAAAAATCTATGTCTTTGGAGACTGGGCTCCTATAGATGCAGGATATGATAAAAATTTCATCATTTACTTTAAATTGCAATTCAGTTGCCTCAAAAAATAATTCAAGCGAAAGATCGTTACCAATTGTGAGAGATTTGATTTCTTGCAAATGAGAATAATTATTTACAAAAATGGCTACACCTCCTCCCTTCATGAAGTTTCTAGAAAAAAATGAACAAAGTGAAAAATTTTCAAAAGTGAAGTTTAGGATTCCATCTTCAGTCAAGTGGGTCTCACTGATAAGCAAAATGTCGGGATTTTCTTCGAAAAGGATGTTCTCAATGACTTCTTTCTTATTACCTAGACTTTGAGCATTCTGGTGGATAACTTTGCATACCTCACACCTAGCACTAAGCCTATTACTTAACTTACTATCACTACTGGTTCTATTGCATGATTCTCCGACAAGTTTTTTGTACCCACTTCGCTTACCCTGCTATTTACGTAGGCAGCGACCAAGCCGCACACCAGATCCTTCCCCTTATTATTTAAGTGGAGCCCAAAAGAATTGAAATGTGACCTATTTAAAAGAGTGTTAATGTTAAGGAATCCCCATCTGTTTGTGAGGCACTTCTCTAGAACTAATCTATTTTGTACTTTGATACGGTTCCTAGCATTGTCATCAACATCATACCTCATTGGTGCTTCCACCCAAAGTACCTCTTTGCCCTGAAGGGGCACAATAATTTCATTAATCATACTATCCAAATCTTTATGACAAGTTTATTGAAACCTTTAGTTTCTACCAGGACATTGCTTGCCCTCTTACAAAAAAAGTTATAAAAACAGAGACTAAAGCTAAATGGGTTAACCCTGAGTAAAGAGAGCCAAAGAAAATTTGTTTGAATGCCATAATAGATGGAGACTGACCAAACTTGCCCGAGATAAGAAAGAATTTATTGCTGCCAAAGAGCGATACCACCTAGCCATTAAGACAGCTAAATCTGAATGGATGAAACATTCTATCGAAACATCGAATAACAAGTCCAAAACAGCCTGGGACATAATAAATGGCTTCAGGTGTGGCGTATACAAGCAAAATAGTAATATTACACTCATTTACATTTACATTTACATTTACATATCCTCTTCTCTTCTGGCCTTCCTAGGATGGCACTGGAGGCGTCAATAGATTCTTCCGAATCTTTCATGCTGACGAACCAAGTCCGTGCGTCATGATCTATTTTAAGGGGGTTGTTAGTAGGTTTGGGTTTGGCAGGTGGTTAGAAATTCTTCAATGGTTTAAAAACTATGGGTTTGTAAAAAAATTTTGAGTTTTTGTTTGAAAAGGTGAGTTTTTTCTATTGTTTTGAGCCAATCTGGTAAGCAATGATAAAGTTTTTTGCCAGCGTACTTAGGTTGATGTTCAAGTGCAGTGAGCCTATGTTGTTGCGCAAAGCGAGATTTGTGTCTTGTGTTGTGGCTATGAGACGGCTGAAAATGATCGAGGTTGGAGGATTTAACATACATTATGGCCTCTAAAATGTACAGGCATGGGACGGTTAGAATTCCCAGAGTCACAAAAGCCTCTCTGCAGCTTGTTCTACGGGGCAGTCTCAGAATTGATCTGATGGCCTTTTTCTGCCAGGTAAACACTTTGTTTAGATTGCCCTTTGCTGCACCCCACAAGACAATGGAGTAGGCTATGTGTGACTCAATTAGGCTGAAGTAGACCGTCCTCAGAAGCGGAATGTTAGGTCTGCCTATCTTGTTTAGCCTCCGGAGTACAAAAACACCTCCAGCAAGTTTTCCCTCGATCCGCTCAATCTGACCACCCTACGAAAGATCTTCTCCCAATCTCACCCCTAAGAAGTCAACCGAGTCGACCTCTTCAAGCTGGTCTTCGTCGATGCAAATTGGAAAGTTTGTGGACAATTTTGAGTTTCTTTTTTGAGTTGTTTGGATGCTCATGAATTTTGTTTTGGTTGTGTTCAAGGCGAGGTTGTTTTTGGAAAAAAATTGTGCCATGGAGTTTATTTTGATCGTTGCCTCAACCTCTAAATTTTGAAGATTTTTGTTTTTGATGAAGACTGTTGTGTCATCTGCGAAAATGAACAGGTTGTCTGAGGGCAGTGACTGTTCAATGTCATTTACATAAATGAGAAACAGGACAGGCCCAAGTATCGATCCCTGCGGGACGCCACTTGTTATTAATTTTGAATCGGATTTTACAGATTTTATTTTAGAGTTGGCTTCATGAGCAACCATTGTTATTTGGTGTCTGCCTGTCATGTAGGAAGAAAGCCAATTTAGGGCTGTGCCCTCAAAGCCCAAAAGTGCCAATTTTTGATTCAGAATTTTGTGATTGACACAGTCGAAAGCTTTGGAGAGGTCAGCGAAACAACCGATCACTGTCTATCCAGCTTCCATTGCGTCTGTGCACTCATTGACGAAGTCAATGAGAGCAGATTTGGTTGGTTTGTTTTTGCGAAAACCATATTGTCTTTGGCAGATCAATTGGTTTTCTTCTAGGAAAGATGTGATTTGAATGCATGCGACTTTTTCCAAAAGCTTGGCCATTGAAGGCAGGAGTGAGATTGGTCGATAATTTTGAACCAGATTTTTTCCTTCCTTCTTGTGGATTGGCCGAATTAAAGCAATTTTACCCCTGTCCGGGAAGATTCCCCCCCTCAGGGATGAGTTTACCAAATGCAAAACAGGTCGAAGAATTTCATCTTTGCAATGTTTTAAAATTTTCATGCTAATTTCATCAATTCCCGGAGATGTTTTAGGGGCCAGTTTTGATAATATGTCTGTGAGATATTTTTCACTGACTGTTTCAAAGTGATGAAATTTAGCAGTAGCATTTAACATTATCTGTGGCATAGTATTTTCATTTCCAAATGAAAATAGGCCCTGACTAAGACAAAATGCTAAATCCAAATAGAATTGCAGAAAATTTTAATGATTTCTTTATAAATGCAGCAAAAAATGTTGGGTCGGATGGACTTTTACAGATCGATCAGGACCAGATGAACTTTAAAGACCAGATGACTATCTAAAGGTCTTTTTATTATGCGTAATGTAAGTAAATATAACAATCCAAACTTAAGTAAACTTGTATACCATAGCTTGTTTGAAACTCACACTTCATATTCAGTTGTGCTCTGGGGGGCTGTTAAGGGTCATTTGGAAAAAACTTTTGTATGGCAAAAAAGGCTTTAAGATCTATGGCTAGACTTGCTCCTCAAACACACTGTAAAAACTTCTTTATCCAATTTAGTAGGTTAACAGTACCTTCTCTTTTTATTTTTGAATGTATTAATTATGTTAAGCTCCATAGAATTGATGAATTAGAATTCAGCTCCCAATATAAACATAACTATAATACTAGACATAAGAACCATTTTTCTCAATACCATAGGCTGGCAATGTTTGAAAAAAGACCCGATTACTTAGGTATTAAAATGTACCAGGCTTTGCCAAGCTCTCTTAAATCTGTCAAGGACATAACAAAATTTAAATTAAAACTTAAAACTTGTTTGATTGCCAATAGTTTTTATTCATTAGATGAGTTTTGGGAGGCTTGTACCCAACTCAACCAAACATAACCTAACCCCACCCTGTAGGCTCAGTGTCCCGCATCTAGAAGGCACTGTGACAAGTCCCCCTTCTTCGAATGAAGAAATGGGACGCCACGGAAAAGTAAGTAAAAAAGTAAGGGATCTTTTCCGTTATACGTATACCACTGTTTCGGGTTTGTTTTCCAATCTTGATTTTGGTAAGTTCGGTTAGGATAGGTTAGGTTAGGTAACATAACCTAAACTAACCTAAACTAACCTAACCTAACCTAACCCAACCTAACCTAACCAAATGCAAGTGGGACCGCTAGACGGCCAGACGCTGGCTTATCGCTTCTAGGCAGACATAACGGTAATTAAGATAACGAAACCCCAGGTAAAATATTCTGACAAGGAATTTCAATTTTAAAACGATTAATAAAAATTATTTGACCAAATATATGGTGCTCGATCAAAAATAAAGGTTGAAGGGAAAATTGGAATAGTGGTATACGTATAACGGAAAAGATCCAAAGTAAGTATATCTTTTAAAATGTCCAAGCACTTAACAGTGCTACAAAGAAAGTTCAAACATAATAAAATATTTTACTATTTAGTCAATTGTACTTAAATATGAAAATGCTATTCAAATGAACTTGAAGACTTCTACTTACAGTTTGTGATGATAATTTAATACAATTTTCAGTTGTTGTTCTGCCATTGGCAAAGTGAAATGAAAGAGTTTTAGAAAATTTAAGGTGAATAAATCTTTACTGGGAATTTTCGGTGGCCATTTCCGATCTGCTCTGCAAGGCAACTGTATTTGTTGAAGATACATTGTAATGTATTGTAGTATGTAACGGCAAATGTCCAGTTCTAATTCTCCTCGGTATTGAGTAATGACTCTGTTAATTTGAATTATGTACCTCCAGTAATCTATCTGACCTTGCAAATCGTACACCTTGAAAAAATAGCCTGAAGACCATGTTTAGCTTTCCGTTTTGTCATCTTATTTATTTGAATTTTAGTGTGACGTTAGGCCTACATTATTTTCATTAATTTTCAAAATCACTTTTGTATTTTGAATTTTTTCTACATTTATAAAAATGAAAAACACTTGAAGATGCCCTCCCAGATGCGAGGCCCTGTGCCTCGGGGGGCCCCACCTGTTGCCCTACCCTAAGGCCGGCACTGGAATTGGCAATATGATTTAACCATTAATTTTTAGAAAATGATTTCCTGAGAGCACTAAATTGAACTGCGAACTGGTATGTAAATCTGGAAACTCACCATAGAAAAACAAATCTTGTAAATAGAATACTCTTAAATAATTATTGTTTGTAGGCCTATGCATTATGATTCATAAATATGAAACATTTACTAACATATTGTAGTTTAAGCTCTTGTAATTTTGTGCAGATAATTTTTAATATTTGTTATAAATTATAACTTTTTACTTACCTTCATAATAGTTTCATTTATGAAATCAAATTTTATAGGCCTAAGTTACAAATTCAACAAATTAATTTGCAATTTGTAAATAATTTATTTGGCATTTTGAAGCCGAATATTACAAGAACACCTCATGAGGCAAAAAAACCTGGAGAAACTGGTTTTATTAAATTTTTTTCTCCTCTACAAGTAATTACAATCTTGTATTTGTTATTTATATCCATCATCCTCTGTTACAGGTATTAACGCACAAGCCCCATGGGACAGCAGACAGCCAAATCACACCAGAGGTAGGTGGCAAGGACTAAAGTAGTCAACTTCCTAAACATACTAATTTTAAGAAACTAATTGAGTTTCGCTAACTGAAAATTCCACAGGATTAAGATTTCTCTTTGAGTTACGTTAAGTTTGACTTCAAGGTACAGTTTGAGTTTTAGAGGTAATACTTAATGAATTTGGTTTTGAAGAGGTAATTTGAGCTGAATTTGAGATATAGAGGTGAACGAAATGAAAATTTGAGTTACAGAGACTATGTACCGCTGGACAGGATATGACACATTGACACGGTGTTACATGTATGCCGGAGTTTTGACGTACAAAGATCTGATGAGAAAACTTTGAGATATAGAGGTAAACTTCAAGTTGTATCTTTGTCATTTATGTGTCCCTTAGAAATAAAATGTATCCTTATTTCCAGCTACCTATGTATAATTGATGGTTTTGTCTTAGGTTTTTCCCTGGGCATTGGAAATAATTTGAGATATGGAGGATTTTGAGTTATCAAGGTTCGAGTTTGTGGAAATCTACTGTAGATCTATGTGAAAAGATCTTATCATTTGAAAAAACTATGTGAAGATTTTTTTATTTATTAGAAGATATGTTAAAATGATATGCTTAAAACCATGTTTGATGCACACTTTCTAAATAGAAATCTTCACCTATTCAACTGATTTTGAATATAATCTACAAGGGTTGTTTTTACAAGGAATTATTTTGGACTCTACACATTTTTCTCTTTTTTTTAATTTGATAACTTCAAGGTGAAATAATACCAGAGTCGACTTAGGAATGTGTTTTATCCCAGTGTCAACAGTGTCCTCTAAAATAAAGAAACAAATGTAAAACATCTGTTATTAAAACAAATAAATATTTAACTTAACGAAGATGAGTGAGTCGAGATAGTCTGGTCGCCACACCAGCCCTCTGCAGAGAAACAGAGTTATGGTAGTCTAAATCTGACTCTCCGACTCCGACTAGACAGAACGTGTAGTGTAGCTAGCTTTTGATGGTGAAGGCAAAGCTGTAGAGGTGGAGTTGGGTAGGGCTGACGTCGGAACGGTATTGTTGTTGGTTTCAAAGGTGGAAACGTCATCCAAGAGTGTGAATGCTTGACTCGGTCGAGAATGACAAGAGTGTGTTGATTGCGGACCAAGGTCGTGATGGTCTTTTCGTCACGGTTGATCACAGGATGAGGTCCTGAATAAGGAGGTTGCAAGGTGCCTCGGACAGTGTCGTCTCAGAGGAAAACATGAGAACATGTACCTAGCGAAGTTGTTGTATATGAACACTCCTGGTTGAGCGTGGCGTGAGGCCGGCGTTGGCCGTAGATGCAACATTAACTGTCGGAGTTGCGTGACATAGTCTGTTGCAACAGGGATACGTCCTGAAGGAGGCTGTACTAGAAATTCACCGGGCAAACGGAGTGGTTCGCTGTAGAGAAGTTCGGCTGGAGATGCCTTGAGGTCTTCTTTGATTGTAGAGCGAATACCGAGCAGGACGATAGGCAATGCCTATAACCATGACATGTCCTGGTGACACGTAATGGCAGCCGTAAGCTGTCAATGAAAATGTTCAACCATTCCATTAGCGCAAGGGTGCAAGTCCGAGAATGTGTGGTTCTGAGAGTAGCGCCGAGAGATTTGAAAAGCTCGGACTCAAACTGTCGTCCTTGGTCAGTCGTGAAGCAGGAAATGGAGCCAAAGCGGGAAATCCAGCATTGAAGCAGAGCGTTAGCAGTGTCTTCCGCCATAATGCGTTCAAGAGGCCTTACTTCAGGCCAACTTGTGTAGCGGTCAACAGCGGTTAGACAGTATCTGTAAGGACGGACAGGCGGAAGAGGGCCAGTGATAAAATAATAATAGTATTAATAATACTAT
Source organism: Flexamia atlantica (assembly GCA_035578135.1). Classification (NCBI taxonomy): domain Eukaryota; kingdom Metazoa; phylum Arthropoda; class Insecta; order Hemiptera; family Cicadellidae; genus Flexamia; species Flexamia atlantica. Next base: position 10,389,413 of record JAQJVK010000007.1, on the reverse strand, counting down.
CCAAATAATATCTTTATTCCTCGTCAAAAATCCACAAATCATAGTTCATAAACAACAATGTAAAATGTAACAAAAATTTATAAGTAGTTACTAAATATTACAAAATCAAGAAATAAGTTCATAATCAATCTTGTTTATACATAATAGGCCTAATAAAGAGAAATAATACATACGCAAGAGAAGTGCAAGTCTTCAGATTATGGGTGGGAGTCTCAGATTTATTACAGTAATTTATTTAATGGTGCAGCATTACCATTGAAATCAACTAAAGAAGTGGTCAATATTAAAGGGGAAATAATATGAAATAAAATAATACCCAAAATAAATACCCAAAATAAATACCCAAAATAAATACCGAATTGTTGCTAGCCGGTCTCCAATAAATGGCTAGCAATATTTTTGTGTAATTTAACATCTTTTTCCAAAAATTGTAATTTAACAGTAGTGGAGTGCCTAAGGGTTAAAACCTCCGAATACACCAAATCAGAATGAATTTTTTAGATTGAGGCGGATTTTCTTTTTCATACTATAAATGAAAATCTTTACCCATTTATTTGTTGTGCTTTTGATTTTTTCACTAATTTCAATAAAAAATTTAAATTTATCACATGTATTTACCATTTAAAGTGAACTGTTATTGCCTTATATCATTATTTTTCCCTTATGATTCTCAATACAACAGTTTTAGACCACCTTTATGCGTCATTGGAAAGCAAAAACTTAATTTTTAATGAATTTTCATTTTCGGCCGCCATCTTGGATCCGCCATATTGGTTCCCAAAATTTTTTTTCAAGTGCAAAGATAGCAATATGACCCATCATTTCAAGCTAAAATTCAACGCTAAATGCAATGGCGAAATCCGATTTCAAAAATTTGGACTCGTTTTCGAGATATTATATATTTAATATTTGTATTTTGCTAGATTTTACAGGTTTTTTTTTCTCCTAATGATAATACTTACTGATTCATAATTATTTTTCATGAAAGTAACAAGGAATAACCGTAGACTATTGCTAAATAATTATTACTTAGTTATAATTAACTGTCAACCGCCACCATCTTGGATCTGCCATCTTGAATCCGCCATAATGGTTACAAAACTTTTTTTCTAGTCCAAAGACTGTGTTGTGACCCATCATTTCAAGCTAAAATTCAACGCTGATTGCAATGGCGGAGTCCGATATCACAGGTTTTGACTCGTTTTCAAGATATTATATATTTAAAATATATGTATTTCACTAGTTTTCACAGGTTTTTTTCTCCGAACGATAATACGTCCTGATGTATAGTAGTTTCTGACAAAAGTAACAGTGAATAACCGTAGGCTTTTACAAAGTATATAATTACTTAGTTATAATTAATTATCAGTTGCCGTACTGGATCCGCCATGTTTAATCCGCCATATTGGTTAACAGTTTTTTTTCAAATGCAAAGACAGTGTTGTGACCCATCATTTCAAGCCAATATTCAACGGTGATTGCAATGATAAAGTCCAATTTAAAAGATTTTGTCTCGTTTTTTAGTTATAACATATTTAAAATGTGTGTTTAAATCTTTTTTATACTTTTGTATCTAGTAACAATAAAACGTACTGATGTATAATTAGGTTTTACAATAATGACAATGAATAACCGTGGGTTATTACTACACAACTACTACTTAGTTGTACTTATTACCCGCCATCTTAAATCCGCCATCTTGAATATGCCATATTGGATTCCTTTTATTTTCTAACTAAGTTTTATCGGAAAAATATTTACAACTTATAATTTAAAATTACATTTACTTTTAAATTTTCTTATAGGTCAACATTGACGTTAGTAATCATGCGCATATTATGTCACTCTAGAAATTACCTGGCGACTAATATTTCTAGTCATCCGTTATAATTAACATTAAATTATTTTGTATAGACCAAACTAAATATTTAGTATAAAAAGTGCCTAGCCAGGATAGGCAAATGAAACTCTTCTGTTCGTCACGTCTTACATAATACCTTAACTGTTAACCCTCCGTCAGTGACACACGGAGTTTTCCTCCAGGCGCTTTTATTTTTGTAAAAAAATATGCGTTCTTACCGGTCGGCAGTCGCAGGAGTAACCGTACCTCACACGCCTCTTTCTAGGAATCGGTTCGACCTCATTTCACTCTCTCAACCCCCCTCCTTCCTGCCCCTTCTATTCAGTTGAAACCCAAGAGTCGTGTAACTTGGATGTCAAGTTCTTCATTTGTAGGGAGCATACTGCACCTGCTTTTTGTGTAAAATGTGCAAATAAAGATGATAACATGGAGATCAGTGACAATAATGATATATAAACACTCTGTATCCACTATTTGTATCAGTTACTATATTTGGATTCGAAAATATAGATTTTGAATACAAGTGACAAGTAACGCGTTTTACGTACCTATATGGTTTCAAAAATATGTCAAGTAAGTTTTTATTGCTTAATATTAATTCTACAAGGGTTACATGTACCCTTTTTACAATATATGTATAAAACTACACTGTTTGTCTAATATTTCAATACCCGGAAAAAAAACTCCTTGAGTCACTATTCGTGGTTTAAAATCAAAGTCACCTACCAAGGGACTTAGGGAGTTAAGGGAGTTTGGTCAAAATATTTTTTCCTCTATTGGTTATGTTGAACCAAGAAAGGGGATTTTTTATGATTTTTTTAAACGTAAACTGTGAGAAAAACAGAAATCCATTGTGCCAAAAACATACAAAAAATTCCAATGTTGGTATAACTCCACAGGGCAACCTGCTTGATCTGTCATGACTTTTTTTGGGGAATTTTTATGATTAATTATTGTTTAGAACTTAACATAAAAATATTAACATTTATTTTTATGTTTCAGAAATTATTTGTTAATCACCCTTCATTCAAAAATAGCTCGATACCCGTACAGCTGCGATCTACGAAGACCCTTGATTTCCTTAAATGAAAAAGAAATCATGATCAACTGTCTTTTCCTGATCTAAACATTGCTTTCGTTACCCAAACATTGCTCTTCCGTATTCAAAAAAACCTTTCTGTACTCAAACAAACGAAGTTCCTATTTTGACTGTTCTATGCTATATCTTTCTATCAGCTGACTTTAAAAAAATAGGCTGTACAGCCGTATTATGTTTGCATATAAAAAATTACTACATAATGAAATGTCGGATTTTTTTCTATGTTCAGTTACTTATTTGCATCGTTTTGAAGTCGTCACAAAAGTACCATTTCAGGACTCGATAGTTTTTTACATGCTCGGCTTACATATAACAAGTACCACAACATCTCTCCCCGAAATGGGCCATTTTTGTGACTAGTGAAATGTACTGTTGTCTCCTCCATTTGAAATCTTTAGCTTAAAAAACGATGTTAATTTTGAGACATATATAAATACCATACAATGTCCTAAAAAATGACCACTTAAGTTTTAAAACTGGTAACCAATATGGCGGATCCAAGATGGGTGATCCAGTATGGAGGCTGATAACTAATTATAACTGCTGATAATTAATTAATTATATATTAATTATAATGATATAATTTATAATAACCTTCGGTTATTCATTTTTAATTTAGTAAAAAACTATTATATAACAGGACGTATTATCGTTCGGAGAAAAAAACCTGTAAAAACTAGTAAAATACATATTTCAAATATACTGTATAATACCTCAAAAACGAGTCAAAACCTTTGAGATCGGACTTCTTCATTACAATCAGCGTTGAATTTTAGCTTGAAATTATAAGTCACAACACTATCTTTGCATTTGAAAAAAGAATTTTGGTAAACAATATAGTGGATTCAAGATGGCGGATCCAAGATGGCGGCGGTTGATAATTAATTATAACTAAGTAATAATTATTTAAATGAATAAATGAATAAATGATTTATTTCCTCCAAGAAACACAATTTTACAACAGTGAATGATAATGTAAACAAAAATATTTATCAAACTTTATAATTAAATTATAAACTTTAGCAATAGCCTACGGTTATTCCTTGTTACTTTTATGCAAAATAATTATGAATTAGTACGTATTATGGTTAGGAGAAAAAAAACCTATAAAATCTAGTAAAATACAAATTTTAAATATTATATAATATCTCAAAAACAAGTCAAAATTTTTGAAATCGGGTTTCGCCATTGCATTTAACGTTGAATTTTAGCTTGAAATGGTGGGTCACAATACTATCTTTGCATTTGAAAAAAATGTTGGCAACCAATATGGTGGATCCAAGATGGCGGCCGAAAATGAATACTGTTAGAAATGAAGTTTTTGCCGTCCAATGACGCATAAAGGTGGTCTAAAACTGTTATATTAAGAAACATAAGGAAAAAATAATGATATAAGGCAATAACAGTTCATTTTTAATGGTAAATATGTAATAAATTTAAATTTTGATTAAAAATAGTGAAAAAATCAAAAGCACAACAAATAAATGGGTAAAGATTTTTATTTATAGTATGAAAAAGAGAATTACACCTCAATCTAAAAAATTCATTCTGATTTGGTGTATTCTGAGGTTTTGGTGATTTTGATGCTCCAGGAACTCCACTAACCAGTTAAGTTTACCAAAAGTTATCTGTAGTCTCATGTTAAACTTTAAGGTCAGTGTTTGCTTACATATGATACTAATGAATGGATGAGTCTTAATAAGAAATTATTCAGAGAACATTGCAGGAAATCAATTCAATGTTTGGTTCGCCGCATTTAGATCATCTGTTCAAAATTTTTTAGAGTAAAATATTTTTATTATGTCTATGAAGAAAGGCCTTCTTATTTCATGCATGAAGTAAAAAATGAGTTTGGATAGGCCTAGTGATATTGGTTAGAGAGGAAGTAAAGCCACAAAGTGTAATGTGCAGTTTGTAGTTGACCTTTCAGTGTTATCAGCTTATCTCCACTTCCTCCGCCTCGTCCTACACATAACTCTTCAGAGCTGCTCATACATTGATTATTTCCCCTTGTTTTCCAATCACAGTATTCTTGTACAGCCGTTGAGGAGAGTGAAACCCTTTCTAAATCAGAGAAAATCTTTAAAATTTTTAAAATCTTGACCTTACTAACCAGGAGATTGAAAGGGTAGGCAAAAAGGCACTCTAAAAAGTAATTAATTTTTATTTATGTTAACATTATTTGTTAAACTTGAACAGTAATCTAGCTTGAAAATAATTAATACAGTTTCCAGACCATTTATCTAATTTCAGAATTTTACCTCCAGAGATCAGGAGAAAAAATGTATATTTATAAATCGTTTCAGTAAAATAAAATGCATGCATTCAATTTGGGGCTGTGGTACCAGAAATATTAGGTCAGTACGGTACTTTTATTATACCTCAGTTCTCGAAACAAATTCAGTACTGGTACTGTATTAAGCCTGCTGCAGTTTTAAATGTTCCTCAAAAACAATTTCATCAGACACTTAACAAAAATTATAGAGTTGAAGGTAAATAAAAATTATTGAGCCTCTCAACTTATTGATATTAATAGGCTTATTGATACTTAGGCTTATTGATATTAAAAACATCAGCAGGCCTAACATATCAATAAGGAATAAAAAAAGCAAAAATTTCATTTTTATTTAAGAGGCCTGTTATCAACAAATGAAATTAATTACAAGTGAAGAATAAATATTGAATGTAGGACACACATAGCCTTATTAATTTATAAGCCTAAATAAAAAATCAATACCCCCATTGCAGCAGACCTGCATACTCAGAGAATTTCAAATGCAAAAAAAATTCCATCCTACATTGCAAGATATGACTAGGGAATCCAATCCCGGTATCCCGCATGATTTTAGGGTGTATTCAATCCCTGGATTCTCAGGCTCAATCCCGGGATTTTCAGGATTATCAAATTTACATTCAAAATCGATGTTTACGATATTCCCATCAGTTATAACAAGGTTATAACTAAGAAAAACTAGTTGTATGATATTTTTGACCAAGTAATCATGGTTTGATGAGTTATTTGCCGTTTTACCTATATAAATGGGTCCAGTTAATATTTTCAAGTGTTTGAACAAATTTACATAGAGACGTTAATTTATTTTTGATATGGTATAACTGCTATTAAGTTTCATGACAAAGCTCTTATGATTATTTTTTTATGATATTCGTAGGGGATTGGATTCCCTTGATATGACATGTTTTTGTAATCTCCTTTAGAATAACATGGAGAAAGAGTATGCAGGTTTGCTGCAAGAGGTATGTTAAAACTGGGTGGTTTAAACTCAATATTTAGTAGATCTTACGTAGAAGAAGCAATTTACCGTTTTATCAAGATATGTCAAGAAATGATGGAGTTATAAAATTTTTTTTATTTCCCATAAGGATAACATGGTGGGAAATGAGTATGCAGGTTTGCTGCCACAAAAATGGAAATTTCAAGGATATTAGACTGAAATACATGAAATTTCATCTAGATGAAGCCACAAACCAAGTTTTATTAAGATATGATGAGAAATAAGCGATATGTAGAATTTGACTTATTTCCCATAGGGTTAACATTGGGACAACGTACTGTGATTACAACTTTTAATATCTTGGTATCCAATGTACATAGAGCAATGATTCAAATACTAAATTGTTTGTTTTTTCAAGCTGAATGTAATGGCGCTAATCAAAATAGGATTTTTTATTATTTTTTAGGTGAAAAACCCAAAATATCAGTTTTTGGAGGGTTTATCCCGCTTTACCCCCCCTTCTGGTGGTTCGTTACGAACTGGTACTGGTTTACGAACTCGTCCAATTGATTAACACTTAACATGTCTGTACCAAATGTCATAAAGATCGGACCATTTTTACAGCCTCTATCGAGCTAACAGACAATCAGGGTGTTTCAGGATAAGTGTAAACAAATTCACTAGGCGTTTCTTCACATCAAGGCAAGAAAAAAATGTTATGTGGACATGGGTCCGAAAACTAATTGTTATAGAGTTACAGTCAAAATTTTTTTTTTTAAGTGTATTTATTGCACTTCTTGGCCTTAATATTAAAAAGTTATGAAGATATCTTGATGAAATTTGCACAGTTAGATAGATTATGAAATTTCAAAGAAATGTCATTACTTTTCAGTACTGAAATCTAAAATATGGCTGAGAAAAAGTATTTGGAAAATAAAAATTTTCCAAAAAATTCAATACCTCAATAAAGATTTTATTTTTGATTGGTTATTAAATTTTCACTATTAAAGTATTTTGACTGCAACTTTCCCAAAAACTGCGGAATTTCATGGAGAACAAAATAATAGAAATTTTTACACCTTCGCCCGTGACTTTTCATGTTATAAATTAATTAAAATATTGGAAAGTGACAAAAATTAGAAAGTAAATCATCAAAAGACCAGCCAGTCAAAAAAATTACATAGAGCCTGAGGAATGTTTTAGTATGATAATTTTTTATGAAATCTCCCAAGAACTGTCGATTGTAAAATTTAAGAAATCCAAAATCCCCATAAATCCAACCACAAGACCCGCTACAGAAAATTATTCAAAATGAAGTCCCCTTCCTCCACAGGATAGGCCGTGAACAGAAACTTCCTCCCTTCCTTTTTATTTATACATTTTATGTTTCTCAACGTGGGACTAACACAATCATTTTTGGTTCGTAATGTACTTTATTTTGATTTTGAGTTCTAACAATCTGCTTTATATAATTTGGATTCTTCAAGTATTAGATTTGACTTGTAAATGTTGTATAATGATACACGAACACTTGTAAAATGTTCAAAAATCAATAATAACCATTAGATCAAAACATTAAGAAGCAGTCACGGGCGAATAATGAGGGGGATTTGTAGAATTGATAGCTCCCCACAAAAAAGTTAGAACTTTATTGAAGTGTTTGGAAATTGTTGTAGCTTATTTGTTATTTTTTTCAAGTTGCCTGTATTAATGGATAGCAAACTAGGCCTATGATGAATTTTATACCCTCCCCCATCCATGCTAACAAAACAATTTTCCATCGCGTCACTGTAAACATAACTAGGATTGTAAGTCATTATTTACGTTACATACTATGTTGTTTATTCAATTTTGCAAGATTTCGATCAATTCTTGTTCATTTATATATCATCAGTTTTTTAACTAGCATATTTGAAATTTCATTTTTAAAGTCTTTGACCATAAATTGTTTAATTTTGTTACTCTGTAAAATCTGAACTATAACGTCTTCGTGACGTAGAAATTCCGTGCGAAATTGGGAACTATTCCAAACAAACCCCCAAATCAAATCAAAGATCCCAGCGACACCAGAAATAGTGAAAAACTCAAGAACATACAGCTTTTGGCATAAACAGCAACAGCGACCACCTGTCGCAGCAGTAAAATATCGCTTGTGTGAACCTTAAACCTTAAAACCCTCAATTGTCGCAAAGCATCAGCTGTTCCCACGGTTTGGTTTCTTGATCACTATTCGTCACCATAGTCCCATTTCGGGCCTTGAGATTTACTGTTTCCATGTTACACTCCGTCATTTTTTCCCGAAATAGGTCACTTTCATGACACATGATGAAATATGAAATTTAGTATTGAAAATCTCAAGGCTAACGACTAATAGGAATTTGAGGAGACTAAGCAAAAGAGTCCCCTTTTACTGAATAAAAAAAAACCAGGTTGCCTTAGTAATAGCAGGGCTTGTAACGGGTCATTTTTTTATTTTTTTGTTATTTTTTTGCTCTTGGTTATTTTTTGTTTTTTTTTGGAATTCGGTTATTTTTGTTATTTTTTTTTGGAATTTTTTTTTTTCAACCTCAAGAACTGCTACAAGCCCTGTTCACACTATTCGTCTGTCAGATGATCTTGTAGCAGCATTGCAGCAGACGAATCTTGTCAGCCTACATTACGTGAAAACCAAGTCTCGTTGTGTGAAAACCAAGTCTGGCCGTCAAATCTAGGCAGATTAGTGATTAGTCTGTCGAGATTTTCTTTTTTACCAAGGTTAAGAATGTATTATCCCCAATATAACGCTGGTTTTCTAATTTTTAACAACATTTCTTGTTTACAAAAGGTTATTTTTTGGTTATTTTTTTTCTTATTTTAGTTTTTTTTTATTTTTTTCAACCTCAAAAACTGTTACAAGCCCTGTAATAGTGGTATGGCAGGTCGTCACTTTGCCCGAATGAACAATTTATTCTTGTGTATTACCAAAATTGTCTTCATTTATCATCTCCTTGACAAGTAAAAAAAGCTTTTGTTTATGCCATTTAGGTTACCAGAGGCATTCGCCTTGTGAAAGGAGTTCGTGTTACCCTGCGACAGGAAATTTGTTGATTGGAAGAGAAAACAGGTTATGGGCATCGTCAACATGTGGTCTAAAAGGACACAAGGTAAATTAAAGTTTATTGATACATTAATTTAGGTATAGTAAGATAATTTGTTGTGTTGGTAGACATGTAAAATTTATTTATAAAGAATATCTGATTTATTTGTATTAAGAGAGTATGGCCAAGAACTAGGAAAACTATTTTTCTTTTTATTAGGCTAGTGCCTTTAACCAAGGGTTGTGGCAAGATCATTTATTTGTGTAATTCAGGTGGCCTAGTCAAATTATGCAGGCGCAAAATTCAATTTTGTTTGTACAACCACAGAGAAGAAATAAGCAGAGGCCGCATTCATATGGCAGTAGTGTTTCGGGTAACTGCCTAACACCAGGAAGTAAAACAATAGGGAGACAATAGACTTCCGGGCGCCCCCCTACCCCCAGAAAGAATATAGTTTTCTGAGGAATCTTTTAAGTGTTAGATATAAAGTTGTCGTGTTTTGAGCCATGGCAAGGTATCCACAGATCTTGTAAAAAGCTGTAGCATTTCAAATGGGCAGAGGCGGATTTGTAAATTTGCCGCCCCTGGGCTACACAGGGGGAGTAGGCCTGGCGGCGGGATTTCCGGCTCGGGAAAAGTGGTGATTTTTTTTTTTTTTTACTCACGCGTTTGCTTTTTAACCCCGTAGTGCTCCTTTTTGGACCGTTTTTACCTGTTCCGGGCTGTTTCTACGATTTCAGGAGGGGTTGTGACTTCTCTCTCTAATTTGCCGCCCCCCTAAATTCTACCGCCCTGGGCTATAGCCCTTTAAGCCCATATGTAAATCCACCCCTGCAAATGGGCAGAAAATAATAAATTCACCAAAAATTTTTATAAATTTTATTCTTATAGAATGTTAGGGTTTAGACAAAAAAAAACTTTCTTTTTTATATTCTAAATCGGCAACAAAATAACTTAAACATGTAAAAAACAAAACTAGTGTCAGAGTTGTTCCGACACTTTTTTTATAAAAGCAGAAAGGCCTATATTTTGTAAATGTTAATAAGTTAACATTCTCTTAATATATTAGACCTATATTCAAACAGAAATGTTAATAAGTTAACATTCCCAAAATATAGGCCCTGCAGATTGAACGGTTTTCCCTGTGGAGTTGTATCAACATTGGCATTTTTGGCCTGTTTTTTGCTCTTTGAACCTCTGTAGCTCTCATAGTTTCTGCTAGGGTAAAAGAGGCTAAGCATAGGGCTCATGAAAATCATATTCTTAGATCAAATAATAAGTGTATGGCAGCTTGGAATATTATAAAATCTGAAGCTAATTTAAGCCAAGTAAAGCCCCCTGCAGACGGGGACAATATTGGCCGCCAGTAGACCTAGCCATTAATGGCCGCCAGTTACTTGCCACCTACTTGCCCCGTGTGCAGGGATAAATCCCCGACAGTGGCCAGTACTGGCCACCAGGTTACTGGCCGCCACTAAAAAAAAACCTGTTTGTGTTTTGTGGCAACTGACGGGTCACGTGATCTAGTGGCCGCCTGTACTGGCCGTGTCATTTTGGTTACTTGCTGCCAGTAGAGCACTTGCCGCCAGTAAAGTGCCGAAATGCTATAGTTTAATGGAAAGAGATATTTTTACTTTTTCCTCTCAAATATAGTGCACTGGTTAAAGTATTGTTTTCATCAACATTTTCAAATTAAAGACAATAGTGAAAATATTTATTTTAATAATCCCTGAATCGAAAAAAGTAATTTTTGGAGGTGTGTCTGTCCGTCCTTATTTGTGAACGTGTTTTTGTGTGTGAATGTAAATCGATCTGTAAACTACACCAATGATTTGATTTTCATGAAATTTGGCATGAAGGTACCAAACTCCAATATATCGGTTTTTTAATGGTCGTTATAGATTCTATTAATTAGTACACACCAAATCCAGTAAAGAATTAAAAACATCAAATTTTTCAAAAATATAACGATTTTAAATAAATTTTCACGATTTATAGTAGGCCTACTTAGGATTCCAAACAAGATGAAACTACTGATATTAATTTAAAAATCAGATTCAGAAGTTATAGGGATTTATGTTTTAACAATTAAAATTTTTCTAAGATTACAAATGTTAAAAAAATAATAATTCAGTATTTTGAATCGTTAGTCAACAGTATTTCCTTCAGTTCATCACTTAAAATAATTACATCATTAACTGCCTTATCAAAGGCATTTTCAAAATCTTCGTCAATACCTATATCCATGACTTCCATATTCGACGTCGAAAATGAAAATAATGTGATACCGGAACTGGTAAAGCCGTCAGAGATGGTTACTTGCCTCTACTGTTGGACCCACTATTATCCCAGTCTGCAGGGGGCTTACCTATCAATTTTACTGGCGACCCAGGATTGGTGGCCACTATTGTCCCCGTCTGCAGGGGGCTTAAGCCAAGAGAAGATAATTGACTCTGATGCATTCAACGATTACTTTACTAGTTCAATAACCAAACCAAGTGATGATCAAAGTATAAGCTATAGAAATTCTGCAGTTACACTGGTGAATAGTTATATAAGTAGTGTACATATTGAGGATTTTCTTTTCAAATGGAAGCCAATATATGCAAATGATATTTTAAAGTATGTTTCTAAATTAAGCTCATCTCGTATTGAAGATGCATATGGGTTTTCAAATAGGATTGTTAAAGAGATAATAGATGTTATTGTGGAACCTCTGACTTATTTATTTAATTTGATTCTCAAGCATAGTATTTTCCCAGAAATGCTTAAAGTTGTCAAAGTAACTCCAGTCTTTAAAATACCCCCGTTGCAGCAGACCTGCATACTCAGCGAATTTCAAATGCAAAAGAACATATATCAATCCAACAGAGCGAGATTTGACATGTTTTAGTAATCTCCATAAGAATAACATGGGGAAGGAGTGTGCAGGTTTGCTGCAACAGGTATGTTAAAACTGGTTGGTTTTACTTAAATATTTAATAGATGTTAACTAGAAGAAGCCACACCAAGTTTTATTCAGATATGTTAAAAAATTATCAAGATATAGTACTTTTTATATTGCCCATAAGCAGTGATTAATTTCAGCCGGAGCACACCGGAGCGCAGCTCCGGCACCTTTTAGGAAACCGGAGCTCACCGGAGCGCGGTTTCTCAACTCACTGGTACGGCTTCGGACTTTTTTTCTGGCCCGTAATTTTATTAATACTGTTTAAAAAGTGATTTTATAAAAGTGTACAACTCTTTCTAATTTGGGAATCCTCTAAGTCAATTTAACAACTCTATTTTTCTTTACATAGTTTCACGCAAGGTAAATAGATGGTATTCTTTTAAACTCCATTCTGGATATTGATCATTTGATAAACTCGAGATAGGTTTTAGCAAGTGATGGTGGGAGTTTACTATCTTCAATCAAGGGCAAATCCAATCCAGGCCAATATGAGCGTGTACTGGGTGCGTTCGGCATTACCGTACTCATTTCTACGTCGATCTTATAAGGCCTCTTGCGGCAAATCGTTCGTCAAATGTTTGGACGAATCAGGTGCGCCCTTTTTCGACAGTAGTAAATTCCCACCATGAGTCGTGAGTGGCGCTAAACACACGTAGCGCTGGAGATCACAAACTTCACGACCACTATGGCACAAGTACACTCTAGCCGCGGCAGGGCAAACCTAGCTAGCGCGAAAGTGAACAAGGCCTAATTGTTAAACTGTGGCCATAATCGTTAAAAATGCATAACATTTAATCGCAATTCAAAAAAATTTCGGGGGAGGGCCCCTGAAACCCCCCTTTCTGTTGGGGGTTTCTCATACCCTCCCAGCAGCCACTCGTTGTACCATAGCTCCGGTACTTTTTTCTTTACAAATTAAGCCCTGCCCATAAGGATAACATGGGGAATGAGAATGCAGGTTTGCTGCCACAAAATGGAAGTATAGGGGATTTTAGACTATTAAACGTTAGATCTCATCTAGATGAAGCCACAAACCAAGTTTTATTAAGATGTGTTGAGAAATAAGCGAGATACAGAATTTTACTTATTCCCCATAAGGTTAACATTGGGACAACGTACTGTGTTTACCACTTTCAATATCTCTGTAACCAATAGACATAGAGCATTGATTCAAAATACTAAATTGTTTGTTTTTTTCAAGCTGAATTCAATGGTGCCAACAAAAATTAGATAATTTGTATTTTTGCATGTAAAAACCCCAAAAAACCCCATTTTTGAGGGGTTTATCCCACTTTACTCCCCCTTCCGGTGGTCCGATCGGGCTGGTTTTCGAACTTGTCCAATTGATTACCACTTTACATGTCTGTACCAAATTTCATTAAGATCGGACCATATTTATGGCCACTATCGTGCTCACAGACACACACACACACACACACACACACACACACACACACACACACACACACACACACACACACACACACACACACGCACACACACACACACACACACACACACACACACACACACACACACACACACACACGTGAAAATAGGTCGAAACGAGATCCATATAAAATTCCAGCTGTCCGAGATCCGGCAGAAGGAGTGGTTTTTCAAAGAAAACACGTGATACTTTTTCAATTGGAAGTCTCTAATACCTGCTTATCATAAACAATTTCTGATTATGTTAAAAATAACAATATGATTTTTCACATACCAAGTGAGATCCGGTATGTAAGTCGAAGTGAGATCCGCCTTAACCTTGAAACTAGCTCCCGTACACTGCTTATAAAATGTCACAGTCGAACTGAGATCCGGCGGTTTTCCAATCTAAATGGACTTTGTTTGACATTGCCATTTCTTACCATGTTGGAAGTGTCAGGTGTGCAATTCAGAGGAACGAGTTTAGAGCCGTGCGGCACATCCCGCCAAGCTTCCTCCCTATGCACGCCAGTTTTCGTTTATCTGCGACACTAACGGCGACTTTAGGAACAAATCAGTGCACATTTTGTGATGTAGGGTTTCGCGCGGACCCATTTAGCGCCCATATTTTTTGACATCTCCATACTATGCGATATTATTTAAATAAATAACAGTTTAAAATACTGGAATTGCTTTTTATTGTTTTTAAGGTCATAAAACACGATATCTATATTATTGTCAAAGGTTGACTATTTAAAATTGATTATAGAAACAAAACTATTTAAGTTATCGAAATATCAAATAGCAATTATAGTAGTTTGGACAATTCCCGTTACAACTATATTGAATTAAAAATTTTCCCTTACCTCATGGGGCGTCTATATCGGTCCGCGTGAGAGCTTTTTTATAATTTTTGGCTGGGTTGGGAGGACTCTTAGGTCACAGGACCGTTCGCTGAATATGCAGCCTTTCGCTCCAACTGCCATATCACACTCAGCACTTTAAGCAGTTCCAATGTGCTTTATATATAATCATATTCAGTATAAAAATTAATTGTAATCAGTACGTCTTTTAATTAAATAAAAATTGTGAAAACTCAATTATATAGAAAATTTAAAATACAATACTTAAGGAAAAACTATTCTACAACGTTTTTATTATTGGAAAACACTACTAAGTAGTCAATATAATAAGGAAAACCACAATTCGATTTTTTTACATAATTAATTCATAGAATTAATTTCCTTTAGATGATTGGATGATTAATTAAAAACAAATGACTTAAAAATTAGAATGAGTGTTTAAAGATTTATATCTGGGACCAGTGATGAGGCCCAAACCCTAGAGTGGGTGTGATGAGGCCCCAGCCCAAATCATGGGTGTCATGAGCCCCTATCACCTATCATGGGTGTGATGAGGCCCCATCCCCAGCACCTATCATGGGTGTGATGAGGCCCCAGCCCCAGCACCTATCATGGTTGTGATGAGGCCCCATCCCCAGCACCTATCATGGGTGTAATGAGGCCCCAGTCCCAGCACCTATCATGGGTGTGATGAGTGTGATGAGGCCCCAGCCCCTATCATGGGTGTGATGAGGCCCCAGCCCCAGCACCTATCATGGTTGTGATGAGGCCCCAGTCCCAGCACCTATCATGGGTGTGATGAGGCCCCAGCCCCTATCATGGGTGTGATGAGGCCCCAGCCCCAGCCCCTATCATGGGTGTGATGAGGCCCCAGCCCCAGTACCTATCTTGGTTGTGATGAGACCCCAGCCCCAGCACCTATCATGGGTGTGATGAGTGTGATGAGGCCCCAGCCCCAGCACCTATCATGGGTGTGATGAGGCCCCAGGTCCAGCACCTATCATGGGTGTGATGAGGCCCCAGCCCCAGCACCTATCATGGGTGTGATGAGGACCCAGTCCCAGCACCTATCATGGGTGTAATGAGGCCCCAGTCCCAGCACCTATCATGGGTATAATGAGGCCCCAGCCCCAGCACCTATCATGGGTGTGATGAGGCCCCAGCCCCAGCACCTATCATGGTTGTGATGAGACCCCAGCCCCAGCACCTATCATGGGTGTGATGAGGCCT